>OW964558.2:44887391-45554447 GCA_943138885.2 Tholera decimalis
GAAGTCATGCAACAACTAACCCAAATCTCTCACTAACAGACAGAAAAGTACAAGCAGGAGCGCAATGAGTTGTTACGTGAGTCAGAGCTGAATCGCCAGCACGCGATGCGGATATCGCGGGAGACGCTCCCCAACATGTACCAGCTGTCCTCGCCCCCGGCCGGCTCGCCCCCGCGCGCCCCGCCCGCGCCCCGCTGGCACCTGGACCCCACGCTCATCGTCCGCAGGGACCTGCTGCCCACTATCGAGCAAGATGCTGGACGTGAGTTCATTATCTTCTACTTCGTGAATTTTTTGTAATCACTCGTTACCCGTCGTCGCAGTGTATAGACTTCGACCTATTACCGGGTTCATGGGTAATTTTAATTACCCGTGGTTCCATGCCACTGGGGATTGACCGCTAGACTTCTGATTACCTGTATCGATTTTTTTTTTTAATTCTGAATGAGCCTACTCTTAACTTCGATCGCGCCTGATGGTAAGCGATAGATGAGGTCTACGATGGAACGAGCGAGCTGAAAGGTCAACTCTCAGTCGTTTAGAAGAAAGGCACTAAACGAAAAACTTGTACGAGTCTTGATATAGCAAAATTAATTTAAAACAATTGAACAAAAGCATAATGCATCTACTGAAAGTTTGGGTTTAATTAATGGTTCCACCCTCCAGTAACGTGGGTGACGAGTGGGTGCGATTGTACTTCAGTCAGATTGTCAGTTTTATGTCTCAGCTAAGTGCTTAAGCTCCTAGTTATTTGCTGTAATGATTAAACAATGACATAATATTTCTAATTTATTTAAAGTGCTTGAGATATTAATAGATTTATGTTAATTACAACACTAAATAGATATTAAACAGTAAACAGCGCTGGAATGATGAAAATTCTATTGATGAAATAATTTTCAAAATCGGTACAATAGTTTTTAGATTGATTTGTTACAAATATAATAACACAGAATACAAATTAATATAATACTTTATAATATTAGTAAAAGTAGATATTATAGTGTATTGAAGATAAATTCTATTCTACAACCCTGGAACATCATGTCTGAGAGTCATTCTTCATTGATGTACACAGCTCCCAGTACTGTCGTAACAACGTATACTCATGTGTGCGCTCCAATCCGATCTCGATTGGTTATCTGTGCTCTACATTACTCACTGGTATCTCATAACTATTGCAAGTCCCGACAACACTGATTCATTAAATATGTGCCTGTTCACTATTATAGTTTTGAAGCTCGTGACTAAATCAACATCCACTGAGGTCAATCTTGTAGGTTAAGCATCACTAGTCGAGGTTGGTGTGTGGATGTCAGATCATGTTAATACATTGACTTCCCGCGCGCCTCGGAGAGCACGCTGACACGTAGCTCCCGGCTGTCAGTTTTACATCTTTGATAGTCGTTACAGAGAGTCAAAAGCCAGACAGTCTGACACTGATCTTGCCAAGCGGTGTTACCCAGTTACTGGGTTGTGGAGGTGAGATAGGCAGTCGCTTCAAGTAAAGCACTAGTACTCAACTGCATCGGGTTAGACCGGAAACCGAGCCTAACTTATGGTTATAGTTGTCTGGACAAAACTTGTTTGAGTAACAGCTATCTAAAAGTGTTATTTAATAATCAATTTGTAACAGAAATATCATTCAAGAACATTTTGTTTCATTCCAAAAGTTGTATACCTAATGATAAATTCAGGTCCAATTTAATATTTCATTATCACTTAACATTATTTGAGTTCACAAAACAGACGAAATATATTTTTGATAAAGTACTAATTAAAGTGCCTCGCAGGTAAGTATTCGACTGTTGTAAACAAACAATGAAGTTATTGTATATTCCGAGGCTTAATTTAACTTTAAGCATATTAGATTGTTTGGAAATGGAAATAATAGATTTCAATGGTTTTGCAATTAATGAAATTTTATTATAAACTGGGGATCTTTACGTCAAGAGTGAATGAGTTGCTTCTAGGTAAGCGTGCTTTATCTTCGACAAACGTCAAACGCAAGCCAATAAAAATAGGAGCTGAATTTAAAAAATCCTCTAAAATCTAGATCATCAGAATTTCAATATTCTTTCTACATCGATAAAACTACCAAGTTATCGTTGAATCATCCTAAGATAGCGTGCCAACTGTAATTGAAACCTCTTGCCAATTTCAGAAGTCACCCGACACATTCCTAACTTGTATGTTACTATGTAACTAGCTGAGAGCTACTCACGCCACTTTAGTTCCACGCAGAGCTCATCTGTTACGCTTCCACTCGAGCAGTGAATGACGCAATGAGATAGTTTCCCTCACGAGCATTGAGCTCATTTCACTAACTAGGTAATCTTAGTTGAGGATGTAGTTTGGTATGCTTTGTGCTCGAATTAGAAGGAACAAGTGGGTTGTAATTTTAGTTATCAAGTTTCTCGATTTTCATCTAATATCAAGTCGACATGAGTTGAATAATTGAACAGCTTTGTCGGTAGAAAAGACATGAATGTAAATGGGAGATTGTCTGAATGCACTGAAGCTGGATTTTTGGATAATAAAATGCTGTCATAAAATTTTTGTTGCAAATGATATTTTTTGGAGCATGTAAATGATCAAATAATAGGTTTATTTTTGTTGAGTGAGTTAGACTTTTATTTACTGACTAAAGACCTACCCTGTTAATTTTATTTAGAAGCATCAATAGCCTAATGGTTAAGGGTCTTGTGATCGAGAGGTCACGGATTGAATCCCACCCATTACATCTATGGGTTTAGTACTGCTGTGAACTCACTCCAGACACAAGCATATTTAGCTTACTTGGAGGGGTTAACAAGATTGCTAGTAGGTACCTATTTAATGTCGCACACCTAGATCTAAACAGCGATTAACTCAAAAAAACACTTTTTTCGGAATAGTTGAAAAACTGATTACCGTTTCCCTGTGCACTGCAGAAGTTTTCTGTATTGATCAATGCTTTTTAAATGCAGATAGAAGATTGATGTCATAAGAATCTTGTGTTTTAATCGTTTATTGGAGCTGAAAATTGAATTTTTGTAGTTATTTCCGTATTGTTTAACAAATGTTTGTATATTTTTTTGTTATTTGGAGTTGAACCTGTGTTGCTGAATTTCGTTTTTAGTTGGCTCTTTTTTGAAGATTCAATATTAATTTAAATGTAACACCATTTTGAATTATTTTATAATAATGCAACTCATAGGCGGATATGTGACCAACAGTAGGGGTACATTGGTTGATGAACTATCAAGAAAACACTGAATTAAGTACTCAAATGAAATATCATTCTTTATTAATCACTAATAAAATAATATTTAACTAATAACAGCTTCTTATGTCCCGTAATTATAAAATACTTGAAATAAAATTACCTTATAAAACAGTAACACGACATGAACAAAATATTGGAACCTTTCTTTTCATGAAAAACAATTTTAAATGCACATCTAAAATCACATTTGAGTATAACATTTTTCTATTCATACATATTAATAAGGCCATTATTACAGAATGAAAATCAGGACTTAAAAAAAAAAAAAACTCAACAGCAGTTTCAATTCTGTGCTTAGTGGAATTTTCTGAGGTCAGCCAATTGTAACAATAAAATTTACCGTTCTTGAGTCAAAATAAAGTTTTAAGTATTGTTGTGTACTATGGGCGTGATAATTATTTATAAAGATATTCTTATTTTTTTAACTTACATGAGTATGCTGAACATAGCAAAGTGTCGGTATGTGCATAATTAACAACAAAAATAATCAACTTTGTACTTTGCATATTTTAAATACTAATATAATAGCAATTTGAGATCACATTGAAAATCACAATTAGATAATAACTGAACAATTTTGGTTTTTCACTTTTTCATCTGAACCGTTTCTTTAGCAAAATATTGTTTTTTTTTTAATCTTAACACTTTCAATAACAATAAAACGGTCAATTGTCATTTTCGGCCAAAACATCTTTATAATAAACCTCATAATAGGATTTTGGAATAACGTTCTTATCTATCAACTAGCTTCCGCCCGCGACTTCGTCCGCGTGGAAAATAAATCCCCCGATTTTGAAACATTCTTCATTAGTGCTCCGCTCCTATTGGTCTTAGCGTGATGATATATAGCCTATAGCCTTCCTCGATAAATGGGCTATCTAACACTGAAAGAATTTTTCAAATCAGAACCGTAGTTCCTGAGATTAGCGCGTTCAAGCAAACAAACAAACAAACAAACAAACAAACTCTTCAGCTTTATAATATTAGTATAGATTCTTGTATGTCCTTTTTTTTTGCACCAGACAATGCTATTTTCTCAGTGTATGCATGTGTTAAACCGATTGAAAATAACGATTGATCAATAGCAGATCCGGATCCTCTTACGCGGAGAATCCTCTTTCGCACACAAACTTTTCTATATGTTTCCTCTGTAAATGATGTTTTATAGAAAAACTTTTCAGGGTGTTCTTTTTCAACCCTGAGAACCTGAATGTCATGCCACTTGACTTAATTTCTCTCCTCGTCTATATTGAAATTTGTGCCCCACGATTCTTGCAAAGCTTTGACGTCATAAAACTTGTCATGCGTCATTTCTACGACTGTGTAAGGTTTTCCCGTCTATTTTGCTGTACCAATCAAAGTTTTATATTGCTCTGGTATGTAGATTGGACCCGACTGCAAGTATCTTTTAATTTGTTTCTCAATGACACTATGAACATTGTCTCCTTCATTTTGAGAGTGTCCACGTATTAAAAACTTGTGAGTTATAGACTTTACTCTCAGCTTGTTTACAGCGTAGGCGTAGACAGACAGCAGAAATTTATTTTTTTGTTGTCCACCGCAATTGTCGGAGTAGAAAATAATGTCAATTTCTTTAGTAGGATATTGGTCTACCTGAGCTTTAACGTAATCGAGTATGCAGCTGCTAATTTCAACAGCTCCTCTCTTTCCTTGGGTTTCATCCCAAAAGAAGCACACCACTTCTTTTGCCCTTAAATCACTGATGGTAAAATTGAGACAGTTTATCCTGGATTTATAAAAAAATAGGGATATTTGTCCCTTTGGAATCTGCAATACTGCCTGCAAGTCGTAAACTGCTACGATAGTACCATCGGTCCTACTTTTGTCATTTTCTTTTTCAGATCTTGCTAAAGTTTTTTCTTTTAGATGCTGTTCATATTCTTGGTTTAACTTGCGTTTTTCTTCAACGTCTGAGTTCTTGTACCTTTCGCACAGATCACACTGATCTTTTTCGGTACGAAAAAAGAAATGTTGAATTCGGTGTTGAATATCCTGTTGAATGTGGAAGACGTGGCCAAACTTAAACCATCTTTTTCACGCAGTTGTTTATAATCTCTGTAGATATCAGCCAATGATTTATCACTTGAAATAAACTCTCTTGTCGTTTGAGCTCTCAAGTAGTGTGATTCAATCCTCGGAATAGAATTTATAAAATCTATAACGCTCTGTTTAATTTGTGGATCAATAGTTGGTTGATGGCCGTGTTTTCCTCTCAAATCAGCTTGTATGACTCCTGATTCCGACTTCTTTGAAAGTGCCGTTTGTATCGCTTTATATCTCAAGTCTAGAGTGGATTTGAAAAATGGTTTGCATACCCTAATTTTGGATCCATCAACCTCAAAATAAAAGGCGGTGTTAAGAGCTCTAAAATCTTGTGTGCTTGAGTATCGATATTTGGGCTTTATTTTTTGTGTGTGTCGTACAACAAATTCTCTCTGCCTTTCAAGATTAGCGAGTCCCCAAAATGCATCAAAAAGCTATTGCCTTGATATTTCACCGATCTTATCTTTACATTTTAGCCGACATTTGTCTCCACAGGGGGGTCCAACTTTTCTCTCTGGCACTTGTAGCTTCGATTTCGACAAAGACTGGTAGGCTTTACCAGAATTTCTCAGCAGTTTTGCAACTTTAGATTTCCACATCGTTGGTTTTCGTACTCTATTTTTACCGCTTTTTTCTTCTATCACGTGCTCTTGGGCATTAATTTCAGCAACCATAGCATTTTGAGGTTGAGGTTGTACATTTGCACTGTCATCTTCGGTGTCCGACGAGTTACTAGAACTTGATGAACTCTCAGAGCTGCTAGTGCTGGTGCTGGACGAAGACAACGATGAACTAGAAGGTACAACCTTAGCCGGTGTTTTATTTTTATGAATCAATCGGAAATTGGGATCCTCATCTGAGTTATCAAGGTCACTTTCATCACTTCGGATTGGAGAAATGTAATAATTTGGTGTACCAGTCTGTTGTTGTTTAGACGTGCTTGGAAGACATTTATCAACCACGGATAAGGGGGCATCAGTTTCTTTAGATGAGTCTTCATCGCTTAATGCCATCTTGAGGTCATCTTCTAGCTGTGGCCTGTTTACTAGTACCATCTCCTTCCTTCTAGGGCTGATGTTTTCTTTGTCCCTTTCTTCAACCATATTTACTAAACACCGTCCACGATTAATTTTTATTCTGAAATAGAAAATTTAAATTTTACTAACCGAAAGATTTAATAAGCCATAGATGAAACGTGTTGGATTTTATGAGCTTCGATGTAATAAAATTTGATGTGGCGTATCGGAGCCCATCTAAACAGCTCTAACTTAAAAATTGTTCAGTAAAAGTACAATAAGCTGTGTAGTTCTAACACGAAAATAAAATATAATTAAGGTAAAAAGACTCCAGTAGCCACTAGCAAAAAAGTTCAATTTCATTTGTTTTTTAAAGAAATATAAGAGTTTAAAAAATGAGTCAACAAAACAGACTCAACTGAAAATTCAAATTTTTTTCAATAACATGGTAACAATTCTAAATAAAAACAAAAACTTTACTTACCTTACTATCAACACTAGTTCAACTAAAAATGTAGCTTTGATTTTCTCAGCACTAACCAAAAAAACGGCGACAACTCAAAATAATGTTAGTACAATTTCGTGGTTTAACTCAACAACACGGAATCAACTCAAAATAACTCTAATTTGTTTACGACAGGTACGTGCGTTCCGCATGTTATAATGATTGCAACTAGCGATGTCCCTGTTTTGGTGGGGGAGGAGCGGGGCTCGCTCGTTCAACAAAAAGGGTTTCCAGCGTCATCTGGCATTGAGTAGTGGAACTATTTTTTAATCTGTTTTATTGGTCGCTAGGTAGTAAGTTAAGGAATTCGATGGTATGCATAACTCAAAAATTGAGATTTTTGAGTTAGCTCTCTTTAGATCTGGGTGTGCGATGTGAATTTTAAACACAAAGCTGGTTCTCTTTAAAAAAAAATGAGTAAGAATATTCTAACAAACCCCAGATATAAATGATACTGCAGGAACAAATTGAAATAACTCACTTCTTTTGAAATGCTTCAATCTAGGAGACGAGCGGCTCTGGATCAGGCACGTGTTGAGCCGCAGCTCGCGCGACGTGAGCGCGCTGGAGGCGGCGGAGCACGCGCGCGGACACCCGCCGCCGCGCCTGCTGCCCTGCGGGGATACCGAGTCCTTGCAGTCCTACAGGTGAACTAGGCATTGCAATTTCAACCTTATGTCAATAGCGAAGAGGTTACTTGCAACTCCTTTGCAAATCGGTAGGCACGTGAGATAGACTACGTAAGAAGTACGCTATATAATTAAGACAGAAGCACTGTTGGGATTGCGGGAACGTTCTAACAAGATACTCCGGGTTTGGAACGCAGGGTCACTGAAGCAACTAGGTGGCTTTTCAACCGACTTCAAAAAAGGAAGAGATTCTCAATTCGACTGTTTTTTTTTATGTTTGTTACCTCGGAACTTTCGACTGGGTAAACCGATTTTGATGATTCTTTTTTATTTGAAAGCTGATGCTCGTGTGGGGGGACCACACGGGAAGCACCAGCTTTATAGTCATCAAGTCAGGATCTAATAATGAAATCATGGAGAAATCGAGGGAAGTCTTCAAATATTATAGGCACACCTATAGTGATTTGAGTATTTAATATAGTAACTTGTGCAGTTGGTTTCGAAAGGCACCATTTTGTGAAGTGGAACTGATGATAAAGACCACAGATGGCCACCGGAACTACTTAATCTCTGGAGCAGAGATATTTCATTCTCCGATAAGTCCGGAAAGAATTTGTTTCAATTTTTGCCTTTGGTTCTCATAGGTATTTACATTGTTGTAACTTGCCAAAATGTTCTAGCGATCAACCAATCTGACAGGTAGTTAAATAATTTAAAGGTTTTTAGAAGCGAGTAAGTAGGTTTATTGATGCAGGTCATAAACCTAATGATCCTTATTGACTTAGGACACATTTCAGTGATAAATTTGTTACATAAATTCGATTTATCTGGCATTATAACAAGTTTACTTAAAGAGTGTTCAAAAAGTACTTTCACGTTTTTCTTTTAGATTATCTGTAACGAAACTTTTAAACTGATCCATCGATTTATTTGACATCAAACAGTCTTACCTTAGATAATAATTGTTATACAATCTCAAATAGAAAAGCTTAGACGTTTAATTTTGTTCCAAAATTTGTGTCATGTCTGTGAAAAAATAATGAGGTTGGTTGAGATTCATGTAACAGAGTTTTTTAAGTCTAAATATCAGATTTAATAGTGTTCTATCCCAATTAAAATAATAAAATGATGATATTTATTTTGCAAAACTCTTTAAAGCTATTTTGGTGACATAATGTGTTTACCGGCAGACTTGCTTGGCAAGAAACATCGAAACCAACTCAGAGGTGAAAGTCTCTTTTGAAGTCCTTACACTCTGTACTGGTCAAATCATAATAGTATGAGCACCATGTAGGTTTCTTTGTGTTGCTCTTTTGAGAAAACACTTAGAGATTTAAGCAGACCCGTCCAATCAGTGCAAGCATTTGTCAGTTATTGCGTAAGTCAACTGTTACTCGAACGATTTGACGAACAATACCAAGAAGAAAGGACATTTGGGTTGACCGCATAAAGTACTCAAACTGCTAGACAGTGCAGTTTTCTCTTAATACTCGTTATTTTACCCGCCCTAATTAGTTTGGGACATTTCTAGCTATGACATCATCCAGCCATCAATTTATTACCTTTATTTATAACAAGTTTAGTATACGATGTGATCCTATTAATGTTGTAGCTTAGCAGCGTCATACATCATCTCTCCTAAGTATTAAATGACTTGTTAGGGTACAATCTGAGTGGGTTAGAAGGAGCTTTGTTGGTGAGGTTATCGACTAAACAATTGGGGCTGGCGGCACTAGTTGTGCGATCACTCGCAGCACCACGAGTGATGGCACCTATCTGCTCAGATGGGCATCGGAGAACTGCCCTCAGATCACGACTTCGTCTGATGAGCGTGATTTACAAAGGAAATTTTGTTTTAAAACACGAGGAAAGTAAAAGGAGACAATGTTATGACGGTATATTGTGCAAAACAGTTTTTTACTTTAATTTTCTGCTTTGTACAGTCTCTTTGCGACGATAATTAGGAAAGTTATAAACTTTACTATCTAGAGGCGGCAACAGTCTCAAAACATTGAAAATATAAACTTTTTTATTATTATTTTGTGTATCAATCATTTCAGGTCCATATACTTTGTCACTAAAGTAAGTAAGTAGTATGTAAACCTGGACTGTATTTAGGGCACGTAATATCAATAATTCTTTTTAGAGGAAACAATAGGGCAATAAAATACCCATTTGTTTTGCGACAGAATATAAATGCGAGTAAAGTACCGATTTAACTACACAATACAATACTCTTATTACGCGCTTATGTACATATTTCAAATTATTATATTCTACAGAAACAGGTGAGGTGGACCACTTATATTTTACTTCCTTTAGCTCGCAGCTTTGATCTCGAGAAATTATTTTTAGCCTGTACCTTCTCCAAGGTGTAATATAAATCTGTACCAAATTTCATAAAAAACAGCTAATGAGTTTAGACGTGAAAAGGTTACAGACGGACAGACTTACATTTACATTTAACATTAGTAGTGATTAAGCTTTGCTTGTGGAGGTTGAAAAATCTGTCTCAGAAAACCCCTTCAGTTTTCAGTTGGCATTTGTTGATTTTTGACAGTCAATAATCAAATATAACATAGTATTATACTATAGATGTCGTACTATTTAGTACCTAACTAGACCTAAGGTAGCGCTGGGTTTGAAGTTTGTTTATCTGTTTATCTATCTTTTACACTTTTACGGCTAAACTACCGCACCGATTTCGATGAAATTTGCAATGAAAATAGTAGGGTCAAACGTATGGGCCTGCAGGTTGCGAGCAATGGGTAGCCCGCCGCCCGACAGAAACCAGGCCCGTGTAGACGGCGCCGAGTGTTTGACACGCGCTTCAAAGAGTGTCAGCAAAATAGGCGGGCCCACAAGGGGACCGTTGCCTGCCGGGGTTGCGGAATTCTCCGAAAGAGTTACGGCGGCCTCGGAACACGAAGGGCATATGATTTGGCAATCACAACGGATGGGTTTCAGTCAGTAAAAGTCTGACACACCCTCCCGCTTCGACCAGACCGGGAGGCAGTCATTAGATAATTTCCCATCCTTAAAAAATGGGTCAACCGCAGGTTACTTTTTTCAAAAATCTATTTTTGAAGAGGGTTGAAAAGGGGATGAAATTTTTTATGAGTAATCTGAACCGCGGGGTAATGAAATCCTTTATTAACGCTGGTGACACTGCGTGGAACAGCTAGAACTGTATTATTAGTTAAAGTTTGTAACAATTGTTTTCTAGTTTGTTTGATATCACTGATAGCTGCGATACAAACTTTTATGGCTATCATCCATCTATCATAGTTTTCTTTGTAAGCGAGCCAACTGTATATACTCCAAAATAAAAAAAATCTTATACTTTTTAATGAGTTGTGTGCCAAAATCACCACTTTCTGGAGCCCTGATATACCCAGAAGGCGTTGCGGTAGACCTCGTACAAGATGGTGGTACGAGCTGGACCAAACTAATGACCAGTGATTTTCTTTGGCTCTGGACAGAACCACCTGGAAGTCATGTGGAGAAGCCTTTGCCCAGCAGTGGGGTAATGCAGAATAACAATATCAGTAACTGAAGTCATGCAACAACTAACCCAAATCTCTCACTAACAGACAGAAAAGTACAAGCAGGAGCGCAATGAGTTGTTACGTGAGTCAGAGCTGAATCGCCAGCACGCGATGCGGATATCGCGGGAGACGCTCCCCAACATGTACCAGCTGTCCTCGCCCCCGGCCGGCTCGCCCCCGCGCGCCCCGCCCGCGCCCCGCTGGCACCTGGACCCCACGCTCATCGTCCGCAGGGACCTGCTGCCCACTATCGAGCAAGATGCTGGACGTGAGTTCATTATCTTCTACTTCGTGAATTTTTTGTAATCACTCGTTACCCGTCGTCGCAGTGTATAGACTTCGACCTATTACCGGGTTCATGGGTAATTTTAATTACCCGTGGTTCCATGCCACTGGGGATTGACCGCTAGACTTCTGATTACCTGTATCGATTTTTTTTTTTAATTCTGAATGAGCCTACTCTTAACTTCGATCGCGCCTGATGGTAAGCGATAGATGAGGTCTACGATGGAACGAGCGAGCTGAAAGGTCAACTCTCAGTCGTTTAGAAGAAAGGCACTAAACGAAAAACTTGTACGAGTCTTGATATAGCAAAATTAATTTAAAACAATTGAACAAAAGCATAATGCATCTACTGAAAGTTTGGGTTTAATTAATGGTTCCACCCTCCAGTAACGTGGGTGACGAGTGGGTGCGATTGTACTTCAGTCAGATTGTCAGTTTTATGTCTCAGCTAAGTGCTTAAGCTCCTAGTTATTTGCTGTAATGATTAAACAATGACATAATATTTCTAATTTATTTAAAGTGCTTGAGATATTAATAGATTTATGTTAATTACAACACTAAATAGATATTAAACAGTAAACAGCGCTGGAATGATGAAAATTCTATTGATGAAATAATTTTCAAAATCGGTACAATAGTTTTTAGATTGATTTGTTACAAATATAATAACACAGAATACAAATTAATATAATACTTTATAATATTAGTAAAAGTAGATATTATAGTGTATTGAAGATAAATTCTATTCTACAACCCTGGAACATCATGTCTGAGAGTCATTCTTCATTGATGTACACAGCTCCCAGTACTGTCGTAACAACGTATACTCATGTGTGCGCTCCAATCCGATCTCGATTGGTTATCTGTGCTCTACATTACTCACTGGTATCTCATAACTATTGCAAGTCCCGACAACACTGATTCATTAAATATGTGCCTGTTCACTATTATAGTTTTGAAGCTCGTGACTAAATCAACATCCACTGAGGTCAATCTTGTAGGTTAAGCATCACTAGTCGAGGTTGGTGTGTGGATGTCAGATCATGTTAATACATTGACTTCCCGCGCGCCTCGGAGAGCACGCTGACACGTAGCTCCCGGCTGTCAGTTTTACATCTTTGATAGTCGTTACAGAGAGTCAAAAGCCAGACAGTCTGACACTGATCTTGCCAAGCGGTGTTACCCAGTTACTGGGTTGTGGAGGTGAGATAGGCAGTCGCTTCAAGTAAAGCACTAGTACTCAACTGCATCGGGTTAGACCGGAAACCGAGCCTAACTTATGGTTATAGTTGTCTGGACAAAACTTGTTTGAGTAACAGCTATCTAAAAGTGTTATTTAATAATCAATTTGTAACAGAAATATCATTCAAGAACATTTTGTTTCATTCCAAAAGTTGTATACCTAATGATAAATTCAGGTCCAATTTAATATTTCATTATCACTTAACATTATTTGAGTTCACAAAACAGACGAAATATATTTTTGATAAAGTACTAATTAAAGTGCCTCGCAGGTAAGTATTCGACTGTTGTAAACAAACAATGAAGTTATTGTATATTCCGAGGCTTAATTTAACTTTAAGCATATTAGATTGTTTGGAAATGGAAATAATAGATTTCAATGGTTTTGCAATTAATGAAATTTTATTATAAACTGGGGATCTTTACGTCAAGAGTGAATGAGTTGCTTCTAGGTAAGCGTGCTTTATCTTCGACAAACGTCAAACGCAAGCCAATAAAAATAGGAGCTGAATTTAAAAAATCCTCTAAAATCTAGATCATCAGAATTTCAATATTCTTTCTACATCGATAAAACTACCAAGTTATCGTTGAATCATCCTAAGATAGCGTGCCAACTGTAATTGAAACCTCTTGCCAATTTCAGAAGTCACCCGACACATTCCTAACTTGTATGTTACTATGTAACTAGCTGAGAGCTACTCACGCCACTTTAGTTCCACGCAGAGCTCATCTGTTACGCTTCCACTCGAGCAGTGAATGACGCAATGAGATAGTTTCCCTCACGAGCATTGAGCTCATTTCACTAACTAGGTAATCTTAGTTGAGGATGTAGTTTGGTATGCTTTGTGCTCGAATTAGAAGGAACAAGTGGGTTGTAATTTTAGTTATCAAGTTTCTCGATTTTCATCTAATATCAAGTCGACATGAGTTGAATAATTGAACAGCTTTGTCGGTAGAAAAGACATGAATGTAAATGGGAGATTGTCTGAATGCACTGAAGCTGGATTTTTGGATAATAAAATGCTGTCATAAAATTTTTGTTGCAAATGATATTTTTTGGAGCATGTAAATGATCAAATAATAGGTTTATTTTTGTTGAGTGAGTTAGACTTTTATTTACTGACTAAAGACCTACCCTGTTAATTTTATTTAGAAGCATCAATAGCCTAATGGTTAAGGGTCTTGTGATCGAGAGGTCACGGATTGAATCCCACCCATTACATCTATGGGTTTAGTACTGCTGTGAACTCACTCCAGACACAAGCATATTTAGCTTACTTGGAGGGGTTAACAAGATTGCTAGTAGGTACCTATTTAATGTCGCACACCTAGATCTAAACAGCGATTAACTCAAAAAAACACTTTTTTCGGAATAGTTGAAAAACTGATTACCGTTTCCCTGTGCACTGCAGAAGTTTTCTGTATTGATCAATGCTTTTTAAATGCAGATAGAAGATTGATGTCATAAGAATCTTGTGTTTTAATCGTTTATTGGAGCTGAAAATTGAATTTTTGTAGTTATTTCCGTATTGTTTAACAAATGTTTGTATATTTTTTTGTTATTTGGAGTTGAACCTGTGTTGCTGAATTTCGTTTTTAGTTGGCTCTTTTTTGAAGATTCAATATTAATTTAAATGTAACACCATTTTGAATTATTTTATAATAATGCAACTCATAGGCGGATATGTGACCAACAGTAGGGGTACATTGGTTGATGAACTATCAAGAAAACACTGAATTAAGTACTCAAATGAAATATCATTCTTTATTAATCACTAATAAAATAATATTTAACTAATAACAGCTTCTTATGTCCCGTAATTATAAAATACTTGAAATAAAATTACCTTATAAAACAGTAACACGACATGAACAAAATATTGGAACCTTTCTTTTCATGAAAAACAATTTTAAATGCACATCTAAAATCACATTTGAGTATAACATTTTTCTATTCATACATATTAATAAGGCCATTATTACAGAATGAAAATCAGGACTTAAAAAAAAAAAAACTCAACAGCAGTTTCAATTCTGTGCTTAGTGGAATTTTCTGAGGTCAGCCAATTGTAACAATAAAATTTACCGTTCTTGAGTCAAAATAAAGTTTTAAGTATTGTTGTGTACTATGGGCGTGATAATTATTTATAAAGATATTCTTATTTTTTTAACTTACATGAGTATGCTGAACATAGCAAAGTGTCGGTATGTGCATAATTAACAACAAAAATAATCAACTTTGTACTTTGCATATTTTAAATACTAATATAATGGCAATTTGAGATCACATTGAAAATCACAATTAGATAATAACTGAACAATTTTGGTTTTTCACTTTTTCATCTGAACCGTTTCTTTAGCAAAATATTGTTTTTTTTTTAATCTTAACACTTTCAATAACAATAAAACGGTCAATTGTCATTTTCGGCCAAAACATCTTTATAATAAACCTCATAATAGGATTTTGGAATAACGTTCTTATCTATCAACTAGCTTCCGCCCGCGACTTCGTCCGCGTGGAAAATAAATCCCCCGATTTTGAAACATTCTTCATTAGTGCTCCGCTCCTATTGGTCTTAGCGTGATGATATATAGCCTATAGCCTTCCTCGATAAATGGGCTATCTAACACTGAAAGAATTTTTCAAATCAGAACCGTAGTTCCTGAGATTAGCGCGTTCAAGCAAACAAACAAACAAACAAACAAACAAACTCTTCAGCTTTATAATATTAGTATAGATTCTTGTATGTCCTTTTTTTTTGCACCAGACAATGCTATTTTCTCAGTGTATGCATGTGTTAAACCGATTGAAAATAACGATTGATCAATAGCAGATCCGGATCCTCTTACGCGGAGAATCCTCTTTCGCACACAAACTTTTCTATATGTTTCCTCTGTAAATGATGTTTTATAGAAAAACTTTTCAGGGTGTTCTTTTTCAACCCTGAGAACCTGAATGTCATGTCACTTGACTTAATTTCTCTCCTCGTCTATATTGAAATTTGTGCCCCACGATTCTTGCAAAGCTTTGACGTCATAAAACTTGTCATGCGTCATTTCTACGACTGTGTAAGGTTTTCCCGTCTATTTTGCTGTACCAATCAAAGTTTTATATTGCTCTGGTATGTAGATTGGACCCGACTGCAAGTATCTTTTAATTTGTTTCTCAATGACACTATGAACATTGTCTCCTTCATTTTGAGAGTGTCCACGTATTAAAAACTTGTGAGTTATAGACTTTACTCTCAGCTTGTTTACAGCGTAGGCGTAGACAGACAGCAGAAATTTATTTTTTTGTTGTCCACCGCAATTGTCGGAGTAGAAAATAATGTCAATTTCTTTAGTAGGATATTGGTCTACCTGAGCTTTAACGTAATCGAGTATGCAGCTGCTAATTTCAACAGCTCCTCTCTTTCCTTGGGTTTCATCCCAAAAGAAGCACACCACTTCTTTTGCCCTTAAATCACTGATGGTAAAATTGAGACAGTTTATCCTGGATTTATAAAAAAATAGGGATATTTGTCCCTTTGGAATCTGCAATACTGCCTGCAAGTCGTAAACTGCTACGATAGTACCATCGGTCCTACTTTTGTCATTTTCTTTTTCAGATCTTGCTAAAGTTTTTTCTTTTAGATGCTGTTCATATTCTTGGTTTAACTTGCGTTTTTCTTCAACGTCTGAGTTCTTGTACCTTTCGCACAGATCACACTGATCTTTTTCGGTACGAAAAAAGAAATGTTGAATTCGGTGTTGAATATCCTGTTGAATGTGGAAGACGTGGCCAAACTTAAACCATCTTTTTCACGCAGTTGTTTATAATCTCTGTAGATATCAGCCAATGATTTATCACTTGAAATAAACTCTCTTGTCGTTTGAGCTCTCAAGTAGTGTGATTCAATCCTCGGAATAGAATTTATAAAATCTATAACGCTCTGTTTAATTTGTGGATCAATAGTTGGTTGATGGCCGTGTTTTCCTCTCAAATCAGCTTGTATGACTCCTGATTCCGACTTCTTTGAAAGTGCCGTTTGTATCGCTTTATATCTCAAGTCTAGAGTGGATTTGAAAAATGGTTTGCATACCCTAATTTTGGATCCATCAACCTCAAAATAAAAGGCGGTGTTAAGAGCTCTAAAATCTTGTGTGCTTGAGTATCGATATTTGGGCTTTATTTTTTGTGTGTGTCGTACAACAAATTCTCTCTGCCTTTCAAGATTAGCGAGTCCCCAAAATGCATCAAAAAGCTATTGCCTTGATATTTCACCGATCTTATCTTTACATTTTAGCCGACATTTGTCTCCACAGGGGGGTCCAACTTTTCTCTCTGGCACTTGTAGCTTCGATTTCGACAAAGACTGGTAGGCTTTACCAGAATTTCTCAGCAGTTTTGCAACTTTAGATTTCCACATCGTTGGTTTTCGTACTCTATTTTTACCGCTTTTTTCTTCTATCACGTGCTCTTGGGCATTAATTTCAGCAACCATAGCATTTTGAGGTTGAGGTTGTACATTTGCACTGTCATCTTCGGTGTCCGACGAGTTACTAGAACTTGATGAACTCTCAGAGCTGCTAGTGCTGGTGCTGGACGAAGACAACGATGAACTAGAAGGTACAACCTTAGCCGGTGTTTTATTTTTATGAATCAATCGGAAATTGGGATCCTCATCTGAGTTATCAAGGTCACTTTCATCACTTCGGATTGGAGAAATGTAATAATTTGGTGTACCAGTCTGTTGTTGTTTAGACGTGCTTGGAAGACATTTATCAACCACGGATAAGGGGGCATCAGTTTCTTTAGATGAGTCTTCATCGCTTAATGCCATCTTGAGGTCATCTTCTAGCTGTGGCCTGTTTACTAGTACCATCTCCTTCCTTCTAGGGCTGATGTTTTCTTTGTCCCTTTCTTCAACCATATTTACTAAACACCGTCCACGATTAATTTTTATTCTGAAATAGAAAACTTAAATTTTACTAACCGAAAGATTTAATAAGCCATAGATGAAACGTGTTGGATTTTATGAGCTTCGATGTAATAAAATTTGATGTGGCGTATCGGAGCCCATCTAAACAGCTCTAACTTAAAAATTGTTCAGTAAAAGTACAATAAGCTGTGTAGTTCTAACACGAAAATAAAATATAATTAAGGTAAAAAGACTCCAGTAGCCACTAGCAAAAAAGTTCAATTTCATTTGTTTTTTAAAGAAATATAAGAGTTTAAAAAATGAGTCAACAAAACAGACTCAACTGAAAATTCAAATTTTTTTCAATAACATGGTAACAATTCTAAATAAAAACAAAAACTTTACTTACCTTACTATCAACACTAGTTCAACTAAAAATGTAGCTTTGATTTTCTCAGCACTAACCAAAAAAACGGCGACAACTCAAAATAATGTTAGTACAATTTCGTGGTTTAACTCAACAACACGGAATCAACTCAAAATAACTCTAATTTGTTTACGACAGGTACGTGCGTTCCGCATGTTATAATGATTGCAACTAGCGATGTCCCTGTTTTGGTGGGGGAGGAGCGGGGCTCGCTCGTTCAACAAAAAGGGTTTCCAGCGTCATCTGGCATTGAGTAGTGGAACTATTTTTTAATCTGTTTTATTGGTCGCTAGGTAGTAAGTTAAGGAATTCGATGGTATGCATAACTCAAAAATTGAGATTTTTGAGTTAGCTCTCTTTAGATCTGGGTGTGCGATGTGAATTTTAAACACAAAGCTGGTTCTCTTTAAAAAAAAATGAGTAAGAATATTCTAACAAACCCCAGATATAAATGATACTGCAGGAACAAATTGAAATAACTCACTTCTTTTGAAATGCTTCAATCTAGGAGACGAGCGGCTCTGGATCAGGCACGTGTTGAGCCGCAGCTCGCGCGACGTGAGCGCGCTGGAGGCGGCGGAGCACGCGCGCGGACACCCGCCGCCGCGCCTGCTGCCCTGCGGGGATACCGAGTCCTTGCAGTCCTACAGGTGAACTAGGCATTGCAATTTCAACCTTATGTCAATAGCGAAGAGGTTACTTGCAACTCCTTTGCAAATCGGTAGGCACGTGAGATAGACTACGTAAGAAGTACGCTATATAATTAAGACAGAAGCACTGTTGGGATTGCGGGAACGTTCTAACAAGATACTCCGGGTTTGGAACGCAGGGTCACTGAAGCAACTAGGTGGCTTTTCAACCGACTTCAAAAAAGGAAGAGATTCTCAATTCGACTGTTTTTTTTTATGTTTGTTACCTCGGAACTTTCGACTGGGTAAACCGATTTTGATGATTCTTTTTTATTTGAAAGCTGATGCTCGTGTGGGGGGACCACACGGGAAGCACCAGCTTTATAGTCATCAAGTCAGGATCTAATAATGAAATCATGGAGAAATCGAGGGAAGTCTTCAAATATTATAGGCACACCTATAGTGATTTGAGTATTTAATATAGTAACTTGTGCAGTTGGTTTCGAAAGGCACCATTTTGTGAAGTGGAACTGATGATAAAGACCACAGATGGCCACCGGAACTACTTAATCTCTGGAGCAGAGATATTTCATTCTCCGATAAGTCCGGAAAGAATTTGTTTCAATTTTTGCCTTTGGTTCTCATAGGTATTTACATTGTTGTAACTTGCCAAAATGTTCTAGCGATCAACCAATCTGACAGGTAGTTAAATAATTTAAAGGTTTTTAGAAGCGAGTAAGTAGGTTTATTGATGCAGGTCATAAACCTAATGATCCTTATTGACTTAGGACACATTTCAGTGATAAATTTGTTACATAAATTCGATTTATCTGGCATTATAACAAGTTTACTTAAAGAGTGTTCAAAAAGTACTTTCACGTTTTTCTTTTAGATTATCTGTAACGAAACTTTTAAACTGATCCATCGATTTATTTGACATCAAACAGTCTTACCTTAGATAATAATTGTTATACAATCTCAAATAGAAAAGCTTAGACGTTTAATTTTGTTCCAAAATTTGTGTCATGTCTGTGAAAAAATAATGAGGTTGGTTGAGATTCATGTAACAGAGTTTTTTAAGTCTAAATATCAGATTTAATAGTGTTCTATCCCAATTAAAATAATAAAATGATGATATTTATTTTGCAAAACTCTTTAAAGCTATTTTGGTGACATAATGTGTTTACCGGCAGACTTGCTTGGCAAGAAACATCGAAACCAACTCAGAGGTGAAAGTCTCTTTTGAAGTCCTTACACTCTGTACTGGTCAAATCATAATAGTATGAGCACCATGTAGGTTTCTTTGTGTTGCTCTTTTGAGAAAACACTTAGAGATTTAAGCAGACCCGTCCAATCAGTGCAAGCATTTGTCAGTTATTGCGTAAGTCAACTGTTACTCGAACGATTTGACGAACAATACCAAGAAGAAAGGACATTTGGGTTGACCGCATAAAGTACTCAAACTGCTAGACAGTGCAGTTTTCTCTTAATACTCGTTATTTTACCCGCCCTAATTAGTTTGGGACATTTCTAGCTATGACATCATCCAGCCATCAATTTATTACCTTTATTTATAACAAGTTTAGTATACGATGTGATCCTATTAATGTTGTAGCTTAGCAGCGTCATACATCATCTCTCCTAAGTATTAAATGACTTGTTAGGGTACAATCTGAGTGGGTTAGAAGGAGCTTTGTTGGTGAGGTTATCGACTAAACAATTGGGGCTGGCGGCACTAGTTGTGCGATCACTCGCAGCACCACGAGTGATGGCACCTATCTGCTCAGATGGGCATCGGAGAACTGCCCTCAGATCACGACTTCGTCTGATGAGCGTGATTTACAAAGGAAATTTTGTTTTAAAACACGAGGAAAGTAAAAGGAGACAATGTTATGACGGTATATTGTGCAAAACAGTTTTTTACTTTAATTTTCTGCTTTGTACAGTCTCTTTGCGACGATAATTAGGAAAGTTATAAACTTTACTATCTAGAGGCGGCAACAGTCTCAAAACATTGAAAATATAAACTTTTTTATTATTATTTTGTGTATCAATCATTTCAGGTCCATATACTTTGTCACTAAAGTAAGTAAGTAGTATGTAAACCTGGACTGTATTTAGGGCACGTAATATCAATAATTCTTTTTAGAGGAAACAATAGGGCAATAAAATACCCATTTGTTTTGCGACAGAATATAAATGCGAGTAAAGTACCGATTTAACTACACAATACAATACTCTTATTACGCGCTTATGTACATATTTCAAATTATTATATTCTACAGAAACAGGTGAGGTGGACCACTTATATTTTACTTCCTTTAGCTCGCAGCTTTGATCTCGAGAAATTATTTTTAGCCTGTACCTTCTCCAAGGTGTAATATAAATCTGTACCAAATTTCATAAAAAACAGCTAATGAGTTTAGACGTGAAAAGGTTACAGACGGACAGACTTACATTTACATTTAACATTAGTAGTGATTAAGCTTTGCTTGTGGAGGTTGAAAAATCTGTCTCAGAAAACCCCTTCAGTTTTCAGTTGGCATTTGTTGATTTTTGACAGTCAATAATCAAATATAACATAGTATTATACTATAGATGTCGTACTATTTAGTACCTAACTAGACCTAAGGTAGCGCTGGGTTTGAAGTTTGTTTATCTGTTTATCTATCTTTTACACTTTTACGGCTAAACTACCGCACCGATTTCGATGAAATTTGCAATGAAAATAGTAGGGTCAAACGTATGGGCCTGCAGGTTGCGAGCAATGGGTAGCCCGCCGCCCGACAGAAACTAGGCCCGTGTAGACGGCGCCGAGTGTTTGACACGCGCTTCAAAGAGTGTCAGCAAAATAGGCGGGCCCACAAGGGGACCGTTGCCTGCCGGGGTTGCGGAATTCTCCGAAAGAGTTACGGCGGCCTCGGAACACGAAGGGCATATGATTTGGCAATCACAACGGATGGGTTTCAGTCAGTAAAAGTCTGACACACCCTCCCGCTTCGACCAGACCGGGAGGCAGTCATTAGATAAATTCCCATCCTTAAAAAATGGGTCAACCGCAGGTTACTTTTTTCAAAAATCTATTTTTGAAGAGGGTTGAAAAGGGGATGAAAATTTTTATGAGTAATCTTAACCGCGGGGTAATGAAATCCTTTATTAACGCGGGTGACACTGCGGGGAACAGCTAGAACTGTATTAATAGTTAAAGTTTGTAACAATTGTTTTCTAGTTTGTTTGATATCACTGATAGCTGCGATACAAACTTTTATGGCTATCATCCATCTATCATAGTTTTCTTTGTAAGCGAGCCAACTGTATATACTCCAAAATAAAAAAAATCTTATACTTTTAAATGAGTTGTGTGCCAAAATCACCACTTTCTGGAGCCCTGATATACCCAGAAGGCGTTGCGGTAGACCTCGTACAAGATGGCGGTACGAGCTGGACCAAACTAACGACCAGTGATTTTCTTTGGCTCTGGACAGAACCACCTGGAAGTCATGTGGAGAAGCCTTTGCCCAGCAGTGGGGTAATGCAGAATAACAATATCAGTAACTGAAGTCATGCAACAACTAACCCAAATCTCTCACTAACAGACAGAAAAGTACAAGCAGGAGCGCAATGAGTTGTTACGTGAGTTGGAGCTGAATCGCCAGCACGCGATGCGGATATCGCGGGAGACGCTCCCCAACATGTACCAGCTGTCCTCGCCCCCGGCCGGCTCGCCCCCGCGCGCCCCGCCCGCGCCCCGCTGGCACCTGGACCCCACGCTCATCGTCCGCAGGGACCTGCTGCCCACTATCGAGCAAGATGCTGGACGTGAGTTCATTATCTTCTACTTCGTGAATTTTTTGTAATCACTCGTTACCCGTCGTCGCAGTGTATAGACTTCGACCTATTACCGGGTTCATGGGTAATTTTATTACCCGTGGTTCCATGCCACTGGGGATTGACCGCTAGACTTCTGATTACCTGTATCGATTTTTTTTTAAATTCTGAATGAGCCTACTCTTAACTTCGATCGCGCCTGATGGTAAGCGATAGATGAGGTCTACGATGGAACGAGCGAGCTGAAAGGTCAACTCTCAGTCGTTTAGAAGAAAGGCACTGAACGAATAACTTGTACGAGTCTTGATATAGCAAAATTAATTTAAAACAATTGAACTAATGCATCTACTGAAAGTTTGGGTTTAATTAATGGTTCCACCCTCCAGTAACGTGGGTGACGAGTGGGTGCTTAGGTGGGTGGGTGGTTACTTCAGTCAGATTGTCAGTTTTATGACTAATTGAATGTCTCAGCTAAGTGCTTAAGCTCCTAGTTATTTGCTGTAATGATTAAACAATGACATAATATTTCTAATTTATTTAAAGAGCTTGAGATATAAATAGATTTATGTTAATCACAACACTAAATAGATATTAAACAGTAAACAGCGCTGGAATGATGAAAATTCTATTATTATTGAATTGATTCGTTACAAACATAAAAACACAGAATACAAATATTTTCTCTTTATAATATTAGTAAAAGTAGATATTATATTAAAGATAAATTCTATTTTACAACCACGGAACACCATGTTTGAGAGTCATTCTTCATTGATGTACACAGCTCCCAGTACTGTCGTTACAACGTATACTCATGTGTGCGCTCCAATCCGATCTCGATTGGTTATCTGTGCTCTACATTACTCATTGGTGCCCCATAACTATTGAAAGCCCCAACAACACTGATTCATTAAATATGTGCCTGTTCACTTTTATAGTTTTGAAGCTCGTGACTAAATCAACATCCACTGAGGTCGATCTTGTAGGTTAAGCATCACTAGTCGAGGTCGGTATGTGGATGTGAGATCATCTTAATACATTGACTTCCCGCGCGCCTCGGAGAGCACGCTGACACGTAGCTCCCGGCTGTCAGTTTTACATCTTTGACAGTCGTTACGGAGAGTCAAAAGCCAGACAGTCTGACACTGATCTCGCCAAGCGGTCTAGTGTTTGTCTAGTGTTGTGAAAAAAAAAAAAAAAAAAAAATATCAAGCTCTATGCTTATCGGAAACGTGGCTATCACATGCAAAAAAGGACACGGTTAACTGCAATGGATACGTCCTCGCTACATCATACCGTCGACAGAACTACGGAGGCGGCGTAGTATGCATACTGCTACAAGAACACATCGAATTTATTGAACGTAGGGATATTATGGATATGTCGGTCGAATACATTATAGAAGTGTGTGCCGTAGAATTGCCTAAACTTAAAACTATACTCATTACTTTGTATTGGAATAACAGACAGCCTGATGTATTTTATAAACAATTACAATTAATACAAGAATTGATCTTAAAAAAAATATTCTAAAAATAAAATAATATTTGGAGGAGATTTTAATGTAAATGTCTTGGATAAAAGTTTGCAATCTAAAATACTATTAAACTTAATGTTAGAATATAACTTCATTCAATGTATTACAAACCCTACTCGAGTGACAAAAACCACGTCCACTTGTCTCGATCTAATATTTATAAACTTTGACCCTAAATTAGCAACTACTCACGTAAATGATTTCGGATTCTCTGACCATAAAGGAACAATAATAAACTTAAAAAGAAATGACGCGATAAACTCAAATGTTAAAATATGGAAAGCTAAAAAACGATTATTTAATAGTAAAAACATGGAGAAATTTAGATTAGCACTACAAAAAATTAACTGGAATCTAATAATAAGTTTGGATAAAACCATGAATGAAAACAATATCTCATTTGAAAACCAATTACTCGCAATATTAAATGACTGTATACCCATAAAAACAATAAAATTAAATGAAAATAAAAGAAAAAGCTGGTTGACACGTGGCATTAAAATATCATGCAAAAATAAGCGGCTGCTCAAAATTCTTACTTCTTATTGTAAAGATCCGGTATTAACAAACCATTACAAAATATATGAAAAAACATTAAAAAAGATAGTCAATAAATCAAAAAAGTTACAATACATTAATCAAATTAAAAACTCAACTAATAAAACTAAAGCGATGTGGAAAATTATTAAGGAACATACTAATAAAAACCTGTATAAAACTCGACAAAATATTACACTAAAGATCCATAATAAACTTACGTCCGACCCAAAACAAGTTTCTAACTTGTTAAATGACTTTTTCGCATCAGTTGGGCAAATTAGGCAGAATGACGCAGAGCCGCGCGGTCGACCCGTACTACAACCCAGTGTAAACACTATGTTTCTTGATCCGCCCACACCGCAAGAAATAAAAAATATTATTAAGAATCTAAAAAGTAAATATAGTCACGGATCAGATGAACTACCCCCGATATTAATAAAAACGTGTGCTGAGGAATTAACATTGCCTTTTTACTTGTTAGTAAATCAATCTTTTTCTGAAGGAGAATTTCCAGATGCTTTAAAAAAAACCATTGTAAAGCCAATTCACAAAAAAAATTCGAAGTTAGACCCTAATAACTACCGTCCAATCGCATTATTACCTACGTCATCTAAAATATTTGAAAAGGCTATGTGTAATCGCGTATATAATTTCTGTGAAAAATTCAATGTTTTTGATGAATGCCAAAATGGTTTTCGGAAAAAACGGTCAACCGTTTTAGCGACATATAAGTTCACGCAAGAAATACTTAATATTTTAAATAATAAAAAATACGCTATTGGTATCTTGCTTGACATGACCAAAGCATACGATAAAGTTCAGTATAAGATACTACTAGACAAACTATACGGTATCGGTATAAGAGGTACAGCACATAAGTGGTTCACATCTTACCTACAAAACCGACAACAGTTTGTAGAAATTGAACATTTCAATGAATACTCTGGCGAACTTAACCTAATACGTTCGAATGGACTTAGGATTAGACATTCTATCCCGCAAGGTAGTGTAGTCGGATGTTTACTGTTCTTGATTTATATTAATGACCTCCCAAAAATTATGACTGATTCGTGTGTACTGTTTGCTGATGACATATCTTTGATTACTTCCTGTATTGACTCTCAAAATCTAAATGTAAATCAAACAAATCAAAAAAAAGAAAAAATTTGAAATTGACAAGACGGCGAAAATTTTCTTGTCAATTTTCTACGTATTTTTTATTTATTACTGCTTTTATTTTTCTGTATTATATCAAAATTAACCGTGTAAATAAATAAAAAAATGAATACCAATGTTCGTACTTCGGCAAATCACAGTGAAACCTCATCAAATACCGTGCAGTGTCCTCATTGTCCTAGAACCTTCAAAGTAAATGGAATACAACGACATTTGCGCGCCGCCCATACTGAGAATCCACCTCCAGCTATAACCCAGACCATACCCACAATATGCCTAGAAGATGCTTTTGGATCCCCGTTTTTTAATGGAATAGGATCGAAGACAGACATATGGCAAAAACGATGGGAAAAAGTGTGCACCCTTCATGGGAAACTCTATGACCTTCCCTCCAACACTGTAAGTAGAAGATTTATTCACAAATTAGCTGAAGAAATAGAATATCTTGTTAAATCAGACTATCCTTCTGAACGCATTTTGATTTACGTTGCTGTCATGCTACAAAGAGAGAAAAATGTTAAACAAGCAAAAGATATAACAAGATTACTTGACCGACGCCAAAATCTATGGGCCGAAGAAAACATTGATATACTAATAACTGAGGCTATGAAAGCAGACCACTCTCTCCGTAACTCCTACAACAGAAATAATTATAATGATAATAATGAATATGTCACAAAAAATTTCACCCGTCTCATACAGCGAGGAAAAACACGTGAAGCCCTAAATTGGTTAATGACAAAAGATACAAGCAAAATTCTTAAACCTGAAGACGAAATTGATGTAACAGGAAAAACGGTAATGAATGTACTGCAAGAAAAGCACCCCCCCGGATTCAATCCCGATTCAAGACTGTTCACACTGCCTGACGGCCTCCCCGAATTGACTCCATTACTAGAAGTAGACATAACCAGTGAACATGTGGAATCAGTTGCTAGAAAATTGCACGGTGGTGGAGGCCCAACAGGTACCACATCAGACAATTGGAAAGATTACTTGCTACGATTTGGAGAAGCAAGCCTGCATCTGAGGACTGCAGTAGCACAATTAACAATGCATTTAAATAACAATTTTGTGCCATGGAATCAAATACAAGCTCTTATGTCAAGTCGACTTATCGCCCTAGACAAATGCCCAGGTGTGAGACCGATTGGCATTGGCGAATGCCTACGCAGGATCCTATCCAAATGCATGATTTTAGTCACCGGATCCGAGGTCACCGAAGCCTGTGCTCAATCGCAACTCTGCAGTGGACTAAGCAGCGGTATCGAAGGTGCTATTCACGCGATGAACGATCTTTTCCAAAAAGAATGTCAACCAAGCTCTAACTGGGGAATGCTACTCGTCGATGCAAATAATGCCTTTAATTCTATGAACAGACAGTTAGCTCTCTGGCAAGCAAGAATATATTGGCCACATTGCGCTCGTTTCTTATACAACACCTACAATGGTCACGCAGAACTTGTAATACGTGATTCTGGTATGAGATTATATAGCAAAGAAGGAGTTACCCAAGGTGATCCACTTGCCATGCCATTGTATGCCCTTGCAACACTACCCATAATAAACGAACTAAAAAAAGAACAAGCAACTACCCAATGCTGGTATGCAGATGACTCCTCCGCCCAAGGTAAGCTCAGAAACCTACGTCAATGGTGGGATAAAATGAGTAAAATAGGCCCTGAATATGGTTACTTTCCTCAAGATAAAAAATCATACCTAATCATTACCGAGAGCGACAAGCAAACAGCTCAACAGATTTTCAAAGGGATTAACGTAACCATCATAACTGGATCACGCTTCCTTGGTAGTTACATTGGCGAAGGAAAAGAACACTTTGTGAACAAGAAAATTAAAAACTGGCAATCTACAATAGAAAAACTTTCACTTATCTGTAAAGACTCACCCCAAGCTGCTTACACTGCCCTTACTAAAGCAGTTCAATTTCAATGGTCATTCCGTTTAAGAGTCTTAGATGATGTAACCCAATTCTTCGAACCATTAACAAACACACTGCGTACCAATTTTTTACCCACTTTACTAGGAGGCGATATCTCACCTTTGGAAGCTGACTTATTCTCTCTACCCGTTCACAAAGGTGGTCTAGCAATATCCGCCCTATCAAAAATGACAAATATAAACTATGTATGCTCATAAAAAGGCTGTGCAGTCCTCTCAAATGCTCTGATTGAAAATACACATATGGACCTCTCTCAACATCATAAATCCCTCAAAGATGCACAAAAAGAATGCCGCAACGAGAAAGACTTTCTCAATGACCAACTCTTGGATACCGTCTTAGTCAAACTATCCCCTATCAAGAGAAGAGCGATTGAACGTTCAATTTCGACAAAAATGAAAACTAAATCCTCCAACTGGTTATCTACCTTACCGACTAAGAAGGACCATTTCGATCTGTCACCATTAGAGTTTAGAGACGCACTTGCATTACGTTACCACAGATTACCAGTCTCTATGCCAAAATCATGTGATGGCTGCGGCTGCAATGAATTTAATGTCGATCATGCTCTATGTTGTAAAAAGGGTGGTCTAATAACACGTCGTCATAATGAAATTAGAGTTCTGTTCTGTGACTTATGTCAACATGCATGGGGAAACGTAGTCAAAGAACCCATCATCTCCGAAGGAGATTGCGGACTACGTGGAGACCTTTCATGCCGCGGCGTTTGGGATGCTCAGAGGGAGGCGTTATTTGATATCCGTGTTGTAGACACTGACGCTCCTTCTTACATTTCACGTCCTGTTGCCTCTGTACTAAAATCCGCCGAAGATGAAAAAATAAGAAAATATTCAAACGCTTGTGAATTGCGACATACTACATTCACCCCTCTTGTTACATCCGTTGACGGAGTCTTCGCTCCACAAATGTCTACTTTCGTAAAACATCTTGGAACTGCAATCGCTGACCGCTGGAACAGGTCCTTCAGCGTAGTGATGGGTTGGTTAAGATCAAGAATCATCATCTCAATAATACGTGCCACTAGCATGTGCATTCGCGGCACAAGACATAAATTTAAACCATTAGCCAAGTTATTTGGTTTCGGCGATGGAGCAGCCCTACCTGGGCAAAACTAATGCGGATGTGGCCGACGAACCATGAAGCTGTCGTACAAAACCTCATTTTAAAACAAATTTAAGTTCCTCTATACAAGTTCATTTATATTCCTAATCTGTTGTTATGTTGCCTAATTGTTAAATAAATTTATTTGTAATAGGACAAATCTAACAAATATATTGCAAAATATACAACATTGGATGAAGGACCATAATTTAGAAATTAACTTTTCAAAAACCAAATTAATGCAATTTAGACCTCGTCAAAAAAGTCCTTTAAATATAAATTTTACGTTTGACAGTATTCAACTGGAATGCGCTGACACGTTTACTTTGCTTGGTCTGGATTTAGACATTCACATGACCTGGAAAGCACACATAAATAAAATCAAGTTAAAACTATCTAGTTTTAATTACGCGCTACGTGAACTTAAAAAAATGACCGATATTAAAACAACACTATCTGCTTATTATGCATATGCTTACGCGTGGCTAAATTACGGCATAATTCTCTGGGGAAATAGTGTAGATAGCAACGACTTGTTTATACTTCAGAAAAAAAGTGTCAGAATTATCGTAAACATTCACACTGACGAAAGTTGTAGACCGCATTTCAAGGAACAAGAAATTCTTACTCTAGTATCTATCTATATTCTAGAAAACTGTAAATTTGTACGACAGAACCCAAATTTTTACCAAAAAACTATAGATCTACCTCGCCGATACGCACAGCGTTCACGATTTAAACATACGCTTGTAATACCCCCATCAAAATTAAAGTTACACAGCACGAGCCCTCTTGTGACATCCATTAAAATATACAATAAACCACCGAATGACATGAAATCCGAGCAAAACGACAAAATATTTATAAAACGCATTAAAAAACTACTCATCGATAAATGCTATTATACATTGAATGAATTTTTTGACTCTGACTTTACAACGTAGTACCGAAAGACATTTGCATTTTATTATATTTTTTGTGCGTAATGTAATAATTTGACCATAATGTATACTGACATTGCTATTTTAATTTGACATTTATTTAAAATAACTATTTTAATTTGACTGATGAATTATTACATTTAGAGCTTTGCAACATTAATTATTGTGATTATTTTCATTTTGATTTTCGAGTTTGTATAAAGCCACTCTAATCTATACAATATGTAAAATTGCTGTGCCCCACAGGGTTCATGTGAGCTATTACCTATATATTATTAAGATCTTGTTAACACATGTTATTGCAATAAAGAATGAATTGAATTGAATTGAGTTACTGGGTTGTGGAGGTGAGATAGGCAGTCGCTTCAAGTAAAGCACTAGTACTCAACTGCATTGGATTAGACCGGAAACCGAGCCTAACTTATGGTTATAGTTGTCTGGACAACACTTGTTTGAGTAACAGCTATCTAAAAGTGTTATTTAATAATCAATTTGTAACAGAAATATCATTCAAGAACATTTTGTTCCATTCCAAAAGTTGTATACCTAATGATAAATTCAGGTCCAATTTAATATTTCATTATCTCTTAACATTATTTGAGTTCACAAAACAGACGAAATATATTTTTGATAAAGTAATAATTAAAGTGCCTCGCAGGTAAGTATTCGACTGTTGTAAACAAACAATGAAGTTATTGTATATTCCGAGGCTTAATTTAACTTTAAGCATATTAGATTGTTTGGAAATGGAAATAATAGATTTCAATGGTTTTGCAATTAATGAAATTTTATTATAAACTGGGGATCTTTACGTCAAGAGTGAATGAGTTGCTTCTAGGTAAGCGTGCTTTATCTTCGACAAACGTCAAACGCAAGCCAATAAAAATAGGAGCTGAATTTAAAAAATCCTCTAAAATCTAGATCATCAGAATTTCAATATTCTTTCTACATCGATAAAACTACCAAGTTATCGTTGAATCATCCTAAGATAGCGTGCCAACTGTAATTGAAACCTCTTGCCAATTTTTTTTTATTTTTTTATTTAGAATAGGTTCGCGTTTGACCACCATCTCACCTGATGGTAAGTGATGATGTGGTCGAAGATGGAGCACGCTTACCTAAAAGTAACCTATTCACTCTTGACTTAAAGACTCCTAGGTTATAGCTATCGGGAAACACAGACTCCGGCAGGGAATTCCACTCCTTAGCCGTACGCACAATGAAGGTATTCCCAAAACGTTTGGTGCGTATGGGTGGGATGTCCACCATGTAACGATGGCGCTTCGCCGTTTGTCTCGTAGTCCGATGATGGAACGGGCTTGTTGGAATTAAATTGTGTAATTCCATCGCACACTCCCCGAAATGTAACCGATAGAAAACCGATAGACTTGCAACTCGTCGTCGATGTTCAAGGCTCTGGAGCTTTGATTCGACCAGTGCATCGTTGCCAATGAGTCTTTTGGCCCGCTTCTCGAATTTCAGAAGTCACCCGACACATTCCTAACTTGTATGTTACTATGTAACTAGCTGAGAGCTACTCACGCCACTTTAGTTCCACGCAGAGCTCATCTGTTACACTTCCACTCGAGCAGTGAATGACGCAATGAGATAGTTTCCCTCACGAGCATTGAGCTCATTTCACTAACTAGGTAATCTTAGTTGAGGATGTAGTTTGGTATGCTTTGTGCTCGAATTAGAAGGAACAAGTGGGTTGTAATTTTAGTTATCAAGTTTCTCGATTTTCATCTAATATCAAGTCGACATGAGTTGAATAATTGAACAGCTTTGTCGGTAGAAAAGACATGAATGTAAATGGGAGATTGTCTGAATGCACTGAAGCTGGATTTTTGGATAATAAAATGCTGTCATAAAATTTTTGTTGCAAATTATATTTTTTTGAGCATGTAAATGATCAAATAATAGGATTATTTTTGTTGAGTGAGTTAGACTTTTATTTACTGACCTACCCTGTTAATTTTATTTAGAAGCGTCAATAGCCTAATGGTTAAGGGTCTTGTGATCGAGAGGTCACGGATTGAATCCCACCCATTACATCTATGGGTTTAGTACTGCTGTGAACTCACTCCAGACACAAGCATATTTAGCTTACTTGGAGGGGTTAATAAGATTGCTAGTAGGTACCTATTTAATGTGAATTTTAAACACAAGCTGGTTCTCTTTAAAAAAAAATGAGTAAGAATATTCTAACAAACCCCAGATATAAATGAGACTGCAGGAACAAATTGAAATAACTCACTTCTTTTGAAATGCTTCAATCTAGGAGACGAGCGGCTCTGGATCAGGCACGTGTTGAGCCGCAGCTCGCGCGACGTGAGCGCGCTGGAGGCGGCGGAGCACGCGCGCGGACACCCGCCGCCGCGCCTGCTGCCCTGCGGGGATACCGAGTCCTTGCAGTCCTACAGGTGAACTAGGCATTGCAATTTCAACCTTATGTCAATAGCGAGGAGGTTACTTGCAACTCCTTTGCAAATCGGTAGGCACGTGAGATAGACTACGTAAGAAGTACGCTATATAATTAAGACAGAAGCACTGTTGGGATTGCGGGAACGTTCTAACAAGATACTCCGGGCTTGGAACGCAGGGTCACTGAAGCAACTAGGTGGCTTTTCAACCGACTTCAAAAAAGGAAGAGATTCTCAATTCGACTGTTTTTTTTATGTTTGTTACCTCGGAACTTTCGACTGGGTAAACCGATTTTGATGATTCTTTTTTATTTGAAAGCTGGTGCTCGTGTGGGGGGACCACACGGGAAGCACCAGCTTTATAGTCATCAAGTCAGGATCTAATAATGAAATCATGGAGAAATCGAGGGAAGTCTTCAAATATTAAAGGCACACCTATAGTGATTTGAGTATTTAATATAGTAACTTGTGCAGTTGGTTTCGAAAGGCACCATTTTGTGAAGTGGAAATGATGATAAAGACCACAGATGGCCACCGGAACTACTCAATAGAAAGTATTTCATGGGTTCCGCTTCGACTACTTGAAATTGGTTACTAAGCACAATACGCTCGTCACAATGCCCATGGTGAAGTGAAGCTGATGGTGAAGTACCAGGAGAACTCCTCAACAATTAACGGCCCAGCATCAGGAAAAGCAATATATTCCAAAATGTTATAAGGAATTGACATTTAGGCTTTTGTAACCTAAAATAATTTAAAATCCGACCAACTATATGCTGTGGATAACGTCGTGGGTTATACATTTGTAATATGTATGTATGTATACTCATTAATTGAGACAAAATGTGTAACCGTTTGTTATTCCAAAATAAATAAATAAACTAAAAAGAGAGAAATAAAAACTTTTTAGCAAAAATAACACCGATTTCCAAAAAACTCTGCAAAGTGAAAAATAACTTTAATTTCGGAAGTCGGTGTTTTTGGTTTTGTATTTTAGTTTCTGGCACCGACTTCCAAAATTAAAGTTATTTTTCACTTTGCAGAGTTTTTTGGAAGTCGATGTTATTTTTTGATAAAAAGTTTTTATTAGTCAGTAGAAATCTGACACTCGCCTTTCCTCCACCCGGATTACTCTACCCGGGGCGGGAGGAGTCTTGTGTGTGGAAGAGTGCCCTGGAAAAAAAAATCAAAAGCTATATTATTTTCATTTATTTTTTTATTTTTACTCAAGTGGTCCTAGATTCAACGGTAAATTGATAGAAAAATATTTAGGGAATAGATAGATAGATATATAAATACTAATATTCATGGGCGTATAGTAAAAAGAAAGTAGTTTAGAATTTCTAAGTAATTTGGTCACTGCCACCGTCTGAAATAAATGGAGAGATGTCTTTTCAGAGGTTACAAAGCTGTAAACAATCACTATTCTGAAACATACAACAATAGTAAAATACAATTTATCACAACTTTGAAATGGCGCAAACATCTTAAGGAAACCCGCGATATGTTAGCGACGAGCGTAATAAAAATAATGTTTCCAATACTTTTATGTGAGTAATAAATTCACCATAAAGAGTGGGAATGCGCTCCCATTCTTTATTTTACGGTGACATAATATTAGTAAAAGGGTTACGCTTACAAGAAAAGGTGTTATGTTACATAGCCTTTCACAGGAGATGTGATCTGGGATTTATATGACGGATCATTCAAACCCAATTATATTACTATGACGTATCATTATGTGTTTTGTTTTAAACTAGTTTATTTCGGGTAAAAATGGGGAAAGAGTAATAATCAAACATTATATGTAGTATCAGTCAAATCTTCGTAATAATTCCATACGATATTACTTAATACTGTAAAATTATAATTAATATTGATTATTTTTGTCACGGGTTGCTAAGAAACCATACACTTAGCGAGACCTAACACGATTTTGGCCGGATTTTTTTTTGGAAAACATTTGCGGGATACAAAAGTAATGTATAAGATTCGTGTTATGTGTTGTCGAGCACAGCATTGCACGCCTTTTTTTTTCAAAACCTGCGTTGGGTGGAGAGGGAGTGTCAGAATTATTTCAACACTGACTAAACATCCCAGTACTTCAGTTGCCCTAGAGTTCCGGGGGCGAGCTATCTCAATCAATCAATCAATCATTTATTTTATCTGATTACTATATTCCCGCAACCAAGAGGATCTGACACCTAAAACGACGTTGTATTCGACTGGGAATGACAAGCTATTTTATGAGCGACATAATTAGGGTGTAAGTAATGTTTTATTATATTTAGTTACGTCATACGACGAGATAGTACCGGTCACGCGAGTTTTCCTATACAACAGAATTATTTTATTCAGAAAATGATCTTGCAAGTCGTTGTTCCTGGCCACTCGCCAAGATTAGTTTGAACTGGATTTAGGACATAACATTAAATACAGACGCAGTTCAAATAATTCAGTCGGTGAATAGCATCTATTACTTTGTCCCAACTTTAAATTGTTCTCCTAAAATACAGAACTCCAAATTGGCTCCATTTTCTTTGAACTGAGATTGCTTTACAACATAACAACATAATATACTTGGGTCTCTGGGTAAATGAACTGAAACATGATGGATATATTCCCGATACTAAGCGTTGACCGATCGTTGAAAGCCATCGAGGCGAACAAACCTTGGATCGGAACCAATAACTTTGAGGTCACCAGTTTTCCGACACATCGGCTTTATGGTCTAGATACGCGGTTGTTACTGCCTATATAGACTTACCGCACAGATTTTCTCTTCATATTTACTCGTATATACGCTCAAAAATATCTGAATTCATTTAATCAGGCAAATTACACCCATTGCCCACCTATCACACTACAATACACATTGAGGATGTTCGCATGTCATTTGCTTACAAGTGAATTACTTACGTACCTACCTATGTACATAGGTTTATGATAAATGAAGTATATTTGATAACGTACGCACAGTTAGTCGCGTTACACTAGTTGATTTATATTATACTAGCTTTTTCCCGCGACATCGTTCGCGTGGGAGGTTTTTCCCGCGTACATCCCGGTCCCGTGACACTTTCTGGATAAAAACTATCCTATGTCCTTCCCAGGGTCCTAAACTATTACCATGCCAAATTTCTTCTAAATCGGTTCGGCGGTTTATGCGTGAAAAGGTAACAAACAGACACACAGACAGAGTTACTTTCGCATTAATAATATTAGTATAGTATAGATTTGCTGTGACAGTCAAACAGAGAAATATTGAAACAAAGAACTAATTAATATCGTTTCTACTTACGAAGTACACAAAGTGGGGAATTTCTAGAATTCTTGACTATTCAGTTTGATGACACGATTAGCGCAGAGACTGCGGGATTGTCTGCTAAGCTGCGTGTCGCGGGTTCGGTTCCCGTACAGAACAATTATTTGTGTGGCTCACAGATCATTATCAGATTATTATAGACAACGTTTCTGACGTTTTATAAGTGTCCATGTAGGCCTATACTCGAATGAATTTTTTTTTTTTTTATTTTAATTTTTCGGCTCGAAATCCTCAAGGCCCGGGTGCGGGTTATGTCTAAAACTGCGTGCTCGGAATACGCAGTAGCGAAGTCCGGGGCAGATAGCCCGCTGGCTTGCCTGCAGCAAGTTTGAGCAGGTTGGAATCACAATTACTAGCAATCTTTTTAGCCCCTCTAACTAAGCTAAATAAATATGCTTATGCCTGGAGTGGGTTCACGGCAATAGTATATTGATATACGTTTTTAAGCTAACATACGCCACACAAAAAACGAACGAGAAAGAGGGTAGACCGATTTGTCCGCTCATACACGTCCACCCGCAATTACTTCAGTTCATCCGTGATCATGGCGCTTGCAACAGTGCCGAAATATCGGAAATTCTAAACAATAAGTAAACATGGTAAATGTCACGTTTTAAGCTTTAAAAGTGAACGTAGGCCTATGTGAAATAAAATATGTTTGATTTATCGGCTCGGAATGCCCAACTCCAATTGGTGCGGGCAAAATCTAAAGGTGCATGCTTGGAATAGGCAGTATACAGTATACCGTATATGACCCGTCAGAATATAAAGCAAGAGAGAACATGTATCTCGTGTGCTCGCTCGTTCCATCGTAGACCTCGTCTTACGCTTACCATCAGGCGAGATCAGGGTCAATAGTTAACAAGATAGTTAGTTATGTGAATTGTACCCGCAAATGAAAAGAATTTTTTATTTTGTAAATTGGTTATAAATAACACATTTACACGTCATGTTTTTTTTGCGTTTTAAGTTTAGCTAGATGATGCGGTGTTTCTTGACTACTCTGAGAAAAACACTGAAACACACACAAACACATACAAAGAAATGCAGCCTACAACGATACAATAACCTCACCAAATGCGACCTTCGCAACTTGTCCGATCAACCTTACTACCACACAAGCTAAACGATATGATATGATAATTAAATAATTATTATGTTACAGGTTGATACTGAGGGACATACCTAAGGAGAGCTTCCCTCCGGACTATTAGCCCATGATCGTTAGCACGAAAGAGGTCGCCACCGATCCCATACCAGGAGTCGAGGTATCTATATACTCTTAGTGGGCTTTTTGGTTCCTTTGTAGTATGACTGACATTATACTAATCTAATTTGCCTTATCCAATTATTTTGTTTTTCCAATTTTGTGGAAATATGCCCAAATAACTTATCTCCCGGTCTTATTGCCGGTGTCAGTAAGACAAGCACAGTCACTCGCTGCTTTTAAAAGCTCGGTTGCCAATAATTTTCTTTCAAATTTATGATTATTTCTTTGTTTTTCTCCACACGATGATAAAGAACACATTACATTTATATATTTTTTATAATTATGTATTCTATTTATATATATATATATATATATATACTTATATATTTCAATTAGTTTTTTTTTTCCGTTATGAGTATTTGTAGTACACTAATTTAGCCCTCCCCAATTTCAATTAAAGCTTTTAAAGTCCTTCCAAAGGTTGTCTGGAAGATATCGCTCTTAGCGATAAGACCGCCATTGTAACCAAAGTTATAGAAATAAGGTTATGTAAGTGTGTTCCAATTTTTGGTGTACAATAAAGTATATTCTATCTATCTATCTATCTATCTCCCTAAAAAGTATAATCCTGTTTATTTTTTTTGATTTTTATCCTATCTCCATTATACCATTCTTATCCAAAATCCGAGAACGTGTTATCCATAATCAGCTTAGTGCACTTGTCGCTTTAAATAAAGAAGATTGCCAATACCCCGTACTATATTGCGTCACAGGTACACTATTACCAAAAACAATGTTTTGTTTATTTATTTACTACTGGTTTTTAAGATATATTTTGACAATTTCCGCAAAAATGCATATCCAAAAAATAACGTTACGTTTACAATTAACACTTGCATTCATAAACTGACAATGATCGAAATATCTTCCTTTAGCTACCGTCTAAGTTCACAAGAGCATAAGCATAGTGTAAAATTAATAAAATAAATGCTATTAAATCGTTTTATTTTATCTAATTATGAAAATATTAAACATTGCTGATTTTATTAGAAACTCAAAACAGCATAACGGAACACCGAAGTATGAAACTGTCAAGTGTCAATGTCAGTGTCAATCTATCGATGTTTATTTCGGTCGATCGATGTGTTTGAAACGTTTGAGTAGTTTTGCTATTTTTATTGAATAATTAAATCTATAATAACTATTGGCAGTGTTGTGACTCTTGTGTTGTGGTGTATCGAGATAGTGACCCTTTTTAAAATATGATCAGGCATTATTGAACTTTTTTGAAGTTCTCAAAAATGTTCTTAAAAACCTAAACTATGTTACAATCTTGTTGGTAGTGAAGTTAATTAAAAACTTGATGCGTTGAGAGTAAATTTGGGTTGACGCAAGTTGGTACGAATCCCCATACAACAATGGGCAATGTAAACAAAACACACACTGTCGCAGCAGCTGTCCTTGACATTACGCGTTTGATTTAGTGGAATCAGTGGAATATTGTCAAAATATACCTTGTTAAATGATTTCAAGAGACAAAAAAAATGTTCCCTTAAGTTTTGTACGTATTTATAAATGCAATTTAAATGTTATGTTTTTCTTTATTTTCTTATGTTAATAGTACCTTTGAATAAATTACCCCGCATCTACCGCTCGTGTTCGTAATTAAGTAGCGACGAATCACAGGATAAAATTTGTAAATTGTTCTGTCATAATTTCCATTAGCAGTCAGGATGACAGTAATCTTATAAACACATTACATTACACCGGTTTCGTCGTATTCGATACAAGTGCGGTGATTTCAACGAAATCTCCGCGTGGCTTTGAGGCTTTTTGTGGCTTTGTAGCTTTTTGTGGCTTTACACATCACTACACACTCCACCATAAATTCGAACATGTACGTGACGCAATCCGTTGAAAGGATCGAGATTTTCCTCAATATACTGCTCAGTGTTCTGATTTTATATACCTTCTGAAAATTCCCCAAAGTAGGTAGTACAATAAAATTTTATTTTCCTGATTTAGCACATGCCTATTGGTATTATTGTTATTATGTCTCACATAAAAGCTGTTTTCTTTTGTTTAGCATACTTACGAATAAAATGTACTTTGCAGTCCAGTTCGTGATAAGGGAGAACGTAATTGACCTATAATTTTCGGCTTAGCCGAAAATATATTATAGCCAAATGGGGTTTCCCTGACCCATCGCAGACACAATGCTAGTATGGAGCCCCTTTACAACATAAATGGCCACCTCTTATCAAATCCATCGTGCACGGCCGCCTGCCACCTACAGGAACTTAACGAAGCCAATGAAAGAGCTGTGCAGGTAGCGGCATATTGCTCCAAGGATTTTAGACTCGAAAAGGAGAAGATTGGCTTAGCCTTTTCCAAACTATATTGAGGTCGCTATCCAGTCTAACTAGACGCAGCTGAGTGCTAGTGTTTTACATAGAACTGTGGTGACACATTGTATTTTGCTGAGCTAGCTCCTTCAGAGCTCTCACGACCAACCGCTCCTAATGAATTCAGTCGCTACCCATAGGCCACAGTATATAGACTTACGTCATAGACCGTGTCTTTGTATTAAATTAAGTGATATATAAAATACATGTTTATCTGTTTTCAAGGTGTCTACTTATTTTCGAAATTCAGAACCTTCTGACTAAGGACTAATTAACGACTACACTAAGAACAATTAAATCTCCGTTAAATTGGTGACCCCGTGGAACACAAAATATAATAATTTCGGTAGCGGCTCACTAAGGTCTATATACTCGTGGTCAAGTCAAATCAAATCAAATCAAATCAAATCAAATCAAATCAAATCAAATCATATCATATAGTTGTGTTAACAAGACTGTCAGTGAAACTGAATCCTGAGCAACCACCAACACCTGTCGTCACCTGTCGTCGTGCTGCGTCACGAACCACTGCATCGCATCGCATCGCATCGCACTGCATCGCATCGCATCGCATCGCATCGCACTGCATCGCATCGCATCGCATCGCATCGCATAGCATCGCATCGCATCGCATGGAAAACTATTTTTTCTAAAATCGATATTAATAGAGCCTTTCACTGTAAACCAGTTGCTCCTGAAGATGTTGAAAAGACCGCAATTATTACTCCTTTCGGACTTTTTGAATTTCCTCGTATGTCATTCGGTTTACGTAATGCGGCACAGTCATTTCAACGTTTTATGAACAACACTGTGTTAAATAATATTGAAATTATTAATGCTGACGGCTCAATTGAGCCGGGTTCAGACCTTATATTTTGTTATATTGACGATCTAATTATAGCTAGTTCATCAAAAAAACATCATGAAAAACACTTAAAGGCAGTGTTCGAACGCTTGAATGAATTTGGTGTAACCATTAATTTAAATAAAAGTTGTTTTAGTCAATCAAATATCGAATTTCTAGGTTATGAGGTAACACCTGAAGGTACCAAGCCGACCAATTCCAAGGTTGAGGCAATAGTCAATTTTCCCAAACCGGAAACGGTGCAAGATTTAAGACGTTTCCTCGGCATGGTTAATTTTTATAGACACATTGGCCAGAAGCATTTCCCGTTAAAGACATAACTGCTGATACGGTAGCAAAAACTATTTATGAGGGTTGGATCACTCGTTTTGGTTGCCTAGTGCGCCTCAGTAGTGATCAAGGCCGTCAGTTTGAAAGTTAATTTTTAATGAATTAATGAAATGTTGTGGCGTTGTGGTTTAGGTGGTAGAATAAAAGATATAGACCACAGGCTTACAGCATTTATTTTGAAGGGGGGTGGGTTCAGTTCACAGAGGGTTCCCTCACTGGTCGAAGGTATTGGATGGTGGATGGAGCCGATCCGAAGCCGGCAGCGACCACGTGTCCGAAGCAGAGGTTGTGCAGGGCAGGCCACGGGAGAGGATGTCTCTCCTCCTCACCCAACTCGCACGTGGCAGGCGCAGAGGATTTTGCAGGTAGACCACGCGACAGCGCGTCTCTCCAGCAGTAGTACGCGGAGGCAGCGGTGACACCCGTCGCGTGGCAGACGCTGAGGTAGTTGGTAGTCGAGACGAAAGTGTAGAAGAAGAAAAGAAAACGTAAACCCTGGAATCACACGAAGGGTGCTTCCGTAAGCGTGGTGCCAGGAATCGTGAGCGCCAGCGATTCGTGCGTCTCCCAGCCGCAAGCCCAAGGAACAGTACCAGGGAAACGAATGGGAAACTCACCATCGCGGCGGTTCACAAAGGTTATAGATAAGCGTGCGCATGCCGCGTGCAACGATATAGAAGGTAACCGCGTGACAAAGCGTTTAAGCCCGTAGCTGCTATGACACAGCAGGAAAGGAAATGCTGCGGCCTGCGTACGCTTTACAAATTTAGAAACACTAGTGGAAAACAGATGACAATGAAATAACACAGTTATGTTCCAGACGGAAGCCATCTTGACAACCGGGCAATTATATAAATTTACAAACGCTGCAGATTATGGCGAAATAAGAGGATTGCGATTTGCAAGATGGAGAGACAATGGCAGATACGACGAGCACTTACCCTTGGGCACAGAGGGGTTTCAATATTAGTTAATTGCAACAGTAGGCGGTGAAAAAGAACTCAGCGGACCGGAGGTTAGGATTTATAGCCGGTCACCGCATAAGTGTTGTCACTCAGCGAAACCATAGACATTAGGGATTAGTGTGGTAGTCGACTCTAGTTTAATCGACTTCGACGCCACAATGTATGGGAATAGATAGATTTCGAACCACACCTTACCACCCACAGAGCAATGGTGCCGTAGAACGGTGGCACCGCTCCCTAAAAGTGTCATTGACAGCTGTCAATGACACTTTTAGGGAGCGGTGCCACCGTTCTATCCGTTCCGTTCCGTTGCATGGTAACTCATGGGTTGATGAATTACCCACTGCACTTTTTGGCTTGAGGGCAGCATTAAGAAGCGACTCAGGTTTAAGTGCTGCAGAAATCACATATGGTTGTAGTTTACGTTTACCAGGTGAATTTTTCGATAAATATAATAAGGAACCATCGGATCCTCATACTTTAGCCCAAAATAATAGGCAGGTTGAAACCCAAATCAACCAGCATGGTTATATACTAATATTTATTCTTACGTTGTTGGCATTAATCGTCATCAACGTGTTACGGAACCATTGCCGTTCCACTGTAAACTAGTGAACCTTTTGGTAGCATAGCAACCGTTTGCTACCATTGGTAGCAGGTTCGATCCCAAGGTATTACCGTATCGCTAGTGAATCAGTCATTACGTTATTTCATAATTCTTATATTATTTTATATTATTATCTTTTATTAATGTGCTACTATGTCCAGTGCTGATATTTAGTATTACTAAAAGAATTATGTTATTAAACATAAATGTATTATTTTCAGTAAATTTTAATAATGTGTAATTTCAATCTGTTTAAGTAATCTTTGTACATTCGTACTTGCGAAACAAGTTGTTTAATTGTATAACAAATGCTGATGTAACACATTTACATTTTATTGTTAACACTTAACATAACCATATATTGTATCTGTATTAAATGATTATAATGTTATTCATTATTTAATTAATATAATAAACATTATTAAATGTAATAAATAAACAGCATATAACATTGGCTAGTGTGGCATTGTAATTTGTTTAATTGTATTTAATTTTGTGTAAATTTATTGCGACTCTGGTTTGTAAATAAAACTTTTATTTTTTGTTTTTTTTTTTTTAAAGGAGGGTGTTATTGTGGTGACACATTGGATTTTGCTGAGCTAGCTCCTTCAGAGCTCTCACGGCCAACCGCTCCTAATGAATTCAGTCGCTACCCATATGCCACAGTATAGACCCGCGTATACACCGTATATAGACTTACGTCATAGACCGTGTCCTTGTATTAAATTAAGTGATATATAAAATACATGTGTATCTGTTTTCAAGGTGTCTACTTATTTTCTAAATTCAGAACCTTCTGACTAAGGACTAATTAACGACTACACTAAGAACAATTAAATCTCCGTTAAAGAACGAATGCCTATTAGACCTCTACGACCCAGTGGCAGCTTCTGACTATCCGTGACGACTGCCAAACACAGCCGGGACCCATGGCATAACGTGCTTTCAGAAGTACTAAGGCTTCTCGATATGTTGAGTTGGTCACTCACCTACGACCGACCTCGGCCTCGGCCCCGCGCCGCTCTTATTATTTAACTCTTCAAGCTCTTCAACGTTCAACACAATTGACCCGATTTGTAGGAAATCAGTGTGAACGTAACATGAATTCCAAAACACACGTTCCAAAAAAAAATACGGTCTCACGAAATACTTTTGGTAGCCCAGACAAAGTGATCATCTACGTTTTAACTAAAACTGGGTTCTAGCTTTTATTAGGCTTTTAAACCATCTTGAAAGCTGACAGTTGAAACATTAACTGTCTCAAAATGCCACCTAACCCAATTTTAGAATACTTGACATTCTCGTTTAGAACTTTAAAACAGACGAGAGATGAATATTCTTGGCTAAATTTCATTAGAAAGAGCAAAATGGTGTTTATTGATGATTTGTGCAGGGATCGGTGCACGAGGTGTGCGAGGTGGTGTGCGCACAGATGGAGGTGTGGTGGGACGTGGTGCCCGTGCGCTTCGTGCTCGACCCGCCCGTGCTCACTCTGCGCCATTCTAGAAGTTAACACAAATATTTACAGCTAAATGGTACTGGCAGAGAGATAACAGTGAGTAAGGGTCAATTTGCCGACAGGATTTCAGATAATATTACTTTAGGGTAAATTCCTAGCATAAATGAATGTCAAATGTCAATGAGTGAACAACGGGATGAGAAGAAATAAAAATGCAAGTAGTCCGACCCAAACCACGTCTAATTGAACACTAATTGTTAAAAGTAAAATTATTTAAAAGTAACCTTTTAAAAAGATGCATAGAATAATGTAAAAGTGTTAATGCACTGTCAAATGTAGGTCGCGTTCAAAGTGCACATGCGACTTAAAACAATCCAATATTTTGAACAAATGCAATATTTTGAAAATTCATGTACATGCACCATACATATTAGATGGCGCTGCGATCGCAAAGTAAACAAGTTCGTCTCATACCTAAATTACAGTAAATAAATACTAACATCTCAGTGATCCGTTAAAGACTACAAAAAAACAAATAGTATTTATCTGATTGTCCAGTGATATCGTTTGCAGAGTGAAATACATGAACAGTAAAGTTTTATAACTTAAGTTTGCGGTGACTAAGTGTTTGTCAACAAAAAGTAATCTAATCATAAAAGAAGTGCAAAAACTATAGAAACATTATCACTATAAACAAGGAAGATTATTCCGAACTCAGAATTCATGAAATAGTGCTAAACTCGTGATAAAGTGAAAAAAAAAACAAAGTGAACGTTAACATTTAAAACAACAAAAATCTTTTACAAAAATTGACGGGCGCGTTCCAGTTCCTTAAATAGTGATTCTAATCGCTATTGGAAACATGAAGTGCCGCACTAACGACACCGAGTGCTGACTATACGAGATTATTGAAAAAACGTTCCAGTTACCACTCGACACTACTGAAGCATTAAATCTAACTTCATTGGTAACTAGTAGGTAGAAGATCCTTGGGTAACACATACATAGGTAGGTATAAAACTGAAAATGACGCAATGTGCAGGCTGTGAGCAAAAAATACCAGGTAGTCAATATCTAACCTGTTGCATCTGTAAGAAACACTATGACCTAGAATGTTCGAATATTACGAAGGCTAATTATTTACGTATGACCAGCAAGATTAGATTGACATGGGAGTGCCAAGAATGCAGGTGTAAAAAACCTAAAAGTATAAACTCAAACACCCCCGTAAGATCACAACAAATAGAAGCCAATGTATGCATTTCACCCGAAGCAAATGTTACACTGCGTCATAAACAAAATAACATGAATGACACTTTATGTTCTGAAGATACGAGTATACTAGGAGATACTTTATATAATAATAAAAGTCCAAAAAGTAATCATCAACCTGAGCTGACATTACAAAATCTAAGCGAAATGATAGCGTTAAAACTAAAAGAAAATAATACATCAATAGTTCTAGAAATAAAAGCTACTATTCAAACAGAAATTAATAAAGCTATATTAAAATTAAGGGAAGACATTAAACAAGAAACAGTTGCTTTATCTTTGCAAAATGAGCAACGAAAAACCGATATAGATAAAATTAACATTCAAATAGAAAAACTGTATAAACAAACTGAAACAATAAAAAACGAAATAAAAATACTAAAATCAAAGACCTCTCCTTTAGCGCATCAGTCACATAATATGTTAAATAGTAATAAGAAAATTGTGCTATATGGACTTACGGAAATCTACAAAGAACCTGAACAAGAGCTATACGAAAGAATCAGAGCAGTTTTTTGGGATATTCTGGGAGTAGACATACTAGGTTATGTTGAAGATACTTACAGAATCGGAAGATATTTTAAAAATCGAAATCGACCAATGGTAATTGAGCTCATGAGCAAAAGGATGACGAAATATATAGTAGAAAGTAACCGATATTTTCAAGGAACCGGACTGTATGCATCAGAATTTCTAAACGAAGAAGCAAGGAACGAGAGGAAATGTTTAAGGGAAAAAATGCTAATAGCGCGAAATAAAGGGCAGCAAGCTATTATCAGAAATAATCAGTTATATATTGAAGGACAACTCATTACTAGTATAAATGAAACATGCCCCCTATCAACAACTGAAAATGAACAAAATAACATAGAAAACGGACCATACTGTACATTTCGAGAAAATAGAACAAGTAATAGATTTCGAAGACCAAGAACAACATTTTAGTATTTTGTTTCAAAACATCCAAAGCCTGTATAACAAACAACATATAATGGAAGCATTTCTTAGTGAAGACCAACCACATCAGGCTATATGTATTACCGAGACGTGGCTATCACAAGATAAATTAAGCATTATCAACTTCAGTGGCTACAAAGTCGCAGCATCCTACTGTCGGGAAAACCGGGGAGGCGGCGGAGTCTGTATCCTGCTAGAAGATCATTCGGAATATATAGAACGATGTGACATAGCCGAGATGTCACTTGAGTATATTTTAGAAGTTTGTGCAATTGAAATACCTAAAGAAAATCTATTATTAGTTACTATGTACTGGAACAGAAGAGAGGAAAATGTATTTTTTAGCCAATTGAATCAAATACTAGCATACATAAACAATAAATACAAAACATTGAACACAGTAATGGGTGGTGACTTCAATATAGATATTTTGAGAAATAACTGTAAAGTTAACAATTTTATAGACCTGATGTCCGAATATAAATACACACAACACATAAAACATCCAACACACATTACACTAACAGCGAAAACGTGCCTGGATCTAATATTTACCAATTTTATGAATAAAGATGTACAGGCACATGTAAAAGACTTAGGTTTTGCAGATCATTGTGCCACAATTATTAAATTTAAAATACCGCGGCGTCCTAAAAATACCACTTGGTATACTGAAAAACGTTCATATAATAAAAATAACATAAAAAGTTTCAAGAACGCATTAAAATCTGTTGATTGGAGAGACGTCATTACAGAGGGAAATGATGCAAATCAAAATTATATTGCCTTTAACAATTTTCTCATTAGTATACTTAACAAAACTATACCCAGAACAAAAACTAAATTAAAAACGAAGTACAAAAAATATTGGCTAACAAAAGGCATAAAGATCTCGTGTAAAAACAAAAGACTTATAAAAATTTTAAGTATAAAGTCAAACAATCCAATTATCAAGAAATACTATAGAAACTACGAAAAAATATTAAAGCAATCGGTAATAACTTCTAAAAGACAGCTGTTCGGTCCGACGTGAAACAGAACGCACCTTTTGGCCGGCAACATTAATTATCTGTGGACTTGACATAACCTCTTGACTCTTGACAGATTGACTTTGCTTGTTGGAAAAATGTCCGCACGTTTGGGACTTTGATTTGATTGTAATTGGTAAAATATTGTTGAATTCGCCTGTTGAGACCGATAATTGGGTCGCGAATTATTTGTTGGTTGAAGTGTATTCCCCATTTGTTGAAAACCCCGGGATATTGTTGAATTATACGCCGCCTTGTCGTCGGTCGGCCGGCACGCGGAATTTGTTGTAAATCGTATTGGATCTCACGAGATATGAACAGATTAATTGTGTTCAGTGATTGATTGAACTTTGTAAGCTCGGATTAACAAGAATCCAGTGATATTTCTTGGAACAAGTACGCCATATTGACGCCATACCAAGGCACGCGCGTTGTTGGAATTAAGTGTGCTGATTGAAGACGGACCGCATTGGGAGGACTGCATCTTGGAGAACCTTGTCCATCCACACTTGTCTTTCACCACACGTTACAATTACTCACCTCATATCACATACAAACCACACTTAGGGCGTGACCTTTGAAGGTCGAACTTGGCGTCCCCAGCACTCAGGTTAGTGGTACATTTTGTTTTTATTGTTGTAGGCCGAAGCCTAGTAGAGGCAGGCCATTGTGTAACCTTGTTATCATTATTAAGCAACGTTTAGAATCCGCGTATCGCGGACAAGTTTGGGACACCCCAGTTACCGTTGCACTGGGCCTATTGCAGTCTTGAACAAATTTGGTATGCAGAGCGTGGTTTTAATATAAAATTGGTAGCAGAAGCGCGGCTCTTATAATATAAGATCCACTGGTTTAATTGGAAGTTTTGAATATTGTTGAAAACTTAAAACTTGAGTTTAATTACTTAACATAACTTGTAACTTAATAAGTTTTGAATATATTACCATGTCATCCGGGCTATCTAATTAAAGTTGAATCAATTGAAGTTGTATTTGTAATTTGTATTGTAGCCTCTTTCATTGCATTGACAGGTAGGATTTATTTGTGAAATTAGGAATTATTGGTATAATTTGGTATAATTGGTACATAATTTGGTACATAAGTTGGTATATTGTTGTAAAAGTTGTTTGGTATTTGTTGCAATTAATAATTGAATGTCATTGATCTGAATTTGAAAGGTTATCTAAATAATAATTACACATAGTCTAACATAACAAGACTTGAATGGTGTGGATTGACTTATTGCATTTATTTGTATTTATTGGATTTTGTTAGAGATTGTCCGGCTCAATATTATACAGACAATTGTTGTGCTTATTGATGTTTAATTTGAGGTTGATCCAGCATTGTATTATACATTGAATTGTTATTTATTTGTAACTAGCCATCTGTACCAAGCTAGATTCATACTTGGAATAAGTACAGGGTCGCATTTGGACTTGAAATAATTGAATTTGAATTTTTATTTTGTTGAAACTATTTGGTCGGCTAACAAGTCATTGCTGTTTGTTTAATATTTGATTGTTGGTTGTTGATTGTTGTTTTGTATTAATATTTGATTGTTGCAATGGCCTCATTAAGGGCAGTCAGGGAGGCTGCTGCGGGATTGACCTCACAGTTGAGATGGTTCACATCGGCAGCTGCAACTGTTGAGCGTGTGGAATTGGAAGAGCTCACCCTTGCTCGGTACGGGCAAGTGATTGAGAGGATCAAGTCAGCTGATGCTGCGCTCACGTGCTTCAACGAGTACATCATGGACGTGGATTTGGGGGTGATGGATCAGACAGCCCGCGATAAGATTTTGGGTGACTATGACCAGATTGTCCACCTGGGGGATGTCATATGTCTACGAGCGCGGGAAATTTTGAAGAGCCGGGTGCCTGATGCGGCCAAGCCGCAGACCCCTGTTGTTGCAGGCCCTGGACTATTGAGTAGGCTGCCCACCCTGGAGCTGCCACATTTTGACGGTCGCTTGGACCACTGGCTGGGCTTTCTAGATCTCTTTGAGAGTCTTGTCGATGCACGCTCGGACCTCGGACCTGCCCAGAAGCTGGCCTATTTATTGTCTGTCCTGGAGGGCGAAGCCAGAGCCTTGGTGCAGCACTTGCCGGTGACGGATTCCTCTTACCCGACCGCTCTGGAGCTTCTCTCCCGACGGTATCAGAACAAGCGCTGCCTGGCTGATGTGCACATCGACCAGATTTTGGGGCTACCGGCCATTGTCAGCACGTCGACGTTGCGCACTGACTTGCTGAACCCGTTGGTTTCAGCGACCAACGCTTTGAGACGCTTGGAGTTACCGGTAGAACATTGGTCCTACTTGTTGGTGCACATAGTGCTGCAGTTGCTCCCCGCGGAGTTGAGGTCACGTTTTGAGCAGAAGTATGGTGGGGATAGTGCCACCCATCTTCCCCCCTTTGACGACCTCCTCAAATTTTTGGAAGACGAGTGTCGGTTTGCGGATAACACTCGTGGCGCTACGGGGTCGCCCCCACTACCTTCTCAGCCCAGAGACCAGGGACGGACTAGGGCCCGGGGGCCTGTTGATGTTCCCCCCGCCCCCCGTTTTGCTGGCGCCCGGAGTCCTCGGGCTAGGGGGCCTGTTGATGATCGCCCCGCCCCTCGTTTTGCTGGCGCCCGGAGTCCTCGGGCTAGGGGGCCTGTTGATGTTCCCCCCGCCCCCCGTTTTGCTGGCGCCCGGAGTCCTCGGGCTAGGGGGCCTGTTGATGATCGCCCCGCCCCCCGTTTGGCTGGCGCCCGGAGTCCTCGGGCCAGGGGGCCTGTTGATGATCGCCCCGCCCCCCGTTTGGCTGGCGCCCGGAGTCCTCGGGCTAGGGGTCTGTTGATGTTCGCCCCGCCCCCCGTTTTGCTGGTGCCCGGAGTCCTCATCATTGTGACTTTTGTAAGGCAACGGGGCATGTCATGGCGCGTTGCCGGGACTTTTTGAATTTGCACGTAAGTTCCCGCCGCCGCATTGTCAACGCACGCCGTTTGTGCTTCTCGTGCTTGGGGGCCCACTTTCATCGGGACTGCCCCGACCCCCGCCCGTGTAGAATTTGTGAAGGGTCCCACTTGGAGATTTTGTGCGCCAACGCGAACCGCTCCAGCAGACCATCTTCTGAGGAGGGTTCGCGCAGGGGGGGGGTACCCCGGAGACGAGCACCGGGCTGAGACCCGCGATTCTGTACGCCGCACTCCACCCCCCGCGCAAGTTGAACGGGAGCCCCACGAGCGCCATTTGGTCTTCCCTCGTCAGGGAGAACGCGCATTGGCTGCTAGGCAGCAGTGGCCGGGTCGGCGCCGTTGCCTTTCCCCTCCGTTGGCGGAACGTCCCCGGCTGGAGTCGCGCCCTCCGCCATTCGGGCTTTCGGTGGGATATGCCCCTCCAGTGATGGCGAGCGGCTCGGGACACCGCGCGGACGAATGTTTTGATTGTTGGCCTCGTCGTGAACGAAGGCAGCCTGTATGCGGCGATCGGTCGCCGCCCAGGCATCACTAAGAGATTGACGCCTGCCCCGCTAAAGGAACCCCCCGATCAAGACGGTTTTGTTGCCAACGGCCTCGGTCACGGTCTGGGGACCCTTGGGTGACTCGATTGTGGTCTGTGCCATTTTGGAGACGGGAGTCCGGGGTTGCCTTTGTCTTCTTGGTTAGCGGGACAGGTTGGCCTGAAGGTGAACGACCTTTCAGGCAAGATTTGGGGAATTGGCGAACCGGCTGACACCACTGTTGAGGGAAGGACCTGGTTTGAAATCACCCTTGTGAGTTGTCCTTACCCTAAAATTGGTGCTCCTGCCCTTGTTATATCTGAACTTGGTTGGGACGAGCCACTTCGGGAAACCCTGTTGGAGGACGGTTGAGGCACTCTAGCCTTCCTTATGGGGCCCGTCACCCCCTTTGTTGCCCAAGGAGGGCCACTTTGTTCGATTGTTGGTGACTGATCGTCACACTAAGAACTCGCATGCCGGTTGCAATGCGCTGTTGGCCATTCTGCAGCGAGAATTTGGATTTTGTCGGCTGATCGCGTCAATGAGGCGAGGCCCTTTGCTGGCGTCGTAACGGATTTTGTTGGTCCCCCTTTGTTGAAGACGTCCACCCTTCGTAATAGCAAGATTGTTAGGGCTTATTTGTGTGCTTGTCTGCCTGTCAACCAAGGCAGTACATTTGGAGCTGGTAACCTCCCTCTCGACAGAGGCCTTTGAGGCGACTTTGGAAAGATTTGTGTCTCGCCGTGGGTTACCTTCGTTGATTAGGTCTGATTGCGGTACGAATTACAAGGGTACAAGTAACTATTTGAAGGAGGTATACGCCTTCCTTAATGAGAGCCAGGTTGATATTGGTAATAGTTTGGCCAGCCGAGGGGTCACTTGGTTGTTTGACCCGCCAGCCTGCCCCCCATTGGGGGGGTATTTTTGGGGCCGCGGTGAAAGCGGCAAAGGGACGCTGGCGGAGATTGTTGGGAGACACCGTTCTCACCTTTAATGAACTAGCTACGGTATTTGGCCGCATTGAAGCTGTGTTGAATTTGCAACCTTGTCAAGACTTCCAATTGATTAGCGGACGGGTAGGCCCGTCCGGGGGGGGTAGATGTTCGGTCCGACGTGAAACAGAACGCACCTTTTGGCCGGCAACATTAATTATCTGTGGACTTGACATAACCTCTTGACTCTTGACAGATTGACTTTGCTTGTTGGAAAAATGTCCGCACGTTTGGGACTTTGATTTGATTGTAATTGGTAAAATATTGTTGAATTCGCCTGTTGAGACCGATAATTGGGTCGCGAATTATTTGTTGGTTGAAGTGTATTCCCCATTTGTTGAAAACCCCGGGATATTGTTGAATTATACGCCGCCTTGTCGTCGGTCGGCCGGCACGCGGAATTTGTTGTAAATCGTATTGGATCTCACGAGATATGAACAGATTAATTGTGTTCAGTGATTGATTGAACTTTGTAAGCTCGGATTAACAAGAATCCAGTGATATTTCTTGGAACAAGTACGCCATATTGACGCCATACCAAGGCACGCGCGTTGTTGGAATTAAGTGTGCTGATTGAAGACGGACCGCATTGGGAGGACTGCATCTTGGAGAACCTTGTCCATCCACACTTGTCTTTCACCACACGTTACAATTACTCACCTCATATCACATACAAACCACACTTAGGGCGTGACCTTTGAAGGTCGAACTTGGCGTCCCCAGCACTCAGGTTAGTGGTACATTTTGTTTTTATTGTTGTAGGCCGAAGCCTAGTAGAGGCAGGCCATTGTGTAACCTTGTTATCATTATTAAGCAACGTTTAGAATCCGCGTATCGCGGACAAGTTTGGGACACCCCAGTTACCGTTGCACTGGGCCTATTGCAGTCTTGAACAACAGCAATACATTAAAAAGATAAAAACTTCTCAAAATAAAGTTAAAGCGATGTGGAATATAGTTAACGAAAGAACGAATAAAACAACTCTAAAAGACAAACGCAATATTCAGATTCAAATAAACAATAACTTAGTATCGGATCCAAAACAAATAGTTAACCATTTCAACAACTTTTTCGCATCAATTGGCAAGGATGCCACCCGTCCAATTGGTAGTGAGGCAAAAGGCCAACCTGTACTTAATCCCTCGGAAAATACTCTATTTCTCAGACCTTTGGACTGTCTTGAAACTCTTAGGATCATACAAAATCTGAAAAATAAAAAAAGTCACGGAATAGATGAATTACCGCCCACCTTGATTAGACAATGTGCAGAAGAGCTGGCTATACCTTTTTGTGTCCTTATAAATCAATCCTTTGATGAAGGTATTTTTCCTGATTTACTTAAAAAGGCTATTGTAAAACCTTTGCACAAGAGTAACTCTAGAAGTGATCCCAATAATTATCGGCCCATAGCCCTTCTACCAACGGCTTCAAAAATTTTTGAAAGGGCTATGTGTGACCGGGTATATAGTTTTTGCGAACGATATAAAATCTTTGACGAAAGCCAAAACGGATTCCGAAAAAACCGTTCGACAACTCTAGCTGTCTATAAATACATGCAAGAAGTCATTAATATTATAAATGATAAGCAATATGCAGTGGGAATACTTTTGGATATGACTAAGGCATACGACAAAGTCCAGTTTGACATCCTACTGGACAAATTGTACGGAATAGGAATTCGAGGAACTGCTCACAAATGGTTTGCATCATATCTAAAAGATAGAGAACAATACGTGGAAATAGAGCACTTTAATAAAGATCAAAAACGCATAATTCAAGTTAGATCCGACAAAATTATTATTAACTCATCAATTCCCCAAGGTAGTGTTATTGGATGTCTCCTATTTATAATTTACATCAATGACCTTCCTAAAATCCTGGATGAACCATGCGTGCTTTTTGCAGACGATATATCTCTGCTCACCACATGCCAAACAAATAGCAATATTACAGAAAAACTGAAATTAATTTTAAATAAAATAACAAACTGGATGAAAGAACATAATCTGGAAATTAATTATAAAAAAACCAAGCTTATAACTTTCCATCCCCGGCAAAAAACACCACTACCAGTCAATCTCATCATAAACGGCACGGAAATAGAACAAGTGAATGACTTTACACTATTAGGACTCACCATAGACACACACATTTCCTGGAAACAGCATATAGTTAAAGTTAAATCTAAATTATCAAAATTCACATATGCACTTCGAGAAGTAAAAAAAACTACCGACCTCGAAACTGCACTCGCGACCTACTATGCCTACGCTCATTCATGGCTTAGCTATGGCGTAATTATGTGGGGAAATAGCACTGACGTTCATACACTTTTCATACTCCAAAAGAAATTAATTAGGATCATAGTGAATATAGATCAAACCGAAACTTGTAAACCTTTTTTCATAAAACATAGTATACTTACCTTACCATCTATTTATATTTTAGAAATATGTAAATTCGTTAGGAAATACATGTCTTTCTTTAAAACCCGTGGTGATAAACATCCTGACCGATCTGTTAGATATAAGAATATGTTAATGTTGCCCTCTCTTTCGCGCATGAAATTGCATTCAAATAGTCCTTATGTTATGTCGATAAAAATATATAATAAACTTCCGGATATCATAAAAAATGTAACTAGTGAAATATCATTTATTAATCAACTCAAGCAGATATTATTTAAGAAAGCATATTATTCAGTGAATGATTATTTGAATGACAATAATATGTATGAATTGACATAGAATAATTAAATTAATTAGTATGGACATTGATCGCAATATACCTATATAATTTATTTACTTGGACATGTTAATAATTAATAATTATCTCGACTAGTTTTTTATTTTGAAATTATTCTATGACATTGTTATTATTATTTTTTGTTAAGCTATTGATTTTTTTTTATTAATTTATTGACTTTTTTAATAATCTATTGACTTTTTTTTTATTAATCTTTTGACTTTTTTTAATTTATTGACATCTTAAATTTTATTATTGTAAATGGAATTAATTTAAATTTTGCTGTGCCCTACAGGGTCCATAATTGTATCTTAGCTTTAAGCAATAACTGTAACATCCAAAATAACATTATGGTATGCAAATAAATATATGAATATGAATATGAATATGAATATGAATATTGCCACAACTAAGGATAAAACAAACCGTCAGTCAAATGTAAACTTGTAAATAAAAACAATCTTAAAGTAAGATAAAATTAACAAACAATGTAAAAAGAATATGCATATCACTAATGTAAAAACGATTAAAATCAAATCAAAAATATATTACGAAAAACTGCAACTTAAAGTCTATAAATAGAATGTCACCATAATTGAAATGAAATGAAATGAAATGAAATATTTATTTTGTAACTTGGTTATAAATAACACTTTTACACGTCATGTTTTTTTGCGTGTTAAGTTTAGCTAGATGAGGCCGGTATTTCCTAACTGGCTACGCTGAGAAGAAACACCGAAACAAACTCAGAGGTCATAGTCTCTTTTAAAGTCCAGACAATTTGTATTTTTATATGAGAAGCATGTAGGTTCATGTCTGTGGTATTCTTTTGAGGAAATAACCACGCAAATTTGAGCGGACCTGTCCAGACAGTGCAAGCATTTGTCAGTCGTGTAGCTCAACTTATTACTATACTCATTATATATTATAACAATTATCACTGTGTTTTTCAGTGTCAAATTTCACTTCACTTAAAGTAGGGTTGGCACTCGATACTTTATGCACTAGCGTCCCGTTTTTCAATCTTGCGTCAATCTTGCTTCAATCACCGTGCTCGATGTCGTGTTGTCCTTCTTCTTCTCTTCTGCTTCTAGCGTGTTGCAAGCCCTCCCCTTGTCTTAGGGTTAATATCTTTTACCGTAGGTACAACGTTGTTACTAGCAGTGCAAGGCTAATCGCAACGACCACATATATTGCTGTGTAGTGGTGCAAATCATGGGAGGATAATGTTTTGAAAAGGTTTTGTGATATCTCCCAGCCACCTCGGTATTTCATATTTGCTGATGTTATGTAAATTGCTAGTAAACTGCTGCCATTCTTTTTGCATGCTGTTAAGTAAAAATTCATCCTAATCAAATCTTGATAACCAGACGCTTTGGAACAGCAGTTTCGCTTTCACTGTCAATGGTGTCAACCAACCCAGTGGGTCGAATATTTAAGAGATCGCAGATAGCAGCTTCCTCTTTGTTAGTTGATATTTGGTGTCAGTTTGTATCTGAATGTAAATATGTCAGTTGTAGGATTCCACTAGACTCCCAGCGGGCCTAGACAAAATCCATTTTCGGTAAGCGTTAACGCCAACGGAAAAATTTAATTGTATGGAGTTGACATTTGCTAACCACATGTCACGAGATTGTCACGTGTTAGTAAATGTCAACTCCATACAATTTAATTTTTCCGTTGGCATTAACGCTTACGGAAAATGGATTTTGTCTAGGCCCGCTGAGCTTTTGTAATTCCATCGTTCGTGAAGTGCATTGTCATTTGGTTCCAATCTTGTGAAGATACGTTCTCAATCAATGTAAGGTTGTTGCTTGACCACTTCCTTAATGTAAGACCAGCTCCTCCCAGCATGTTGATAAGTTGATTTTGGATTTCTTGTGCTTATTCGATGGAGTTGCTGCCACTTAATACGTCATCAACGTACATCTCATTACAGATGACGCCAGCTGCTAAAGGATATTTCTCTTGTTCGGTATTTGCTAGCTGTTTTAATGTTCTTAAAGCCAGAAATGATGCTGCCTTAGTACCATACGTCACTGTGCATAATTGGTACTCTTTTAACGGATCTTGTTTGGATTCTTTCCCGACAATCTTCTGCAGGTGTTGATCTTCTTCATGCACTAAGATCATACGATACATCTTCTCGCAATCTGCAGTAAACACGTACTTATATAACCGCCATCCCAGAAGTAATGTCAATAGATCTTGATGAAGCTTAGGACCGCACTCCATCAACTCGTTCAGGCTGTAGCCTGTGTCAGTTTTCTGGGACGCTTTAAAAACTACCCTTAACTTAGTTGTCAATGATTCCTGTTTAAGGACTCCATGGTGATGTAAATAGTATGCCGGATTATAGCCGGGTATGCTCTCCTTCATGTGTCCCATTTGTAGGTACTCTTGCATGAATTTTGTGTAACTATCAGATAATTTGTCATCCTTGCTTAATTTTCTTTCTAACTGCATGAAGTGTGCTACTGCGCGTGGCTTTGATTTGCCTACCGCTGATGGAAATTAGGCTTCATTGGCAAACGAACTGCATATCTGCCATTACTCAATCGCTTAGTTGTTGCAGTGAAGAACTCACAATATCACTCCTCTGACGTCATAGTATTGCATGAATCGCCACTGTTGTCTTCTACTTCCCAGTATCTTGTCAAATCATTAACTTCATTTACTACGACGTTGCAATTAAATGTTTTAGTCACGTTGCTTGACAATATCCATCCAAAATATGTTTGGACTCAATGAAGAGGTTGCTCTTGCTTTGCGTTGTATGCGTAAAGTTGCGTTTGATTGGCGTTGACCGACCTCGGCTTCTCGTTGAATCTTGGCGTCGGACAAGCCCACGAGTGTGATAATTGCTGTTTCGCTGATCGCTGTGTTATCCAAATGCGTCATGCGAGACGTGTTGTGTATACAAACCTCCCAGCTAGGTTGTGTGTCAAATGTGGATGGATTCAGAGCAGATCCACCCCTGGTACTACCTTACTGTGTAGAAACGGACTCCCCTTAGTATGCCATCAATTTGTAAATGCACCTTGTCAATTGCTGTCCACCGGAACTCTACCGTCTTCAGCAAATCCTCAATCTCCCATTTTTCTTCCACGTCGTCTAGGTTTCGATCCAATAACCCAGTGAATGCACGGAAGTTAGCTTGTTGCAACTGCTGTAACTCGAGTAGCTTGTCCTCTACTCCGATGGATGACTCGAACATGGTTTATGTGAACTTTCAGAACGAGATGTTGATGTAGATGTAATATGAATTTCAGAACATTTTATGATGGCCGGCTGTGAGAATCAGCTATACCTACCTAATTATAGTTTAGCTGCTTGTTATAGTAGGCAAACAAGTAAGCGAGGCGGTACATGTATACTTGTTAAAATGTTAATTAACCAAAGTAGCAAACATGTCCTCGCAAAGTATATTCGAGTGTTGTGCAGTTAAATTGACGGACTATAACATTATAATTTTGTGTGTTTATAGAGTACCTAACTCAAATAATATAAATGACTTTTTGATAAACTGGAAATTCTTTTAAAATATTTATCCAAACAGCGATGTAAGAATATAGTTCTAGCTGGGGATTACAACATCGATATTTTAAAGAGAAGTAAATTGTCAGCCGAATTCGAGTGTATTCTTTTAAATTTTAATTTACATCTTGCTTTAAGACAACCTACGCGGCTGGCGAGCCAAACATGCATGGATAATTTTGCGCATAATTTTAACAAGAATCGTTCTCATTTAGAAGTATTGGAGTTTGCGCTATCCGATCATACGGGACAGCTGTTAAAGTGCCCCGTTAAAAATAAGGATGTTCTTAAGTATTATCGCAAAAGTACACGAGACTACAGTCAAGTGAATATAGAAAAATTCAAGACTTGTCTAAGTAGCCTATCCTTTTCAGATGTGTATGAGATGGAGGATCCTAATGCAGCCTACAACTGTTTTATTGAAACGTTCCAACTATTGTACGAATTGTGTTTCCCCAGCAAAATGATTACCGTAAAGACTACTAAAAAACCTAGTTGGGTATCACGTGGGATAAAGTTGTGTAGTAAAAACAAACGGAAGCTTCTGTATCAATGTAGGTTAAAACCAAGTCAAGCTAACAGAGATAAATTCAAAAGATATTCAAAATTATTTAAAATGATTATGAACCTAACTCAGAAAGCACAAAATAATTACAATATTAAAACCTCTACAAATAAGTCTAAGACTACGTGGCAAATAATTAATAAGAGTGAATACAATGCCCCGAGAAACTCAATTTCTTGCATTAAATTTGAAAGTAACGATATCACACACCCAAAGGACATTGCCAATGCATTTAATAATTATTTTGTAGATAAAATACAACCAACAATACACGCGAAAAAACAAACGAACAAACTCAACGACATTAATTCTTGCCAGAGCACAATCTATGTTTATGGCTCCGTCTACACCATATGGCATATTAAATATTATCATGAAACTAAAAAACACGAGCAGCGTTGGCTACGATGGTACTGCCACAAAAATATTGAAAGCAGTTGCATTTGAAATATGTACTCATTTGAGTTTTATTATTAATCTTTGCATAAGTACGGGTATATTTCCTGATGCATTAAAGAAATCTATAGTGAAGCCACTATATAAGAAGGATAATCACAAATTAATGATAAATTACAGACCAATCGTGCTTATACCAGTTATGTCTAAGGTGTTCGAAAAATATATATATATATAGTGCAACGAATACGTATTTAGAAAATATAATATAGTGAGTGATGAACAAAAGGGATTCGAAAAAATAAAAGCATAAATTTGCTCATCTATGAGTTTTTACATAATGTCATGCAAAATGTAGATAAAAGAACGCCTGTCTGTGCCATATTTTGTGACATGACACAGGCCTTTGACTGCGTCCATTAGAAGTCTCTGACAGAGAAACTTGAAACCTATGGTATTAGAGGCAACGTATTAGAATTAATTAAATTGTATCTATAAAACCGTAAACAAGTGACAGAAATCAGTACAATAAATATAAAAAGTAAACATGAAGAAACTTCAAGATCTGAGGAACGCGAAGTTATATACGGAGTACCTCAAGGCAGTGCATTGGGACCACCGTTGTTCACTTTATATATAAATGACTTGCCTAAAGTAACTGAACAACTGATGACACTTTTTGCTGACGATTGCACTGTGACAATAGCTTGTAAAGACATAAACACATATGAACATGACATTAATAAATCACTAATATCTATTATACATTGGTTAAATGATAATAATTTATTAATTAATTTAAAAAGACTAATATAATGCACTTTAGACAACGTAAGCGAACAATAAATAATCTAAACATTTAATTTAATCATATAAATATCAATGAAGCTGACACAATAAAATTTCTAGGACTACTAATAGATTACAAATTGAACTGGAAACCTCAAATAGAGATCCTTAGTAAAAAAATGAGTAGTGCAGCCTACGCTCTGAAACAGCTTGCAGTAGTACTCAATACAGACGTGCTAATTACTGCTTACTATGGATTAGCCGAATCAATTCTTAGATATGGAGTAATTTTTTGGAGAAATAGCACGGACAATGAAGTAGCATTTCGGGCACAGAAAAGGTGCATTCGATCGATTTTTGGATTGCAAACAACGGACAGCTGTAAATCCTATATTATAGAACATAAGATATTGATTGACATTGCCCTCATTATATATCCTGGAAACAGTAATGTTCACTAAATCCAACTCTCATTTATTTTAGCGTTTGTCTGATGCTGTCCCTAGGAATAGACGTGATAATTTCTAACTCTGTGTTCACAGTGCTAAGACAACTCTTATGCGTAAGAGCATCTTTTGCATGGCTCCGACCATTTTTAATAAATTGCCCAAATCGTGGAAGACATTGAATATATCTGCGTTTAAAATTAAATAAAAGAGTCTGCTAATTGGAAGAGCATATTACAGTATCGCAAAGTTTATAAAAGAGGACAGTTTTCTTCATCTTTGAGATAGTGATGTTGTAAATATCTGTTTTATCATTTTAACATATTTGTCATTGTTATTGACATATTTTTTGTAATATATTGTATTATTTGGAATTGTAATTTTAAAGACATTCATTCGTAAGTTTAGTAATTTATTTAAATACCATTTTAACCTTTAATTGTAACGATACCTAATCTTTCATAGACTTAATTGAGAACTATTTAATAAGTACCTACATAATATATAGTTATAATGTAATTTTGATTAATATTACTCACGGTTCATGCACCATTTCTTTCTACCAATTTGTACGCCACGATATGCGGCTAAACATATTGTCATCAGAACTTTCTGTATCTTCTACGTTTACCTTACTATGGCTGGCGTCGGAGGGCCCGGCAACAGTCTTCTTCTCGAACACTGCAATCTCCTGACGCGCTCCGTGATACCAACTCCTAATGACCTCGTAAATGTTACCGGTGAAATACAGATGGTTTTTGTTTTCTACTGCTCTCAGCTGGTGATTATTCTCTTCACATTCCGCCCATAGCAAATCTACTCGCTCTAGCCTGTCACGAAGGTAATCAGTGGTCTTCCTGCTCGACGAATCCTTCTTAAAATTAGAGTGAATCTTCCTCACTTCTTTAAGGATCTCCGCTTGTCGCACGATTAAACCTTCCATCGTAAATCTGTAAGATAGAAAATGAAGGATCCAACTTGAATTCAGTGACTCCCTGTACGCAAATGCAGTGCAGTAATGCTCTGGAATCTGGCTCGCTGCTGTCTCCCCGGATGCTCCTGCACGGCAACACACGTGGCAAAAATGACACAGATCCCGCGCGACGAATATCGACCGATGTATCGGACTGTACGGTACTTGCAATAGCTATGAAAACTATACTCGAAGGACCAAAAAAGTTATGTAGGGGTGAATCCCTAGCATAAATGGATGTCAAATATCAATATAAAGGAATGCAAATATCAGTGAGTGAACAACGAGATGAGACGAAATTAAAATACAAGTAGTCCGACTCAAACCACGTCTAATTGAACACTAATTGTTAAAAGTAAAATTATTTAAAAGTAACCTTTTAAAAAGATGCATAGAATAATGTAAAAGTGTTAATGCACTGTCAAATGTAAGTCGCGTTCAAAGTGCACATGCGCGAGCCTACTAGCTAACTTAAAATAGTCCAATATTTTGAAATAAATGCAATATTTTGAAAACTCATGTACGTGCACCGTACAATTACAGAACATTAGAATGACAACAATTAATTTTTAGCGGTGAATCGCATTTTAAATTTAATTATTATTGTCCATCAATATTGCTTGTGGATAATGGGAGACAATACTGCCGTTTGAATCTGAATTTAAAACTATTTTACAGCCCACTCAATTAAGTCGAGATCTGACATAGCCACAAAGAAGGTGAATAACTGAGATCACGCGTATATTTTCTTGTTTTAATGTGAAACGTATATAGGCGCGCCTTGGCAGTAAATAAATAAGTAATTTATTTAACATGAAAATATGAAGTGAAGCCCCTGACTCCTATGCTAGGCGAGCCGGTATTACAGAAATCAGTCTCCTACTCTATACATTACTACATATTTTTAATTTTTATGTAATAAATTACAAACAAAAAGTAACATTAGAAGGTAATGTGTAATGGCCATGCCGTTATGTCCTCTATGCTACCGCTCACGACTCCCTTGTGAGTGCGTGTTATATCATATTCTATAGTTATTATTATATTTAAAGTAACGAGCAAAAATAAACTGATTTAATAAATTCTCTATTTTTTCAACTAATATTTCGTTATAGGTATTTATTAATTATACATTCAAATATTATTAAAGATATTTTACATCTCAAACTTAAAAAAACTCAAACATAATACATACTTATTAAACTTCAGAAGCTAGTGCACGGTTCGAATTAGTTGGTTCCTATTAAGATGAACCGGCAAAAACTCAACGATTCTTACAATCTGTCTGGCGTTTCTTTCTTTCCTCCCTGAACACCTACCTGAAAATTCAAGTGGTGGTCAAAATTCGTGTGTGTATGTTCTGTTGCAGATGCGAGAGCGTGCAGATGGAGCTGCAGGCGACGCAACAGTTGGGCGGGGCGGGCGCGCGCCGCACTGCGTCACGCCCACGCGCGCCCTGTGCGTGCCGCTGCACTACCGCCTGCCCGACCACCGCCCGCGGACTGACGTCATCACGTAACTCACCACCATTATCTTATACTCATTAATCGAGAATCTGCACTGATACAGTCAAAGCTTGAACATTGACGACGAATTGCAAGAGTATCGGTTTTCTATCGGTTACATTTCTGGGAGTCTGCGATGGAATTACACAATCTAATTTCGCCAAGCTCGTTCCATCATCGGACTAAAAGACGAACGGCTATGTTCCGTCGTTACAAGGTGGGCACCCCCCCATATGCACGAAAAGTTTTGGGAATACTTTCATTGTGCGTGCGGCTACGTAGTGGAATTTCCTGCCGGAGTTTATGTCTTCTGAAAGCTATAATTCTAGATAGGTGACTTCTGGGTAAGCATGCTTCATCTTCTACCACATCATCGCTTACGATCAAGTGAGATATTAGTCAAATATGAGCCTATAATCAATAATAAACTTATTAGATACTATGATTATGAGACTATGTTATTCCGCAACAGGGACAGTTCAACAGTCACTGCCTACCCCCATTACACATAATGATTCTGCTTATTATATTGCCACTGCATAGATTAACAGGGCACCACTTTATAAAAGGGAACGGGCTGTAGTCTTTCACGCGCGGGTTGGTAGATGTCGAAAGTCTTCGACCGATTGATTGTTGGACCAAGGGCATCCCGGTTTCCTCGCGAGGTTTTTCTTCATCGAGAGAGTTGTTGTAATGATATCAATTACTAACCCAATCAGGCACATTAGTTTGTGTAATGTGCCCGACTGGGTTCGAACCCATGACCACCAGTACTCTATTCTCATGACAGATACAGGTGAATAATCCTGAGTTTCAGTAGGTTTTTAGTTACATTATCAACATATGTTAAATCTTATAAATATCTTAGAGAAGCTTTTTTTCCACCCAAATACAGGATAACCATTGCCGGGGGCTCCTGCTTAATCTATATATTGAGCTGAGTGGCTGTTGCTACTGAATGAAAGCTTTTAACGCGTAAGATCTTTTCCTACACACCAGCTTACCAAGGGTAGATATCTGAAGATGAGACTTATGGGCTGAGTTCTTGCGCATGATGAGATTACATCTATACTTATAATAAATCTGTAGAGGGGTCAATTCTGTACATGAAATATATTTCCAAAAAAACTATCAGGGGGTGATTAGGGATCGATACTGATGCCAAAAATGCAATCAGTAAAATTTTTGTCTGTCTGTCTGTCTGTCTGTCTGTCTGTATAACCGTTATAGAAACAAAAACAACTCGACGGATTTTAACGAAACTTGGTACAATTATTTGTCATACTCCTGAGCTGGTTATAGTATAGTTTTCATCACGCTACAATCAATAGGAGCAGAGCAGTGAAGGAAATGTTGGGAAAACGGGAGAAGTTACTGCATTTTTTAAGCTTCCGTCGCGTGTGCAACCTTAATTGTTAAAGCTACACAGAAATCATTTCATGACGGAAATGTTCTCCTTAAAATTATATAAGAAATATCCCACGACAGCATATGTCTATATTTTATGGTTGACTCACAATAACACGTGTAACTCCCGATACCTTAGCAGTTCGAAGCTTTCTGATTATAATATTTGTCTACTCTTACGTTTATAATACTCTCAGCCACCCCTAATTGAAAAAGTTAACATTATTAACCATTCCATAAAAAAATAATCATATAAATTGGTATAAAAACACCAACAATATACATGAAATACGCTAACAATAAGCCATCGCGCGTGAATACTGAATCATGCTAAAAGGATTATTTTTGAGAATCGGTCGCCGCGCTCGACGCGTCTCGTGGTCGAAGGTATAAAATTTCGATCTGTAGGTACTTAAGCCTCATGTGAACGTGATCTAAACAATATTACCAATACATTAACTTAATAACACACAAGGAGTTACATGCTGACGGAGTCGCGGGCACAGCTATTAACAATAATATTGTGCGGTCCCGTATTGCGATATTTTTCAACAGTATTATAGATTGACATATTATATTTCCCTACTAAATTACGAAAGTTAATCTGTCTGTTACATCAAAATCACTGAACCGTGAGGAAGGACATAGGCTACTTTTTTTTTACGAAAAATGACGGAACCGCGGACGAAGTCGAGGGCAACAGCTATCTATACTAATAATATAAGGCGTAAGAGTTTGTTTGTTTGTTTGAACGCGATAATCTCAGGAACTACTGGTTCGAATTGAAAAATTATTTTTTAATTAAATAGTCAATTTATAGAGAAAGGCTATAGGCTATATATCATTACGCTAAGGCCAATAGGAGCGGAGCGCCAATGAAGAATGCTTCAAAATCGGGGTTAAATTTAACGTTAGCCCAAAGTAACTATTCCACGCGGACGAAGTCGCGGGCAAAAGCTAGTTAGAAATAAAACACTAGACAAGTTTGGTTGGTCATATCATTAAATATAATTAATCGTTGTTGTTTGGTTGTTTTCATTACTTCTAAATTTCACAGTTTAAGTTAAATAATTAAATACACTTACAGTCTGGGGTTTCTTAATTACTCTGGAACAATAGATTTCAGTTGATTAAATCATGGTACGGGTTCTGCCAGGGTATCGCATCCGTGTGGTGTGCTCAATCAAAACGTGGCATTGATTTGCTCGGAACCGAATCACATCTTATGTTCTACGACGTATTTGGTGAAGAACTCCATTTATATATCTTCACAACTTGACCATTTCATCTTAATTAAGTTTAAATATTAAGAGTTAAACTAAAATATGCGACCCTAGAACAAAAAACAAGACAACGTGGCGTTAGCTTTAAATCGGACGCTTGGCCTAATTTCAGACATGTGATAAACATTTTTACTCACGGACATTCTTCATTCCACTAAATTATTTTCACACATTCTATGCATAAAGAGAACACCATTCATTTAATTTTCATTCATTCTTATGATTAAATATATTCATTACCTCAAATTCTAATACTGGATACAAATACGCCACGAGTTACTATCCTACATGGAGAGAGTGCACATCATCGCTATCAGTAGATGGCGCCAGCATATTGCTTTTCCATAATTATAACTTTTTTTTTAAACGTTACAAGTGCTCCACGTGAAAGTTTGTACGTTAAATCTTGTTAGGTTAACGCCAAAATTGTAATTGATGTGCCAGATTGACATAGGTGCGATGTTTGTGAAATTTCAAATTGTTTCAGTAATTATATTACAGAGAATGAAGTTATTGACTCAAAGTATATAATTAAAATAAATTAAAATACATACAATAATGGTTAAATTTAAAAATGTTAATATTAAATGTTTATTCTTAAATATAATAAAACACATTCCACCACCGCGCCTGTCGATATGTATAATACATTATGTTTGCAAATATTTCAAAAACTACCTACTACACGGATTTTGATACAAGCTTCACCATTATGTAGATACATTCTTCTTAAAAGTATATAAAACTTATACATTACGTTAAATTATAGTAAATAAATATCGATGTTTTCTAATCAAGCCTAAAAAAACATTTTTGAAGCATTTTCATAGCTAACGCTGACGAAACTATAAAGTTACATTAATTTTGTGCTGAGGAATTACAGATTTTAACTTTTCTACAAATAAATCTGCGGCAATAGCAACGGCAATAGACATAGACGACACGACGTAGTTACTATTTCGTTGGTACTTATTTAAAAAAATACTTGTCATAAATAGGTTTTTGGTTTAAATGTCGTATGCAGAATATTATGCAGAATCGTGCTAAGCCGGGGCGAGTCGCTATTATCAAATAAATTTAAATAATACCTTTATATGTCACTTTACATTTTATTAATTCAGCCACTTTCCTCGCATGCTCCCTTCATCCCGTGCAGCATTTATAAACAAAAGCCATGTCTTTGTCCAGGGTATTAAAAAGGTACAGCACATAACAGAGGGGATTGTTCAACGAACAACATAATTTCGTAAAAAGCCTCTCAAACATCACAAGTTTGACCATCAGTTTCAGTAAAAAGTTGAACAATTTCCCGAGGCGGACTTTTCTAAATTAAAAGCGGTTGCAATATCAACCTTATTCTCAACTCTTACAATTTTGCGAAAATCCAACAAATATTGGCTGAAGATTATCAACTTGGTGCATATTTGGCAAGTTAGTAGCTCTGGTAAGTTGTAGCTGAAAGCTACTGAACCACAAACAACTTTAATTAACTGCCGCGAACACAATTTCCTGTTCTTTTGGCAAACCTTTTTAGGTGTTAACAACGCAACTCTCTTAGTGAAGCTGAGGGGATTTTAATTGAAATAACTTTTGGTTAGGTCTTAGGTCTGTCTAAAGTTTTCTAACTTTTTTACAACCGTGAGTAGTCTAAGTGGAAAGTCGTGTAAGTTCCTCGCCCTGTGGGATTGCGAGGACTGCTTAAACTACGCCAAAACTCGATCGCAATCACTGTAACGGTCAGTAAGTGCACATTGTACCTCACGCTGGGTAGTAATGAAATGAAATATTTATTTTGTAAATTGGTTATAAATAACACTTTTACACGTCATGTTTTTTGCGCGTTAAGTTTAGCTAGATGAGGCCGGTATTTCCTAACTGACTACTCTGAGAAGAAACACCGAAACAAACTCAGAGGTTATAGTATAGTTAAAATAAAAACTTTGCTAATTTATACGTAGTAGCAACAAGTACCTAACTTTTTCGATTTATATATCCCAAGACGTTATGTGCTTATGTGTTGGATGTCCACCATGTAACGATGGCGCATCGCCGTTAGTCTTATAGTCCGATGATGGAACGGGCTTTGTGGAATTAGATTGTGCAATTCCATCACACACTCACCGGAATGTAACCAATAGACTTGTAACACATTGCCGATGTTCAAGGCTCTTGAGTTTTGACTCGACCCAGTCTCACGTTGACAATGAAAATTTTGGCCGTTTCTCGATAGACTCAAGTGCATTAAGCTAGTATTTAGCAGAATCGTTCCAAAGATGCGAGCAGTATTCCATACACGACCGCCTTTGCGCTTGGTAAAGGTTAAGCAGCTGCTCTGTTTATTAAAACAATCCACTGATGCGTTTTAAATATGAGCCAATGGCTTGTGTATAGATTGGTGGGCGACAACGAGGAGTGGGCGTCGACATGTGCGATCACGCGGCAGTGTAGCACGCGACAGCCCGCGCCGCACCTTCACGCGCGTGGCTGTGCGTGCTGGCGCCCGGCGCACGCACAAGCCTCACGCTCCACAACGACACCTACCAACATATGAGCCTCTACTTCATTACACACATCCCCTTTTTGTTATTTTTCGTTAGGAAAATATCAAAAGACTCCTCCCGGTCTATGTGGCGTGGAAAGGAATGGAAAGGACTTTCAACTGACTAAACCACGATATCTCTTTAGAACATTTCCAAACACAAACAACTCTTGAACCTTTGAAAAACATATATGACGAGTTATATCTAACTTACCGAGGTTCCTTTTAAACTCATGCGAGAGAAGGATAAAGGCTTCTGTGCAAGCAAGAGTGAATAGGCATCTTCTGTGCTCGCTCGTTCCATCGTAGAGTTCGTCTATCGCTTATCATCAAGCAAGATTGAGGTCAGGACTGGGCTCATCCCGAATTTAAAAAAAGACAGCTAGTATTTTTTTCTAAAATATTTTTAGTATTAGTTTCGTATACATTTCTGCTGAGTTCCACTCTGTATAGGGGGTATAAACACAATTTAAAGATGGATTTTGGATGGGTGGAACACTCCTCACTAATCAAGGTGAACTAGAAATATATTATGGGTAAACTACAAATCTCTTGTACACCAGGTCTATAAAATTGAATATTTTTTAAAATAATGTTGTCGTGATGATGATTCATAGGTGGTATATACTTCGTAAACGACTCACTTTTAATAAAAGTAAAAGCGACGTCAAGAATGCCCTAATAATATTAATGGCATAATTGTTTAGAACGGGCTTGTTTAGACCAACTTTTACGATTACCTTTGTAGGTAATCGTAAAAGTTGGTCTTTTACGGATTACCTTGAAGCCCTTTTTACGATTAGCCAGAGCCCTTTCACTAAACTGAAGACGGACGATGTCAGAATTATACCCGGAAAATAAGAGCTTCTGATATAAATTGCGAGATTATAATTATGAATAGTAGGTACATGTTACCAGTAAAACCGCTGAGAGTCTAATTGTTAGAGGAATAAATAAATAAATTTCTTTAAAATTTGCATTTTGTTTTACATTCCCCAATAGATGACAGGGAGTGGAGGATGAGCGCTGATTCTAATTTACACATAATTTATTTTTTACGCATTTGGATTGTCCGCATTTATATTCCCGACGCGGGATTAGTGCTATCAGCGCTCGCGCTGTGACTCGGCTTACATTTTCATGTAATTTATTAGTTTGAATCCAATTCTTTTCCCAACATTTTATCGCAGCACTATGGGCCAACAAGTTTTTTATAAATAGTCCTTAGTGTGGTATTCACTTTTCTGGTTGACAGTCAAATTAACTATGAAATCAGGAGCGCATTAAAATGAAGTTCAGTCACGATTTGTGTTAATAGATTTATAATAGTGATCTCTGACATTATCATCGTGTTTAAATGAGAATTAAGCACAATTTGATATATCCAAAGTCTATCAGTCAATACTAGATACATTATAATAAAACAGTTAAAAAGTGTATGTACATCTTTATAAAAGAATAATTGAGGTGGTTTTAGAAACGAAAATAGAGCAGGTATTTAAAATAAAATGTTTGTCTGTTTGTACTCGCTAATCTCCGGAACTTCTATACAGATTTTATTGAGATTTTTTTGTTATATAGCTATTAAGTCTGGGAAACATATAGGCTATAGAACACTTGATGCAGAACTATAACACGCGAGCAAAGCTGAAGGCTGTTACGGTAGCCAGACTGGATTGAGTGCAGTTTAACTACTAAATGTAAAGTTCAAGTTGTTTGTCGCTTCATGGGTGGAGATTCAAGTGTTTATGGGCGCTCATCAACTTGTTGTCCGTTAAGGATTTTATTATTGAAGTTTTAATCCGCTTTGGTAGTTGTTTGAGCACTTAAAACTTTCGAAGAAGCTTTATAATGCAGTTAATTTTTTTTCAACTGTAAAGGAAGCCATTAATCGTTAAAAAATGATAATTATAGTAAATGTATATCAGCGATAGTGACACTCCTTCTAGAACACTGCTTTTGCAGTGTTCTAGAAGGAGTGTCACTATCTGACTGAATTGGAAGTGGGTTGGCCATATTGCAGGTATGGAAGAAGACTGATTGGCCAAAAAGAATACCTCCTTTAAAGGGACCTATCGGCAAGAGAAACAGAGGCAGACCGACAGAGAGATGGCTTGATGAAACTTTAAAAACCGCGGGGAAGGATTGGACACGCAAAGCCAGAGACAGACCTATGTGGAGAAAAATGGAGGAGGCCTTCACTTTGTAGGTCCTTAATAAATAAAGAAAATAATATATATAAATTTAATTAATTAATTGAATCAGAACAAATAATCTTACATAATATATTAGAATTAAATTTTATTAATACACACTTAAATTGCATGCACTGTAAACACATATAATTTTTATAAATTGAATTTTTATTAAGGAAATAAAAAGGATTTATTATTATTATTATATCAGCGATAGTGACACTAAAAATTGTTCATGACCCTCTCGGGTGTCTGGTGTTTCCAACGTTGAGGTGATCTAGTAGCTACTGGAACTCTCTTTTTAGCAATTTTATTTTTATTTAAACTCAAACACAATTTTTTGTATGTTTTATACATTATTTAACTTACCAAACATTTCAGTTTCTAGGCGAGAATCGCTTGATTATCAATTTCAACATATACATAAAATTAACTTCATTATTGTTTTGTCCAATACACTTCATATGATAATACAAAATGTTTCATACATGAAAGCCCTATTAGTGCTTATATTAGCTGTGTGCTGGCTAGTTGCTAAATTATTCTTTGCTAGCACTTTACTCGCGCTTTAGTCTGCATGTATTTCGAAATAATTTATTAATAAATTAGTAGTTTAAAAAACACTAGAAAAACACGCTTTTATAAATGCACGTAAAAACAAAAAAAAAAAAAACAATTAAACAGTCGATCTCCCCAAAGGATTTGAAAGTGACATCTATAAAAAAGTTATTTAAAAAATCTAAAAAACCCGACTGCTCAACTGAAATGCAAGAAACAAGCACATTTTTATTTTAAAAAGTGATAAGCAGGCGGGACCTAATTGAACGTATTTTTTTTTTTTAATTTGACGGGTCCGCCTACTTCGTCACTTTTTAAAATAAAAATGTGCTTGTTTCTTGCATTTCAGTTGAGCAGTCGGGTTTTTTAGATTTTTTAAATAACTTTTTTATTCAACTTTTCAGTTAAAATATTAAACAACATTTTTTAATTTTCCCGGTCATGTCACATTGGCACCCCACCGGATTAAGAAAGTGAAAGAGCTCCAAGTCCATATTTTAAACTTTCTCTTTGTATTATTTTTGCTAGTATTACACTAATGATAAATATGATATACCTTTTTGAAATTCTTGTGATAAGCCCTTTAATTTGATACCCATGTTGTGGTATTCGAAACAAAACATTTTTTTTTCACTATGTATAATGGCTTCGCACAGCCGCCTTGTTTGATTTTTTTAAATGTCACCTGTCTAAGAACACTTGGGCTGCTAAGACAAATCTAACGATACCTCAATTATGTGAATCCGTTCAGCGGTTCTGGAGATATGAGGTATTAAAGAATATTACAAACATACATACATACAAGATACGCGCGAAAAACATAACCCTTCCTTTGCAGTCGGGTAAAAAATAAATCTATGGATTACGCGGTAATTTAAAAAGGTTAAGAAAACCCTGTATTCTAAGAAAAAACCGATAACGGATTTTCTTTAGGTTTTTTATAACCTTGAAACCTCATCGTGTTCAAATTCCATCACGTGGCCTTTCTCTCAAGTGCAAACACAACTATGATACGATATTCCATCATGGAATGCCAGTGCCTATCTTCCGGCTTCATCATCAGACCTTGAAACCTATTCGTGGTCAAAGTTCATTACAAGAACTTTCTAAGAAATCCAAAACAGCTATGATACGATTGTGTATTACGGAATACATATATTAAAATGAATTCGACAAAAACTACGAACTCACTTTTACCAAAAACTTCATGAAAATTATTTACGCCAATAAGCCGGTAAACGCAACTTACCACAATATTTTTTTTTTTTTCGTAAAGTTCTATAACAGGTTATTTGCCGATATATATTTCTGTTTAAATTCCCAACAATAAACACGTGTTTCACAATATGTTTGTAAATAACATTAGGAAAAATTTGAAAAAAATTGCTAAGGTGTATTCTAGTCCATAGATGCCGAATTTGACATAACAGCATAAAACCCATAATAGCACATTACCGAGTTATTGCTTGGGAGGGTCGACATACAAAATTATGAAAATTACGAAAAGTATTTAAAACGTTATCACTGTAAATTAAAAAAAAAAAACCCGTCGACGTAAAAAATAATTTTAAATAAAAACCGAAAAAAGCAAACAAGTTCAGTCTAGAAGCGTAAAAGCATTAAAATTATTTTATGATGCACATAAAATAAATCAAACTATACATAACGACTTTACACTTTGCACCCATTCATTTGTCATCCTGTATGCACTTTTAATGTATGTACACACACATGTTTAAGCAAATAAATGAATTTGAATTTGAATAATCTATACTCAAATCTTCTTTCCTAATATGAGTCCCCTGGTACCCTTTCCGTGCATTTGAGTAAAAAGAGCAGATATAAGTATTCTAAAGCAACGGCGCGAGTATCGAAGATTGCTACACTGTTATTGACCTCTTTTGATATTTCATTGTAAAGGCACAAACATCTTGGTTGATAAATGAGCTGTTATTTTATTAACCAGAAGTGAAAAATTCTAAGCTTTCCGGAGTTATACCTAGTATTGATAAATTGAAGACAGCTGGCACATGAGTCTTGGGCACGCCGACATCGCGGCGGTAAGTCCCCTCACCATCCGCCTGACGCAGGTACTGACCGGACTCAGCTGTTTCGGGAAATACCTGTATTGGATTCAACAGGACGACACGCCCGGGTGTCGTCATTGTGGGGACCCGGAGGACTCGGTGGAGCATACGCTGGAGGTGTGCCCCGCTTGGGCTGAGCACCGCCGTGTCCTCGTGGAGGTGATCGGTGGCGGCGACCCCTCTCACGTCCGGCCTTGGTTCAGCGATCCGAATAAGTAAGTTATAAAACTGCCGTCACTTAAACCTAGCAAATATAAGAAATTAAATAATCAAAGGTGTTGATGTTTAAAAGGTAAAACTTTCGATTACACAATCAAACCGTTCGCGTAATTGTCAACGCTGACGCCCAGAAATGGCGGAATGATTCTTTGTTTACGAAGTAGTTTGAAGAAGCAAATTACATCCAAAGTAATTTATTTGAAAGCAATACAACGTAATAGCAATAAAATCCTGAATAAGTCAGAATCAACAAAAACACCGGCACCGTAGCTTTTATGACGAATCGCACATTTCTGTCCGCCGGGACGAAATTACCTCCAGAACAAATTACTTCCATCATTTTGATTTGGAGTTACTTACACTGAAAATATTCTCATACCTATTTAACACCGACACAAGCCTTAAAGGTTTCGGTACATTAATCATTCGAGAGCGGAGGGTCAGAAGGGTTTAAAGTTAATCCTGTTTTTTTTTCCTTTTTGGGGAATAAATACTCTTTCTGCCGGGTTCCGAGATCCTGAGTCTGTGTGCGTGACTCTTAGATTCTCATGTGGATAATGCTAAGTGTCGAATATCCAGTGACCGGTAAAAAGCGGTGCTCAGCGTATTTTACTAGAAGTTTAAAGTTTCTCGTTTAAAAGAAGATTTATAACGGTCAGTGCTTGCAAACAAGCGGCAAGAGCGACCCCACTCGAACAACTTTACGTCCCAGCGGAGAAATGGATCGCGAGCGAGACTAAAAGTTGTTCAAACTGGCACACACAGCCGCACCGCGCTTTCAATTAACATTTTAAAGTATTTAGGACACGTTTATCTTTTCCGTTCCGTCATGTATCTAAATTAAACAATCAATCTACGAAACAAAAATTAAACTTGTAATTGCTTACCAATATGAAGACAGAGGTTGTATAATGTTGTTTGTCCACATTCAGATCTTTGTATTTTGTGTACCAAAGCAAAGTTCGCTTCACTTTGAACCATCACTAGTTTCAAAAGCATGTCATCACCTCAAAGAGAGTTGTTTGTTTTTCCGTTGTCTTTGAGAAGGTTGAAGTGTTGTAAATAGTGGCTCGGGCTTTATCCAGAACTCGTTAGCACTCGGTGCGCCCCGCGCTCTCATTGACACTGCCAACGTTGCGAAAACCATGCACCGACATGGAAGTCGGTTTAAAGCACGTGAAAATGAATAAGCTAGAGTCTAGACGAACCGCTAATATGAGCCGGCTTTTGTTGTGGGACTTGGTGAGATTAATTTTTGTGCAGCAGTACCGGGCGACAGGTTGAGCTGATTTGTTCCCCAATGTTTAAGTATTGCAGCATGACGGGTGCGTGGCCACATTGGTACAAGTGCGATGCAGCGCGGGCGAGGCGGCGTGCGTGCAGGGCGAGCAGGCCGAGCCCGGCGAGTGGGCCGAGTGGGCCGAGCCGGGCGAGTGGGCCGAGCGGGCTGAGCCGGGCGAGTGGGCCGATTGGGCCAAGCCGGGCACGGGCGCGCGCGCGGCGCTGGTGGCGTACCGCGTGCTGGCGCCGCGCCTCTACCTGCGCCTGGTGCCCTGTCCCGACGAACCCCACACATGTATGCCTTCTTCTTCTTCTTCTTCTTCTCGGTTTGGTTTCCGCACTTAGTCTCTGCACGAGACCATTGTGCGTGAGCCGTGTCGGCCGTCACTCCATCCAGCCAACCTCCTTCCAGAAGCAGATCAGGTCTCTCGGTTTGTTCAGGATGTCTGTAAGGGAATTCAAAGACCCGAGGGTTTGCTTTCGTATGTCAGTGATTTCCGTGCACTCTAGGAGCACGTGTGCCACCGTTTCCTCCGTCCCCATGCAGGCCCTGTATAAGGGACTGTCCGTTACACCTATTGTGTGGTAGTGTTTGTTCAGTGAGCAATGCCCGGTGATGGTCCCCGCCACCATTCGCAGGCTTTTCCTGTCCATGTGTAGGAGGCGCCTGCTTAGTTTTTTGTCTAGGTTTGGCATCGCCTCCTTGGACTGCCTGCAGCCTGGTGCCGAGGACCAACATTTCTGGGCTTGAACGTGTGTGTGTTCTTTTAACCATGTGCGCAGCTGGGTGGGGGGGAGCGGCACGATGGGCTCTGGTCCGAAAACCGTCGTGTTGGACCCCCTCCTGGCCAGTTCATCCGCCGCATCATTGCTGAGTGATCCGCTGTGCCCCTTTATCCATTGTAGTGTCACAGTGTTGCGGTTCTCGACCGCCGAGCGTTGCAGCGCGTTGTGACATTCTAGTATGAGTTTAGATGTGATATAGTTTTTCCCTAGGGATTGTAGTACTGAGGCACTGTCGGAAAGTATACGGATGTGGCTATCCGTAACTCTCCTGGCTTCCAAGGCATGGATCGCTTGGATAATACCCACACATTCCGCCTGGTATACGGTGTTGAGCTTGCCTAGCGGTCTGGATATCTTTATGTTGAGATCGTTGGAGAAGACTCCAACTCCAGTTCCAGTGTCTGTCTTTGAGCCGTCAGTGTAGATTCTAAGCTCCTTGGGTCCTGAGTTGTCCTCTGGCTCCGGCATGATCTGTATTTGGTAATTTTTTTGGAAGTGGTGTGTCTTTGTAATCTCATCATAGGGTGCAGTCATCAGAGGTTGTCGTTTGACAGAGTCCTCCATAATGCGTGTGTGCTTGATCCTGGAGTCCCTCAAGAGTGCTCCGGATATGGCGAGTCTGAAGGCTGCCAGGGCAGCCTCTTCTCGTACTATGAGATGCAATGGTGGTAGTCCCAGCATGGCCTGTAGAGCGGCAGTGGGTGCAGTTCTCATGCTGCTGGTGATTGCCACACATGCGAGTCGTTGCAGCTTCTCGAGGTCTTTTTGTGCTGTACCTAAGTCTGTTCTGGGCCACCAGACAAGGGAGCCGTACGTGATGATTGGTCTTATAACTGTTGTGTATAGCCAGTGGGTTGTTCTGGGGCTGATGCCCCAGTTCCTGTTCAGCATACGTTTGCACTGCCACATGCAGATGCTAGCTTTCTTGGTGGTGTGTTCAATGTGTTTTGCCCAATTCAGTTGCTTATCCAAGAAGATGCCCAAATATTTGGTGTCAGCTGAGAGGCTTAAGGTGGTGCCAAAGAAACTTGGCAGCTCCAGCTCCGCTAGCTTCCTCTTTTTGGTAAAGAGTATTAGTTCGGTTTTTGTGGGGTTCACTGAGAGTTGATGCTCTCGGCACCAGTCCTCTACTATTCTTAGGGCCTGGCGCATGAGGTTGCATATGGTGTTCTCATGGCTTCCATTTATTATTATGGTTATGTCATCAGCATAGCCAACGGTAAAGTATCCTGTATCATTTAGTCTCCTGATGAGGCTGTCTGCGATCAGGTTCCATAGCAGTGGCGAGAGGACACCCCCTTTGGGGCAGCCTTTCGCCACAATGGCCCTCGTTGTGCTATTTATTGTGACTTGTACTGCTCTTTGCTTGAGCATGTTGGTGATCCAGCCACTCAGGGTTTGGTCTACACCGTGCCTGCTGAGTGCTGTATTCATACTCTGGAACGTAGTCTTGTCAAAAGCACCTTCGATATCTATGAAGACAGCTATCGAAGAGCATTTGTGGTGTATCGCGCATTCAATTTTTGATATTACGCTGTGTAGGGCAGATTCTGTTGACTTCTCCGTTGAGTAGGCGTGCTGTTGTCCGTGGAGTGGATTCTTCCAGAGAGGTCCGTCCCGAATGTGTTTGTCGCAAAGCCTCTCTAGGGTTTTCAGTAAGAAGGATGTGAGACTTATCGGCCTGTATGCTTTGGGCTGTGTGTAGTCAGTTTTGCCTGGTTTAGGTATGAAGGTGACCTTCACCTCACGCCATGCTGGTGGAACGTATCTGAGTGCTATGCAGGCTTGGTATATTTCCGACAGCCAGGGTGTCAGAATATACTCACCCATTGCAGAAGGGCTGGAAAAATGCCATCTAGTCCTGCAGATTTGTATGGCTGGAACGTTTTAATGGCCCATGCTATGCGGTCCTCAGTGATTATATCGCGGGCTCTAGACCAGTCTGTTATACTTGGGGTCTGTCTGGGTTCGCTTTCCCACGTGATGTCCTCGGAGATGCGGCAGTCCGGGAAGTGCGTCTCCAGAAGGACCTTACTGGTTTCTTGGTCTGTCTGTGTGTAGGAGTTGTCAGATTTCTTGAGTGCGCCGAGAGTACGGTCCTGATCAGTTGATAGGATTTTCTTTACTCGTGCGGCTTCACTGTTTGATTCTATGGATGCGCAGAAGTTCTGCCAAGCAGTTCTCTTGGCTACTCTGACTTGTTTTTTGAATTGGTATTGGGTTTCTTTGTATTGCTCCCAGTCTTCCAGGAGTCTAGTGTTCTTTGCTCTGTTGAATTGTTTCCGTAGTGTGTTCCTGAGCCTACCAAGTTCAGCATTCCACCAAGAGTTTCCCTTACTCCTGGTGTCAGGTGTTCTTGGTTTGCAGCTTACGTGGTATGCCTCCGTTATGCTGTTTGTTACTTTTGTCACAATTTCCTCAAGTTGTGTGGGATCAGTCAAAGGTGTCGGGTGTGATTGTCGTCTAGCCAACATGGAGGCTAGGTGGTGTTTGTATTCTGTCATATTTGTGCGGCGCGGGTTGCGCCTTGGTATGGGTTTTACTATGTTGGTTGATAAGGTAAAGCAGATTCTCCTATGATCAGAACAGGAGGGTTCGTCAGATACGTGCCAATTAGAAATAAGGTTAGTCGCGTTTTCGGTAGCTAAAGTTAGGTCTATGATTGTTTGACCTCTGGCTGTGACCCAAGTGGGCTCTGAGCCTCGGTTAACAATGTTTAGGTTAGTGGAGAATAGATATGTGGATAGAGTCTCACCTCTGGCGTTGGATACTTCACTTCCCCAAAGCGGGTGATGAGCATTTGAGTCGGTGCAGATGATCAGGTCCAGATTCTCGTCCTCGCATTGACGCACCAGATCAATCATCTCTATTGGTGGGCAGTTTTCGTTGTCGCCTGGCATGTACACCGAGGCTAGTACTAGATCTGGAACATTGATGTCGATCCGGAGCCTGATCGTAGTCAGGTCTCTGGAACAGAATTGATTTAGTGGGGTGATAGGTATGTCTTTTGGTGTGTATATGCAGGTGCGTGGCTTCTCTGAGTTAAATGTGTTTAGAGTGACTTTACCTCCGGTGTTTCCAAGGCCACATATTTTGTTATTTCTAATCCACGGCTCTAGTATGAGTGCGATTGTCCGTGGATTTATCTCCAGCGCTCTGCGAAGGCTAGCCGTGGCGGTCTGGCTATGCTGGAGGTTGGCCTGGATGATCTGGGTGTTTGGTGTGGGTGGTGCTGACGTTGAAGCGGAGTTAGGAGGCGTCGGATCCATCGGATACTATATCTCCCTCCTCCGTTTCTCGCCAGGTGTCGCTAGGTGAGGATGCGAGCAGCTGCGTTGTCCATCCCGGTGACGGGGGTGGCGCTGAGTCTGACTCAGCGTCGGCCATCGCAGCTTTCGCCATTTCCTCCTCCAGTATGGTCACTTCAATGTCTGTCTGTGTCGGTTCAGTGGTCACAGTCTTGTCTGAGGGCATGTATGCCTTTTTTAAAGCGTCTCTAGCCTAATAGCTAAGGTAGGCTTTGTGATCGAGATGTAGCGGTTTTGAACCACACCAATTAAACTATTGTCGTGAACCCATGCCAGAAACAAGCATATTTAGCTTAGTTGAAGGATTTAACAAGATTGCTAGTAATGTGAATTCTAACCAAATTTTGCTAGTCCAGTTTAAAACATAAACACATTGAAAATCTTATCAAAAACTTCCAAACCACCTCAGATCGTGACGCAACTAAAAATACTTCAGCTCTTTAAAACTTCGACACTATTTCTAAATTTTTCGAAGCAAAGGTTGGTTAAGTATTACACTAGTTAGAGCGAGTACATAGACACGTTAACAACAGAGCCAGTAGCGTGCATTAGGACAGTCCGGCACCCCTTTAGGCAAGTTATATTCGCAACGGATTACCTGGTGTGCACTATATATGTCATGTCAGCGGGTGCAGTTCACATCAATGCTTCTGTGGCTCTCAGGCCGGTAAAGTTCAGTTTGTAGAAGCAGACGAAACTATGCTCAATTGAGTCATACTGTGTAGTAGTCTTAATGCGATGTATTTTTTGTATGTTTTTATCATGTTTATGTTTTATGCTAAAAATATTCAACCCGAAAAAAAACTTCCTTAATACATTTGAATAAGTGTAGTCTTACTGACAGCACTTAATATGCACTACTTAAATAAAATATTAGAGAATTCACTCCATTTAAACGCTTACTCGTTTAAGTTCCAACACAACTTCAAGTAACTGAACCACTTCTTTATACATATAACAATTTGTTTGTATTGCTAAGAATATTGAAGTGTATCTGAGCACTGAGAACTTATTACCAACACTTTAAATTCTTTAGAGGTAAAAACAGAATTCAAATAACATTTTCATAATTGAATCTGCTTTCATTCAAAAAATGTTCTGACGTTAGTTTACCAAATGATTTCGCCTGATCAAGTAGTTAATTAAAAATGATAATTGGAATCTCGACTTCCGATGCTTTTAGTTAGAACTACTACCTACTTAATACTTTTAAGTATCCCTTTTTTCCCATTTTCCTGGCATACGCAGGAGGAACTCGTGGTTCAATAATAACAGCAATTCAATGTAATTCAACGCTTTCCAACTCGGTCTGTGGATGTGCAATCATCTTAATACATATCAATCAATCCATTTATCCATATCGACATTCCTCCGCGCCTTGGAAAAACAAAACACGCTCAGCCGTTCATGCTGGCTGTCATTTCTACATCATTGACGGTTGTTACGGATTAGATAGAAACCAGAAAATCTGACTCTGGTATTTCCAAAGGGTATCGTGTTGTTATGCAGGTCATGATAGTGTAGGGCATTTACTTGGAAGCCGACACAAACATTATTTGGAAAAGGCTAAGCAGATGATGAAGACTTGCCATAAGTGTGAGCCTCTCCTAGAATCTAGGTGTTAGTAATGACATGCACGTGGGCAGGCGCAGGCTGCGAGCACGTGGCGGGCTGTGCGTGCGTGCGTGCAGCGCGGCGCGCCCCTGCCGCGCGCGCGCCTGGCGCGGGGGCGGCGCACGGTGGGCTGAAAATCGGCTTTCATAGACTTAGGCATTTTATTTTGCAAGTGCGAGTTTTTTTGCCGGATATCACTTCTATTAGTTATAACAATATACAAAAATGACACCAGAATTGATTCTGCACAGAAACGAAGGAATTATAATTTTTTACGAAAATTTTGTATGGAGCTAGTATGAAAAATCGAAATATCTCTAAAACGGCAGCGATAACCGTAATATCCTTATAGGGGGTTATAGTACTAATTATTTATGATTTTTTGACATACGTTACATAATGGTTGTAGATGCCTTTTTTTTTTTTTAAAATCGTCAAAATATTTTTATTTATTTTTACATATTTAAACGTTCCTTTTAGTGTTTAAGTTGAAGAATTCAGAGCTTTAACAACTCTTATCATAAAATAGCATCACCCCTATAGACCTGAAGGACTAGACAGAGGTGTGTAGTGTCTTGTTGATCTTGTAAGATTTCCAACAATACCAAATAGTTGAATATCAGTGTCAAAGTGCCCATGCTGTCGCTTCTTTTTGAAAGATAGGGGAATGAAATTGTTAATTGATCATACCCTAAAAGTATGATTACAACATAACCGGACACATAATAATAAAAATATCCTTATAGGGGATTATAGTACTAACATTATTTATTTTAACATATGAAACTGTTCAAAACGATCCATGAACTGTGTCAAAGTTAAGAACATCGTTAGGAAGCATGCTTTTTCCCCAAATATTAAGAATATGTGAAAAAAAAAGACTGTATATAAACTTTTTATTGATAGGTAATTTAAATAAAACAGAAGTAACAATAATAATATCTAATAAATTCAATTATACAAAATACATATTTGAAACTATAATTTATGAAATTATTAACTAAACATATTGGTACAATAAACTAACATAAATAACAAAAGAACATAAAGAAAAATAATTAAATTTTACAAATTTTCTTTACAACTTTCGTTGTCGGACTCCAATTCCGAGTCAGAATCCAGATCGGATATACCTACAAACTCGAACTCAGTTTCCGGAAACTGTATTAGGTCGAGAGTTTCAGCAAAAAAGGTTGTCTTCCTTTTGGCATCTAACTTCGGCCTTTGTGCACTTAGAAAAGGATCCGAAGAAACAACAAGCATATTTAGGATATCTTGATTAGAATCTTGCCTGCTTCTTTTCCGCGAATGATGTTCCCGGAACCTCCTAAAATCTTTGTTTCGAGACTCTGAGGCTTCTTCCGAGAGAGTCCCAATCGGGACAATATCATCTTTTTCGATTATGTCAGCTCCGTGTATTAATAGTTTATGTACGGTTGATGACATGTAGTACCAGTCGTATAATTCCACGTACTTTTCTGCTGTTTTGCGAGCAAAATCTTTAAATTTGATGACATCGATCTTCTCACCAGATGTTATTGCTTGCAAAATAACAGCAAATCTTTTTATCAGGTTTTGATCCAACCCAGTAATAGCTGCAGTTTTATTGGGAATCTCGAAAAACTTCCTTGCGGTATTCCCGTCATTGGTAGTTCCCGAGCCTTGTTTTACTATATCAATTAACAGATTGAGCTCCTCTTTAAATTTATTTTGAATGTTTTTTTTTCTGTTTTGTAACATATCTTTATGCTCATTACTTCTTGCTGCCCACTGTTTGAAGTCAAGTCTGTACGCAATGTGTAACAGACATTCCATGCAATTTATACGGGCATGTAGGGATGATAGGCCAAATTCATATATGTCAGAACACACAGTTTTTGATGTTACAGCATCTAAGTGGTTCATTTCTGTAGGTTTTGCTAAGCACAGGTAGCATGATGCATTTGATCTAGCTTCAGAAAGGTACGTGCAGACTTTTGCGTCGATCATTGTCATCATTAGTTTATGAGTCACCCTGTTACTATTAATGCACTCTGTGGGGTTAAGGGCCTCAATTTCCTCATCCATTTTTCTTTTGTTATCAATGACAACTGCATGGCTTTCTTTTACAAAAGTGAACTGAACCGGACGACAATAAAAAGTTGAGCATGGTTTCGGGTTTGTCCATATAGTATTATCTCCATCTGTAAGTTTCAGTGGCACCAAGGAGGTCATGAAAATGCTTGAATCATCATGCTCGCCGTCCATTTTCTGCTTGTATCGGCTTTGATTGGAAGCACCATCAAATCCCCACTTCGATATCAGCTTTAACTGCTTATTTTCCACATTATCAGAAAGACTTTGAAGAATCCGCTTCACCGTGATGTCAAGTAAAGCTTGAAGTGTAATTCTAGCTGATGAATCCGTAACTGATACTGATTGATTAGGAGGGTAGCATGCAAGCTTAGTTTGTTGCAGTTTATATTTACCCATCCTACGATGGGTAAATATCCTTAGCACCTTCCCGAATGGCAGTCTCTCGCAACGTAATATATTGCCACTTTGAAAGCTTAAGTGAAAGAAGCAATCCAAGTGCTTTCTCTGGTGTAAATATTACTGTTTTCTTAATGCTTTCCTTGATTTTAACGGCAGCTTCTGGATTTTTGATCATATAATTGATTACAGATGCGATATCTTCATAACCTTCTTCTTTTAAACGTGCTGCAGCTGCATATGCCAATTCACAGGAATCCTCGCCTATGTGCTCACTAGATCTTCTCTTTTTCTGTTTGCTTCCCAGATCTTTGAATGGTTTTCGGGACCTTTTTGTCATTGTTCCAACAGTCGATGATGTCGAAGGTTCTGGAGAGACTGAGCGTGCTCTTGGTATCTCATCAACAGTTGGTTCTTGATTTATTAAAGTTTGCACGCAACTCGGCCAATCAATATTTGCTTGCAACCACTCTCCGTACGTATTTCTAAACTTATCAAAGAATCGTTTAGATTTCTGCCACCTGTTTAAAGCAGCTCGCGTGAATCTCCGGCAAAATTCTTTGAGAGTTACTTGATCTTCGGCAGAAAGGCAATCGCCTATGCGGGACACAATTGCACTAAACAATACTTCATGATTAAATGAAGGACACTCACTTTTTAGAAGAACAAACAAATCTAAGTTGGTGATTAAACTTTCCATTCTAAGATTTTGTAGTCGCAAAGCAAATAGTTTTAGTGTAAGCAGTTACACGGTTGTGAACAATCTAAATTATGGAACAAAATTGTAGCCCTTTTATTGTATAAAGTCAATAATTAGTTAACTACCCTCATTAAAGTTATAAAAGATATGATAATAAAAATTTATAATCGTCAAAAACATTTCGTAGAACTCATAGTAGAACTAATCAACATTAGCAAATCACATTAGCTCACTAATTATAAAAAGGTGAATGCAGTTCTTAGTTGGTATTGTTGCGAGATATTTCAAATCATTTAATCACTTAATAGGCTCATTAGAATCAGAAGACTACAACCATCATTCTAATTACTTAATTACTTGTCATCAGACTCATTAGATGACTACACAATATGTTATTTTGTATTTTGAACGTATGCAAGGTTTTAAAATTCCTTTTGTGTCGATATTATTATGTGTCCGGTTATGTTGTAATCATACTTTTAGGGTATGATCAATTAACAATTTCATTCCCCTATCTTTCTAAAAGAAGCGACAGCATGGGCACTTTGACACTGATATTCAACTATTTGGTATTGTTGGAAATCTTACAAGATCAACAAGATACTACACACCTCTGTCTAGTCCTTCAGGTCTATAGGGGTGATGCTATTTTATGTTAAGAGTTGTTAAAGCTCTGAATTCTTCAACTTAAACACTAAAAGGAACGTTTAATATGTAAAAATAAATAAAAATATTTTGACGATTTAAAAAAAAAAAAAGGCATCTACAACCATTATGTAACGTATGTCAAAAAATCATAAATAATTAGTACTAAAACCTCCTATAAGGATATTACGGTTATCGCTGCCGTTTCAGAGATATTTCGATTTTTCATACTAGCTCCATACAAAATTTTCGTAAAAAAATTATAATTCCTTTGTTTTTGTGCAGAATCAATTCTGGTGTCATTTTTGTATATTGTTATAACAAATAGAAGTGATATCCGGCACAAAAACTGGCACTTGCAAAATAAAATGCCTAAGTCTATGAAAGCCGTTTTTCAGCCCACCGTGCGGCGCGCCTGCTACCTGCTGCGCCTCACCAACGTCACGCCACTGCACACCGCCGTGCACTTCGACAAGGACCACGGTCAGTGCCACTACTAAAATCTTATACCTACGTCTCATCTATGTTATGGCCACCGCAACAACTTTTCTACAAGACACTAGCAACTCGAGCATTACTAATAAACAAAAACAAATGATTATGTTTACATAGCATTTCCTTTTTGCCACTTTGCTATCAAGGTCCTTTATTATACATATAATAAACTCATCACAGGCACCAGATGCCTCATCTATCTGACAATTAATCCCCATTATACCCTTCTACAAAAAACACACACCAATCTGCTATAATAAATAATCTACATCTCGGGAGCTTTGCATTAAGGCTGTCTCTGTTATCGCTTTAATTAAATCTGTCCAACGCGTTGAGGACCGACCGCGTGTCTGCTTGCCTTCCACTTGCCCCTGAACAACAAGTCGTTCCATAGAGTGTTTATTACACACATTGTGTCCGAAGTATTTGAAGATTCGTAATAATAATTCGACGATATAATCTCTTTGGACCTCTTTATGGACTGACATATTTATTTATTTAATCATTTATTTTCAGGTTACGAAGACCCATAGATATATACCTTAACATAAAGTATACATAATATTATAACAATAGTGTTAGTAAATAAAACTTAATACTGTGTTAGTATCACTAAATTGCCATGTAGATAACATTTCTGTGTGAACAGAAACTTCTCCTTTCAAAGTCATTTCAGGCTATTTTTAACACGCTTTTATTAGGTCGACCTGTATGTAACTATCTATGTAATGAAATCTAAGGTAACTAATTTAACCATCTTCCAAGGGTCGTAGCGTAATGAAAATTGGCAGCTGTATGTAGTTCTGATGATAATACAATAATATGGTACTGTCGAACTGATCTGATGATGGAGCCGGAAGATATGAACTGGAACTTCATGATAGATAATCGTATCATAGCTGTTTTGGATTTCTTAGAAAAGTCTTGTAATGAACTTTGACCACGATTAGGTTTCAAGGTCTGATGATGAAGCCGAAAGATAGGCACTGGCATTCCATGATGGAATATCGTATCATAGTCGTGTTTGCACTTGTGAGAAAGGCCACGTAATGGACTTTGAACACGATCAGGTTTCAAGGTTATAACAAACCTAAAGAAAATCCGTTATCGGTTTTCTTTACATTTTTTGTTTTTATGTGCATTTATAAAACCGTGTTTTTCTAGTGTTTTTTAAACGATTCCATTAAAAACTTATTATACATTGCTGAATACTTAGCTACGAGTATCAAAGATAAACAACTCACTTCAGACTGTTATCTTCAGCTCAGCGATTGTTTCAAGTTTTCTGCTAAGTTAGGACTCACAGCTACAAATAATCCACTTATTTTGTGTTATTTCTTTCGCCTTGCCCCACAGTAACAACCTAAAGCCCGCTGAGAAGTTCGGTGTTCGTTACGAAGTAATGCTTGCCTTTCGTGAAATCATGTTGTATTTACTTAGAATAGGGAAAAATAAAGGAACCAGTGATTTGATCTCCATACTTAACTATACAGACTATACTTATCTAGCTCCGACGTTACAAGGTCGAATAATTACGCAAGTTTTATGATAAAATATTTAAAAAAATATTTAGTAAATCACAAGAAGTGCTTTCATTTGACATGCCGCAGGGCGCAGACTTTTGTCTTACTTTCGTTCCACGTCCGAATAAGTGTCTCAAAGTTCATAAGTACCAAGTTTCAACTGAATTAGTTCAATACAGAAAATCAGATAGTGAGACAACATACCTACATACATTTCACTTCCACCACGTTTCCCGTTCGAAATACGGAACCATAAAAATGATTTGATTTGATTTAAAGCTGCTGGAGTCTGTATTTCCCGATCAAGTCAAGAGTGAATAGGTTACTTCTAGGTAAGCGTGCTCCATCTTGAACCACATCATCACTTAACATCAGGTGAGATGGTGGTGAAACGCGATCCTATTATTAATAAAAAAAGAAACAGTATCGCTAACAAGAGTTGCTGGCCTTCGTGTCTGAGAGGTGTAGTTTCTCTCAGACACGACGGCAAGCAATTTTTGTCAGCGATACGAGAAATCATATATTTTTTAAAACACCAATGTTCGTTTGCAATCAATGCCATATAAATGATTCCTAGTGAAAAAAATAGCCTTCCACCTATTCTCAGACCTACCAAATATAGACATAAAAATCGACTCAGCCGTTTCGGAGGAGTTCGAGAACAAACACAGTGATACGACATTTTTATATATTAGTTTTTTGTATATTATCCTATCTACGTCCGTATATCGGTAGGTAGGTATTACAAATTATATTAAGGTAAAAATAATGTAAAAACTTGAAATGATCGAATATTAAACTTAATTCCATTGATTTGGCATTACAACATAGTTGTAATATGAACGGTACAGGAGCCTCTTAAGTTAATCTAAACTGTAACCAGTTAAACAACATGGAATATGTTTTACGTAATTCCCTCCAGATGAGAACATACATGTACCACAGCAGGAATTAAATAAAAAGGAAACGTGCTGTGAATTTGCCGACAAACAGAGTCGGAAAGAGATAATTACAGAATATTTGTACAACTTTGTACACTCAACGCGCGAAACACTCAAAGGTGTAAAGGGCTGAATTTTAATGAAAACTTTGTATCTATGTTATACTCCGCGGGTCTCAGCAGTCACTGTATAGTAAATTGCAAAAGGCTAGCTCCGTACAAGGAATGGAAACAAGAGCACATACATACTGGCAAGATATAATTTAAATAGTTACCAACCTATAAGTTATAATAACAAGTAACTAATAATATTAACAGCGGCGCGGGACGATCTTTAAGATTAATCAAAGCTTGTCGAGGCCGATGCCTGGATGGGTGACCATCTTAACATGTCAAAGTTCCTCAGTATTCTGGAAAACATGTTAGGTAGATAGCTGGGACCTATTATTTATACTTACTCAGCTTGCAGCGTGTTAGTCAGATAGAGAGTCGGACCCTGTACAACACTAATACTCAGCTAGATCCAGTTATTAGAGGCTGATCCCGACACAGTTGGGACAAGGCTAAGCAGATGAGTGATAGTTTTTCAGTTATTCTAATTATACGTGTATAGAAAAATAAAGATCTTAGACATATGCTAATCTCTAGTATCAATAAACAGTATACGTAGCTAACGTGGATGACGTGGTGCTGCTGAATCCGTCGATGGAGGCTCTTAGACAGTTTTTTTTTATAAGCTCGCGTTTGACCTCCATCTCACCTGATGTGATGGTAAGTTATGATGTGTTTGAAGATGGAGCACGCTTACCTAAAAGTAACCTATTCACTCTTGATTTAAAGACCCCCAGGTTATAGCTATTGAGAAACACACACTCTGGCAGGGAATTCCACTCCTTAGCCGTACGCGGAATGTAAGTATTCCCAAAACGTTTAGTGCATATGGGTGGGATGTCCACCGTGTAACGATGACACATCGCCGTTTGTCTTGTAGTTCGATGATGGAACGGGCTTGGCAGAATTTGTTCAATTCTATCGCACAGTCCCAGTTGCTTGAAGTATGCGGTAAAAAAGGCGGAGTCTCTTGTACTTGTCGTGTCAAGCTGACCTTCTGACCCTATTCGCTATATAGTGGTTGAGTGTTAGCGCGAGTTTGCCGACGTATGACAACGGGCACAAGTACACGACAACAACTCGAGTTAGTACTTGTACCACCTGTGTACGAGTACTGAGGTGGTGCTCTGGTGGTGGTGGTGGTGGCTCCCGGGAGCGACTTTTTGCCAGTAGCGCGCAGAACGTAGAGATACGATGAGGCGATTATTAAATAGTATTATAAAGCTCCTTACCGATTTCGGTAATGGAAACCCTTATAAACCCACCTTGCATGTCCCTTGATGTGACTGGCCAGAACAAATTTGGTTTAAAACACCCGGTCACAAATATTGCAATAGATCTGGCCGCAATACTTAAAAGTTTTTTACTATTCATCTCTTGACTTAAAGCCCTAGGAAGAACCTAGGAGTTATAGCTAAAATGGCTTAGGTCTGTCTTAACATACTTGGCGTTTAGCAAATTAGCTTGTACGAGTATACTGAACAACCTCGCTGAGTATTAATAGTATTCACAAGAATTTGAGACTATAATTTCCATTTATGTATTCAATCAAATATTTTCTAAGGCCCGCCGGCACTCCAATTGTGTAGTAATTACTCGAGACCCAAACCAGACACCGCTTCATACAATACTCTCATATATAGGTTTACAATATTCTACGTAGTCTACTAACAAGACTCTTTTGTTGCTATTAAGTGGGCTCAAATTAATTAGTAATTGGACTAAATTTATTGACGTTGTTAAGAATAGGTACCTACTACATTCTAAAGTAAAGGTTCAATAGAAATTCGTCCCTTTTGTTACTACTTTTCGCATTTACGATACATACATCGGGTCGTGGTGCTAACATCTGTTGTTTTATGCACATTTGCGCCTCCCGGGCGATCATAGTTGTAAATATGTTACTTTACTCTTTGGTCGTAAGTAACCCTTGGAGCGTGTATCACGGTAGTGTGCGCATGTGCACACGAGTCAGTGCGTGGTGTGTGTACACTGCACATAATATGTGTCCCTTCACCCGTTCTGTGGAGATTGTCGCTCTGCCATATTTTCTACGGACCCTTATTTATCGACGTGTTTCATAAAATCTGTTCCCATACTTGCTTAAAATATTTTACTGAAACACTCAGAGTGATACTGTATTCTCTTATGCTGCATAACTGTGATGATAACTTTTTATTTTACCTTTTTCGGAGACAAAGTCATCCAATGATTCTTCCGAGTAGAGCTGAAGCGATCATCTGACTTCTATAGACTAAAAACCCACCCCTATTTCTTCAGTTGCCCTTACGTTGTGGGGCCGCGATAACTGTTTAGAATTTTCCCGCAAACCCTTCTAATTTACCGAAAAGGAAATTGTATAATATGCATAATACGTTTCAGAAAATCGAATATTCGCTTTCATTACAAATTTCAAGAACTACCTGATATTGATAGTCAATTAGGAAGTGAACACAACTGCGCTATGTCAAAGCTTTGTTCCGCTAAAACAGAACTGTGACTGTTCAATGAAACCAATTATAACAAAGAGCGAGCGCGCACCTGGCGCCCGCCGCGGAGCAGTCCGCGTGCGCAGTGCGCAGTGCTCGCTCCGCTCCTCGTAGTCCGCACAATGAGCGCTCTTCTACATTGTTTGGCATACAATGGCAGCGCATTGCCTGCACTCTGCCACTACACAACGACGTCTAAGAATTTCTACTCCATCCAATATTTTTTTATACAAATTATTCACCGATATTATTTTGAAAAGGCGCCATACCACAAAGAATAGAACAAAATAATTAGTAAGTATGTGCAGTATTGGATGCTGACATAAAATGAATAAAACTAATATTTAAGTGGTTTTATTGTAAAGAAACTATAGAGTCCTCCTGACCAATTTCGGCCACTGCACTCTCTGTTACTTTACTATCATTAATGAATGATTAGCTCTCATAGTCCGATGTAACGCAATCCGACACGACCGGAGAGAGATGAGGCGCAGGAACAACTAAAGAAACAATAATGATGCAGTAAATATACTCACATCTAGAAAATATATAATAGGTAGGTACCAGTTACTAGTCAACACATCACTCTCCCCATCAATCTTGAGCATTTATTCAATTAAAATAAACACGTGAGGATATGCATCTAAAGCATACGAGCGGTTGAATGTGGAAAATGGAAATTCGATGCGATCCATGATTTTATTTATGCTTGATCCAGTTAATGGTTGGCATCTAGTACATCTGCATGTATGTACCTTGTTATCCGTGTGTATTTATTATCTGAGTATTAATTGTATACCTATATCTCAAAATAAATCGATTAGAAGCAAAACTGTTTAAGTTTATCCACATTGACTGACTAGCTAATTGTCGACGGTTTCATCAAGACAACTTTCATCAAACAGTTTCAACTTTTTTTGTCGTTGTGACTAACACGCTATGCTATTGCTCTGTCTCCCACGCTATCACTTTATAATAACTTAACAACTATGTTCATAAATAACACAAACCTTTATGAACAGGCGGACGCAGAAGATTTAAGAATGACATAAATAGTTGTTTTATCATTCTTAGAACTTCTGCGTCCGCATGTCCGCATTGTCCGCATCAAGTTAATTTTTATGAGTTATTCTGCACTTGTGATGTATTCTGTGTGTCTTAAGTTATTTTGTTTGTATCATTAGAACTTAAAACGGGATATTTACCATGTGTATTATTTTATAGTTTTGAGTTTCCGATACTTCGGCACTGTTGCAAGCGCCATGATCACGGATGAACTGAAGTAATTGCGGGTGGAAGTTTATGAGCAGACAAATCGGTCTACCCTCTTTCTCGTTCGTTTTCTGTTAGCGACACAGCTACCACTGTCACATGTATCACTAAACACTCGCTAAACGCTAACGCTTTGTAGACGTTTGGAGAAGCTCATGTGTTTCTATTGTATGGTAGGTGTATAAATAAGTAGTTCTAAAATTAATTAGAGTTAAGTTAATTAGGGACGAAACTACATTATCACTATTTTCAGTCAAAAATTTTAATTATGTAGTAACCTATAAATAATAGTAAGTATCACGGAGCGGTAAGTATATTTTGTATTGCTTCACGATCTATTCACCAAAATTCAGATGACTTAAATGCTGTTAAAACACACTCTCCAGTCATGTATATTAACTTTAAGACCTTTGAACTTTGACCTTTGAATGCACCTTAACAATATTGTACAAGTATTTATGTACATTATATATAACAATTATTATAACTCTGAATCTGGTAACTACAAGGAAATAAAATCATTCTCGTGATGAAAGAGATCACTTATCTTGGCGTAAACTAAAAGCTATGAAGATAAATGAATGCTATGCTGGCCTGTCGTTAGCATTACCGCAGTTATCACGTCGAGTCTGGGTGCCTGTCTTCAAAAAGAAATCAGTTGCGGCCTCTTCAGAGTTTGACGATAGTTTCGTGGTGATGTCGAGAAATAGCAGTTAGGAACTGACTTTCAGTCACATCACAATGTGCTGCCATCCTTTGGATTTCAGCGGCTTCATCTCTCTTACTTTACTGACCTCAAGCACAGCAGATGGTTCCTTGGGACTTTTTAGGAGTTACTATAAGAAATTAGTAACACGACATCATCGTGCGTGTCGAAAAACAGTAAAAATGTGTCTATACATGGAATATATTTACAAAAAAAAATGAGGGGGATTTTGAAACAACAATAAAACAGAAATTTAAAAAAATATATCTGCGTGTACACGTTAATCTTAGGAACTATTGGACCGATTTTAATGTAACTCTTTTGTTCTATGGCTATTAAGTCTGTGCAATATATATGCTATAATTGATATTGGAAATTGGAACACAACACCTGATGCAAAACTTTCTACGCGAAAGTCTCAGGCAGAAGCTAGTGTATAATAAATCACCTGAGTATTGTTGTATTATTCTCCATCTATAATGAAGCAAAACTTGAAGCCGATTTGGTATTTCTTAATAACTTGGTACGTCAGAGTTCGAAGTGAAAATCATTTCCAATCGGCTCTGGTCGACGCAGCAGGTACGAACGGAATGCTTTACATCGCTAAGGAATTAATGCAAATTTTCTTCTTTACAGACATTTTAATTGAAAGGTTTGTGGTGGGTTCTGTGACTAGAATATGTACGCTTAGGGAAGTTATAAAACCACTCATGCAGAAAATTAATACTGAAACATGCTTTTTACTTTACGGGGAATTTTCAATCTCTTTCTACTCATTGACATAAATGTTTCTACTAAAGTAATTCTATTTCTGACATGCCGTGATTCATTACTTAAATTGAATCTTGCAAAGCTTGCAATCACTTACTTAAGAGCACTTGATATTAATCCCTCATATCCACACACACAAACAAACACGTACTAATATGGACACTCCACCGTATTAATATGGATAGCGATGAAACAATTAGTGACCCCACCCTTCAGAATTAATTTAATAATTAACATTAAAGTTCACTATATACGAATAATTTGGAACGCAAAATAAATGATAGGTAACTCACAAAATATGATTCTAATTGTTCAAAACAACCCAATGTGGAAACGAAATAATAACGACGGAACTGAACTCAATCTAACGGAAAATCGGCAGTAGGTACGTTGTGCCGTCAAAGTAAAATATAAACCTATAAGCGATAAAAAAAATAGATACACTATTTTTTTTATCGCTTATAGGTTCGCGTTTGACCACCATCTCACCTGATGGTAATTGATGATGTGGTCGAAGATGGATCACGCAAAAAATCCAAAAATACCTGATTGTCTTGTTTATGTTATATGACAACAGGTATTTTTGGATTTTACTGTTTGGATTATTACCGTTAGCTGGAAAACTCATATCTCCTCGTGTCCTACTGGATGTGCCGCGTATTCCTCACATACGCCAGTGTACCCGCTCCCAATACAACTTCCATGTTAACTGTCTGTTTGTATCGATTCCAAGTTGGCTTACTTCTGGCTAATTGTTACAGTTTCACTGCCTCGGGGAGTACCTCTAAGGCAGTGAAACTGTAGTTAGGTACAGTATCGCTTCTGTCGAAATAACACACCGTAAAAAAAATATATATAGTAATACTTATGACTTTCGAAGCTAGTTTTGACAAAAAAAAAAATGAGTGACATTATTAAAAAGCAGTTTTCATTTTGAAAACCTGATTTACTTTTAACCAAAACCAGATTGCCAAATAGCATGCCTAATTAGATGTTCGCTATTGAAGTAAACTCGAGTAGTTCCATGTTGTATTATATAAGAGCGGCTCCATTGAAGCATCGGAAGGTACTAATTATGTCACATGCAAACAAAAACACCCCAAATAAACGACTTAGGTGCCGTTTCCCCAGATCCCTTTGAATGGCTCCAATTAACACGCTCAGTATTATCTGATGAAATGAACTCGTGTCCATTCTCTCAGGGAGGTATCTTTCTTGCCAATTAGTTGGGGATGTTATATTCATTCAGCAAACACAAAAGGTTACGTATTCAAATCGAACTCGATTTTCTATTCTGAACATTTAACATTTCTGCGTTTATTTTCTTACAACACTCATTAATTTTCTAAAGAATAAGAGAGATATGGAATATCGTGGTTAAATAATATCAGTCGCACAGGTGAATCTTCAAGGTTAAGCAATACATGCCAAGGTTAGTCTTAGGATGGGTGACCATTATAATATAACAAGATTCCTCCGCACCTCGACAAGCACGTCAAGTTGTTGGTTCCGACTGTCATTTGTACATCTTTGACAGTCGTGTTGGGAAGTCAGAAGCCAGACTATCTGAGTCTGGTCTTGCCAAAGAGTGTAGTGATATACCCATTCACTGGGTTGTGGATATACGATAGCAGTCGCTTCATGTGAGACACTAACACTCAGCTGCACCCGCACAGACTGGAGGCTACAGTATCACGGTACAGTATAGTGATACCCATTCACTGGGTTGTGGAGATCCGATAGCAGTCGCTTCATGTGAGACACTAACACTCAGCTGCACCCGGACAGACTGGAGGCTACAGTATCACGGTACAGTATAGTGATACCCATTCACTGGGTTGTGGATATACGATAGCAGTCGCTTCATGTGAGACACTAACACTCAGCTACACCCGGACGGACTGGAGGCTACAGTATCACGGTACAGTATAGTGGTACCCATTCACTGGGTTGTGGAGATCCGATAGCAGTCGCTTCATGTGAGACACTAACACTCAGCTGCACCCGGACAGACTGGAGGCTACAGTATCACGGTACAGTATAGTGATACCCATTCACTGGGTTGTGGATATACGATAGCAGTCGCTTCATGTGAGACACTAACACTCAGCTACACCCGGACGGACTGGAGGCTACAGTATCACGGTACAGTATAGTGGTACCCATTCACTGGGTTGTGGAGATCCGATAGCAGTCGCTTCATGTGAGACACTAACACTCAGCTGCACCCGGACAGACTGGAGGCTACAGTATCACGGTACAGTATAGTGATACCCATTCACTGGGTTGTGGAGATCCGATAGCAGTCGCTTCATGTGAGACACTAACACTCAGCTGCACCCGGACAGACTGGAGGCTACAGTATCACGTTACAGTATAGTGATACCCATTCACTGGGTTGAGGAGATCCGATAGCAGTCGCTTCATGTGAGACACTAACACTCAGCTGCACCGGGACAGACTGGAGGCTACAGTATCACGGTACAGTATAGTGATACCCATTCACTGGGTTGTGGAGATCCAATAGCAGTCGCTTCATGTGAGACACTAACACTCAGCTGCACCCGGACAGACTGGAGGCTACAGTATCACGGTACAGTATAGTGATACCCATTCACTGGGTTGTGGAGATCCGATAGCAGTCGCTTCATGTGAGACACTAACACTCAGCTGCACCCGGACAGACTGGAGGGCTACAGTATCACGGTACAGTATAGTGATACCCATTCACTGGGTTGTGGAGATCCGATAGCAGTCGCTTCATGTGAGACACTAACACTCAGCTGCACCCGGACAGACTGGAGGGCTACAGTATCACGGTACAGTATAGTGATACCCATTCACTGGGTTGTGGAGATCCGATAGCAGTCGCTTCATGTGAGACACTAACACTCAGCTGCACCGGGACAGACTGGAGGCTACAGTATCACGGTACAGTATAGTGATACCCATTCACTGGGTTGTGGAGATCCAATAGCAGTCGCTTCATGTGAGACACTAACACTCAGCTGCACCCGGACAGACTGGAGGCTACAGTATCACGGTACAGTATAGTGATACCCATTCACTGGGTTGTGGAGATCCGATAGCAGTCGCTTCATGTGAGACACTAACACTCAGCTGCACCCGGACAGACTGGAGGGCTACAGTATCACGGTACAGTATAGTGATACCCATTCACTGGGTTGTGGAGATCCGATAGCAGTCGCTTCATGTGAGACACTAACACTCAGCTGCACCCGGACAGACTGGAGGGCTACAGTATCACGGTACAGTATAGTGATACCCATTCACTGGGTTGTGGAGATCCGATAGCAGTCGCTTCATGTGAGACACTAACACTCAGCTGCACCCGGACAGACTGGAGGCTACAGTATCACGGTACAGTGTAGTATGTATAGTTGGGAAGAGGCCGAGCACATGATGATAAATGATATTGTAACAGTGTCTGTGGCTTGTAATACATGCATCTACCCTCGTTTATATTGAAATACTAGAAAATGTTCGTGCTTAAATTAAGCTGTAAAATACAAAAAAAAATGTACAAAAATATGAAAAGATCAGAACCTAGGCAAGTTCACACGCATATCATACCTATGGGAACAATCACCTCACGTTCAGCATAATGCTATGCCGCCGCCGCCGATAGACTTAAAGCATTGCGCTGATTTTCACCCCATGTCCATCCTTCATAATTCTTAGGTGACAAAGTATACTCCACTTCTTAAAAAAATATTATCTATAGAAAATAATATCAAATAAACATATGATATAGGTAAACAAGTATCATAATAAGACATTCCTACAAATGGTAGATACTTACATTATAATTTTTCCAATACGCATCAAATTTGAAGGTATATTCCTCTTGAATGCTTTCAGATACTATTTATATTTGATCGAGGCCTTGAAGTCGTGTAACATCGGCTTACACATCATCTGTCGCTAGTAATACCGTCCATCCAGACAATTCGCAGAACCCTGTATTTTACTGGTCGGTCTATGTCGCTGGGAGTGAAATTATGCACAACGTCACATGGGTAATGAAAATCTGTAGCGTCCCTCGGGGCGGTACGACCGCAGTTGGCTCTAAACTTTTTGCAACTCTTTTAATTCCAATATTATGAAAAACGTGCAGTACCATAACTTTATATAAATGCGAGTTTATTCATTCAGTCATTATTATTTGTATTATTTTTGTTAATTCACGAACAGCGTATGCAATTTTCTTTTAACGATAAAAAAAACATAAACTAGTGGACAGCGCTGTGCTCAACTGTTATTCTAATTTTCTAACTGTATGTTAGTGCAAAGTTTTTTTGCCGTTATGTTTTCCCTGTGTGAAAAGATTTGTTCTCAAAAAATTCAATACATTAGTTTATTTTCGTAGGCAAACTCAATATTTACAGTAATATGAAGTTAAACTTGTTCGGAAAATGTGGCAATAATGAAGTGCGCAGATATTAGGTAGCACGCCAGCTTGTCGGACGTTTCATAAAAGTGGGTCGCGTGGCCGGAGCCGAAACGCATTTCATATTGAAACCTGGCTAACAATAAGGTTGGTCAATATTCCTACCAAATCATCCAATCAAACATCATAATACTTGTTAAATGAAAGTCAATACATTTCCATTTACTCGACGTCCGCCAGGGAATATTCTGAGAGAACTCTCCGTGAAGCTGAGACAAGATCTTAAAAGACAACTGCACGTATTACCTTCATTTGTTTCTGCGCGCCACTTTAATCGCTCCCTTTATGTGCGCAGAAATATTTGTTGAAATATTTCGAATAGTCGCTGGTTTTACGAGCGAATGCTATAACGGTCAGTATAAAGCCACTTTGGAAAGATTTCATCAATAATGTTCAGTAGGCGATAATGCAACAACAGCTATAAGGAATCTGTTTCCATACAAAATTACTGTCATATTCAATGTTGTAGCTCAGTTTCGGAGGAATTAAATTGTTTCATATTGTATTGTTTGCAGTAACCATTAAATCGCCGTTGTACTAGTCTGGGGTTGCGAGAATGTTCTAACGAGATATCACGGCCCCGCTGCGCATACGTAACTGAAAGAAAAGAAGGTTTTTAGTCAATTATCGTCTGACACTCCCTTTCACTCCAACAAAAGCCGGAGGAGTCATTTGATGATTTTCACAAATCTCCTTAAATATAGACAAATTTTTTAATTTAATTGACTACATTTTAAACCAAAGACTTTAATAAATCAAACTGACAGACTCATCATATTCAAAGAAAATTAGGACGTTTAAGGACACCGTCTTTATTAAAAAACTGTTTTAAAATTAACTCCTTTGTAATGTTCTCATCGTGGCTCCTGTATATACACATATCTGCACAATCAGTGCTGTACAAAGCTTTGCCCCCGGATACGCTTGCTTATTACGGTGTCATGATCATATCCTCGGCCGTAAATGTAGCTCGCTTTAATTCCACCGAGATCCAGCCACCAAGCCCTTTGTTAACTTTTTGACCATTTCAAAGAGGGACACAGAAGGTTTAGTTTGTATCATGGATTCTTTCATTGAAACACCTTCTTTGTCCGTCGTGTTGTCCGTTAGCGCATAGCAATTATGCTAACATGCCGTCTCCCCCAAAATAGTATGTATCTACTATATCAAAATCGAATAGGTCTTTATACAATAAGCCAGGGAAGCCACATTTGTAAAAGGAATCATTGCCAAGTCTTTAGCTTCAACGTAGTCCTTTATCTTATGTTTTTTTTTTAAAAGGACACATTTAATGTGGGTTATAAGCTTTCCTTCGCTAAGTTTTGTCACAGACTAGACATAGGCAACTTGTTATAAAAGCAAATTATAATACATAATTCGGTTGAAATTTCAGATATTTTTTAGCGAATTAGACTTTTCCGATATGCACAGGGAAAATATCAATATTTTTGAATACATTATTAAATTTAGCGATAATGCGATATAATGTTTCAATATAAATGATTTAATCTATTCCACAATATTCCACAACTTTTCACACAACGCCATCTAGTCCCAAACTAAGCAGAGCTTGTGGTATGGGTACTAGACAACTGATAAACATACATATATATTTCTAAATACATACATATTATAGATAAATTACACTCAGACAAAGAACAAATGACCGTGCTCATCACACAAACATTTGTCCTAGGTGGGAATCGAACCCACGACCTTGCGCATAGCAGTCGGGGCCACTGACCACTATACCAACGGGCCTGTCAACGGGCCTATGGGTGCATTTTGCCATAAACGCAGATTTTTGTGCTCTCGTTCAGTAAGGCTTCTGCATCTGTTTGCCCCGTGGCGTCGCTCAACTTTAATAAACAAACCTCGCTATGCCTATCCTCTGTTTACTATAATTTTTAACTAATGCAACGTCTTGCGATATAAAAGGATTCCCCGTTATGGTTATTATGGAAGCATGGCAGAGTCAACCAAGTTAAGCCTGAAAGTTAATTACAAATTTTGGTGGCTTAACTCAATTAAATTATGAAAATCCATTTTCTTTGATATTCATCAAGAATATTTTGAAGGATTGATCTCAAAAAGTTATTGTGAACAATTTAGAGCCAATTTAAAATGTTTTAGTTGATCGCATTTACATCCTTTGTCTGTAACTTAGATTATAAATATTACAATTAATTATACACTGACTCACAATGAAAACTGTGAACGTTCATAAAACACGCTTGAGGTACATTGTAAAAATACTAACAAAGTGTAGCTAACTTGGCTTGACTGTTTCTCCGTGGAATATTTAAGATGGGATTACGCCTTATCCTGTGTACCCATATGACGATGTTATGATTTGGTTTGTTCAGGGTTACGAGCGGTAGGAGCTCATATTGCTGCGGCTACGAATATGTTAGAGGTGGTTCTTTGTTGTTCAGAAGTATGCGATGTCATTATATATTCGAACCAAAATAATATACTGATTACGGAAAACCACGATTGTGATAATATACTACGTAAATAACGAAACCTGGTAGAGTCCTAAATAACCAAACATACTGTTAACTACTAACATTAGTTTTAAGCGTGTACATTTACTAACATCATGGATTTATGTTGTCCGAATGAAATAAATAAATAAAATTAAATTAACTAAACTATTTGTTGGAGTACATGGTTAATTCACCGAGTAGAAAACGCCTAAAAATTCAAGTTCAATTATTAAAATTTGTAATTAACTACAGGACACACAAATTCAAAATTAAACAAGTAAACAATAACAGGACAATTGTTATAAACACTAATACCTAAAGCAATGATTTGAAATGTTTACATTCAATCCATTTTCTTCAAAAATCCTTCAAGGGACATCAATTTAGCCATATTATTCGTGTCAATTGATGGAAATTATAAAGGGTAAGGAAATTATAGAAAACCTTTCCTTTACAGGGAATGTATTTTATCTAAATTATGATGATAAAGAATAACTGAGAGCTTCAGTTACTGATAAGTTGCGTAGCTGCGCGAACCAATGTTTAGTTTTCACGGGTAAAGGAAAACTCAGTGAAAAATCTGTACTAAGCTTTGCTTTCCAAAATTGCGTTAAATTAGACTTATTATCCCCGTTTACAAGTGAGTGCAGCAGATGAAGCTGAACTTTAAATAAAACTAAAATGTAGTTCCATAAAAAGTTCAACTTAGTGTTCCATTGTAAGGAGCCACGGAAACCCCATGATTATAGATACGACTTGAGACTTTGAGGTCGTGATTTATGTAATTTACGTCATCATCTCAAAACGGGGAAGGATACCGACGTGTCCTGGGATCGAAAATCTCTAAAAAGTATGACATCCACCATCCCGCACTGCACGATGACAGCCAATGGGCCGTCTCAGAGAGAGGTGGCCTATGTCCCAGCAGGTGGAACGTTACAGGCTGGTCATGATTGCCACGTCACATCGTCTGGGCCGCCAGTCCCCCTGGTGCGCGTGTGACGAGCTGGTCTGCTGCAGGTGGGTGTGGCGGCGCGGCGCGTGTGCGGCCGGCGCCTGTTCGTGTGCCACGCGCGCGTGGACCACGCCTACAAGCCCATCTACCTGCTCATCGACGCTGCCGTCGAGGTGAGCCTCTAACTACTATACCTACTGTTGAAGGTGCGATCAAAACCTGTCCAGCATCGCACACTTCCTTCAGGGTATGTCTCAATTCAAGAAAAGTCAACAACACAACGATCTGATAATGTTGTAAGAAATTAAAATCATAAATACAAACATAGCGATAAAGGGAGAGGTCTTTTTTTTTTTTTTTTTTTTTTTTTAACGTGGTAAAATTATCAAATAAGTCCTCCCACTCCGGGCAGGGTGGGAGGGACTGTCAGACTTTTACTGACTAAAATCCACGGTGTTCCTTCAATAATCCTTTACATACCGGGGCCACGGTAACGGGATGAGTCCCACGACCCCGGCAGGATTCGGCCCTCTGCAGAGGGGGCCTCGTCATGTTGCTGACGCTCTTTGAGGCGCGCGTGAAACACGACGCGCCGTCGACCCGGGCATGGTCCATGGTCGGACAGCGAGTTGCCCTTTACTCGCTGTCCGCATGCCCGCGCCTACGGTGGCCGGAGATCGTCGGCCGACGTCCGACGCCGTGGGCGTCTACCACTGCGGCTGGGCTGGAGGGAGGACGCCATCCTCTCCCTCACGCGGCCCGCCTCCTCCTTCGAAAGCATGACTGCTTCGCAGAAGGAGGCGACCGCTTCCCACTCCCTCTCGCCCCGCAGCATGGCCTCGACCAAGGCCGGGCGCGAGAGGTCTCCGCCTATTGTCGCCGTGAGGACACGTCGGTGCTCTGCCCAAGCTGGGCAGTCCTGCACCGTGTGCTCGACTGTGTCCTCAGGGCGACCCTCGCAGTGGTGAGGGAGAGGTCTTAGCATTTTTTAATTAAATTTAGATAATAACGTAAGTTCAGGCAAGTGGAAGACGGCGCAGTGTGAAAGAAAGACTGGCAAGTTAGTCTTTAGATTAAGGTTAATTCGACTGTATATTATTAAGATGGGCCTTCATTAGAAGTCGTCACAAGAGCACGATAAATATGTGACAAGTTTATCGATCACTAAAGTTGATACACGAATTCATATGTATTCAGCGCATTAGATGAGAACATGGAGAACGTACCTCCGGGAGCGCTCGCAGTGCGACGTCCGTCGATGTGTTGAGATGCCGCGGAGCAAGTTTATATCATAACCGCTGAAAGAACTTGATACCAGCAGTTTATTTACTTAAATTAATTCGCGTCCGGCACAGCGCACAACTTTTACTTCGCTCGGAATATAAAGCAGGCTCGCGCCGACTTGTGCCTAGCGCGCTGATGCCGCTATATTCAATCATTATTTTTCCTTAAACTGAATATCAACAAGACCGATTTGAATTTGTTACTTAAATGTTTGCCTCTCCAGAAGACGGAACAAGCTCTTGTTGATGAACTCACCGGAAATATATTTTAATTACAATCTAGAGATAAATGAATATTCTACCCTACGTTCTACGTTTATATGCATTTAAAACATTTTATTAAAATAGCATTGTTTCTCTCAGATACAATTGAAGCTAATTTGCTAGTTTATATCTATTCATCTGCGATCTAAGTAGTTTCATCTTATTGCAATTGAATACAAATCGTGAATGTACGATAAACGCGCATCACTCGAAGCGACTCTCAGCACACAAACTGAAATAATATCCCGCTATATCTTTGGAGCGCTCTCATTATTGTATTGAATATCAGAATCTTGTACGCTGAGCAGTTTGCAGGGATTGTATCGCGTACTGAGGAATGAGAATACGTGAAAAATCCTTCCTACATACTCTGTGTCGACGAAAATATGTTTCGTGTTTTTTTTAAAGATTTTAACATGTTATCGTGGTCGGGCCGCAAACGAGGTTAGGTATCATTTAAGCCACCAGATTAAAAAATAATCTTGGAACTAGCGCGCCTCACCGCTCCGCCCAGCTGCCTCGAGTGACTCTTGAAAGCAGCGCCACTATCTTGAAAGATACGTTCTTTTCTTTTTAAAAAGATGGCGTCGGGATGTAAATATTAATTGTATCTTAAGAGGTTCCATTTTTGAGATACAAGTTAGACCAAGCAATAGTTTCTAAAATCTATTAAATGAATAATCCTTCTACGATATTAATCTAAATATATATAATTCTAAGGTGACTGACTGACTGACTGACATAGTGATCTATCAACGTGCAGCCCAAACCACTGGACGGATTGGGCTGAAATTTGCCACGCAGGTAGATGTTATGACGTAAGCATCCGCTAAGAAAGGATTTTGCGAAATTCCCACGGGATAGGGATTTACACGGGAAAATCTTCCCACGCGGGCGAAGCCGCTGACACAAGCTAGTGAAACATAAAATTATACAGGATGGCCCAAAAGTCGTGGATCAAACGCAAATAGGGGTTAGATGGGGTCATCAGCTGCAAAAAGTTGTTCTACGGGACGTCCTTAAGGTCAACCCCCTTTTTTTTTTTTGGTTGGCAAAATCATCGAATGTCTTCTTCCGCTCTGGGTCAAGCGGAAGGGTGTGTCAGATTTCTACTGACTAAAAACCCACCCTGTTCCTTCGGCTGCCCTATTCCGGGGCTGCGGAAGGTCAACCCCTGCAGAGTTATAATTTATTTTGTTTTTATGAGTTTTTTTTTTAACTAATTCTTATTAAAATTCGAAAAAATCTACATCCTGTATCTTTTTTATAATTATCACTAGATTGGTACTGATAAGTCCTTGCGTTAGACATGCTTTTGTCGTAGTTCTTGTTCGCTATTGTTCTCTCCTTGGTAAACTATTTCTTTAAAATAGCCCCAAAGAAAAAAATCTAATGGATTTAAATCGGGCGACCGGGGTGGCCACGCAATATATCCGCCTCGACCAATCCACTGGTTGGGGAAGCGCTCTTTCAAATGATCTCTAACTGCTCGAGCGAAGTGAGGCGGGGCGCCATCATGTTGCAGCCACATTTCTGCTATTCTTTCTTCTGGAACTTCAGCTTCGTTAAGAATATGGTTTAAATTATTTTGCAATAAATTTAAATACTGAGCACCATTCAGCCTTGCTGGCATTTCATGCAGCACCAACTGCTGGCCAATTATACCAGCCCACATGTTAATACCAAACAGATGCTGGAATCGATCATTTCTTATGATATGGGGGTTCACTCTGGAGTAAAAATGTAGATTGTGGATATTGAATACTCCCATTCTTCTAAAAGTTGACTCATCCGTCCATAAAACCTTGTTGAAGAACTGCGGATCCTCTCTGTGGTATCTTAGCATCTCTCTATAAAACCGCACTCTAGGTTCATAGTCACCGGGCAGCAAAGCTTGCACCCTTTGCACGTGGTAGGCGTGATATTTGTTTCTGTTAATGACACGTTGCACCGTCTATCTTGGAATCCCGAGATTACGGGATATTTGGCGTTGACTTATACTAGGATACAATCTTAATTCTCTCAGCACTTCATCTTCATTTTCAAATTGCACCACTGCTCTGCCTGCTCTCGGAGCATGCTGACCGGGTAAGACTCCCTCCATGTACGAATTATGTAAAGACCCTGTAGTCCGGAAAACAATCACGGTTAGGGTAGCGTTGACGATATTCCCTGGCAGCAGCCCGGGCATTACCGTCGCAAACCCATACAGGTAATGCATTTCTGCATACTCCCGTTGAGATTTATTCTCTCCTCGCAGCAGCCATCTGTCCACTTTTGTAGCCAATCCGTCCGATTCCGAATCTAGTCCAATTCACACAGCACTGGTCACAGGTAGGCAATCTATCACAAGTTCGAAAAACAAAGCGTAGGTCAAAGAAAAGAAACTGATCACAAGTCGTCGTAAAACCGAGAAAAAGAACACGTGCGTACTCACAGGCAGGAAGCAAGTCACTAAAGAATACTAAACATTCTAAAGAAACATGCTCACGCGCATCTCCCGGCCCCCGCCCCGGCCGGCCCGGCCTTTTGTTTCCTAGAAAAGATATTGCTACCTGAACTGACGGGCGAACCGGCCTTTTATTGACAAAGGATTAAATGGTTAGTGTAAAAGAGAGGCAGAGAGTCTTTGTCATTAATTGTATTAGTTCCAGTTTATTTTTAAATAAGCCTAACCGAGTTTTATGGTTGGGTTAACTTTGGCCTTGCTACGAATAACCGTCCTTGAAAGATATCAAAGCGACGCATAGCCATGTGTAATACCTCTTCAGAATCCCTATTAAATGCGCCAAAACTTGTTATACAGGGTCACTTTTCGGTAGAGTATTTTTTTTTTCACAGTGGGGTCCGAAGTAAATAAAAAGTTATGATTTGAGAAAAATAAAATCGTAAAACTTAATATTATCTTCAACACACCCAATAAACAACCATAAATAGCATGTCTAACGCAAGGACTCATCAGTACCAATCTAGTAAAACTTATAAAAAAGATACAGGATGTAGATTTTTTTGAATTTTAATAAGAATTAGTATAAAAAAAAGTCAATTTTCTCATAAAAACACAAAATAAATTATAACTATGCAGGGGTTGACCTTAAGAACGTCCCGTAGAACAACTTTTTGCAGCTGATGATCCCATCTAACCCCTAATTGCGTTTGATCCACGACTTTTGGGCCACCCTGTATATGGTACATTTTATAAAATAATCGCTTTGACGTTAATACGGAAGCCAGCCTTTATTGCATACCCATCCCTTTAGTTTTAATTGCTTGAGGGTTGCTTCGAATTCGAAACATTACAATTAGTAGAGCAACACGAACATAACGATTACAATTGGGATAGTTGTATCTGTTTCTGTTGATGGTTTCAAAAATAGAACTTCGTCGCGGTGTAAGACTCATACGAGGTAGTTCCCACGCACTGAAATACAGCTATTACTATAACTATACTCGTTTTTCTGCGCGAATTTGTATTGAATTGGAAAGTCTATTTTATTATTACTTCATTTCAATATATTTTTACAAAAAATTAAATCAGGCATCTGAGAGCTATTTTAGCAACAAACTAATTCTTAGAGTGGGTAAATACCTACTCGTGGTAACGAAAACATATCGTTGAATATTGTGGCAATCTTATTCATGAAAATATAATCGATTAACTGCAATATATATGTCAATAAAACCATCCTTTTGTGAGACCAACGGCGGACGAAAGAAATATAATAATACACCGTCTTTTTGAATCCTATCGCCTATTGTAACTTGGACACGATTCAGTTCACAATTTACGACAACATCCTTTCTGAGCGGCGACAGCTTTCATCGCCCGCTGCCTTTACGTTTATTAAGTACAATATTATAGTCACAAAAATATATACTCTCACGAAAATAATTATACGTCTGAGATATATGTGAAGCACTTACTGCTTTATATTTCTTCATTTTATGTTTCAAACAGAGACAAACAGAGATATACGCGCACAAGTTTTAATATCGTGTCGCATATTGTTGCCTACCTACTAGAGCGTTATTCCACACAAGACTGTTTACAACGAAGAGAAGAGGCAAGTAATTTGTAACGGCATGTTACACCGCTAGCATTTATTTCAATCAGTTTAAAATAAATGTTGCGCGACAACGTAGCTAATGGATCTGTAAACTTTATCTGACTTTTATTGATTGTCAAGCGCTGCCTAATGTAGGGAGTCGTTAGACGTGGGTGTTCGGAAAAGCGCTATTTTAAATGAACAGGTAAGTAGGTAGGTGAGGAGGCGACCTCAATTTGTTGTGCCGCCGGATGTGCCACCATCACTCTCGGTAATCCCGCGATACGTAGCCATCCGTCTTGAGCAGACCTGCTTTAGTTTGCAAACGTCCCTCGTCCTTTATCAAATGCAAGTCAGAGCTCGGACGCCAATAAAACTTTCAACAAATTATATTACCCGCTAACTCGTGCATAGTTTCTCCTTTCATTGGCAGCATCTAACTGCCGCTCATGAGCTAAAATCACGTAATTCATTAGACTTGAAGTCATCTAGTGAATTTTATTTACATTATTTTGCGGCGTTTTCTAAATTTTGTACATATCAATTATCTCGTTGGTAATGAAGTTCCTTGAGCGACAGATGCAATGTAGTAAGATCTGTTACTGAGAGGGAGCGATCGCATAAATTACGGAGATTGTAATAAGACTCCATTGATTAACGAAAAATAATAAGCTCTTTGTGAGACACAGATTGATGACCACGCCGGAATGCTCCCGAAGTATTGCCTGCGTGATGTCATTACGTCTGATCATGCTGCTTCTAAATATAATAAAAGATTTCCAACTCTGCGATTTTCTAATAAAAATCTTTCGCATATTCATATATCAGAGCAACTTTCAGAGCTCTTCGTGTAATTCAATAACTATGTAAACTTTAATCGTTTTAATAGAAGTTTAAGCGTTGTTTCTAACTAAAACAATTCTTCTAAATTTGGTTTCGATCAAAATAGTTTTAAACCCACTTCAAAAACAGGAGGTTTACAATTCGTCTTGAACTTTTTTTTTATGTATGTTACCTCATAACTCGGAGATGGCTGGACCGATTTGAAAAATTCTTTTATTTGTTTGAATGGGTATACTTTCTAGTTGGTCCCATTGTCGTCACGTTTGGTTCTGATTTTGGAATCATGGAGAAATCGAGGGAAATCTTCAAATATTATAGGCACACCTATAGCGTTTTGGGTATTTCTTATAGCAACTTTTGCAGTTGCCCTTGATAAGCATCATTTGAGGAAGTAGAACTGATGATGAAGACCCCAGATGGCCACCGAAACTACTCAATAATAAGTATTTCGTGGATTGCGATTAGATTACTTGAATATGGATGTTAAGCACTTTATGCTCGCACAATGCATGTGGTGAAGTAGAATTGATGGTGATGTACCAGGAGAACTCCTCAAAAATTAACGGCTCTGCACTGGTAAAAGCAATATTTTGTAAAAGGTGATAAGTAGTTGACATTTTGGCTTTAGTAACTAGATAAATTACAAACCGACCCACTAAAAAGCGTGAAAAAAACTTTTTAGCAAAAAATAGAACCGACTTCCTTATCAAAACACTACAAAGCCAAAAATAACTTTAATTTCGGAAGGTGGTGTCAAAAAAAAAGAAAATACAAAACAAATGACACCGACTACCGAAATTAAAGTTATTTTTGGCTTTGTAGTGTTTTGATATGGAAGTCGGTTCTATTTTTTGCTAAAAAGTTTTTTGTAGCTTTGTCGGTGCATGGCAACTGAACTGACAATTTAATAAATGGTACGAGAAAGTCGAGTCCATGAATCAAGTCATGAATTAGAAGGCTCTAAACCAATAGAAAATGTGAGTTACTCGGCTCCAGGGATTTAATTCATACTCGAAGTGTAACAACCTGGCGCCAGCGGGAGACTTGTGAAAAATGATGAGTGAGGGCGTGATGAACGATCCGACGCAGGTGAGCGGGAGTAATGACGAAGTGATATTAACAGAACAACATGTGGGCTTAGCAAGCGCGGGGAGGAGGGTGGTGACGTCACACACCCAGGTGAGTGACACTACTAGTCGAGTAACAGAAATGTTTTAATAGCACAACAATTTCAATTGTTACTTTAAGAGGGTGTCGAGCCTACGAGACGCGCGGAAAATAGGTATTTACTGCAGCGGGCTAGTCGTGTGCGTTGTCACACACACAATGACAAGTTCGCTCGAGGCCCGCTTGCCGTTGCACGACGAAGTTTGCTAACTTTGCATTTTTTAATTTTTTGTCGTTATGTTGAATAAACTTGAAAAACGAGTATTAATTATTTAGATGGTTTTATTTATCACACTAATATTATAAAGGCGAAAGTTTGTGAATGAATGTGTCTGTTTGCATGTTTGTTACTTCTTCACGCTCAAACGGCTGGATGGATCTAAATGAAGCAAGTAGGTACGTAAATAAATCAGAAAAATAAATTTAATAAATTATACCTATTATATAAAAATTAACGTTTGTTTTTACTGTAGTAATACATTATCCGTTCCCTCACTATTCATCCTATTGCAATAATACTTTGATTTTATATATTAAACTCCTCAGATTTTTTTTTAAAGAATACTAGCAATGTGGGTACATTTCACATTACTAGCAATCTTGTTAACCCCTTCAACTAAGCTAAATATGCTTGTGTCTGGAGTGGGTTCACGTCAATAGTGTAATGGGTGGGGTTCGAACCTGCGACGTCTCGATCACAAGTCCGACACCTTATCCATTAGGCTATTGACGCTTTGAAACTGGGTAAGTAGCAAGTTAGCGTAGATGGGTATGCAGTACTTATTTGAATAATAAAACCAGTATGAAATAAAAAAAAATATAATTATGTTATGTCATAATAAAACCAGAATGAAATAAGTTTTGTTTATTAAAATTTCATTTAGTGCTCGTTTAAATTCTGATGTACTGTCATATTTTTAATAACATTCGGTACTTTATTATATATACGTGGGGCCACGTAGGTACCAAAAAAACATTTTTTCATTAATGCTGACAAGCGAACTTACTTCGCAGAAAATATAAGCGTAATTTATTTCATAACAATATATGTATCAAGTGTAACTTAATTTAAAAGAAAAAAAATAAATAAAAGAAATCTATAAATCTAATGTTATATTGCTTATTACATTTTACAAAAATAGGCTAAGTGCGAGTCAGACTCGCCCATGAAGGGTTCCGTAGTAACTAATAGAATAAAATAGCTGTGACATACGGACGGACGGACAGACAGACAGACAGACAGACAGACAGACATGACGAAACTATAAGGGTTCCGTTTTTTGCCATTCGGCAACTGAACTCTAAAAAACGAGTAATTTCTTAAAATATATATTTTTAATTTTGGTACACTACACATATCACAGTATAGTAAGAAAAGAAAAAATTACAAAAAGATACTATACTTTGTAAGAAATAAAAAGACAATAAAACTTATTTCGAATTTTGAAAATACAATCGTAGAAATATCAATGCATCCAAGGTTTGACTTCCAAGCCTGCTTCGTTTATTACCAACATAAGCAGCAGCTGAAAACGCTCGTTTAGGTTTTACACTGGTTGGAGGAATAGACAATAGTTACTTATATGCTGTTTCTAAGTGATATCCACTAATTCCTCCATTTTCAAACAGGCTTATTTCACGTCTAATACTATATTTTGCCAACCCCGATTAATTTTGTATTTGTACTTCACGATCTGGGGATTTCATACTCTTATCAATTTCCAGCTATAACTTTTCCTTTAGTGTCAATTGGGGTTGGGATTGGGAGGTTTGTGGCCTTAACTCATCATCTGTTTGTGATCCTGATCTTCCTTCTTCTTCTTCCGTGTCATCTCGACTTTTAAGTTTTTTAACAATACACTTTATTTGCTTCCAAACTAAAGCCTGTGTAGAAACTGGAAATAAGTCATGCCATTCCAAATCCAATAATAACTGATTTTCATCATCTTTTCATGGATTTTGTAATTAATTCAACACACCAGTCAAATCATCACTTCGTCGTTGCTTCATATGTTCCACTAAGGATGTTTTAATTTTTTTGGCAAGTGTCAGCACTTGCCAAAAAATGATTATGCTAGATAGCTGTTTTATAAGAAATTTCAAATCGGAATCAGCTGTGCATAAATTAGCATCTCGCCGACAGATTGCTTCTACTGTCAATTTAATTGGGGTCAGCACATCAACAATTTTATTTACCAATTCAAAATCAACTTCTTCCAAACGAATTGGATGATTGAGATCTATAAGAGCAAAACCTTCATTCGAAAACGAATGAAGGTTTTTAAAAGATAAAATCGCTCCAGCATTGTTAAAAGACTATTCCACCTGGTTTTACAGTCCAAAAGAAGTGACAGCTCTTTTCCATGTTCAATTTTCATTTATTTTTGAAGTACTGTTTCATTTTTCAATGGTGATCTTTTGAAATACACTCTACAACTTTGCGGATTTTCTTTATCAGCTCATTAATGTTTTCATCTTGTGTTAACTCTGGTATGTGTTATAGCGCAAGGTCATTTTGTGACATTAAGATTAAGTCTGATTCTGGACTGTCCAAGTCTTCTAAATGTTCATGATCATGGATGTCGCCCATATGATCAACAGCCACAGGTGGTTCATTTATAGTATCATCTGAGGTAGAGCTGTCTTGCAAATAATTATGTTTTTCATAAAGCCAGTATACAGGGAAATATCAAATATACTTAGACGCTCTTTCAATATACGAAGACAATTTTCAGCCATACTTTCATACTTCCATAAATAGGAACAAGTCCTAAATTCCAAATTTTTTTTATATGAATGAACGTTGACAGCCATGTATGGTTTATTGGATGTTGAAGTCCACTTGGCGAAAGAAAGACTAGATCTTTCACCTGTACTTTTCAAATGTTTTAATTCTGCAGTTACTTGCTTTCTGATTTTTTCACTGTAATTCATGACACGTTTTTGAATGGTGACGGCTGACTTTGGTAAATCCGTGTATTTTGCAAAGACAAATTTTCCAAAAAAAAATCCAGCAGTGGCCCATTAATTAAATTTAGATTTATTACTCATTTGAATTTTTTTAACTGGACATGCCTTACTAAATTCGTGGCATAGTGAAGAAAATAATATCCTGTAATTTTCATTGGGGTCATGGGAGTCAAAATTGGCCATTGAAAGATTACTTAACATGTTATCATTAAAAACATTAATTTATTTTTAGTTAGTGGCCTAAACTTAATAGTCGTATTTAATTGCCGCTTTTTAACCAACTGAAAGGATACTAGTTGACCTGTATGGTCAGACCTAACTCCACTAATTTGAGACGAGTATTTTATGGCACAATTAGTATAAATATTATCTATGCATTGAGCTGATGTTGCTGTTATTCTTGTTGCTTCCTTGTATGTGCATTTTAAGTTAAATGAACCAAACAATGAAGTAAGCTTGCAGTGTTCAGGTGAATTTACTAACAAATCAATATTTAGGTGACCACAAACGAAAACTAATTTATTATCTCTTATAAGCTTAGGTACTTAAAATTTCTCCCATTATCATTAAGAATGATGACAAGTTTGATGCTGGTGGTCTATAAACACTTAAGAAAGTTTGGCCTTCAACTTCTGTACATGCTACCTCACACAAGCAATCAACAGAGCAAGCGGTGATATATTTTCGTTCCTTATATCTAAGAGAATTACTACGTAATATTAAAGTACCACCTTCTACTGAGCACTAGTAACAGAAAAATATTAATTTTAAACAACATTCTATCTGGTTTTAGCCAGGTTTCACAAAAACATAAGATATCTTTATCATATTTATCTATTAACATTTCCTCATCTAATATTTTGCCGGAGAAACGATTTATATTCTGATGATATAGTAAAATTGTGTTATTATAACTCTCCTTTGTCACATCTAAGGGTTTAAACAATTAATTTCAGTATTATTAGATACTTTAGGTAATACTGAATAGTCACTTAACCTAGGATCAGTTAAATTGTCAATAACCCAGTGTAAATTGTAAGCTAACAAAGTAGCCAATGAACTTTCGTCGTAAATTCTAAAATGAATGTCAGGATTGCAATCGGTATGCCCAAAAACCTATTACACGATGTTTAATGCAATATTTTGCAATCGACCACGTTTGCTGAGCAAGCGATATAATGCGGTCGCACTAAGTTCGCCGCGAGCTTAGTGTATTTCAAACAGCAACCGGGTGCACTCATTTTCATCATTTAGTGATAATTTTAGCCCTTACGTTACTTTGTTAATTATACTTAGCAATAAACCCTTGAAGGTTATCAGTGTATTTAACTTAGTAGACACACACGATATCCATATTGAATGTTGGAGAAAAAGTTGCATCCACCAAGGATGCAACTTTTTCTCCAACATTCATTATGGATATCGTATGTGTTTTAAATTGGATTTCAAAATGAAAGCCAGATTTGCAATTACCACCCCCAAAAACCCATTACACGATACCCATATCGAATGTGTGAGAAAAAGTTGCATCCGCCATCTTGGATTTTAAAATGAATGCCAGATTTGCAATCACCACCCCCAAAAACCCATTACACGGTACCCATATCAAATGTTTGAGAAAAAGTTGCATCCGCCATCTTGGATTTTAAAATGAATGCCAGATTTGCAATCACCACCCCCAAAAACCAATTACACGATACCCATATCAAATGTTTGAGAAAAAGTTGCATCCGCCATCTTGGATTTTAAAATGAATGCCAGATTTGCAATCACCACCCCCAAAAACCCATTACACGATACCTATATCGAATGTTTGAGAAAAAGTTGCAACCGCCATCTTGGATTTTAAAATGAATGCCAGATTTGCAATCACCACCCCCAAAAACCCATTACACGATACCCATATCGAATGTTTGAGAAAAAGTTGCATCCGCCATCTTGGATTTTAAAATGAATGTCAGATTTGCAATCACCACCCCCAAAAACCCATTACACGGTACCCATATCGAATATGTGAGAAAAACTTGCATACGCCATCTTGAAATTTAAAATAAATTCCAGATATGCAATCACCACCCCCAAAAACCCATTACACGATACCCATATCGAATGTTTGAAAAAAGTCTTCATCATCACTTTCACTTCCTCAAATGGTGCTTTTCGGGAGCAACTGCACAAGGTACTATTAGAAATACCCAAAACGCTATAGGTGTGCCTATAATATTTAAAGAGTTCCCTCGCTTTCTCCAGGATCCCATCATCAGATCCTGATTTCATAACAATGGAACCAACTAGAAAGTATACCCTTTCAAACGAAAAAAAAATTCCAAATCGGTCCAGCCGTCTTCGAGTTTGAGGTTACATACATAAAAAAAAAGTTTAAGACGAACTGAGAACCTTCTCCTTTTTTTTGAAGTCGGTTAAAAAGCAATAATAACATCACAAAATAGAAATACGTACTTTTTATGAGAATGGCTTTTTTTTTTCGAAAATTTGCGCCAACTTTCTTCTAATAATATTTTTTTTTTACATTTTCCCATAATAAAACAAATATTGAAAAAATATGTTAAAGAAATATATATTGAACAATAAAAAGTAATTGTTGGGTATGCATAATAAATCGTACTCAAAAAAACAAAAAATATGACTTATGTTATTCAACGGATTGCTGCAATACATACGTACACAATAGATCGCGAATTATCGTTACCGGCGAAACGCTCCACGATGAGACGTGACCCCTCTCTGAGCTCCCGTGGACGACTGAATTTTCGACCGGTGTACGTTGCGTATGGTTCAAAATAGCGCGCAAATTAGAAGAAAAAATTAAAATTAAAACAACCATGCGACATTTTTGAAATGTTAAAGCTGTAAATGATAGTATGATAATTAGAGAATAATATGAATTGAAGTTTATGAAAAAATTCAACAGTTTACTATCAAAATTCAGCGACGCACGAGCATGTTTTGTAAGGATTTTTGTCCAACTTTATGTATTTTTGTTTAATAAACTATAAAATATTTTTAAATTTTGCCAACTATGTTAGCTAACACATTTATTCTAGTGTTCATAACATATTTTTGTATGGTAATTAAAGTACTATTATAGGTTATATTCCTTTAGTTGTGAAGACCGTTTTGAGTTATTTTACTCGGCGCAGGCTTAATGAAGTTAAGTTATTAATGTAATTAGATGGTAGCTTGATGTGTTGATATTTGTTCCATTTTCTCGTTTGAAATAATGGCTGAGATTATCACAACGTACTGAGATAAGTAATTACGTCTTAGAGAATGATGAGAGATGTCTTCAAAAATGTGTCAGCTACAGCACTGTTACTTATTTATTCATTTATCTCTGACCGGGAGTTGTTGTTTGTTTTGTAAATCATTAAAAGTTAGAATAAAGATACTCACACAAACTGGAATGGGCTATAAATAATGTCCAGATCCACAGAGAGGATAACTTTCGCGAAAACAACAGTCGAATACCTGAAAATAAGCGAAGCAAAGCTCTGAGGTACAACATTACATACTTTCGAATTCATTTAACATCGGTAAAGTAATGAACAAAAGAAAAACTTCGGGTTACGTAATTTATCTTCAACTTTCTCTAGGTTTGTACGTATGTACATAATGTATGTGTGTGCAGAACCACTACTATCAATGTAATCCGGCGAGTGTGTTCAACTAAACTATTAGTTTGTTAGTGGAAGGCCGCAGTCCTTCGCCCAGTTTGCTCACTCGAAAGGGATACGATCCCCTATGAATGCTTAAGTCGAGTGAAAACCGCACAAACTTCTTATGTGTACCTAACTATACATATCCAGTACTAGCACTTCGCCCGCGACTTCGTCCGCGTGGATTTCGAAATAATTGATAGCCCACAGCACTCATAAATAATGCACCGTACTGCCAGTGAAACATTTTTAGAACTGGATTAGAAACAAATTTTACCAATTTTTATTTTATATACAGGAAAATCGCAATGGACTACTTTTTTGAGAACTCACCAATCATTACTTTTGAAATTATCTTCAAAGCTACTGAAGCGGTCACCCGTTTCTTTCTTTATCATTAAGTTTTTGTTTACTCTCCTTTAATATCACGATTTGGTTTATTTTTTATATTGTATATTAAAGAAAATAATTTCAGGAATACGAGTTGATATTTTCATAGTTCAGAAGAAAATTGATCACATTAAGTAATACTACAGGGTGTCTCAATAGAACGTTTATATTTGTCTAGCTTACTGCATAAACGCAGCGACTTGGTGCGAAAGATATGTCAATTGGTAGCCTGGCTTTTTAAGAGCTTTTCACGAATCGCGCGTTGTGCGTATTCAAATTTTATATAATAATATTATTCCCACGTTCTTCCTAAGTTTTGCGTAAGATAAACAAATACAAACTTTTTTTTAAATAATATCTTGTATTTATTCCTTGTACGGTCAGCACGTGTAGTGAACACGGTGCATCAGAAACCACAGTGTTGTACTATAGAAGTTTCGCTCTCTGCTATGACAAGAAGACAGTGTAAATGAGTGATATCATGTTTGTTCCAGGGAGTGAAGATCTCGTGCGAGGTGCCTCTAGGCGGCGGACCTGAGCCCGACTCCGTCATAGTCCTGACGCGGACACAGGTACAGTAAGAGTCACTAAATATACTAGACGTTACAGACAGAAGATATTTGCTATTGAGCTTCTTATAACACAAGTTCTACATTAGTTTGGGAGACAGCATCAGTAGCTTTCTATTAACACACTAGAAGTCGCGCTGTTCTTGGATCTCGTGAACTTTGTCACGACAAAAACATAAACCTCCTTTTTTGTAGCTGGTTAAAATATAGCATACTAAAATATCATCCAAATCCACTCAGTACTTTCCAAGATTAGCGCATTTAAACAAACAAACATTTCCGCTTTATAACATTAGTATAGATTTGAATGTGCCAATTTACTTTAATTAAAGTTTGAATATTTTTATTAGTGACAGAAAACAAGTTATGTATTTTATTTATTCAGTGGCGTTACTGGGCGTGGACGAAATAGGCCACGGCCTTTCCCTCCATACTTGAGTACCCTCACGAGGCCTCATTAAATGCGATACCCGCAGACGTATTTAACGTCAGATGAATAATAACAAGTCGATTTTGCAAATCTATATACTTCTCAATCGCACCGCGCTTTTATATATTGAGTGAGTGAGCCTCTCATGTGTGATTGAACTTAAGGCGAGGTTATTCGAAAAAACGTCGTTTTAAATTGTGTCTTATTCGTAGATAACACGGATTTAAATTTTGAAAAAAACATATTACATAATTCATACTTTGATCTTTCTATTTCGGTCATCCGATACACGATTACTTGCATTTCACTGCAACTAATTAAATCGCAAAGACAAGTCTAAATTACGGTCTTATTCTTATTTTATTTGAGTTGTATTAAGCTTTGAATAATAAAACTTATACCATAATAAAGGTCGTAAAAAATGTCATATATGTCTGTCGTCATAATGTGAAATTTGAAAATATTTATACCACTAATTTCAAAAATAAGTGTTTCCTATTATTTTGATGCGCGCGGCCACGCGCCCCGCGTCCTTTAGTCCCGAGCGGAACGTGTTGGAAGTCGGACGTATGCCAATTTTTAGCGAACCTGCCACCCCCGCTAAGTTTGGTTCCGGTCGAGCCAATAAATCATTATAAAATAATAATTCGTATCGTTTAGTTTTAAATAGTTGTAATATAAATTGTTTTTATTAGGTACTTTAGTTATAATTTTGGTCAGTAAAACTAATGGACAAAATTAACAAAAAGAAGTGGTCATCGCTGGCTCTACGAAGGCTGAATAAACAAAAAAAGTAAGAAGGCTTTGACAATATATAAATATTTAGACCTAGGTATATACATAAATATTTTTCTTTACTAACTAGGTTCTTTTTGTATTCTGAGGTACCTACTTAGCTACGCGGAATAGATTTCGAAACCACAAAATAATATATGTGACTATGTGTAAATAAACACGCCACGCGCGCAAAAGCTGTAATAGTTTTTCTCGCGGAATAGATTTGCCAACCGCAAAAAGTGTGTGAAACAATTGAATTTGAACCCTATGTCAAAGCATATAAAGCCGCCACGTGCGCAAATGTTATAATGCTCTTTTCAAATGTCAGACTCAAAGGAAACTTGCACAATATTATTATAGGTACCTATAATTATACAAATTAATATTTTACTTTACTAAGTAGATAAGTACCTACGCAGAATAGATTTACAAACCGCAAACATGTGTGTAAAACAAAAACATTGTTGACTTTCTTTCTCCTATAAAAAAATGAAAATGTTTCTTATTTTATTCAAAAAAATATTTCCAAAAATATCTAAATATAATATGAAGTACTTTCAATAAAAAAGAAATCACAAAAAGATGTGATTAGAGCCTGGGTTTGATCCAGAATACTGACGGTTATCAATCCGATTCTTTACTAAACGCGCTAACAGAACGTTAGTAACCACGGTTGAAATAACTGACCGTATTCGACTGTATTAGGTTTTATTTTCGTAAATGTAATAATGGATAAATGGTACAGTCGATCATTCGTCGCTATGACCACAGTATAAAGATCATACAGTAGGTCGACGCCTTTGATCTTGTGGAAAATGCCGACAACGTATAGCTCTAGACAGTATCGCAACGGCCAGGGTTGTCACAAGTCAACAATATTTATTACACGCAGCACACTCGTGCCATAGTGTAGAAATATACAACATGACCATTTCCTACGAAAATATCATTTATTATTTTCGGTAAACTTCGGTAAACTTTATAACTCTCTGTCTTCGGTGTTCTTATCAACTTTACGCTGATGATCTGCAGTTGTATGCATCTACGCGGGTGGAAAGTTTGTCAGACGCTATAGGAGATGTAAACCGAGATTTAGATGCTATAAAACTGGTCTGATTGATTTGGGGTGACTGTAAGCCCCTCAAAGTGTCAGGCCATTGTGATCAGAAGCTCACGTATGATCATTACAGTGGCAACTAGTTCACTCCTTCCTATCATTTTCAATTAAAGATCTCGGTTTGCATCTTGACTCTGCTTGGCTGGCAAAGTTTGGTTTGGTTTTGACTGGAAAGGGCTTTGCGGACTTCCTTAACATGAAATGCATTTTCCAGCATTACGGAGCCAAAGTGAGTTATTTTATGTGGTAAGTTAGACGCCGTGTCGAGACGTAAACTTACCGCAAAGACGGAGGCATTTAAATTTGCTTTTTCTTGTGCGGTGTGAGCCAGTGTTCCATTCAGTTTTATCATAACTAGGAGGCAGCGAAGGACGGTAAAAGTTCGAGTTTCACTTCGCTGTTTCGGAGTCTGCAAACCCATACTTCCATACTCGCCATATGACCCTGGGGCATGTATCTGGAGGAGAAAAGGTAGATACCGTTTTCACCACTAGGTCCAAGTCATTGGGCGTGTGGCCGTCGACTTCTGGAATGCAGGTTGCTTGGTGAACCAGCTGGTCGAGATCTAGCGATAAAAAATCCTGCGGGCCTCTACCAGCGTGCTCTGTTTGTTGGTACGGGAACAACCATTATTTATGGTGGGCATTAAAATCTCTTAGAAAAACAAGCTTTGCCATCGGATATTTGTGCTGGGCCATTTCAGCTCCTGAAGCTGCCTCCGTAAGGTGGTCGAAGAGCCTAGTCGTCTCCTGTTCACCGTTGTGCAATCAGTAAACAACACCAACAACGAGCATAGATGGTCTTGAGAAAAGTGCTTACATTTCTTTTTCATGAAAATGATTAATCAGAAAAAGTTTCACATCTTTGTGTATGTCTACTTTTTTAAGTTTTCCAATAAAGTATTCATGTACCAAAGGGAAACAGATAATATGTTGTAAAATGTCAAAAATGTGACATATCGTGTCAGGATGTCATCTATGGCTTTTTACTGCATTTCGAATCACGCGCACCCCCTAATGTTCCCCGTCTAATCTCCATTAAATGCCTTATCACTCTTGTATTTACTCGATTTGTTTATGATCTATGTAGGTTCATTGAGATAAATAAAATAAAGCTGTAGCGTACTGTATTATCGTTTTAACATTTCTATGCCATATTTCTAATTTTCTCTTGCCACTGGTAAACTGGTAAAACATTGAGTGATGACACATTTGACATTGCAAAAGCTGTCATGTCATGTTTGCGTACAAAATAATTTTGGTTTTTTTTTTACTTCAATTTTAATACTTTTCATCATCCAAAATACTTTACCAAACAACCTCCAGCGTTTATGAAATTGTGGTGGGTCCTCCACAAAAGCCGCAAGAGTTGAAGTTGAAGTCGAATCACGGCATTAGCCAGTTGTGCATAAATGATTGTAGTTTTTAGAGAAAAAAGTGTGCGGTTGACCCTCGTCGTCTCTCTCGTCAGAAGACAGTCGTAAGTATTAACACTTTTGCGTTACAATTTCTGCCAGTTTAGAAGCCGCGTAAAATAAATACGTTCCAAAAAGTGTTTGTGTGTTGCTTTTATTGGTATAACTATTTAATTGAAAAATATTTATATTTATTATTTTTTAAACATAATATTTCACACAGAATACGTCTAAGCCCTCTTTCAATATAACAATTGAATTGTAATACAATTCTCCTAATGTAAGTGTGCCTACCTAATACTTGATTTTTTATACTGTGCCATGAAGATTTCGCACCCTTTGGGAAAGTCAAATAGCGCGCGGCGTGTAATTTTGAATCATACCCGTATTCATGATCTACGTGTCAGTCAGATTTTTTATACACCTTATTCACAAAAATAAATAAATATACTTATTTTTAATTATTACCAATTAGGTTCAAGTTTATACAATACGTACCTATTCTATCTATAAACTTGAAAATACTTACTATTAAAACAAAACAAAATAAACATAAACTAATCAATTCAAGATGATCTACTGAATTGCTCTATTCTGTGACGCATCTTCGTACCTACTTGAGTTCGTGAACTCATGAGCGGTGCGCTTGGCGCGCGCGTCTCCCGCGCGTCGTAATTTGTTACGTTTTGCTATTCGTTGCGGGGGCTGGGGTAAGCGTCGAATACCTACGGTGCTCGGGACAAGCCGGCCTTAAGGCTTGATGCGACGTCGTCCACGTCTGTATCAGTATACGTTACGCTTCTGAAAATATTCCTTTAAGCGTCGCCACATTGACCAGTCATGACAATCGCGACTCGTGAAAGAAACTTAATTTACTATCTAGTATTAACAAAGTTTCTGCCTTATTAGCCTGAAATCATATCTAATCTATCTGCCAAATAAAATAAACTTTGGCAAAGTTAAAGTTTATATAGAGAACGAGTGCAGAAAGTTATTATTTTTATATGATAATGAATTAAGTAGTCACTACATTATTCTTTTTTTTTAATTATTAATACTACTGTGCGTTTGGCATACAAAGATACACATTATATACTCATTTTTTTTATTGATAATGGGCTCGCGTTTGACCACTATTTCACTCTTGACTTAAAAACCCCTAGGTTATAGCTATCGGGAAACACAGACTCTGGCAGGGAATTTGTTTCATTTCTTTAAAGTGCATAAATAAACTGGGAAGAGATTTGTCTTCATTATTTGTCTATAATCTTATTGAACTGAATTTCATTGTCATAGTTTATTTATTATAAATATTTGTGTAAAAGATAACTGTGCTTTACGTATTAGTCTTACTGAAATACAGCTCACTGCATATCTTTATAACAAATTACTCCTTGGCAATAAAACTTTAATAACATTTAAAAATCATGGTTGAATTATAATTTCTAGACGACCATTCATTATTGACAATTATGCCGTCGTCTAGCTAATAATTAAACACAACATAACAATGTGAATATAATTTCCACAGATAATATTAAAGTCTGTTATTCTTAGTATACCTTACAATTAACAGAGAACCAACAATGTCGCAGAAATCTAAATTCCCCGTAATACTAAGTAATATCTCCCTCGGGCTTGTGTGCCGAGCTTTGGTAGCGGTCGATATATTAAGATTTTGAGAACGGCAGCGGGTTGGTCCCCCGTCAGTGTCCTGGCACCTTGAGAGCCAGACCGAGGTCTGCCGTACAACGTTATCAGCTGTAACCGCCGGCCGCCACAACTGTGACCACAACTAGAGCCCGCTTCAGTGAACGCCACGTCAATGGCGTAAAAACCAGTATAACTAGACCCCGAGTGCTATTGAAACTCTGTCCTCCACGAGGCCAGCAGATATAGTGCAGGCCGACATATTAAACCTTTTGGTACTCAGCCGCGTTTGTTTTTACTCCTCACCCAGTGGCCTCACACACTGTCCTCATCTAGTTTCTAATTACGAAAAAAATTACGTGTGAGTGTTATTTATAACCTATTTGTAAAATTAATATCATTATTTCAGTTATATGCTTAGTATGTTTTTTTCAGACAGTTATGTGTGTAAAAATTAAGCGAATGGAAAGGTTAAATCTAATTAAAACTTATTATAAGAAAATAGTAAAAAAGTCTGTACTTTGAATATATTTATAAAGAAAATAACTGAGGGGGGTTTAGAAACAGTATTAGGGCAAGAATTTAAAATAAGAAGTATGTCTGTTTGTACACGCTAATCTCCGAAACTACCGGACTTTTTTATGTTATAGGTATAGCTATTAAGTCTGGGCAACATACAGACTATAATTGGTTTCGGAAACTGGAACACCTGATGCAGAACATTACACGCGAGCGAAGCTGCAGGCGGAAACTATTATTATAAATAAATCTATTTGCTGTCGGTTGAACGTACTGTCCACTGGAAAATCGTGTTGTGTGTGTATCTCGATTTGACTCTGAGTAGTAAAATTCTAGTTCTTAGATAGTTACATTCATAGCAGTTGTTTCTATATTATTTTTATTTATTTCTGTTATAAATCCAAACAAGACAAACAAACAAGACGAGTTGCAAGTCTATCGGTTTTCTATCGGTTAAATTTCGGTGAGTGTGCGATGGAATTACACAGCCTAATTCCGTCAAGCCCGTTCCATCATCGTACTACGAGACAAACGGCGAAGCGCCATCGTTACATGGTGGACATCTCACCCATACGCACAAAACATTTTGGGAATACCTTCATTGTGCGTACGGCTAAGGAGTGGAATTCCTTATCGAAGTCTGTGTTTCCCGATATCTATAACCTAGGGGTCTTTAAGTCAAGAGTGAATAGGTTACTTTTAGGTAAGCGTGCTCCATCTTCGACCATATCATCACTTACCATCAGGTGAGATGGTGGTCAAACGCGAACCTATTTTTAATAAAAAAAAAAAACAATCAATAATTTCCTATAACTAAATCGTTACATAGATGTAATTATAGGAAATTATTGATTGTTTGGATTTATAACAGAAATAAATGATAATAATATAGAAACAACTGCTAGGAGTGTTCCTGAAAGTGTCAATAGCCTAATGGCTTAGGTGTCGGACTTGTGATCGAGAGATCGTGGTTCGAACCCCACCCATTATACTATTGCTATGAAACCACTCAAGATACAAGCTTATTTAGTTTAGTTGGAAGGGTGAACAAGATTGCTAGTAAGTAATGTGAATTCTAACCACAGTGCCAGTTTTCTTTAAAAAAATCCAATATTTATGTACATATTTACTTATGAATGCCCGCGTTCCAATAAGATTTCAATTATGATAGTTCCCCTGTGTGGTACTATATTCTCTGGTGAAATAAATACGCTTATTTATTTGTGCTCTTGTTCGTAATTCCAGTGAGTGATACTGATTATACTTACATGGTCGTTCAGCGACACTTATGATAGCGATATTTTAACTAAAATTAGATCTAGCTCGAGAGATTATCAAGAGTGGAGGTGACAGCATGCGGAGTAAGATAGAAGGTGGCGTTTTCTGCGGGGTCGCGCCGCATATACATCTGAGATCTGATCTGTGTCTTTAAATCCCCATTTGTAGAGATTATCTTTACTATGTCCGAGTTGGGTTCGCAGTCTGTTAAGACATTTCCAAGCCGGCCACGGTGACATGTGCCCAGGAAGAAGGCTCTCAGCCGGTTCTATGAAGCCATCAGGTGGATTGAAGACTATCCGCCAATCATCACACCTTGTTGTGGAGGCGTGGCTTTCAAGACCACGTCTATAGGAACTATTAATTAAAACCTGTGGCATATTTATTTATTAAGCGATACTTTTTATGTATGGTCAACTGCCTCGTGGGTCTAGTGGTGCAAGCGCGACTGCTGAGCGCGAGGTCTAGGTGTCGATTCCCGGGTCAGGCAAAAAGTACTATTGTGTTTGTCTATAAGACATTTCTCAGTAGCAGCGCGGAGTTTGGGAGTTAGTGGTGTCATACCCCCGTGTCCTCATTGGGACATCCGTGGCAGTCGTCACGGATAGTCAGAAGGTTCTGGGTTGTGCAGGTCAGACAGGCAGTGGCTCAGTCGAGGTCAGATTGACAGCCGGCACCGATATAGCTGGGAACAACACTAAGCAGACGATGATGACTTTTCTTATCACCTCTTATTTAATTTTCTGAATCTATAAGGATAGCAGATAAGAAGAACTATACTTAAGGACTTCTTTTTTTTTTTTTTGAGAAATTAAATATTTTTAACCCAAGTAACTATATTAACATAACGTCATCTAGAAAACGTTTTCTCTGACATATGTCGCAATAATTCCATGTCTAAAAGAAGCCTTGTTAAATACGTCGAAATAAATAGAATAGAAAGAAATTTTCTCGTAATGAAGCAGTAATTACCCGCATGTCTGAGACTAGCTCTCGGACTAATCGTGGCGCGGATCGCTTGTTAGTGAAATGTCAATAATACGGGATGCTCATCGTCTCCTTATCGTAATATATTGTCATCTATCGCACTGGCTTTGTATGTGCTTTGCTGGATCAACACATAAAGTATATCATAACAAGAATGAATTAACCTATTCACTCTTGACTTAAAGACCATTTAAACACACTTCTAGGTAAGCATGCTTAATCATCAATAAAAAAGTGCATCGTTGGTACCTTTGCGTATATTTCGTACTTCCCTGTTTCGGACAATCATACGATTAATTCACAATCAATGTTTATAATGACAAACACATTGACTGCGTATTTAATCTTCATTTCTCGTATTTGAGCAAGTCACAATGAATTCCGCGAGACCCGTTCGTATTTCCGGCCGGAAATAAAGCGGCTTTATTGAAAATATTTCCCTTGAAAAACGCACAAGTAGCCCATTGTGGAACCGGTAAATTACGCTGCGTGTGACAAGTATTGGAGAATAAATTGAAGTTAACTACAAATATGGTGATATGTTTGGAACATGGAAACAACCGCCTTTAAAACAAGAGTGAACAGTCATCTTCGTTCCATCATAGACTTCATCAATTGTTTAATATCAAGTTTGACAAAGGTTACGAACTGGTTCAACCATAAAAAAAAAAAAAAACAAATTGAAAAATTACGTGCGTAGATGAACCCGCGTTGTGGAATTGTTCGAGAGAGTTACCGCGGCTTCGGAACATACATGAGGAACACGGATGGGTTTTAGTCAGTAAAAATCATTGAGGATGATAAAAATCTGAAATACGAATACGAAGCGGGAGGGCCACTTCGTCCAGGTCGGAAGGTAGTCTTTGGATATTTTGGCATCCTTAAAAAAAGGTTAACCCGAAAATTATTAAATGTAAAAACATATTTGGGCATACTTTAAAAAAACATTATTTTATAAAAGTCAATTGTTTTGACTATAATTCATACGCAAGTAAAACAATAAATACCTAGTACAGAGAAATTGTTCAAATATTTATGGCGAAAAACAAGTTACGTACTATGATTAAGTATCTGTGTCTGGAAAGAATTTTCATTGTAGAATTTTAAAATAACTGCTTATATATTTGACGCTTAGTTACAAAGCTTAATTAAAGTTTACTAGCGCTTGATATAATAAGGGCGGCAACTGAATTAATCTAATAGTTATTTACTCGTGAAGGTGGTTTTATTGATCCAGCCGCTCTTTAAACCTCCGTTGTAAAAGCAAAAATATGGTTTTGGAAGACAGACTCCTGACAAAAGAAATACTGTGGATTTTATTGACAACTGAAACACTGAAGATTGTATAAGGTACGTACGCGCCGATAGCGCAGACGAGTACTATGACTGGGCCCTGTGTTACAAATTAAATTCTAAAAGTGCGCAAAATTATTAAAATCCTTGTGGATCTCCCACTGGGCGAGTTAGTGGCGCACGGTTCCTGCACATATCCATGACTCTCTACAACGATCATCTGACTTACTTCTTTAATAATTTCCGTTTACTTCGAAAAATTTGTTTTACGGCAGGAATTAAAAAAAAGTAAATTAAGAAAACGGTATATTAAAGAAGGACAATTAGTGTATACATTTTAGCTTGATTACTAGAACCACTTGATTCAGCTTGGCACTCGTGTGCGAGAACAGAAGAGAGCATTTTAAGTATCTAAAAATTAATTTGAAGAACACTGTCGATAGCTGCAGTAGTAGATATAGTTGTTCCTCATTTATATTCATAACTCCTGAAGAACTTTGACAACATATGAGTACCTATCTGTATTTAATTTATTATCTGCAATAATAGTCAACAAAACCGTCAGTAAATGACCCGATGGATTACATACAATATCTTAAAATGTATTTTAATATAGAATTGAATATGAAAAAACCGGTCAAGTGCGTGTGGGGCCACGTGCAGTGAAGGGTTCCGTAGTTTTTATAACAGCCAAGTGCGTGTCGTATTCGCTGACTGATCGTTTCGTACCATGCTCTAACTAAAAGCCAAACATGACTACCTAACTAATTAGATTTCCTATATAAAGCCTCACCTGATCCGACAATTTTGCACGGAAAGTTTTAATTTTTTTTTAGAGATTTGTATAAATAAAGATTTGTTTAATTAAACCTTGTCATAGCCGGTGTTTTAATAATAATAATAATAATAATAATAGAAAAAATAAATAATAATAAAAAATAATCTGTGGCCCGGCTGTCAACAGGCTGTCAGAAATTTTCATCCCGATTTTTTAAATAATATTTTATTGTGCAAACCATCACAAAAGATGAACTTACTGCAAATTAAAAACCGTAAAAAAAGGAACAAGAAAGCAACAAATATGAAGTAGCACCATCTTGGACAGAACACAATAATATTATAACAGATTGATTTAAAATGTTGACAAGAAGCCGGGCACAATTACAACTATCCACACGCCCAACACCTGCGGAATCGTCGCTCAGCTCCGCCTCGCAGCTGCCGGGACCTGCTCCAGCCGTGAGTGAAGAGACTCCGGCCGCTGCAGTAGCGTCGAGCTCGAGCGACGAATACTTCTCGCCGCCGACGACACCACCACCTGCGCGTCGACGAGGAAGAGGCCGCCCTCCGGTCGGCTTAGGACTTCGAGGCCCTCCGGCCTCCAATGGGGTCCCCGCTGCCGGTGGAAGTGTGCAGCGCATGCGATGGACACATTCCATCAATGAAAATGTCATGCGCTCATACTTTGGGGCTACAGAGGGGGGAACTAACCTGACTGCGTACCGTGGTCGGATGCTCTCTCTGTTTCAGGTACTTGAACCAGCTGTCAACGTTTCGGCCCAAAGACTATCGGATCAGGTGCGGGTCATCCAGCGTAACCGTATGTTGGATGACACCGTACTTGATAGACTACGCCTCGAATCACGGTGCAGCCGTGTCTCATCTGCTTCACCACTGGCCGCGGTGCAACTACAACCCAGTATCTCACCGCGACCCGACCACGTCAGTGATCATGATGATGACGAGGCTATAACCGTGAGTACCCAGTGCAGTGAACAATTGAGGAGTGCTTTGGAAGACGCATTACGGGAGTATCGCTCCACACCGCCTGAGCTTAGACCTCGTCTACCCCGTTTACCCATGCATAAGAAAAATAGGGCGCTAGTGTGTGCTCTAGATTCACTACTGTTAAATTATTTTGATAATAGTGAAGACCTCACCGATACCCATTCGGTCCTGTACTGTGCAGCTGTAGCAGCATGTCGGGTAGCTCATGTCAAGTTCCCAAAGACTGACAGAACTATTCGACCGGCGGTACCAGCTTGGCAGTGCAGGATCGAACGTCGTATCGCTGGGGCTAGAGCACTCATTGGTAAACTTATCTGCTTCAGGCAGGGCAACACTCGTCCCAGAGTGATGCGCTTTGTGAGGCGGGCGTTCGCGGGGACTGATATCAGTCCTCGGGATTATCTGACCCGCGTCACAGAGCGTATCGACTTCCTGAAGCAGAAAGTCTATGCATGGGCAAATCGAATTCGTCGATATAAGCGGCGGGTGGAGCGATACACTCAGAATCGCACATTCCAAAGCAATGAAAGGTGGGTTTATAGGGCCTGGGAGCGACCTGACCAAGGTGTGACTGATACGTGCCTACCGGATGATGACGCCATGTGTTCGTTCTGGCGCAGCATCTGGTCTGTACCTGTCAGCCACACCGAGGGTGACTGGATGAGTGAGATCAAGCGCACGTGCGATCTTATACCAGAAATGGGGGCAATTACGATCAGCCCCCAAGATGTAACCCGTGCAGTCCGTCCGTTATCCAACTGGAAATCTCCAGGGCCGGACGGGCTGCACAATTTCTGGATAAAATGTTTCCAAAGCTCGCACGCTCGCTTGGCCGCTCAGTTCCAGTCTGCCTTAGAGTTAGGATCGCTGCCTCAATTCCTAACTACAGGAATAACCCACCTGCTCCATAAATCAGGCAGTACTGCGGAACCTAAAAATTATAGACCGATCACGTGCTTACCGACGGTCTATAAAGTTCTTACATCCATTTTGAGAGCCAAAATTAATAACCACATCGATACCAATTCAATCATGTCTGGTTCTCAGAATGGATGTAGGAACGGGTCCCGCGGTACTAAGGAGCTTCTCCTCATCGATATTGCCATTAACCAACAGGTTCGTCGTTCCCGAAGGAATCTGTCAACATGCTGGATAGATTATAAGAAGGCCTATGACTCGGTTCCACATACATGGCTCATGAAGGTGTTGGAGTTGTATAAAATAAACCCAATACTACGCACTTTCCTTGAGTCATGTATGGGGCAATGGAAGACGGTCCTCTGCTACCCAGGATGTCGACAGAGCCAGGAGAACAGCGAACCGATTAGGATTGAGCGAGGTATTTTTCAGGGCGACAGTCTGAGCCCACTGTGGTTTTGTCTGGCTCTGAACCCCCTCAGTACACTGCTGGAGGGTTCGGGGCAAGGCTACCAGTTGAGAAGAGGTGGTCAGGTCATATCACACTTGCTTTACATGGATGATTTGAAAATTTTTGCCTCCACCAACTTGCAACTGATGGAGCTACTGAAGGTAACGGAAACCTTCAGTAGCGCCATCAGGATGGAATTCGGGGTGGACAAATGTGCGGTCATGCATGTAAAGCGAGGGGAGATTATGGAATCCGTGGGAACTCAACTCTCGGACTCCATACACCTAAGATCCCTCGGCTCAACTGAAACCTACAAGTATTTGGGTATGTCAGAGGCACTAGGCATCAATGTTGCTTTTGTTAAACAATCACTGAAGGAACGCTTCTTTGGCCGCCTGAATAAAGTACTGAATAGTCTTCTATCAGGCGGAAACAAGGTGCGTGCCTTCAATGGTTGGGTCATGCCAGTATTGATGTACTCTTTTGGCATACTCAAATGGACTCAGACTGAACTTGACGCCTTGGACAGGCGGGTCCGCACAACGCTGACTGCAAATCGGATGCATCACCCACGTTCATCGGTGATGAGGCTGTATATCCCGCGGAAGTGCGGGGGTCGTGGCTTTTTAAATGTAAAGACCCTGCATAACCGCGAGGTATGCAGCCTTAGGGAATATTTCCTAAAAGCCGACGTGGGTATGCATCGAGATGTGGTAGCGGTGGACAAAGGCCTCACTCCGCTCTCCTTAGGTAGCGAGAATTGGCGCAAACCTGTAGTATTAGATACTAATGACCGCAGAGAAGTATGGCAGAGCAAGGAGCTTCACGGACGCTATTACCGGGCCCTTCATGGGTCTGACGTAGATACATTAGCGTCCGTAGCCTGGCTACGTTTTGGTGACCTCTTCGGGGAAACCGAAGGTTTTGTTTGTGCGATTATGGATGAAGTTATGATGACGAATAACTATCGGAAATATATTGTGAAGGATGGTACGGTAGACACATGTCGGGCATGTCACAAACCGGGAGAATCCATTCGTCACATTATCTCCGGTTGTTCTCGTCTGGCTAACGGAGACTATTTGCATAGACACAACCTTGTAGCCAGGATTGTTCACCAGCAACTTGCTCTTAAATACAATCTTGTGGAATCAGAAGTACCGTACTATAGGTATGTGCCCGACCCAGTTCTCGAAAATGGCAATATTACATTGTACTGGGATCGGTCTATCATCACTGACAGGACTATTGTTGCCAATAAGCCTGACATAGTGGTGATAGACCGATTAGAGCGTCGCTCAATGATTGTTGATATAGCGGTCCCTCATGACGAAAACCTCGTGAAAACCGAGAAAGATAAGCAATTTAAGTATCTTGATCTGGCTCGCGAGGTTGTCGACATGTGGGATGTGGATACAGCAATCATTGTGCCGATAGTCGTCTCGGCCAATGGCATAATAGCCAAGAGCCTCGACAAACATCTTAGGAGGCTCTCGTTGGGCAGCTGGATCAAGGGCTTGATCCAGAAAGCAGTACTTCTGGACACGGCGCGAATTGTTAGGAGGTTCCTCTCTCAAGAGCCCTGACCACCGGTAGCTTGGACCCTGTACCCGATACCGGTGGGCTACTGTTTTTTATATTTTTAAATGTTTTTTTTTTTGTTTTTATAGGAATATTTAAAAATGTAAATAATATGTTTGTAAAATGTAATAAATGAAATAATAATAATAATAATATTCCACAACTTTTTCACACAACGCCATCTAGTCCCAAACTAAGCAGAGCTTGTGATATGGATACTAGACAACTGATAAACATACATATATATTTCTAAATACATACATATTATAGATAAATTACACCCAGACAAAGAACAAATGACCGTGCTCATCACACAAACATTTGTCCTAGGTGGGAATCGAACCCACAACCTTGCGCATAGCAGTCAGGACCACTGACCACTATACTATTATTACTATTTCAATCTCCAAATTCCTATACTCAACGAGACTTGATTATGAATTTCACACTTCAACTATTTCAATTTTATCCCTAGCCTCTACACACTTAGAGGGCCGAAGCCTGCCGGGCTCGTGGGACTTATCCCATTACCGTGACCCCGGAACGTAAAGGGCTATTGAAGGAACACCGTGGATTTTAGTCAGTACAAGTCTGACAGTCCCTCCGGCCCTGCCCGGGGTGGGATGACTAATTTGATGATTTTACCACGTTAAAAAAAAAGCCTCTACACACAATCTCAAGAACTTATTTTTTTTTCTACCCACAATCTCAAAAACTTAATTCTTTTTAGGTAGGGCCACTCGTAGTTCAGCACACTAAGGCTGGTCACTACTTAACCGGGCGATCAACAAAAACTCAATTTTTCTTTTCGATAGGGCAACTCGTAGTTCAGCACACTAAGGCTGGTCACTACTCAACCGGGCGATCCTGTGGTGACCTCTAAAATTAAAGGCCCCAGTCAGGGCTTATAACTAGAATTACATTTTAAACAACCGTACGCTAAGGGCACTCCCTGTGGAGTACGGGCCTCGGCATAGCGGGGTCATTGGTGGAGAGCAGTAAAGGGACAGGCTGGGTCCATACTATTTAAGGGGTTATTTATCGCTACTGGCTCAGCATCGCGGGCTGGCTCGTTTGGCAGAGGAGAGTTTCCGTTACAAGTACGCGGACGTCGCGATGGGCCTCGTCGGCGAGGCCGGAATACGGAACGTGTTTTATTTCTGTATTTTCTAAGAGTGCTAGTTTCCCTACTGCTCTCTTGTCGGATGGTGGTGGGGTCGTTGGGCTCGTCTAGGACGTTACGCGGGCGATGAACCCGAGAAATATTGGAGGGTCTGTATCGGGGGGCGATACGATCAGGGGGTTTGTGTGGTTTTCAGCAAAGGTGAAGTAACGCACTGAATGGCGTTTCAGCACTTGCTTTATGGTCGGGGCAAAAACTCAATTATTTTCACAACTACCAACTTATAGTTTTGGCGGTAACGAAACCATTGTGAGATATAATTCGACGACAACGCCATCTAGTTAGAAAAGAAGTACTAGTTGTTACACAAAACTGAAAAATGAGACTGGTTTGACACAATCCTCAACTAATTTAATTACTTAAACACAACTTACTATAATTTTACTGGACAGAAACTGTTTTTTAACCGACTTCTAAAGAAGGAGAAGGTTATCAATTCATCACGTATATATAATACTAGCTTTTGCCCGCGACTTCGTTCGCGTAGGAGGATTTTCCCGCGTTAAATCCTGATCTCGTGGGAATTTCGGGATAAAAAGTAGCCTATGTGTTATTCCAGGATGTAAACTATCTACTTGACAAATTTCATTGAGATCCGTTCAGTAGTTTTGGTGTGAAAGAGTAACAAACATCCATCCATCCTCACAAACTTGCACATTTATAATATTAGTATATAGTATAAGTAAGATAGTAAGAAGTAAGATAAAAAGTAGCCTATGTGTTATTCCAGGATGTAAACTATATACTTGCCAAATTTCATTGAGATCCGTTCAGTAGTTTTTGTGTGAAAGAGTAACAAACATCCATCCATCCTCACAAACTTTCACATTTATAATATTAAATATTAAGTAAGTATAATATAAGAAGATAGTAAGAAGTAAGAAGATAAGATAAGATAAGATAGTAAGATAAGATATATTTTTTATGTATGTGCACCGATTACTCCGTCAATTGTGGATCGATTTAGGAAATTATTTTTTCGTTTGAAATGGTATGCTCTCGAGGTAGTACCATTGTCACCAAATTAGAATTTGATGAAGGGATCTCATGGAAATCGAAGGAAATCCTCAAATTTTAAAGGAAATCGTATAGTTATTTTGGTATTTTTTATAGTAACTTGTGCATTTGCTCTCAGAAAGCACCATTTGGTGAAGCGGAACTGATGAAGACGATCACAGATGGCCACCGGAACTACTCAATAATAAGTATTTCACGAGTTGCGGTTGGATTACTTTAAAATGGTTGCTAAGCAATTTATGGTCGTCACAATGTAAATGGTGAAATGAAGCTGATGGTGAAATACCAGGAGAACTCTTCAACAATTAACGTTTTTTTTATAAAACTTATTTTTTTTTTATTGTATTTGATGTTTTTATTTTGAAACAATTTAACTTAAGTATTTCTATACATAATAAAAATATATACAGACGAAAATAAAGATAAATTATAGGGCATCGAAAAATTCGTCAACATCGCTATCAATGGGAAAAGTGCCCAGAACACTGGCCGCATAAAAAAAATTAAATAGATCGTGATCCTATTTTTCGGCGAGTCCAGTGCGAAGTAGCCCCCTCTCTCGCGTCTCCTGCACCCCTCCAACTTAACTGGCTGGCATGTAGACGGGCGAGTTTAGTACAGTCCATAAATTTGTAGGTTGCGGCCGCGAACACGTGTTATTTTCTTTTCTTCTTCTCGGGTAACTTATGACTACTCACTCGCCTACGTTTGGGCGCTACTTACAACTTACTACTTATTACTTAACTGTCTGAGTTCTTAACTGGCTACTGTACTTATTGAAGTGTAAATCGGGCTTTAGGCGTACGATTTAAATCGGCTTTGATCGGCTTTTGTTGTCTCGGGAGTATTTGTAGAATTATCAAAAAAGTTGATTTATGTTTACGTTTAGTCTGGGTACGCTCTTCAGTTGTATAGCTATATAACAGTATAGTGGTCCATGCAGGCTACAATTTGCGTGTTTATTTCAATAACCCAGATCATTAGTGATTATGGCTTGATCCCGGCCAGCGGCGTAGCCTCGTAGCAGGCGGCTACGGTTATTAGCTACGCCGTAGCCTGTAGCTAACCAGCGTATTGGTCGGCTACAGGTATCTCAGTGCTCAGTGTTCTCTGCCGCGTGGAGAGCAGAGCTAGTGGGACTGGGCTCACAGCTTGTCTTGTTTTATTCATTTCATATGCTTAGCCTTTACTCAACTATGTCGGGGTCAGCCTATCGTCTAACCGGTTGCAGCTGAGTACTGTTCCACATGAAGCGATTGCTCCACAACCCAGTAGTTAACACAATACCCCTCGGCCAAACCAGTGGCAGATTTGTGAGCTTCTGACTACCAGTAGCGACTGTCAAGCATGTACAAGTGACAGCCGGGACAACGGCTTGACGTGCTTCCCAAGGCATGAAAGTATCTCGATATGTTAAGATGTCATCCACAGACAAAACTTGGCAATTATTGTTAAATTGGCTTGGCAATTGTTATTGTATTACTGTCCAAACTGCACATGCTTTTGTCACTTAATAACTCAAGTACAAGAACTTAAGGAGCTCAACAAATCAATTATTCATCCTCAAGTTAATTTACAATTCAATTTTTATTAACAAACTCGCTAAATTGGGAACACGTCGTCAGAATATGTAAATATGTCTGCCACATAGTTTAACTTGTTATAACTTGACGCGCAACGTGATAATGATACTCAAAAACATTATCCTGGGAATATTTATTCCAGCTGAGAGCGCGCTAAGGGCAACCTTATAAATAGATCGCTGAAAATCGTTTTTAAAAGGGGATACAATTTCCTTCTGTTGCTAGACACTTACTTACAGATTTATGTTTCTAAGAATAGTGTCCATAAGTAGCAACATAAAGTCAACTTATAAATTCCTTTACTGTACTTGGGATGATATTTCCACTTTATTTTAGTTTTCTACTTTTGTCTGTACTTAGTAACAGTATCACCATAACAAGTGTGAGGTGAAACCGGGGATGGATGGTCTGGGTACTTTGTGCAGCCATCAGCACGTAACGAACAACGTTAACGTGAACGTAATGTGACGTAAAGCGATTGTTTCAACTTTACGTTCACCGCCGCCGCTGTGGGACAATGTGTCAGGATACTGACAGGAGCGGCCGCATGCTCACGCTCACAATCACATGATAGGAGTATGCCAGTCCACGACGTCAGATTTACGTAAGCAATAGTTTCTTTGTAGGATCCACTTGTATTCTTTTTATTGATTGTATATTGGATTAAGTTTTAAAATTGTCATACGTAGGTACGTCTTAAGATGGAAAATTGGATTACATGAATGACTTTGTAGGTAACAGTATGGTTACATTAATAGATCGTTTTTTAAACTTAATTACGTTAAAACATTTGTATTTGGAAGCCTGCCAAAAAATTAATAGATTCACATACACACATCAAAAGTGTCTAGGGATCAACATATATTTTTGCAATAACTTTTCTCCTGATTGATATTAATTAAAATTTTCTTTAAGGATTCATCAAATAAAGTGTTTTCATTTGTCACAGTAACGATAAACCAAGTCACCTTTGCATTAATAAAGAAATTTTCCATTTTCCTAATAGAGGGATTTTTGACATTTGAACCACTAACATTAAAGTTCGAAAAAAAGACTGAAATAACAGTTTTCTTTAAATTTTTATTGGGTAACTTAAACAATTAATAATCCGTGTTTCTACCGCGAACACTAACAACACAAGAACATCGGTTTGGCATACTCAAAATGAGTTCATCCAAATCACGCTGTGGAATGGCCGCCCATGTTCGTTGCAACAACAAAAAAAGGTCTTCTTGCGACTGGATACCCTCCATATTCGGCAGAGCTCTTCTCTGTAGCATATCCCATGCATGCTCAATCGGGTTCAAGTCTGGCGACTGAGCAGGCCAGAGCAGGACATTGATGTTAGCTGCGGCGAGAGTCTGTCTTACAACTCTTGCGGTGTGCGGTCGTGCATTATCATGCATTAACTGAAATAAGGGACCGATTTGCACTTGTAGAGGAACGATGACGTCAGGTACAATCGTCTCAGCATAAATTTGAGCGTTGAGGTTGCCTCTGATCCAAATCAACTCAGTTCTTCCGCCGATCCAAATACCCGCCCATACCATGATGGTTCCACCACTATAAGGATGGACTTCCTGGCAGGATTTTAATCGCTGTTGGCGTCCAGGGGTTCTCCAGTGTCGTATACGTCTTGTATCCGGTCTCATACCAAAACGAGACTCATCAGAAAAGCACACGAAACGCCATTGTTCTTCTGCCCAATTTCTGTGTTCAAGAGCCCATTGATATCGAATCCTACGATTGTGCATTGCTATAGGTGGTACCCGTAGCGGTCTTCGGGAATGAAGGTTCACTTCATGCAAGCGGTTTCTGACTGTTTGGTCGCTAATTAAGTTCCCTGAAGAGTGATGAAGCCTCACGGCTAACATCATGGCGGTTATTGTTGGAGCTCTTCGAGTTAAGATTTGAATGTATCGGTCTTGTCTCCGTGTGGTGCAGCGATACCGTCCTCCATGGCGCTCAGCCACGGTACCAGTGCTTCGGTAACGTGTCCAAAGTCGACTGATAACACTCTGACTTGTATTCAGAGCTAAAGCCACAGTACGTTGCCGGGAACCAGCTTCTATCATTCCCACGGCTCTGAGCATTTCTTCCCTGCTTAAATGACGTCGCCGCTCCATAATAACGTTGGTTTTAATCAGTAGTAGGGAAACAGTAGCACTAATAATGTCTTCAATGCGTTGTATGTTTTTATAGGGAAAATATTGACTTATAGCTGATTTTCATCTTTTACTCGAATTTGATTAACAGTTCCTGTTTCAAATTATGAAATGCACCAAAAAGGATCCATATAAATTTATAAAATCATAAATTTATTACAAAGCCACATCTCAATCTCAAGAAATCCGCGTAAAAATGCTTGATCCCTAGACACTTTTGATGTGTGTATTTCACGTAGGTATCAATGTAAAATATTACAGCCAACCATTTAGCGGCGCTTATTCCTCGGAATATACTCAACTATGCCGTAATTGAGGATAAATACCGAACGAGCCACTCGCATAAACTGAACTAAATTGGGCAAATTGTATAGGAATTCGAAAAACCTTTTTTGAAATTCAAAAAGCTATTTGTGTAAGTGAAGTTGGGGAGCCCTGCATATGCGAATGAGCTGTTGAATCGAGCTGTTCGGGAGCGTGAGCAGCTAGCGAGGTAACAGATAAGTGCATACGGTGTGTTCTAGCACTGTACTCGCGTGGGAGTAGGTGGGGCAGATACTGAAAAGTTTACAGCTTCCTCTACTTTACCTACCTTTTTACATTACAATATTTATCTTCTATGTGCATAATAGTCGGGTGTACATACACATAAACATCTCACTAATCAGAATATGTCATAGTCCAGGGATGGCGAACCAATGGCACGCGTGCCACTGATGGCACGCGACATAATATTTTGGGTACGTCACCGATCATTATGCACTAAAAAGTCTGATGTAGGTATTTTATGACAAGCGAATGCGAATAACCCTACGCTACAGGGTGTTCAAAGAAAAATTATTAGTATTTTCCAACAATCACAGAGTCAAAATTATTTGACGGCACGTCTATGATCTCATTAAACATTTCTTTAGAAAAAATGGCACATTGATACATAAAGGTTCGCCTACCCTGTCATAGTCGTCCGTATGTCACAGCTGGGTGCCAACTGAAAACCAGCGCTAGGTGTCATTCGCCTTCGGGAGGACGATGAAGTACCTGGGACTCGTCCTCGACAGCCGGTGGAACTTCAGGGAGCACTTCCTGAGTTTGGCCCCAAAGCTGAACCGGGCAGCAGCCGCCTTCAGGTGACTCCTGCCTAATCTCAGCGGGCCAAACGCCTCCTGCCGAAGGCTGTACGCCGGCGTCGTGCGGTCCATGGCCCTCTACGGGTCCCCAGTGTGGGCCCTGTGCATCCGGACGCGACCACTAAAGTTGGTCGCATGCCAGAGGGTCATGGCTATCCGAATGATCCGGGGATACCGCACGATCGCCGGCGAATCGGCCAACCTCCTTGCCGGATTGCTGCCCTGGGATCTGGAGGCGACTGCCCTCCAGCGCGTCTATGAATGGCGCGTGGAGACGCAGCGCCGGGGCGTATCCCCGCTGCCTCGAGAAGTCGAGGCGCGGCGGGAAGAGCTCCGGCGCGATCTCAGGGCAGTATGGAGGGAACGACTGTCGCAATCGACGGCCGGGCACGCCGCAATTGCGGCGGTAAGACCCCTCTTTGAGGAGTGGCTAGATTGGCGTCACGGCGTCCTGACCTACCGCATGACGCAGGTCCTCACCGGACACGGAAGTTTCGGGAGGTACCTGTGTCTGATGGGTAAGGAAGAGACGCCTGGGTGTCACCACTGCGAGGGTCGCCCTGAGGACACAGTCGAGCACACGGTGCAGGACTGCCCAGCTTGGGCAGAGCACCGACGTGTCCTCACGGCGACAATAGGCGGAGACCTCTCGCGCCCGGCCTTGGTCGAGGCCATGCTGCGGGGCGAGAGGGAGTGGGAAGCGGTCGCCTCCTTCTGCGAAGCAGTCATGCTTCCGAAGGAGGAGGCGGGCCGCGTGAGGGAGAGGATGGCGTGCTCCCTCCAGCCCAGCCGCAGTGGTAGACACCCACGGCGTCGGACGTCGGCCGACGATCTCCGGCCACCGTAGGCGCGGGCATGCGGACAGCGAGTAAAGGGCAACTCGCTGTCCGACCATGGACCATGCCCGGGTCGACGGCGCGTCGTGTTCCACGCGCGCCTCAAAGAGCGTCAGCAACATGACGAGGCCCCCTCTGCAGAGGGCCGAAGCCCGCCGGGGTCGTGGGACTCATCCCGTTACCGTGGCCCCGGTATGTAAAGGGTTATTGAAGGAACACCGTGGATTTTAGTCAGTAAAAGTCTGACAGTCCCTCCCACCCTGCCCGGAGTGGGAGGACTTATTTGATAATTTTACCACGTTAAAAAAAAAAAAAAAAGGTATCATTCGCCTGGTAAGTGCTGAGTTGGTAACTTTTTCGATCGGACATGTTCGTAATGTCTGTTATTATCTCAAGATAATGACAGAAATTACGAACACAATACAATCTTTCAACATCAATGTTGAAAGATTCTATTGTAGTTCTTCTATGTCTGTACTTGGATTCTATTTCTATTATTTTATATTCGGTTCACTAGAAATGTGTGATTGCTCTTTGAGCCATGAATGAATGTCCTTTGACCTTTCATCACTCTCGCTAAAAATATCGCAGCTGACCTTATTCTCAAAGGTTGAACTAAGAATAAATCTTACAATTAGATCATGTTTTTACAAAGTAAACGATTTAGCAGTAGTGGCACAGTGGTTACGGGCCCAACATAACATTTTGGGTTGTGTCTTCGAACTCTGTCAGGCACATTACTTAGGTAATTTACATCATCGCCTCTGCTCTCAAATCAATGACGGAAAAATATTGTCATGAATCCAGCATGTCTTAGCACCAAACGTTCGAAAACATGCGACTCTGTCAACCCGTACTGCGCCCGCGTACTGGATTACGCCCTATTCCAGATTATAGGCTGAATATATAAATGTTTGCGAACCGTTTACTGCACGCTTTGTACGTCACGGACTATTTTCGGGTGGACACGGCGCCGCGTCGGACCGGCGCACTTGCATCTCAGCATGATGCCGGCACCACACAAGCTTTACCCACAAAGAGATGCGTCTATCCCGAATACAAAAATATTTCTGCACAGTTTGTTTTAGGTGCAGCTATAACCTGGGAGTCTTTAAGTCATGAGAGAATAGGTTACTTCTAGGCAATCGTGCTCCATCTTCGACCACATCCTCGCTTAACATCAAGTGAGATGGTGGTCAAACGCAAACCTATCAACTATAAACAAAAAGGTATATTGTGGATTCTGAATCGACCATAGTCGTTTCAGAATACACGTCTTGGTGTTGTGTGGAAGTGGAAGTCTTTGAGTTTGTTATGGAGTTACGAAACACAGGCCTAATCTAGTTTTAGTTAAAACGGCAAAAGACATGCAAATTATAACGGGCTATTTAACCAATATGAAAATAAAATATCTTTTCATTTCATTAATATCTAAAGTCGTTAAACATGAGATGCGATGAAATTTATATTTAAATTGGTTAATTTATAATCTATCGGGATTCCTTAGTGTGTTTTGGTAGTGTTAGTGAAGTGCCGGAGTGTTACTTGTTGTAGTAGCCGACGGTCAGGGATCCTCTCTAAATTGGATTAGTTTGTATTAAACACAAACATGATAAACTTATACGTATACTGAACAACCACAATAATACGTAATATGAAGAATGTAGGTGCCTATACTTTTTCATTCTATGTTCTGGGATAAAGTTAACAGTTAATTTATAACTTACTTATTCATAATCATTAGGCATGTTAAGTTGCTCTCGAGACTCTAGACAAGTGACATTCGTAAGCGGTAGTGACGAAGGTGACTGTCAAAACGAATATTAACAAACTAATACAGACAATGTCAACATTTTGATAATCACATTCGCTGTTAGAATGGAGCTTTGTCCAAAACCTCTGGTCTCTCTCTAACCATTAGTTTAAGTGTAGATAAATGAAACTAAAACTAGCGCGTAAGATCTGAAAACTGTTACAGTAAAACAATGGATCATTCAACTATGCAATCTTTATAGAAATGTTCATTTTACGTTTCTAGAAACTGCAGGAAATTATGAGAAACTAGATAAAGCTGACGGCGGGCACTAGGAGCACTGAGTCCTACACTCGACAGCCGCTTGCTCGTGATAGTGAACTGTAAAACAATAGCAGCTCACGCAGGAATTGAACTTGAGTAGTAGTATTGTATACGGCAGTTTGTATGTTGCCATCAGAGATAGAATAAACATAAATGTGGGATTGTATAGCAAAATAAACGAAATAATTAGACTTGAACAACTATTTATTTTATAATTTAACAGCTAGTTTCACCGATCAGCGTTACACCATAAAGTCGTCCGTCGTGAACTGTCAGTCTATCCTGTTTCTCACTCATACATATACTTTCGCATATCATTCCCTGCGTTTCGTTTTAATCACAATAGCTGCATTCACTCTTTGATGTTTTACAACAATTTTATCATACATAGAAATATTTTAATTTTTAAGTAAGTACCTACTTTACAAAAAATAAGCAGACTTTATATTACATAAATACAAAGTTCGATCAAATTGAGCGCTTACAAGTAAATCGCTTATAATTGTTATGTCTAGAAACTTTATATTATGATACACCACTCGGTAACTACAAATTGGTTTGTAAAGTAAACTCTAACTCTTAGTATCAGTTAGTGCCGGCGGCGTGATCTGTAACGAACTCGTCATATTATTCTTGAAGCGTTTACGTATAAACACACAACATATTACCTACTAACTCTTAACCCGTGACTTCATGTTTTTCGAATTAATTCATAACCGAATATGTACTCACAAAGAATGGATCTTACTACCAATGAAATATTTCTTTATATTGGATCATAAGCTCCGGAGATAACCCCTTACATATAAACTGTTTACAATACATATTAGTATAGATTTATCAAACTATTTCCAGTAAAGTAAGCTAGTTGGGTGAGCTGCATTTCGTCAAATAACCCAGCTTGGTATTGGTCCCATAATTGTGGTGACGGTGTGTTTGTAATTTTAGTCTCAGTGTCAGTCTCGTCTTTTAACAACGGATAGCCAGTATTTTGACATTAACAGTTCAGAGTTACGAGCGCAGTGAATGACTATTTTGCCAATTTATGCGCGGTACATATTAGACGATGGATAGAAAAAAATAGAGTTTATTAAAAAAAAATACAGGTTTACCTAGTTTAGGTACATGTATTTAATTACATTAAGCTAAGCAAGACTGTAAGTGTACATCTAGTTGTAAGACAATTTGAATAATTGATTTGATTTGATAATGCCTAATATTTATTTTTTGCAATCGAATTAACCATTGACGTATAAACCGTTAGACTCTGAATCAACAGCCTTACATATCATATGTGGCTTCCGGGACGAAAGGGCTTCTGAAGGAACAGCGTGGGTTTTTAGTCAGTAGAAGTCTGACACTCCCTTCAGAGCGGGAGGAGTTACATGATGTTATTCAGTTCTATAAAAGAAAGAAATTGAATAGAATGATCAACAATTTTTGCAGAAGCTGTTACAGCGTCGTTAAGTGGAAATATGGTGTCTTTTATTTGCAAACATAACTCAAAGGCATTATTAGACTCCTGAATCACAGTGTTGCGGAGACTCCGCGCCACCACAGAACTGAAACTATTCACGAGAAGTCGAGGCTTGCGGAGGCGTCTCATACATTTTTCTATCTTTAGAAACGGTTGTCACTAAACGCTTCACAAATCGGTTTAAAATCTCGTTCTACAACATAAACAAATTGTGGTCTCATATATAAAGTATTTCTCCAGAATATAACATTTCACTTAAATATCTATATTATTTTCATCAACACACATTGACGTTGATTCAAACAGAACGAATTAAAGCATTCGAAATCGATTTGGCATCGGCCATTCTGTTTGTCGTATTCTAGCAGCCGGCACACAAAGCTCTGCATGTTCCAATTACGAGTGCTCCCTTTCCCCCTTATGCAAGCAAATAACAACATATAACCTATTCGGATGCTTAGTGAGCTCGTCAGCCAGTAATCCTGCTGGTACCGAGAGCGATGGCCGCGCATTCATATGTATAAACGCGTAAATAATTCATCGCGCGTCTCCCTCTAATGAAGAAATATCGCCAGATCTATCCGGCCTTCCACTTCGGATTTACTTTAAAATTACGCTGGTTTATGTGGCGCTTAGGAGTTCCACTTTTGGTAGTAAAGTGAATACCTGCTGAAGATTGTGTGCTGGTGTGTGGTGGGCAGGCGATGATGAATGTAAATGACGCCGTGGGCGTCTACCACTGCGGCTGGGCTGGAGGGAGGACGCCATCCTCTCCCTCACGCGGCCCGCCTCCTCCTTCGGAAGCATGACTGCTTCGCAGAAGGAGGCGACCGCTTCCCACTCCCTCTCGCCCCACAGCATGGCCTCGACCAATGCCGGGCGCGAGAGGTCTCCGCCTATCGCCGCCGTGAGGACACGTCGGTGCTCTGCCTAGCCGGGGCAGTCTTGCACCGTGTGCTCTACGGTGTCCTCAGGGGGACCCTCGCAGTGGTGACACCCAGGCGTTTCCTCCTTTCCCATCAGACACAGGTACCTCCCGAAACTTCCGTGTCCGGTGAGGACCTGCGTCATGCGGTAGGTCAGGACGCCGTGACGCCGATCTAGCCACTCCTCAAAGAGGGGTCTTACCGCCGCAATTGCGGCGTGCCCGGCCGTCGGTTGCGACAGTCGTTCCCTCCATACTGCCCTGAGATCGCGCCGGAGCTCTTCCCGCCGCGCCTCGACTTCTCGAGGCAGCGGGGAAACGCCCCGGCGCTGCGCCTTCACGCGCCATTCATAGACGCGCTGGAGGGCTGTCGCCTCCAGATCCCAGGGCAGCAATCCGGCAAGGAGGTTGGCCGATTCGCCGGCGATCGTGCGGTATCCCCGGATCATTCGGATAGCCATGACCCTCTGGCATGCGACCAACTTTAGTGGTCGCGTCCGGATGCACAGGGCCCACACTGGGGACCCGTAGAGGGCCATGGACCGCACGACGCCGGCGTACAGCCTTCGGCAGGAGGCGTTTGGCCCGCTGAGATTAGGCAGGAGTCGCCTGAAGGCGGCTGCTGCCCGGTTCAGCTTTGGGGCCAAACTCAGGAAGTGCTCCCTGAAGTTCCACCGGCTGTCGAGGACGAGTCCCAGGTACTTTATCGTCCTCCCGACGCCGATGCGAACCCCCTCCACCATTATGTGGGACTCGGACCGTGGCGTGTCCCGACCGCCATGAAAGCACATGGCCTCGGTCTTATGCAGCACCACGTCGAGTCCCAACTGCCGGATCCTATGAACGACTGTCGCAACCGCTTGCGTCGCCAGGTCGGCCGCCGCCTGGTGCGACTCTCCCTGCGCAAGGACGAGCGTATCGTCAGCGTAACATACTACGCTGACGCCGTCAGGGAGGTCGCCGCGCAGCATCCAGTCGTATCCGATGTTCCACAGGGGCGGCCCCAAGACCGATCCCTGTGGGACACCGCACGACATCTCTCGCCGGTTCCACTCTCCCCGGTGACCGGGGTAGATGACGGCTCTGTCCGTCAGGTAGTCCTCGACTATGCGACGGAGGTAGGTCGGCACCCGGTGATAGCGAAGTGCCTCCCTGATGCAACTCCAGGGCAGGGTGTTAAAGGCGTTGGTGATGTCCAATATTTAGCCAATAAATTAAACTATAATGATATAATTAACAAATGTATATATACATAGAGTTAAAATACATATTTATATTAATGCTATTAAAATATATACCTAAAATAAATATATAAAATTACGGGATGTTAGATAGGTAATGATCTTTGACTAGCTTTTTGAAATGACTACTAGATTTAGCTTCGCGGATTTTAGCGGGAAGTGAGTTCCACATTCGTACTGCATGAGAGGAGAAAGAGTGGGAATAGAAACGGGTTTTATGGGATGGGAAATTGAGATGGAGTTTAAGGTGGGATCTACAAAGGGCATCAGTAGGACGAGTGAACGAAAAACGATCGCGCAGGTAGCTAGGATATGCAGGGTTGAATAGGATGTTGTACAAAAGGAATAATATTCGAGTGTTCCTGCGAAGACGGATAGGGAGCCACTTGAGATCCTTGCGAAACTGAGAGACATGATCGTATTTCCTCAGACCAAAAACAAAGCGAATACACAAGTTTTGCAAGCGCTCAAGCTTACATAGCCATGAAAGCGTAACTGATAAACAGTCAGATTTTCGCAATTTGAACTACATATTATTGCAAGCATAGATTTAATGAATTGAGAGCGTGGCGATTCATAAAATATTCAGTAAGAGAAATTAAATTCGTGATTGAAATACGCGTAACAACGTTGATACATTAAAAATATATGTTATGATATACTTTTTATTATGATTTACATAACAGGTACAAATAAATATTACAATTGTAAGCTCCAAATTGTTAAAGCCTTATTAAATTTAATCAATTGATCAATCTTAACAAAAATTAAGACGACAAAGATTGACACACTTTTTATGATTATTTGATCTATATATATTTTTAATAAATAAAAATAGATTTAAATAAATCCATACATTAATTAAACATTAAAAACGTGTGTCTGTACATTTCAATTTTATGCAAAAATAATAATTGAGGTGGGTTAACAAACGGTAACACGGCAAAAAGAAGGTCTGTCTGGTTTTTACACGCTAATCTCCGGACCTACTGGATGAATTTTTATAAAATTAAGTAAGTAGATAGTTGACATCTTGGAATAATACATAGGTTACTTTTATCCCGGAATTCCCCCGGGATCAGGATTTACGCGGGAAATCCTCCCACGCGAACGAAGTTGCGGGCAGCAACTAGTACTTCAATAAACATTTTTATTTCGGACCACAGAATCCATAAAGTGTTAATAACTTATACCTCATAGCTTACTATCTAGTGTTAGTACCCATCACCCTCCACACAAACTGCTTCATAATAGGAGAGGACACTCTCACCTACCGTTCTTACGTTACCGTTCGTACCTTACTAAGTGAGGCAATAACATTCCAATTTCGATTACTTCAATAGAACTGTCCCGACCGCACTGGACGATGGCGGCTCTCTGCGAACCACGCAGGTACTTGTAGTCTAGGTACGCTAGAAATGTCCGCTAATTACATATTCAGTGAGTGCTACCGCTTCTCATTAAGCTTGTAAGTGGGCATGCTTCTAAAGACGCCATCACTAAAGTGTCAAGGATTGATTGATTTAGCTAGAAACTTTAGTTTCTAGACAATAATCTTATACTTACCTACTTAATTCATCTTGTAAATGCGAAAGATTGTAAGGATGGATTTTGTTAAAACTTTACATTAATATAGCTTATCGGAATAACACATGCCTAATAAAAATATTTTTATTTTATTAAGTTATTCATCACAAGTATTTAATTATTAAAGAAATTGCCCTTGGTATAATTTGATTGATGATGCGCAATCACCGCGGTATCTCTATTGAACATTTCCGCACCCCTGGTAGGCAACAGCACACCTGTCGTCACTTAGCAGTTTAGAAGAGCCTTGCATCAATAGTTACACTAGAGACTTTAGGTACATGAAACCGTGGAAGTTTATATAATGCAAAAAGGCTCGCCTTACTATGAATCTAAAAGTTGATCGAGATATCCATATTGATAAAAACAAACAGTCTACTATTCTATATTCACATTATGTGATACCCAATGTCTCGCCGAAAGGCAAACAAAATATTAATCATATTCTGACAAAATTTATTCTGTACATTTCATAAAAGTCCTTTGAAATTCTGAAGCAATTTTCAATAAAAATAATTTTTGGCTGGCACTTAATTAATTGGACTTTGAAAATGGCGACCTTGGTGCGTACGTGATAGTGATGAATATCGACTATTTATAGTTTAGTTCTGCTGTACTCATGACTATACAATCTAAATTTGACTCATGTTTTAATTAATTCTGTGAAATCATTAATATTAATAGTTAGTACGTATGAGTGGGTTGGTTGGGCTTGGGTTCTAGTTAGCCAGTTGTTATTTGAAATCTTAAATATATAGATGTGTAATGGTTTTTATTTTCTTATTAGTTTTATTTACATTTATGTTGAAGTAGCTTTTAATTTAACGTGGAAACTTCGCTCATTATCCTGGGATACAAAAAAAGTCATGCGTTATTCCAGGTTATCTCAATTTCTAATTTCATCCAGATTCGTTCCCTTGTTTTGGCGTTATTAGTTAACAAACATCTAAACTATAATTCTACTATAATCCTACTTCTTATCTTTCTTACTAATATTATAAATGCGAAAGTTTGTGAGGATGGATGGATGTTTGTTACTCTTTCATGCAAAAACTACTGAACGGTTCTGAATGAAAGAACAAAGACGGATCCTGGCCTATACAACTTTTAAATTTAAAATGGCTCGGCCATTTATCTTTAATGTATAAGAATCTATACAATAAAATCTAAACTATAAGTTTGTAAATAATTTCTTTCGAGAACTTCTTCATTAGAATTGATTTATTAATAAACAAATAGCTGACCGGAAATTGTTGAAAAAAAGGTTGAGTTGTCAATATGCTGCAATTAAACTTATTAATCAGTTTTTATTTCAAATTCTTTATTGTTTTATGTATTCTTTCTCTCTAATAATCTCATTTTATTACAGAAAAAATCTAAAATAATATTTTAATTGTTGAGAATAAAAACTCTATTCTATTTTTATACATGGCAAGCAAAGGCGATGTTGACTATTCTGCCAAATAAAAACTCGAACAAGTTTCAAAAGTGACACAAAGGGAATTGATTGACATTATAAACACAAACAGTTGTTGTAAAACATAGTGTATTACATTCTCTTTGAGTTGTTGTTGTCGGTGATATTGCGAAGTGCATGCGTTTACGTTTCCTTCTCTGTTTTTTGAGACTCTTTTGCTTTTCGAAGTGTTGAAGTACATTATTGTAACCATGTCTAACCAACAACGTTGCACTAATTGTGGATTGAATGTTTACCCGACTGCAAAGGAAGGGTTATGTTTTTCGCGCGTATCTTGTATGTATGTATGTATGTATGTTTGAAATATTCTTTATCACCTCATATCTCCAGAACCACTGAACGGATTCACATAACTGAGGTATCGTTATATTTATCTTAGCAGCCCAAGTGTTCTTAGATAGGCGACATTTGAAAAAATCAAACATGGCGGCTGTGCGTACTCATTATATATAGTGAAAAAAAGAATTTTTTTTTTCGAATACCATAATATGGGTATCAAATTAAAGGGCTTATCACAAGGATTTCAAAAAGGTATATCATATTTATCATTAGTGTAATACTAGCAAAAATAATTCAAAGAGAAAGTTTAAAAATATGAACTTGAGCTCTTTCACTTCCTGAATCCGGTGGGCTGCCAATGTAACACGACCGGGAAAATTAAAAAATTGATAATTAATATTTTAACTGAAAAGTTGAAGAAAAAAATGTTATTAAAAAAATCTAAAAAACTCGACTGCTCAACTGAAATGCAAGGAACAAGCACATTTTTATTTTAAAAAGTGACAAGCAGGCGGACCCATCAGATATAAAAAAAAATACGTTCAATTGGGTCCCGCCTGCTTGTCACTTTTTAAAATAAAAATGTGCTTGTTCCTTGCATTTCAGTTGAGCGGTCGAGTTTTTCAGATTTTGTAAATAACTTTTTTTTCCAAATGCGGAGGTATTTAGTAGAATGCGAAGAAGTTCGTTCATTGTTACAGCAGTGGACCTCTATTCTCGAAGTAAAGTACTTTTATTTAATTAGACAGAAGTAATTACTTTAGTGCTAAATGTTAGCGTGTACAAACATGTATAGAGATCGTCAAATTGTAATAACCTCAAAATTCCATATTTGTATTTATGCTAATATTTTTTTGTTAGAAGTTCTATACAATATTAAATGCTAAGAAACAGTTCTTAGTATTGAACTACACACAATAAAATTATTTTCATCACTGGCCGTGAAAATTTTATATTGAGCCAAAGTTACTATGGACACTCAGCATTGCTCTTTAAAATCTTGTACAAGTGTACACTATACAGTATAACTTCAGTAAAAATTCAAGATAACTTTTGTAGACCATAAGTTTATAATTAGTTTTATGAATGTGGGTTATAACAAGATGAGCTGTCAATAAACTGTTTTACAGTTTGGCAGAATTCAAGATATTATTGTTATTGAATAATTAGAGTTAAATAAATTAAATAATATATTGGCTGTTGCAGAGAGAAGAGTACCCATGGGAGGAGGGAAGGCCTAAGCCGAGCACTCCGGAGGAGGTATTCGCCGAGGAGGACCGCAAGAGGGCCGTCGTCAGAGGTAACTCACTGCTCACTCATGTACTACACTAGCAGTCGCGCGGGCGGAGGACTTTATCACGATAAAAACATAACCCTACTTTATTACAGTTGGGTAAAAGTTTATAACCTTTCTCAAGCTTAAAGCTACTTCCATACCAAATTTCGTCCAAGTCCATTCAGTACTTTCAAAGATTAGCGCGTTCAAACAAACAAACAAACTTTTACACTATAATATTAGTATAGTATAGATAACTATACCAACAAATATAACAACATAACTATGCATGTCCGACAAAATAAGATAACACTTGCTCTGGGCAAAAATATGTAGTGTTTTATTTAAAAAAATATACGTTGTTTGTACATCAATGCTATATATGTTCTTGTATCAATTTAATTACAGTTGTAACGGCATGATTTCCCATGAATTTCGTTTCCATGATTGACGATCTCATTTTTTTTAACTTATCCCGACACTAGAAACTCCACCTGTATTATGAATGTGTTTCATTTGCACTTACACCGAGACCCGGAACAAATATCTATAGGTCGTACAAACACTTGTTCCGATGCCAGAATCGAACCTACGATACGCAGCACAGCAGTCAATTGCTTAACCACTGCGCCAACCGTACCATGATACAACTGTATCCAGTTTATAAATAATAATAATAGTTCATCCTCCGAAAACTCTCTGATATTTACGACAGTTGCTTGTTGTTGCGAAAGTAGCGGCGTGCCCCGGGTCTCATCTTCAATACAATCACACACAACTTAACATAATCACTTTAAATAGTCTCCTCGGAGAATTGCTACCGGCATGGCAGATCAATTACATTGTCTACCGGTCCGTCTGAGTTAAGAACTAACGCTTCCTGTTTCTTTTATTTGTTTTATGTTTCATTGGAACATCAAGTTGTCTGTTTTGGGACCTGACACCGAAGTGGTTATTGATTGACACCCTGAATTATTGACTAATTTATATTTATTGCCAAAAGTGTATTGAGTGATTACTGAGTGCTTGTGGTGCTAATACGATTCGTGTACTAAATTAGATTGCCTGGCGCCAAGCTCACATGTTGGTATGAAGATTGTTCGGTGTTAGCTCTGAACACACCGTAATCCATTTCAATGTCACTCGATTGGATTTACTTCAAAACGAGAGTTTTTGCATCACAAACTAAATAGAAAAAGTACATTTGAAATATTTACGTTTGAAAAACCTTGTTTGAACTGCAAAACAACTAGGTAAATCTAACTAGTCTTTGGTACGACCGCGACGTATATGCACGCTCGGCGGGTCCATACGGGAACGATAAATCCGTCGACTGACACTCGGATGACGCAGTGTATTGTCGCCGCGTGTACATACATACATACATGCTCATTGTCGCTGTGGCATGATGTTCCAGATGAATGATCGGTATGATACAACACAACAAAGGATAAAGTTTTACTCTTAATAATACAAGCAAAATGGCACATATATTCAGATTTATTGACACTTATGTCTGCATGTCTGAAAAGAAGCATACATCTTCAGCAATTTCGAACAAACATATTATCGTCAATCTTCTCATATCAAAGACATAATATAATAGGGAATACGTTGTTTGCTTACAAGTCGCGTCGTTACGTCCACAGCGGAATATTTATGTGGATAATAAAGTAGGAGTGCAGTACAGCTCGCACAAGTATGTCGCTGTCTCCTCACACGCATAGCTTAATGGGTGTGCTGCACTAATGAGACTCATGGCCAGTCATAACTCTGCCGGAGTTATTTTAGCGAGCGATGAGCGCAGCCAGCCCGAGCTAGCCGGCAAACAACAGAATGAGAACTGGAACTCGGTTACTAGTGAACACAAAATACTATTGTATTATTCTGCATATTCGTATGCGAAAGTTATTTTCATTATCATATTATTTTCATTCAATTTGAAATGAGCATCACTCGGCTTTAGGCTTTTAAACTTTAACACTAAACTCAGTCAGTTTTTGCAAGTTTTTTCTATCCCATTTGGATGAAGTTTGTAGTTTTTCCTCTGAAAGCGATTGTATATACTTAAGACTTCGGCGTTAATTTAACATTATTTTTAAGTAAATACATACTTCTATAGTTTAATTTATTCTACCCTGTGGCAGAAGTGACACAATGAGCGACTGACAATCGTCCCACGCACAAATTTTCTCCGGCAGTCAGCATGTCCTCGCCTGTACACGTAGTCGCCGCAAGTTTTACCAAATCACAGTTAAATCTCTTTTCTTGCGCTCTTAAAGCCATCTCCATACTACAGTATGTTCATTATAGATGTGACATAGTTCGCAACTAGGACATTGGAAGCTGCCCGATATGAATGCGTCGTTACATTTTGACGATCTTTCTTACAGTCCAGTTGGCTAGACGATAAACTAAGTTTTTTTCATAAATCTGAGAGCATTACTGTCTTTAGTACCAATAATTTCGTTCCGATAAGTTAACTGAACTCTAGAAAGCGGACTCAATTTATGGTTCATTTAAGCACTGGCTTCTTTTAACTTTGTAAGGAAAACACGATCTTTTTTGCTTTCTTGTATTGAAAAACTCGCGATAAAAGTTTTATTGTTCAAATTACGCCGGGGACACCCACAAATTGAGGTCGCCTGAATTACAATAATAAACAGACACATTTAGAGGAAAGTATTAGCGACGGTGGAGGTCTCGACGACGACAACTTCTCTTAATGAACGAACATTCTGTCGATGTGCCTGGAGAATTTCAAAATGTCTAAAGCTTGCAAAAAGGTTTTAGACACGAGGGATTTAAAAGGCAAGATATAAACGGTTTTTTACATATATTCAAACTCCGGATTGCAAAGTACTACTAGCTGCTGATACCAGATTATGAAGAAATAATAATGTTACAACAAACTTATGTTTTATTATATCGTTTTCATGTATTGTTTGAATTTCCTAGACAGCGGTGACATCAATGATATTACCATATAAGCTTTGTTGAATCGAAACAAATTTCGGAATTGTTTTCTTTTTCTGAGCGTGTTGATTACAAAAATATTATTCTTTAGTGGCACAATATTCGACCTCGGCAACGCGGACCGATACCGCCGTCTCGCGGACACGTACCTAAAGCCTGCAATACATGTTGGCCGAGCGTAGGCCAACGCGAGCGTTGGCAAATAGGTACAAGGCAAGAATTAATGTCCACACGTTCGACAAGTTCGTCGAACGCCAATGCAGACGACCAAAGTAGAAGAGGGTCTGTAGAGCTGCCCACAGCTTGGCCAAGCGCAGGCGAGCGCCTTTGATTTGTGACCAAAAACCGACACCGATCCGAAGTGAGGCAAGTGATCACGAGCAACGGCGAGCGAAGACAAGTTGCACCAAATGAGCTCTATACACGTTGGCGCTGGCCTCCACTCGGCCAACTAGGCAAGTGACACCGAGCGATAGCAAGACAAGGCAAATATACCGTCTACATGTTGGTATTGGCCTTCACTCGACAACGCTCGGCCAACATGTATTGCAGGCTTAATAGATGCTCAGTAGCTTAGTTACGTATAATAGCTCCCCGAGTCGACGGTGCGTCGTATTTCACAGAGCGCCTCAAAGAACAGTCAACTCTGTGGTGACGGAGTTGCTGATGTTGAACAGGGTAGATTGTTATTCAGCCATTCCACCCAGTCTGAGGGGAGTCATTTGATAATTTTCAGCTCGAAAATGGAAACCTATAGCGTATCACATATGGTGGGCGTGGGAAATGTTGTAGGTATATAACGATGCCTCGGATGCGGTTTGTCCGGACAAACGAATCATTGTTGGACTCATATGCTGGGTGTTGGCCACCGCAAGTTTTAGCTCTGTTTCCTACTATTTAGATGAAGTTTGTCACACGCTCTCCCACACACAGACCGTTGTGCTACAACACAACATCGCACCAAGTAATAAACATGCCTGTCCTGCTGTCCCACTCCACAAACAAATGAACTTTACTTACATAAGTTCCCATTACTCTAGCTCCGCCGGCTTGCACCTTTGTCCGGCGAGCTCAATACCTCGCAGATTGATTACTTTACATTTTACTTTGACTATTTCTATTCAATTTCAACTCTCAAATTGTATTGCAATGGATGTGATCGGGTCTAAAGGTCTGATGACATAACTTTAACATGCATCTAATAACTGTTGATGTAAATAAACTTCATAGATACGCAGGAAAACAAAGATCTCATTTTTCGGTTTGAAAATCATCTAATGACTCCTTCCACGCTTAGTAGAGCGGAAGGGAGTGTCTCGTTAGAATCTCGTTAGAATATTTCCGCAACCCCGGCAGGCAATGGCCCTATCGGGCCCCGTCAGTGCTGCTGACTGCTCTTTGAGGCAGAAAAACAAAGGTCTGGTATAGATTTTTGTAAAACAGTAATTTGATAGTTTTAGGATCATTCCAAGTAGGGTACACGCCGGTAAACCTAAAAGTTAGGTACCTAAACAAAATGAAATCGCAAACATCATCACAAAAATATACGAAGTAATTATTGTTGTACGTTTATGTATTCGCTGGTATGTGTAATGTGGGCCGCTTTATAAAGCTCGGCGCGATGGCAGGCGCGGGACCAGTCATTCCGCTTCCGACGCTCGCCCGCGACGGTCGTAACGCTCCGCGCTCTCGATCGTTCTGTGTCTGTGTCATCGCTTCGTCGCGCTCGCCGTGACGTCATTCGTAGTCGCCGACTACGACGCCTGGTCCGGATCCGCCTTTTTCGAGGTGGTGAAGGATTTCCTGTTTCTCTAACAGAGTATCGTCAAAAACAATTTGGTTTGGCCCCTTCAGGGTAAAACCACAGTTTCGTGGTCCTTGGTGGAAACCTCACGGTGTCAACAAAACCAAGGGGGTGCTGACCCGACGCACCCGCTGATCCCCTTCAGGGTGAAGCAGTCAATTGGAGTTGAGTGCTAGGTTTTGGCCTTGGGGGATCTCCTAGTCAAACCTAGTTACTGAGTTTCCTTTTCAGCTACTCACCTAGTGTCGGTTGGGTGTGTCTACCCCTTCGCACTAGACCCAATAGGGCCCGGTTCGCACAATAAGACTGGCGACCGGTTACAAGCTTAGGGCTCACCATTAGGTACTCACCTCCCAGTCTCTACCCGACTGGGAGGGTTACACATCCCCGGACCCATCCATCCGGGGAGTTAGGCCAGTTAGGCTTTAAATAGGCCCCCCGCGGGAGAGAAATCTCCAAAATTTCCTCATTAAATTTTTGATCCATTCGCCAATCATGGCGAACTCCAATATTTTGGAGATATTGTTAGAGATCCTTAGGGAAAACCCTGCTATTTCCGCCAAATATGGCGGAAAAATCCAGCGTGAAATCGCTAATAGTCCTCCGGCTACCGAAGCCAACGTCGCTGATTTTAGTGACGCGCTTGACAGCCCATTATCTCCCCCGCTTGCCGATCAAGGCATCCCAGTTGGTCAATTCACGGAAGTGTTTATTAACTCCGATCCCATTGTTCATCAAACAACGAACGACTTCCAGGTAGATAGCCCTCTATTGCCCCCGCCCGCCGACAAAGTCGTGCCGATCGCCCGATTCCCGAAATCACCCATTGTTTCCGGCCCACCTACTAATCCCATTGTTCATAAAACAATGGACGCCGCGCAGGTGTGCGCTGCACCTGAATTCCGTGAAATGGACATCACCGAACCTATGTCCAATAACAACTCCGACAATGATTTGTCATCATGCCCCTCATCCTCGGAAGACGACTTTCAAGTCGTCACCGGCGGCAAGAGGAAGAAAGGGAAAACCTCCCAGGCCAGCAAGGCCAAAAAGACCACCGCATCACCCCCGTCCCCAACTCAAACGCCCGTACGACCCGCTAGCCCCGTCCCAACGACCTCCACTCGCGCGCAGGATAGTCGTCCCCCCAGCCCGATAGCCCAAACTTCCTCAACCCAAAGGAAGCAACGCCCTCCGCCCCCCTTTTACATCCAGGACAAGGGGAAATGGACTGATGTGTCTAAGATGTGTGTTGATCGAAAGATCAACTACACAAACGCCCGTGCCTGCCAAAATGGCATTAAAGTCACCGTCCCTACGTCGAACGACTATAGGGAATTATATCGCGCCCTCCGTGAAAGGAATATTTCCTTTCACACTTTCTCCTTCCCCGAGGACACGCCCACTCGTGTTATTATTAAACGTGTCCCTAAAGAAATCCTAGTACAGGATATTAAAGACGACCTTGCCGATCAAGGTATACCAGTGATCGCCGTCCATCGCTTACATAAAGCGAGAGGCGGTGAGTTGTACGACATGGTTCTTGTCATTTGTGAACCAACCGAAGGTCATCACCCAATATTTAAGATTAAGTCTATTTGCTCCCTATCCGGTATCTCAATAGAAAAGCCCTACAAAACCGCAACAGTGGGACAATGCCACCGTTGCCAACTGTATGGCCATGCGCAGAGCAACTGCTATGCGACTCCCAGATGCGTCAAGTGTCTGGGCGAGCATAGCACTGCGGACTGCCCACGGCCTAAAGACCGAACCCTCTGTTCGGAACCACCCAGCTGCGTTCTCTGCGGCCAGACTGGTCACCCGGCAAACTACCGCGGCTGTCCCAAAGCCCCCAAACTCGCTCCTAAATTAGCGAAGCGCGCCAACGCCCGCCAACAGAGAGAGGCACCTTCTTCTCAAATTCCCCAACGTCTCGCTCCTCAGAGACCGTCCCCGTGGAACAGGCTAAACCACGAAAAAGCCTTTCCCTCCTTGGCCCCTGCCAAACCTTTGCAGGCACTGATGGATATACCCATCGCAGCGCAGATCCTGCCTATAGCCGTGGCTACAGAGCCCACAGCCAGTCACAAACCCGCGCCTCAAACCACTGCTGCTCCTGCAGTCAAACAACCGCCCAATCCCTCACCCGTCGCGCACGACGAGGCTTGCGCCCAGACTATACTGCGCCATTATAGGTTATTTATGACCCGCCAAGCCAGATCTCTCCGCGATGCCCTTCTGGCTGCCGAACAGCAGAATAACGGCAAAATTACGACGGCAATGTACAGCCAAATATTCAGCACACACAGTGATGTGGTGCTAGGTCTCGACCAGATGGATGCGATGGACTGATCCAATGGATTCCCAACGCACAAACCACACTAGGCCTCGATCCCTCAAATTAGGTTTTTTCAACGCCAATGGCATTTTCAACCAACGCGCCGAAATAACTAAATTCCTCCGCGACCACCAATTAGACATTCTCCTTATACAGGAGACCCTTTTGAAACCCCACCGCGCTGATCCCAAAATTGCGAATTACCATCTAGTTCGCAATGACAGAACACGTTGCCACGGCGGCGGTACCCTTATTTATTATAGAAAGGAGTTATACTGCATCCCTCTGACCCCACCCGCGCCTCTCTCTCACCTAGAGTACTCTGCCTGTCGACTAGGCATGACTGGTCATCCTCCGATAACCATCATCTCTGCCTACCATCCCCCACCATCGGTCGCGTCTCTTGCTTCAGACGATCCTATCGCGCTCACCAGCGATCTCACGACTCTCTTCGGCCTGAGTGACTCCGTCTTACTAGCGGGCGATCTCAACGCCAAACACCCCGCTTGGAACAGCAACACGACAAATGCCAGAGGCAGAATCGTGTATAACCTAGGCGCGACCCTAAACTACGACGTCATCGCTCCGATGACTCCCACCCACTACCCACACGACCCCAACCATAACCCCGATGTCCTCGATGTGGCGCTCCTAAAGAATGTAAACCTCCGTTTACACTCCATAGAAGCGCTTCACGAGCTCAATTCGGATCACCGTCCCGTTATCCTACACCTAGGTTCCCGCTCGGGTAACCATGATCCTACCCAACCTCCTCCGACCCAATTGATCACTGACTGGAGGAAAGTAAGTGAAAAACTGAAATCCACCACGTCGCCTCAATTGGACACCATTCCTGACCACATAGTCTCAGTCGTTGACACGACGGCGGCGATCGACTCGCTTACAAATCACGTACAATCCGTCCTGAACGATTGTTCAAGGGAAGTTCCTGTAGTGGAAGACCACCGCTGGAAACTCCCGGACGATGTACGGAATCTGATAACCGAGTAGAACGCAGCCATCCGTGCGTACAGCGCTTTTCCCTGCGCCGCAAACTAACCTCACATGCGCAACTTACAGCGTGCTGTAAGGAAACGCATTACCGAGAAGCGTAATGCGAGCTGGGACAAGATGCTGAGCGAACTTGAGCCCACCCATCTTGCCTTCTGGCAGCTTCAGAGGAAGTTACGATCCACTGAAGAGGCCACAATGCCTCCTCTCATTCGTCCCGATAAGAGTGTCGCCTTCGATAACTCTGAAAAAGCAGAATGCCTAGCCGACAGCCTAGAGTCCCAGTGTTCTCCCAGCTCTCAACCAGTAGACCAAGCCCACCTCGATATGGTGAACGCCGAAGTCGAACGTAGAACTTCCCTTCCGCCCGTCGAAGATCCCGATAATCCACTGGCCCCCATCACTCCTGATGAGGTCCAGGATATCATTAAAAGTCTCCAACCGCGAAAAGCCCCTGGCTCCGACGGCATCACCAATAGGGTTTTCAAACTTTTCCCCGCCCAGCTTATAGTGCTAATGACTGCCATCTTCAATGGTGCATTGAGCAATAATATGTTCCCCGCAACCTGGAAACAGGCCACCGTCATAGGTATTCCCAAACCAGGCAAGCCCAAGTCTGACCCGTCTAGCTACCGTCCCATTAGCTTACTCAACGTCCTTGGTAAAATCTATGAAAGGCTTATATATAAGCGGCTCAAAGATTTTGCCGAAGCAAAGAGTCTTATACCCAATGAGCAGTTTGGATTTAGAACCGAACACTCATGTATCCAACAAGTCCACCGCATCATAGAACACGTCAGCGCCGGCTTCCAACGGGGCGCAATAACGGGAGCCTTATTCTTCGACATAGCGAAAGCGTTCGACAAAGTCTGGCACAATGGCTTAATCTATAAGCTATACCAACTCGGCGTGCCTGACCGTCTCGTGCTCATCCTACGGGACTTTTTATCGAATCGCACCTTTCGTTACCGAATTGAGGGGGAGCTTTCCTCCCCCCATCCCATTCGCGCAGGAGTTCCTCAAGGCTCCGTACTATCCCCCCTCGTTTTCACGCTATTCACTAGCGATATCCCCAAGCATAAAAATACTCAGCTAGCCCTATTTGCCGACGATACAGCTATCTATTATACCGGTCTTAAACCCGATGCCATCGCTCGCACTCTCCAAACTTCCGCAAACACTCTGGCCAAGTGGTTCCGGAAATGGAGAATCGAAGTCAATCCAGACAAAAGCCAGGCAGTCCTCTTTTCTAAGCCGCGGATAAACCCACCCTCCCCCCGTCCGATTACCATGTACGGCAAGCCGATCCCCTGGGAAAAGCAAGCCAAATACTTAGGCGTGGTCCTCGATAAACACCTTTCCTTCGCTGAGCACATAAAGCAGGCACGTTCGCGCGCCGCTTTCGCTCTAGGTAGGCTTCACTTCATTCTTAGCTCCCGCAGCAAGTTATCACTCAGGTGCAAGCTGCGTATTTTCACCGCGGTCATCCGTCCCATCATGAACTACGCCTGCGTTGTTTTCGCACACGCAAAGCCCTACCTCCTCCACAAGATGCAGACCCTTCAAAACCGATTCCTCCGTAGAGTCACGGGAGCCCCCTTTTATGTTCGAAATGAGCTTCTTCACGTAGACCTCAAGATGCCCACCATCCAGCAGTTCATGAAACGTGTCTCCAAGCGTTTCTTTGATACTGCAATCCAACATAGGAATCCCCTTATCGTATCGGCCGCCCAATACGAACCCTCGCGTATCTCTAAGATTCGCCGACCAAGGCATACCCTAGTCACTCCCGATGACGCAATCACCCTGCTCCAAGAGAGCCGTAGGGAAACAAGTACAGTGGCACACAAAAACAAAAACCGACCGTCCTTCCGTCCTCGCCGCCGAGGCCCGCCGCGACGTCCCCGTAATAGTCCGCCCCGACCCTTGCCAGAGCCAGCCCGCGACGCTGAGCTAGTATCTTTAAATTCCCTTATTAATAATAAAAATGATATGATCCAGCCTGTCCCTGGCTGCCCTCCCACTGCGACGCCCTAAGCCGAGGTCCGTACCCCACAGGGGGTGCTCTTAGCGTGTAGTCGCCTAGTTTGTAAGTTTTCTAATAAGCCCTGGCTGGAGGCTTTAATTAATTTATTAATTAAGGCAACCACAGGCAAGCCCGGTTAAGCAGCCGACAACCTCAGAGGTTGACCTGCGAGATGCCACACAAAAAAAAAAAAAAGCAGGCGCGGGAGGTGACTGAGTATCATTTACTGCCAACTTTAATTCGTCGGCGGTAATACGTCAGGCTCGCTCGTGACGCCGCACGGTGGGCTGAAAAACGGCTTTCATAGACTTAGGCATTTTATTTTGCAAGTGCCAGTTTTTGTGCCGGATATCACTTCTATTTGTTATAACAATATACAAAAATGACACCAGAATTGATTCTGCACAAAAACGAAGGAATTATAATTTTTTTACGAAAATTTTGTATGGAGCTAGTATGAAAAATCGAAATATCTCTGAAACGGCAGCGATAACCGTAATATCCTTATAGGAGGTTTTAGTACTAATTATTTATGATTTTTTGACATACGTTACATAATGGTTGTAGATGCCTTTTTTTTTTGTAAATCGTCAGAATATTTTTATTTATTTTTACATATTAAACGTTCCTTTTAGTGTTTAAGTTGAAGAATTCAGAGCTTTAACAACTCTTAACATAAAATAGCATCACCCCTATAGACCTGAAGGACTAGACAGAGGTGTGTAGTATCTTGTTGATCTTGTAAGATTTCCAACAATACCAAATAGTTGAATATCAGTGTCAAAGTGCCCATGCTGTCGCTTCTTTTAGAAAGATAGGGGAATGAAATTGTTAATTGATCATACCCTAAAAGTATGATTACAACATAACCGGACACATAATAATATCGACACAAAAGGAATTTTAAAACCTTGCATACGTTCAAAATACAAAATAACATATTGTGTAGTCATCTAATGAGTCTGATGACAAGTAATTAAGTAATTAGAATGATGGTTGTAGTCTTCTGATTCTAATGAGCCTATTAAGTGATTAAATGATTTGAAATATCTCGCAACAATACCAACTAAGAACTGCATTCACCTTTTTATAATTAGTGAGCTAATGTGATTTGCTAATGTTGATTAGTTCTACTATGAGTTCTACGAAATGTTTTTGACGATTATAAATTTTTATTATCATATCTTTTATAACTTTAATGAGGGTAGTTAACTAATTATTGACTTTATACAATAAAAGGGCTATAATTTTGTTCCATAATTTAGATTGTTCACAACCGTGTAACTGCTAACACTAAAACTATTTGCTTTGCGACTACAAAATCTTAGAATGGAAAGTTTAATCACCAACTTAGATTTGTTTGTTCTTCTAAAAAGTGAGTGTCCTTCATTTAATCATGAAGTATTGTTTAGTGCAATTGTGTCCCGCATAGGCGATTGCCTTTCTGCCGAAGATCAAGTAACTCTCAAAGAATTTTGCCGGAGATTCACGCGAGCTGCTTTAAACAGGTGGCAGAAATCTAAACGATTCTTTGATAAGTTTAGAAATACGTACGGAGAGTGGTTGCAAGCAAATATTGATTGGCCGAGTTGCGTGCAAACTTTAATAAATCAAGAACCAACTGTTGATGAGATACCAAGAGCACGCTCAGTCTCTCCAGAACCTTCGACATCATCGACTGTTGGAACAATGACAAAAAGGTCCCGAAAACCATTCAAAGATCTGGGAAGCAAACAGAAAAGAGAAGATCTAGTGAGCACATAGGCGAGGATTCCTGTGAATTGGCATATGCAGCTGCAGCACGTTTAAAAGAAGAAGGTTATGAAGATATCGCATCTGTAATCAATTATATGATCAAAAATCCAGAAGCTGCCGTTAAAATCAAGGAAAGCATTAAGAAAACAGTAATATTTACACCAGAGAAAGCACTTGGATTGCTTCTTTCACTTAAGCTTTCAAAGTGGCAATATATTACGTTGCGAGAGACTGCCATTCGGGAAGGTGCTAAGGATATTTACCCATCCTACTATAAACTGCAACAAACTAAGCTTGCATGCTACCCTCCTAATCAATCAGTATCAGTTACGGATTCATCAGCTAGAATTACACTTCAAGCTTTACTTGACATCACGGTGAAGCGGATTCTTCAAAGTCTTTCTGATAATGTGGAAAATAAGCAGTTAAAGCTGATATCGAAGTGGGGATTTGATGGTGCTTCCAATCAAAGCCGATACAAGCAGAAAATGGACGGCGAGCATGATGATTCAAGCATTTTCATGACCTCCTTGGTGCCACTGAAACTGACAGATGGAGATAATACTATATGGACAAACCCGAAACCATGCTCAACTTTTTATTGTCGTCCGGTTCAGTTCACTTTTGTAAAAGAAAGCCATGCAGTTGTCATTGATAACAAAAGAAAAATGGATGAGGAAATTGAGGCCCTTAACCCCACAGAGTGCATTAATAGTAACAGGGTGACTCATAAACTAATGATGACAATGATCGACGCAAAAATCTGCACGTACCTTTCTGAAGCTAGATCAAATGCATCATGCTACCTGTGCTTAGCAAAACCAACAGAAATGAACCACTTAGATGCTGTAACATCAAAAACTGTGTGTTCTGACATATATGAATTTGGCCTATCATCCCTACATGCCCGTATAAATTGCATGGAATGTCTGTTACACATTGCGTACAGACTTGACTTCAAACAGTGGGCAGCAAGAAGTAATGAGCATAAAGATATGTTACAAAACAGAAAAAAAAACATTCAAAATAAATTTAAAGAGGAGCTCAATCTGTTAATTGATATAGTAAAACAAGGCTCGGGAACTACCAATGACGGGAATACCGCAAGGAAGTTTTTCGAGTTTCCCAATAAAACTGCAGCTATTACTGGGTTGGATCAAAACCTGATAAAAAGATTTGCTGTTATTTTGCAAGCAATAACATCTGGTGAGAAGATCGATGTCATCAAATTTAAAGATTTTGCTCGCAAAACAGCAGAAAAGTACGTGGAATTATACGACTGGTACTACATGTCATCAACCGTACATAAACTATTAATACACGGAGCTGACATAATCGAAAAAAATGATATTGTCCCGATTGGGACTCTCTCGGAAGAAGCCTCAGAGTCTCGAAACAAAGATTTTAGGAGGTTCCGGGAACATCATTCGCGGAAAAGAAGCAGGCAAGATTCTAATCAAGATATCCTAAATATGCTTGTTGTTTCTTCGGATCCTTTTCTAAGTGCACAAAGGCCGAAGTTAGATGCCAAAAGGAAGACAACCTTTTTTGCTGAAACTCTCGACCTAATACAGTTTCCGGAAACTGAGTTCGAGTTTGTAGGTATATCCGATCTGGATTCTGACTCGGAATTGGAGTCCGACAACGAAAGTTGTAAAGAAAATTTGTAAAATTTAATTATTTTTCTTTATGTTCTTTTGTTATTTATGTTAGTTTATTGTACCAATATGTTTAGTTAATAATTTCATAAATTATAGTTTCAAATATGTATTTTGTATAATTGAATTTATTAGATATTATTTTTGTTACTTCTGTTTTATTTAAATTACCTATCAATAAAAAGTTTATATACAGTCTTTTTTTTTCACATATTCTTAATATTTGGGGAAAAAGCATGCTTCCTAACGATGTTCTTAACTTTGACACAGTTCATGGATCGTTTTGAACAGTTTCATATGTTAAAATAAATAATGTTAGTACTATAATCCCCTATAAGGATATTATTATTATTATGTGTCCGGTTATGTTGTAATCATACTTTTAGGGTATGATCAATTAACAATTTCATTCCCCTATCTTTCAAAAAGAAGCGACAGCATGGGCACTTTGACACTGATATTCAACTATTTGGTATTGTTGGAAATCTTACAAGATCAACAAGACACTACACACCTCTGTCTAGTCCTTCAGGTCTATAGGGGTGATGCTATTTTATGATAAGAGTTGTTAAAGCTCTGAATTCTTCAACTTAAACACTAAAAGGAACGTTTAAATATGTAAAAATAAATAAAAATATTTTGACGATTTTTTTTAAAAAAAGGCATCTACAACCATTATGTAACGTATGTCAAAAAATCATAAATAATTAGTACTATAACCCCCTATAAGGATATTACGGTTATCGCTGCCGTTTTAGAGATATTTCGATTTTTCATACTAGCTCCATACAAAATTTTCGTAAAAAAATTATAATTCCTTCGTTTCTGTGCAGAATCAATTCTGGTGTCATTTTTATATATTGTTATAACAAATAGAAGTGATATCCGGCAAAAAAACTCGCACTTGCAAAATAAAATGCCTAAGTCTATGAAAGCCGATTTTCAGCCCACCGTGCGCCGCCATTACTTCACAAACCGCGCAATCTCGGCGATCTCCTCTCAGGGACGCGACATGTGATTTATGTTCTAAAATTAGTTATGCCAGGTTAAGCCGAACGCTCATTATTTTCCAGCCTATTTAATTTTAGTAACCAGGACAAGCCTTTTTTAGGGTTCCGTAGCCGAATGGCAAAAAACGGAACCCTTATAGTTTCGACATGTCTGTCCGTCTGTCTGTCTGCTGCCTATTTTGCCCCATAAATCTTCAATCGGGTTTAGTTCAAGACTATGAGGCGACACTGTAATTAACTCCTGGTCCCTGTTACCTTCCAAATTATTTCGAAGAACTCTGAAGTGGTGCATGGAACAAATCTTGGACAAACTAATCCTTTTATGGGGAAATTATCCTGGCTCTTGGAAGCAAAATGTCTTCGAGGATGTCTTTGTCTTTGAAACACTATTATTGATTCAATAGATATTATTTTTAGCTTGCTTTAGTATTGCACTTGACATTGATTTGACTGATAGATATTTGGCAATGATAGCTAATAGGACGACATGCAAACAATACTAGACTACCTAAAGAGGTTTTCATCTTAGGGAAACCGTTTATTTCTATAACATGCTACTTTATTTTTCTACTATGTTCTATATTTTTGAACACTTGGAATGCTTGGATACCATTGGCGCGATGACTGTAACCATATTTATGGCGGTTTGACTGAACCAAGGAACTTGTACCTAAACTGGAATGCGTACGCGAAGCTCAAATCCGTTCCGAAGAGTATACCCTCGAAGGACCTAGCTATCTCTTTCTAGTAGTGTGTATATCAATTCGTGATAAACGTAAGGACAATTTTATTTGATGCAATATTTGCAGGTTTTTTTAAGACACTTATTATTAACCTTACAAATGATGTATTTCTGTTACCGCTATAACAAAAAATACTAACAATTAATTAAAATAAATATTCAAGGGAGACTCCCATACAACAGTTGTGATTTTTTTGGCGCTTTTTATTGGTAATGGTTCCGTACCATTCATTACCTACCTATAAAAATACCCTTCATGCGTGAGTCCGACTCGTGCTTGGTCGGTTTTTTTTCTTAACAACCTATTAAATAGAAAGAAAGAAATAAATTCTATTATAAATACAAAGGTCTGTGTCGGTCTGTTACGCTTTCACGGTTAAACCACAGAGCCGCTTTCGAAAAAATTTGGCATGGAGATAGTTTAAAACCCTGGGATCTATATAGGGTTCTTTCTATCTCAGATTTTTGAATAGTTGCTCGGTAGCGCGATATAACAGAATTCCACGTGGGCGAAAAGCTAGTTCTCAATATATATCTGAGGAACTTATATTGAGCGCGCTAATTTCTATAATAAACCCTTCCTTATGCGGGCTAAATGCAAAATTGATTTTGTTAAGCAGACTTTATTGTGTTGAATTATAAACTTTCAAAGTGGTTAAGACCCGTGATACAAATACAATTATTGCAGATACAGAATTAATAACAGAATCACCAGCTGGCAATTCTTCGAAGGCTTGGCCTTGATAGGCAGTGGTATAGACGTCCAAATAAACGTGCATGAATTGGTAATCTACGTTTATTCGACACTTGTACGGTCAGACCCAGTAGACTAAAAATAAAATGAATTGAAATTGAAAATGATGCAATCTATACTAATATTATACAGCGGAAAAGTTTGTTTGTTTGTTTGCTTGAACGCGCTAATCTTCGAAAGTACAGGGTGGATTTGGATGCAATTTGGTATGGAAGTAGCTTGAAGCTTGAGGAAGGTTATAGGCTAATTTTTACGCGACTGCAAAAAAGGAGAGTTATGTTTTTACCGTGATAGAATCCACGGGAGCAAAGCCCCGCGTTAGTACTAGTGTTTATATATAATTATAAAACTACTAAAACCCTTCATGAAAAACGATGATTATAAATAGAAAGAATAACAGAAGAGATATAATTTATTTATGTATATATTTATTTAGGTTAACCTACAATTGTTTACACTATACATTTGTATGAAACAGTCATATTACATTTATAAGTGTAACAATTAATTACAGGCTAACACCACATGTGCTATTTAAGGTTAGAAATCAATATTATTAACAAACATAATTCTAAATATAAAGGAGGCAGATCGAATGACAATTATAAGGTTATTATTATTAGGTTGGTTCTATATTTTCTAGTTCCTCATATGTTGCAGCTGCAGGTTTGTTACAAGATTGGCTTGACACACAACCCTAAAAAATGTATTACACTATTATTAGTTAAAAGTATGGAAATAATCTTTAAATTATGAATTATTATTATTATTTGTCGACATTAACTAACTGCAGTGGATAAGAGTTAAATAATTAAGTTATAAGTAATTATTAATATAATAAACTACACTTGTATGCAAGTTTGCGTAGCTGAGTTTTTGGCCAAAATGATATAAAATATTTTTGCCATCAATTTTTTAAGCAAAAGTAAATAAATCAACTAAAATGTCGACTTTTATGCTTATTCATTTGACTCCTTTCATAACTTTCACTTACCAGATCTTTGAATGTGCCCAGTACAGGTTGTATATTCTTTTCTTTAGTGGGTTTCAATATTATAGTACTTAAAACATTTATTTGTTTCGCTTTAACAGGAATCTAAAATAATAATAGATTGATGAGAACAATATTTTAGTATTTATGGTTAAGATAGATTCAAAATGAAAATTCATCTTGCTACGCTCATATTCTATTTCGAAACGGTGATCTTCATGTCATTTGTAAAGATTTAAAACCTAATTTAGGGAAAATGGATGGAATTGCATCATTTGATCTTGTTTCGAAATGCAATATTTCTTCGGGCTTGAAATGACGGCTACAAATTTTGGAACCGTTTCTGACCTTTTTCTGTGTAGAACACTGAGCCACCGGTCTCGATCATCATTTATAGGAAAGCTTAAAATAACAAAAAATAATAAAAAATGAGAAGAAAGAAAAAAAAAACGACGGGTTGCACTCCGGGAGTGCCGGCAGAAGTGAAAACTTGAATATTAACGCTGTGAATTTTTGATATTTTGGAATGTTTAGGGAATCATTTTGCACGAATTGCTTTAATTATCAGTAAAAAAGTACTATCATTTATGTGGTAGAATACAATATTTATTTATTGCGCTGTCGTACACAAACATGACAATTTATATTACATTAAAAAGTTTATCTCTTAGACTCTCCGTCCGCCTTGCGAATTTTCGATCAGGTCACGTGTCCTGACGCGAGTTTAACATTTTTTACCCATTACAAAAAAAGTGCACAACGCCGCTAAAGAAGTTTTCACTTCAATAATAAATAAGAAGAATAAAGAGAAGAACATCCACTTTTACAATGAAAACATAGTCACCCTAAATGCAATTTGTAAACAAAGTCACAAAACTTACTTAAAAAAGAAAATTCCAGACCCGGGGTACCTTGCGATTAACCACAAAACACGTTCTTACCATGGTTACAGTATCTTGCACTTTAATATTACGAAAACTCACAAAATTAAATATAATGCAAATTTACAAACATACAGATGTCAAGTAAACGTCAGACAGCAACGTAGTAATTGCCATGTATAGTATAATATATCACTACTAATTGTTACAAATTCCATTTTTTTTTTGTTTTAAACATCTTGTGATTGCATGGTAAAATAACTTTAATTTTCATTAATATGCATACAGTAATAATGGCAATTCATTTTAAAGATAGAATTCCAAAGAAGTTTAAAACTAGGTGTTATTACTACAACAGACAGAGCGAAAAAATTACCATTGAAATAAATATTTTTAATCTGACACACAGAAGAAAGGGACACAATCCACACACGGCACTGTCTCGCTCGGAACGAATAGTTCCTTCAGTTTTATGCGTGCAAATTTATACTCTATTGTTTAACAGCTAAGAAAGACTTTCTGTATTCCTTGAATCATTCGTAAGCAATCCAGTTAGTAGGTAGAAGATCCTTGGACTGAACCGATCTACATTTTAAACGTGTCGACTTTTTGAGCGAATATATTGTTGACAACAATAAGGAAACTTTGTTTTTATCGATATTATTGACTTTTTGGTTACGTCTATTTATTTGACTACCCTAAGTGTCACTAACTATTTGACGCTGACTGTACAACTCATGGTTTATATCCAATTATCATGTGACCACTTCAGGAGTATATTCTTTTGAATATAAAAACATTTCTAAAAAACATCTGGCAGAGAAATCAGTCACCTTACATAAAAAGTACAGTTGAACACAAAACCTCCTTTACCTACTGAAGTCCGTTAAAACTGGTCATTCTTGCAAACACACCTGCAGAGCGCACCTGTGTTGATATTCATTTGATTTTATATTGAATTAATTTTAGTTGTGTATTCCGTGTAAAAAGTGTTGTATGCAATCTACGAATCAAAATGCTTTATTTATTTATTTACTAAAGCTTTTAATTCAACACTAAATGTACAAAGGCGGGCTTAATGCCTTAGACATTCTCTACCAGTCAACCGGGTGATAGGTGCTTTCATTCATAAAACCATCCTTACTCTTAGATAAATGATTTTGTGACAGTAACATGACAAGTACTTTGTAATCTTTACTCCATAATATCTCAGGGGACCGGACTGCTTTTCCTTATCACAGGTCTTTCATGACCTAGCTAGGAGAGCAGTGCTCACCCACACGTTGTAGATATAGTACTTATTATGTGAAACTGTATTGTAACGTGTACTTTAATGCATTGTTTTGAGCAACTAAATAAATAAATAAAAATAAAAAATATATATTTTGCTGCAGCGCACGTACTGAACAATGAATCCAATTAAATGTACGAAATTAAAGGTTTCAGAAATATTATATTTGCACAGCCTGGTATCGCGGCCCCTGTCAGCGCTACAGCGTTGCCTTGGATCTCCAACTTTGTGCGATATAATTAAGTATTTCCACATTTTATGACAAAAAAAAAACGTGTATATAATAGAAAACAAGAACATTTCTTATAGGTAATAGTAACAAAAAAACTAAGCGTGATATCTACAGTAGTCACGCAGCACTATGACACGGTACGGCATAGCGATTTTCTGTAGCTATTTTTTTCTTTCTCCTCAACATACAAAATTACATTTATATTGTCTTACTAGTACTCTCGCGGGGCTTCGCTCCCGTGGATTCTATCACGGTAAAAACATAACTCTCCTTTTTTGCAGTCGGGTAAAAAGTAGCCTATAACCTTCCTCAAGCTTCAAGCTACTTCCATACCAAATTTCATCCAAATCCACCCAGTACTTTCGAAGATTAGCGCGTTCAAGCAAACAAACAAACAAACAAACTAACAAACTTTTCCGCTTTATAATATTAGTATAGATTCTTATACAGTAAAGGGTATATTCAAGGTGTATATTATTATAAGTGCTACGATACGATACGGCGTAGCAATGTTCTAGGGCTACGGGCTACGTGTGCTACGATACGCTACGGCGTAGCATTATGACGACTGCCACTGCCCCAGGTGTATCTTATGTGTGGATCTCCTTCTGTACGATCCTCTCTCACATTTATAATTTAGCACAGAAGTACACCTGCGACCAATATAACATCTTCATATATAAAGCGCTCAAGAACCGCAAACAATACATATTACAGGGGGGTTTTCTAATAATATGTGTAATTTCAACACTTTAGTGGTTGTACATACATTTTAGTTTTTTTCAAATGATACAGAATGATCCTTCTGTTTGATTTTGCTATATGCATTGTTTAACTGAGTGTAGGGGCGCACGGTGGGCTGAAAATCGGCTTTCATAGACTTAGGCATTTTATTTTGCAAGTGCGAGTTTTTTTGCCGGATATCACTTCTATTAGTTATAACAATATACAAAAATGACACCAGAATTGATTCTGCACAGAAACGAAGGAATTATAATTTTTTTACGAAAATTTTGTATGGAGCTAGTACGAAAAATCGAAATATCTCTAAAACGGCAGCGATAACCGTAATATCCTTATAGGGGGTTATAGTACTAATTATTTATGATTTTTTGACATACGTTACATAATGGTTGTAGATGCCTTTTTTTAAAAAAAATCGTCAAAATATTTTTATTTATTTTTACATATTTAAACGTTCCTTTTAGTGTTTAAGTTGAAGAATTCAGAGCTTTAACAACTCTTATCATAAAATAGCATCACCCCTATAGACCTGAAGGACTAGACAGAGGTGTGTAGTGTCTTGTTGATCTTGTAAGATTTCCAACAATACCAAATAGTTGAATATCAGTGTCAAAGTGCCCATGCTGTCGCTTCTTTTTGAAAGATAGGGGAATGAAATTGTTAATTGATCATACCCTAAAAGTATGATTACAACATAACCGGACACATAATAATAATAATATCCTTATAGGGGATTATAGTACTAACATTATTTATTTTAACATATGAAACTGTTCAAAACGATCCATGAACTGTGTCAAAGTTAAGAACATCGTTAGGAAGCATGCTTTTTCCCCAAATATTAAGAATATGTGAAAAAAAAAAGACTGTATATAAACTTTTTATTGATAGGTAATTTAAATAAAACAGAAGTAACAAAAATAATATCTAATAAATTCAATTATACAAAATACATATTTGAAACTATAATTTATGAAATTATTAACTAAACATATTGGTACAATAAACTAACATAAATAACAAAAGAACATAAAGAAAAATAATTAAATTTTACAAATTTTCTTTACAACTTTCGTTGTCGGACTCCAATTCCGAGTCAGAATCCAGATCGGATATACCTACAAACTCGAACTCAGTTTCCGGAAACTGTATTAGGTCGAGAGTTTCAGCAAAAAAGGTTGTCTTCCTTTTGGCATCTAACTTCGGCCTTTGTGCACTTAGAAAAGGATCCGAAGAAACAACAAGCATATTTAGGATATCTTGATTAGAATCTTGCCTGCTTCTTTTCCGCGAATGATGTTCCCGGAACCTCCTAAAATCTTTGTTTCGAGACTCTGAGGCTTCTTCCGAGAGAGTCCCAATCGGGACAATATCATTTTTTTCGATTATGTCAGCTCCGTGTATTAATAGTTTATGTACGGTTGATGACATGTAGTACCAGTCGTATAATTCCACGTACTTTTCTGCTGTTTTGCGAGCAAAATCTTTAAATTTGATGACATCGATCTTCTCACCAGATGTTATTGCTTGCAAAATAACAGCAAATCTTTTTATCAGGTTTTGATCCAACCCAGTAATAGCTGCAGTTTTATTGGGAAACTCGAAAAACTTCCTTGCGGTATTCCCGTCATTGGTAGTTCCCGAGCCTTGTTTTACTATATCAATTAACAGATTGAGCTCCTCTTTAAATTTATTTTGAATGTTTTTTTTTCTGTTTTGTAACATATCTTTATGCTCATTACTTCTTGCTGCCCACTGTTTGAAGTCAAGTCTGTACGCAATGTGTAACAGACATTCCATGCAATTTATACGGGCATGTAGGGATGATAGGCCAAATTCATATATGTCAGAACACACAGTTTTTGATGTTACAGCATCTAAGTGGTTCATTTCTGTTGGTTTTGCTAAGCACAGGTAGCATGATGCATTTGATCTAGCTTCAGAAAGGTACGTGCAGACTTTTGCGTCGATCATTGTCATCATTAGTTTATGAGTCACCCTGTTACTATTAATGCACTCTGTGGGGTTAAGGGCCTCAATTTCCTCATCCATTTTTCTTTTGTTATCAATGACAACTGCATGGCTTTCTTTTACAAAAGTGAACTGAACCGGACGACAATAAAAAGTTGAGCATGGTTTCGGGTTTGTCCATATAGTATTATCTCCATCTGTCAGTTTCAGTGGCACCAAGGAGGTCATGAAAATGCTTGAATCATCATGCTCGCCGTCCATTTTCTGCTTGTATCGGCTTTGATTGGAAGCACCATCAAATCCCCACTTCGATATCAGCTTTAACTGCTTATTTTCCACATTATCAGAAAGACTTTGAAGAATCCGCTTCACCGTGATGTCAAGTAAAGCTTGAAGTGTAATTCTAGCTGATGAATCCGTAACTGATACTGATTGATTAGGAGGGTAGCATGCAAGCTTAGTTTGTTGCAGTTTATAGTAGGATGGGTAAATATCCTTAGCACCTTCCCGAATGGCAGTCTCTCGCAACGTAATATATTGCCACTTTGAAAGCTTAAGTGAAAGAAGCAATCCAAGTGCTTTCTCTGGTGTAAATATTACTGTTTTCTTAATGCTTTCCTTGATTTTAACGGCAGCTTCTGGATTTTTGATCATATAATTGATTACAGATGCGATATCTTCATAACCTTCTTCTTTTAAACGTGCTGCAGCTGCATATGCCAATTCACAGGAATCCTCGCCTATGTGCTCACTAGATCTTCTCTTTTTCTGTTTGCTTCCCAGATCTTTGAATGGTTTTCGGGACCTTTTTGTCATTGTTCCAACAGTCGATGATGTCGAAGGTTCTGGAGAGACTGAGCGTGCTCTTGGTATCTCATCAACAGTTGGTTCTTGATTTATTAAAGTTTGCACGCAACTCGGCAAATCAATATTTGCTTGCAACCACTCTCCGTACGTATTTCTAAACTTATCAAAGAATCGTTTAGATTTCTGCCACCTGTTTAAAGCAGCTCGCGTGAATCTCCGGCAAAATTCTTTGGGAGTTACTTGATCTTCGGCAGAAAGGCAATCGCCTATGCGGGACACAATTGCACTAAACAATACTTCATGATTAAATGAAGGACACTCACTTTTTAGAAGAACAAACAAATCTAAGTTGGTGATTAAACTTTCCATTCTAAGATTTTGTAGTCGCAAAGCAAATAGTTTTAGTGTTAGCAGTTACACGGTTGTGAACAATCTAAATTATGGATCAAAATTATAGCCCTTTTATTGTATAAAGTCAATAATTAGTTAACTACCCTCATTAAAGTTATAAAAGATATGATAATAAAAATTTATAATCGTCAAAAACATTTCGTAGAACTCATAGTAGAACTAATCAACATTAGCAAATCACATTAGCTCACTAATTATAAAAAGGTGAATGCAGTTCTTAGTTGGTATTGTTGCGAGATATTTCAAATCATTTAATCACTTAATAGGCTCATTAGAATCAGAAGACTACAACCATCATTCTAATTACTTAATTACTTGTCATCAGACTCATTAGATGACTACACAATATGTTATTTTGTATTTTGAACGTATGCAAGGTTTTAAAATTCCTTTTGTGTCGATATTATTATGTGTCCGGTTATGTTGTAATCATACTTTTAGGGTATGATCAATTAACAATTTCATTCCCCTATCTTTCTAAAAGAAGCGACAGCATGGGCACTTTGACACTGATATTCAACTATTTGGTATTGTTGGAAATCTTACAAGATCAACAAGATACTACACACCTCTGTCTAGTCCTTCAGGTCTATAGGGGTGATGCTATTTTATGTTAAGAGTTGTTAAAGCTCTGAATTCTTCAACTTAAACACTAAAAGGAACGTTTAATATGTAAAAATAAATAAAAATATTTTGACGATTTTAAAAAAAAAAGGCATCTACAACCATTATGTAACGTATGTCAAAAAATCATAAATAATTAGTACTAAAACCTCCTATAAGGATATTACGGTTATCGCTGCCGTTTCAGAGATATTTCGATTTTTCATACTAGCTCCATACAAAATTTTCGTAAAAAAATTATAATTCCTTTGTTTTTGTGCAGAATCAATTCTGGTGTCATTTTTGTATATTGTTATAACAAATAGAAGTGATATCCGGCACAAAAACTGGCACTTGCAAAATAAAATGCCTAAGTCTATGAAAGCCGTTTTTCAGCCCACCGTGGGGCGCTGTGCGGACGACATCACATTGCTTAGAGCGTACTGTCAGTCTCTGTACACGTGCGCCCTATGGGTCAATTACACTAAACGCTCCTACAGTGCTCTGCGAGTCCAATACAATAATGCTTTCAGGGTAATTGGGGCTACCGCGCTTTTGCAGTGCATCGGGGATGTTTGCGAAGGCAGGTGTGCCTGATTTTTTTGCATTAATACGGTCGCGTATAGCATCCTTGATGCGGCGAGTGCGCGATAGCTCCAACAGCCTGATAGCTGTCGTCGCCGACAGAATGAATAGTCCAATAATGTGGCACTGGATGACGACTCACAGAGCGTCATTCACATACATTAAGTAATTACTTTTTTAAGTGTATTTTATAATATTTCTTCTAATTTGTCTTGTTATTATTGTATTTTATATTTATTTTAAATTTGTGTGTTTATTTTTTGTTTATTTATTTATTTATTTGTCTCAGACCATTGATCTATAGAGTGTTAGTAAAAAACTTAACCTATTGTTTGTACAATAAATTAAAACATAACATCAATTTGATTGGCACGCCTGTGCGCACATGCCTACCAGCCCAGTGCCTGACAAATGGCCCATCTATTTTGTCCGCCAGTGTAACTAGAATGTTGTTGGGGCTACCCCTGAATCGCTGCAGCGCAGATGCACATCGCTTGCGCATAACAGCATAAAAGTCATCTACTCTCGCTTCAGCAAACATGCCCGACGCGCTGCAAAACCGAGGTAGCCCCAACAAAACCCTCAGCGTATTATTATATTGAACGCGCAGAGCGCTGTAGGCCTTTTGCGTATACCTGATCCACAGGCTGCACGAGTACGTACGGCAAACGATTGACAATACGCTCGGAATAGAGTCAGTTTTACCTCTTTAGTACACCGTGTAAACCTGCGGGCAAGCATATTGCATCTGGCCGCCAACGCTCTGCGCTCCCTATCTATGTCTTGGTCGTCTACGAGGCAATCCGTGACCACATGACCGAGGTATTTTATATAAGTGACGAGCTCCAACGGAGTTCCTCGTAACCTTACGGGTGGAATACTTGATGGAGTATTATTGCTCACTTTAAAAACGATTACTTTGCTTTTAGTTTCATTATACCTCAAGCCATGAGCCTCCGCATAACTCTCACAAACGGCCAACAATTTCCTTAAGCCACAGATTGATGGATTGAGCAACACCATGTCATCAGCATAACTTATGTTGTTGATCATTCTTCCATCAATAGAGCATCCGACCATGGTGCCGCTCGATTCACCAACCAGCCGATCCATATATAGGTTAAAAAGACTGGGTGAAGTTAACCCTCCCCGCCTTACGCCACAATCTAGCGTGTAAAACTCAGAATGAGCATCAGCCCTCCTGACATAATTCTTTTGATTTTTATACCAATATGGAAATATGTTAATGAACTCTGCAGGTAGCTAGGTATCATCCGATAATTTCTGCCACAAAAAGTCATAGTTTACCAGGTCAAAAGCTTTTGACAGGTCCAGAAAGCAGCCATACACTGGTGTCTTCCGGTCAGTGTAGTACTGCACAGTCTGCTTGAGGCACAGGATAGCACTTTCAGTAGACAAACCGGCTCTAAATCCAAACTGCGCGTCATGTAATTGAACGTGTTTTTTCAACTGTTTCTCAAGCAGACTGTCCAGCACTTTGCCAATGACTGTCCCTAGTGAGATAGGTCTATAATTATTTTTTTCTGATGGATCACCTGTCTTGTTTTTATTTATGGGAACTACTACTGTTTTCAAAAGATTCTCAGGCAGGTAAGAGTGATTAATACAGAAATTGAATAACATAGTGAGCAGTCTGGTCAAATGTACACCGGCGAATTTTAAATGCTCAACACTCAGACCATCATGCCCCGGTGACTTACCTCGCTTCATACATTTTAATGCAACTTTTATTTCCTTAGCCACGAAACGTGCATGTAAATCACCTTCACACACGGTCCTAGTGCCTCGCACAGATGTATCTGACCCAAGCGGAGCCACCTTAAAATGATTCATAAACATGGTCGCTATGTCACTGCTCTGAGATAGACCATCAACGTTTGTGGGAAGGCTCGGCTGGGGATTCAAACAGTTAGTTTGCTTCCAAAAAGAACTAAATTTGTTTTCATTATGTAGTGTTGAAGTGTTATCCATTTTAATCTGCGTTTTATTGTTTTGACACCACTTCAATTTACTTTTAAATCTTTGTTTCAATAATTTCATGTCATTATAAACCTCCCCAAATTTAGGTTTTCCATGCAAAATCCACTTTTGATACCCAAGTCGAGCCTTTGTATGGGCCTCTTTTACATGTCTGTTCCACCCCGTTTGATACCTATGTTTTATTTTTACAAATGAATTATGACTTGAAATAGCAGCCGTTTGTAAAACAGACACAATCTGTTCATACATATAATTAATAAAATATCTGTGATGAGCATTTTTAAATATCCTATCACTACATTTAATAAACTGGCTAGGAAAATCAATCACACGTAATGCTTTTTGACATAAGCCAGAGTAATGTTGTACTTGCTCGGGACTTCTAATTCCCCAAATTACTTTATTTTGCACTACTCTTTTATTTATATGTTTTGGCACTAAAACCTTAAAATTACAAATAATTTGTAAGGGAAAATGGTCAGACCACGAAACATCATTAAGTACATTCACCCTTACAATAGTATTTCTAGTAACGCTTGTTACCAAACAGTGGTCTAACCATCTAACGCACCCGTGCGAATCACTCAAGTACGTATAAGTGCTAGAGTTTATACCAAGTATGTCTATATCAGCACAAATAAAATTGCCTGCCTATCTTCTACAGATTGTACTTCGGAGAGTGTGCGCAGGAGCTCCACGACCTGATCCCTTCATGCCCCTTTTACTACCGGTCAACCAGACGTACCGCAGGATACCATCCACACTTGGTCGATATACCGTCTTGTCGTACTAAGCGCTTTTCTTCAACATTCATTGTGCGCACAGCCAAGGTGTGGAACTCTCTGCCGGCTTCTGTGTTCCCTGCCACATATAACCCGTCAGCCTTTAAAGCAAGAGTGAATAGGCATCTTCTGGGCTCGCTCGTTCGATCGTAGACCTCATCTTACACTTACTATCAGGTGTGATCGACGTCAAGAGCGGGCTCATTCGTAATAAAAAAAAAATCTAAACAAAACTGTAATAATTCGTTACACAATAACTCACCAGGGTGCGCGTTGAAATCTCCCATCACAAACACATTTGCCAAACTGTTACATTCCACAATTGCATTAATTTCAGCCAAACATTCTATATATTCACTTAAGTTATTAGTGTTACACACTGGCATATACACCGAAAAAATAAGAATATCTCGGCTATCAACAACAACCTTAATTGCCGTCAATCTCACATTATTGCACTTTATCACGGATACACTGTCAAACACACTAGATCTCCACAGCAGAGCAACGCCCCCATACGGTCGGCCACGACATAACTCTGTTGACTCCGTAGCCGAAACACCCGTAGAACCAAAACCGGGACAAATATTACTTAGATACGTCAAGTCATGCGAGAGTAGCCATGTCTCCTGCAGCGCTATGACATCTGATGACTCACATAATTGCCTCACATAGTCAATCGACCGTTTTATTGATCTGCAATTGAAGCTTACAAACTTACATTCTTGTTTTATATTTTTCGCTTGAGAATGAACCATTTTTATGCGTTATTATTCACATTGACTCGCGTACTTTTTGTTCTAAACACAAAGTACTGTCTGAAAAATACGCCCTCCGGCCACATGTTATCGTTATTGAATAGATCAATTTTATGTTTTGGAATCAATAACTTATAAGAATCATAGTCCTTAGAGCGTTTCATTTCTATCTTCTCTGGAGCAACGACAACCTGTGTTTTTTCCTTCACGTAACTTGCAATATCTTCCGTGCTTACATCTTTTGATACAATGTGTCTCCATATGGACTTTGGTCTAAAAATAAAGTATTTTATTATTATATATTATATTATATACCACTACTGTTAAAAAACGTTCTTGTTACAGTAAGCAATTATTTTGTGTGTCAGTTCGCGGAGCGGACAAATCTTTTGTCTATGTTTTGTGTAACATTCTGTAAAAGGAAAAGCGCTATCTTGTCTTTTAACAGATGTTTCGTATTCGCGCGAATGTCGTCGTTTCGTTTCGAAATTTAATCGACGTTCCATGTAAGAGACATCTGGCCTTGGAATTGTTTCACACCAAGCGGCACAACTTTCACACACAACTCATATTGCATGTACCGATATCGCGAATTTAATTTCGTTGATAACTTATGACATGTAAACATATAGCCATGTGTCTCACCACCCGGTACCCGCGTGTTCCTCCCAGGTAGCAGGCGATGTGTTCACAAGCCAGTCGGTCGTATATCGTCTGCAAATTGTCGGTAATGACGTCACGGCGCGGCTCAGAAGTGTGAAGTGATGACGTCATTACCCCGCGACGTCGCTTTGAATCATACCTCGCACTTTTGAGATGCTTCTATTCTGGAACATTCACTGAATATATCGACTAGTGTGAAACTCTATATCGAGGTATGGAGCTTTATTGACGTATGAAATAGGATCTTAGTTTAGGTCTAAGTCAAGTTTCATATATTTTTGATATGTATGCGTTGTTTCTAGAAATTAATATGTTAGTTAAACCAAGACAAACTGCGTTTCAAATGATGATGGTCTCGATAGCGATTTTATTGTTATTATTATGTTATGATAATAATATGAATAAGTACTATAAACGTTATGCCACGTTTGTTCCACCATCTTGGGATCATTGCTAGAGAATGCCTCGAGCACTAGGTCCACTTATTTTATATTTTGTGTTGCGTGAATTTAAATACACTAGAAATAAATTAGATTATTAATACTTTTTAGGAAATTAGGGTATATATAATATCACTAAATGACATGCTTACATATAATAAAACCAACTCTCACACCGTATCTGTCTTTAAGTCTGTTCGCGATAAACTCATAAACTACGAAGCGAAAAATTTTCGTGCGTTTACAGCAATGGACAAAGAGATTTATGAGGAAGGTTTAGTTGTATAGTTTATTAAGGTTTTATGTGTAGTAGCAGAAAGAGCCCGCGCGAAGCCGGGCTGGGTCACTAGTTTATAGAAAACTCCATCCATCCGAGAGGAATGCCTACTTGTACCATCGCGCATTCATTAAACTGCTTTAGAAACATAGCATTTCCGGGCTCTAATCACAGAAAGCTTCACCAGTTTAATTATGTATGGATTAAGAATTGTACTATTCTTGTCCGCAAGAAAGATGGTGAAGCTGCTTTTGCTATTAGATCAGAAGAAGATATTCCTAAAATCGATAGTAATGTTAAAGGTAACTGTAATAATGTCGTTAAAGATATTAATATTCACTGATTGTTGCGCTTGTTCACTTGATAATAGTAAGCACTACTGGATTGTGATAACTGCCCTTAGTCTGCTGTGTAAATTATTATCTGTACTGTGCATGTTTTACTGTGTATGTAAAATATGTGCTGTTCTTTACTGTGCTTTAAATTATACATATACTCTGTTCTCATATTATTTGTTTTTAACATTTAAAATTAAGAATAGTATTGCTAAGATATATGCTGCTGTTGTTATTATATATTGCCTTCTGCTTCAATTTCTTTTGCTGCCCGCTACCATTACTTTAAATTATATATATACTCTGTTCTCGTACCTATACTCAACATACTATTTATTTTTAACATTTAAAATTAAGAATAGTATTGCTAAAAAATATGTTGCTGTTGTTATTGTAAAGTGTTGTGACCTATACTGCCTTCTGCTACAATCTCTTTTGCTGCCCGCTACCATTACTTTAAATTATATATATACTCTGTTATCGTACCTATACTCAAGATACTATTTATTTTTAACATTTAAAATTAAGAATAGTATTGCTAAGAAACATGTTGCTGTTGTTATTGTAAAGTGTTGTGACCTCTACTGCCTTCTGCTTCAATCTCTTTTGTTGCCCGCTACCAATACTTTAAATTATATATATACTCTGTTATCGTACCTATACTCAACATACCTTTTGTTTTTAACATTTAAAATTAAGAATAGTATTGCTAAGAAACATGTTGCTGTTGTTATTGTAAAGTGTTGTGACCTATACTGCCTTCTGCTTCAATATTTTTTGCTGTCCGCTACCATAACTTCTGTTATTTTATTGATAAGATCTTATATATATTTGATACTTGAACACACTCTTGTCATCAGTACACATTTATACTTGAATACTAACAATGCTGAATAAAAATATTACAATTTATTACCAAAACTGCAGGGGTATTCGCACAAAATTGCACCAGTTACTCACGAATATTCTTATGAATACATACGATATTATTATCTTAACGGAAACCTGGCTAACACCTGAAATTTATGATAGTGAGTTCATAGACCAGAGATATAGTGTGTACCGTCGTGATCGTGATCGCACTGCTACTAATAAACGGGATGGTGGGGGTGTACTGATTGCTATTTTACGCACGTTAAAACCTTCTGAATTCGATCTCTCTTTAACAAAGTATAGCGATCTCTCACACACTCACATTGAACACATTATGGTTGAGTTGCCTAGCACTGTCAACAATAAAAGACACATTGTAAGTGCTGCCTACATTCCACCTAAGACTTCTACTTTAGTGTATGACAAGCACTTTGAATTGTTACAAAAAGTGTTAGGCCATCCTAGTGTTGACAGTTTCTTTGTTATAGGAGACTATAATCTCCCTGAAGCTAATTGGCTAGTATCCTCTGTATCAGATATTTCGCAAATTTCTTCAACATATTCTGGAAAGACCTCGGCCTGTGACAATTTAAATATCTTAATTTCACTTCTGGGTGCTTCTTAATTTAACAACATTATGAATGACAGAGGTAAAATTCTTGACCTAGTCATTTCCAACAACCCCATAATGTTTCTAAAATCTCCACTACATTACTTCCAATTGACACCCACCACCCTGTCCTGACGTGTAAGACCTGTTTAAACGTCAAAATCACTCCGATGACTAAAACTCCTCTTCATAAATATTGTTTTCATAAGGCCAACTTTGACAACATTAATCGTAACATTCAGCAACTGAACTGGTCTGAACTGCTGGGCCCCATGAATTCTGAACAGGCTTTGGCTAAATTCTATACTGAGTTAGATAATATTATTAAACAAGATACTCCGCTGGCCCGAATTAGATCAGTTAGCTATCCCATATGGTTCTCTCGCACTCTCATAGCTATCTCTAAGAAGAAACATAAGGCATGGATTAAGTGGATGAAATATAATAACATTTCTGATTATGAATTATTTTCAAACTATAGAAAACAGTTTAAGGGTTTACATGTCTTAAGTGTTTCAGTTTGTATATCAGTTCTGTGGAGGACAATCTAAGTAAAAACATAAAACACTTCTGGACCTATGTTTCAAATCGAAAAGTTAAACCTGGGATCCCTTCCAAGCTTCAATATAAAAATGCTGAAACAAATGATCCAGATATGGTGTGTAATATGTTCTCCGACTTCTTTTACTCGGTATATGAACCCACATCTCCTTCGTTGCCCCATTGGAAGCCTCCGCTGGACAACAATGCACTACATGACGTCTCTATTTGTGAACTTTCTTTTAGTAAAGAGAACATATTGAAGGAGCTTAAATCCCTGGATCCTGCAAAAGGCCCTGGACCTGACGGACTTTCGCCTTACTTCCTTAAGAATACTACGACCTCCATCTGTGAGCCTCTATTTATTATTTATAATAAATGTATATCTGAGGGAGTTGTACCTGAACTGTTGAAGCATGCGTATATTGTGCCCGTTCACAAAAGTGGATCTAAACGCAACGTTGAACACTATCGTCCCATTTCCCTCTTGTCTACCTTGTCGAAACTCTTTGAAAGGTTAGTCCATAACGGAATTTATCCTGTACTCCACAACATCATAATTCAACAACAGCACGGTTTTGTGAAACGGCGGTCGACAAACACTAACTTATTATTATTTTCTAGCTTTTTGTTTGATTGTGTTGACAGCCGTGTACAAGTTGATGCAGTGTACACGGACTTTTGTAAGGCTTTCGACAAGGTTGACCATGAACTATTACTAAGTAAAATAGCGTTCAACGGAATCCGTGGTAATCTTCTGAGGTGGTTTACCTCCTATATTACTAATCGCAGTCAAAGGGTTGTAATCAATGGTCACCAATCTAACATTGCACAGGTGACATCTGGTGTGCCTCAGGGCTCTATGCTTGGTCCTCTTTTGTTTATTTTATACATCAATGACATCAGCCAATGCTTTCGCAATACCAAGTTTTTATTATATGTTGATGACCTCAAGATTTATAGAGCCATACGACAAACAAATGAGTGCCTTCTGCTGCAACAAGATTTGGACCGACTATCCTATTACTGCCAAATAAATAAGTTGCAACTAAGTTTACCTAAAAGTAACTTTTTAAGCTTTACCAAAAATAAAACAAAAATTAACTATACATACACTTTGTGCAATGACCCCCTAATTAAAGTGGACTTCATTCGTGATCTCGGTGTTATCCTTGATTCTAAACTTTGCTTAGACCTACACATAGGAAGGATTGTTAATAAAGTATATCAATTATATGGATTTGTAATGCGATCAACAGTCGACTTTAAAAAGCCCTCTTCCTATATGTGCTTGTACAAGTCACTAGTACGCTCTCAACTGGAGTATGCCGTGTCCGTCTGGAGTCCATACTATAAAAAGTACGTTGAATAGATCGAGCGTGTTCAATATAAATTCCTGCGTGCTATGCATTATAGATATTATGGATATTATTTGTCATACCATGATTTGCTTGCAAAGTATAAGCTCACAACACTTGAAAATAGACGTAAGTATTTAGAAGTTATGAATTTATATAATATTGTTAGAAACAAATATAACAGCATTGAACTTTCCAACATGTTGTGCTATGCAGTTCCTAGGACAGTCAACAAGCGAAAGGTACGCGCTGGCACATTATTTTCAGTGGGTACTTGCAAGTCCAATTCTGGCTTGCGTTCGCCTGTTCGCAGAATGGTCGAGTCCTACAATAGGACTTTTGAACATATAGACATTTTTGCATGTTCTCCCTATCGGTTTAAAAGTCTTATACTTAAGGAGCTTTCTTGAATGTTATTCTATATTTTGTATTTTTTTTATTGAGTATTATATAAAATTATATACATTATACCATACATATTATATACATATATATCACACTAAGTTGATTTAATAAGCTAGTATTATCCTATATATATAATGCATTTGTAACCCTAGCGATTATTGTTTTCATGTATCGTATCCAATTATTAATCTGTGAACAGCGTTGTGTGCTGCAATATTGTTTATAGTGTTTTGTGTATTTATGGTTTCTATGTTTTATATTGTGACTGTTTGTTGTTCCTCTTGAATAAAATAAAATAAAAACCCTCCGCGCACAGCCAGGCTCCCTGGTCGCGTCGCCTCTTGCCAGCGACCATCACGCACGTCTTGTTCTTATGACACTATCGCGAGCTGCTCTCTTTGTGCAGCGGCACTGAGCTCTCAGTAATCACGTCGGAAGATCTACTCTCTACAAGACAGTTGCTTTACATCACAGTCACACGACACTTGTACAGACAACAAGAACGATGAGTGTATAAATAATTCCCACCTCTATATCCGACCAATATTCATCCATAATATCTAATAACCACAAATTCCAATTGCTTTTTTGCCTGCAGGTCACGTCGTAGTGATCTACTTTCTTACTTGGGTAGTATGTTGGTGTGTTCTAAAAGTCACATTCAATGCACATTGTTCGGCATTTCTTCTCGCGCCACTACACCGCGGTGTCGTATAAACTTTGTGTTACGTTTATGTTCGCTAGTGTAGCACTTTGTCGCAACTGTCGCGGCAGTGAGCAATACCCGTGACGTGACCGACCAGAGACTCAAATAGTAAACTAATGACAATTTGTAAATTTTTACTGAATATAAACTTCGATGTTTCGATAACTGTTTTTTGTTGACTTTAGAATGGCCCGTGTGACCCAGTCACGTAATCCTAACAGCACTATGCCAAATTTCTGAGGTCATCGGAAAACTTGAAGCTAGAAGTACCGAGTCACTCCACTAATTTCTTTGGTAAGTCGTTCGCAGCTCAAGCAGTATGACTGTGGAATACTCGTCCCGTGTCAGTAAGACAAGCACAAACCCTTCCTTCTTTCAAAAATATGGTAAAAGATCTCTATCTCTCTCTTTAATTTGTTACTATTTTTTATATAACTCAGCTTTGTTCTTTTTATGTATAAATATGTATATGTGTATTGAGTATGTAGGTTATTACTTATTTATTATATATAAGTGAATAGTACACCATGGACTACCCGCGTATTTATTTTCTCCTTCTGTGTCAAATCCATCCAAAGGTTGTCTGTAAAAGATCGCTTTTAGCGATAAGACCGCCCATTGTAACACCCATTGTAGTTTTTTAAGTCCTTATTTAATTCTGTTATGGTGTACAATAAAGAGTATATCTATCTATCTATCTATCTATCTGTATAAAAATAGACTACTTCCCAACGAGCACATTAGTGGAAATTGCAGCCTATTTTGTTACTTTCGGCTGTAAAATAGCGCTTTAAGGGTTCAAAAAGCAGTTCAAAGTTGCATATCTGCATCCGTAAACGTCTATAGCTATAAAAGTTACTTAAGGTGCTATAAGCTGAATCAAATACTACCCTAGCCGTCACAGTAGTCCACGGTAGAACTCTGTTCCGTCCGATGTGTTTCCGAACGTACCTTTTTTTGACATAAAGAAATTTGATCTTGACATAACTTGACTTGACAGATTACTTTGGGTGTGGTTGAAAAAATGTCCGCTGTTGAGACCTTGTGATTTAATTGTTTTTGGAAATATCGTGTTGAATCGCCCGTTGTAACCGATAATTGGGTCGCGATTAACGATTAATTGAAATTGTAATCCCGAATTGACGAAAACCCTGGGATATTTTGGAGCATAACGCCGAATGTCGTCTACCAATCTGACACGCGAGATTTGCTAAAAGAAATTGTTCATAGTGATAAATAACTGCTTCAATCTGGTGCGAAGTTTGTGCTGTGATTGCTGATGGACCGCGTTGGGAGGACCTGCATTTTGAGAACCTTCGTCCATCCACACTTGCTCACATTACACTTTCAAATATACTCACATACACACACACGGACGTGATCAGAACAGATCCTCGCTTGGCGTCTAGAACTGGTAAGTCAAATTGTGTAAAGTTAACGATTTATTGGTAATTTATTAGTAAGGCCGGAGAGCCTGTCCATATTGTGCTTGAACGTTAAGCTCCACGTGCCGTGGACCGTTCAGCATCTAGTATCGTTGCGCTGATTGTAGGACTGAATAATTTGGTAAGCAGAGCGTGGATTTTACATTAAAATAAATCCACTAAATAAATTGGAAGTTTGAACATTGTTAGAAATTAGAAATTAGAAATTATTTATTCATTTGTTAACATAGGTAGAAAGTACAGATCTTATATTTATAAATAGAGCGCTATGTTATGCCAGGAGGCGTACAAATGCGGTGTGCAAATCCTTGCGAGTATCATTATTCCAAATATTGTAAAAATATCATGCATTATTTTAGTATTACATTTTAATAAATTAAACACTAACCAATAATTATGTCAGATCTAAATGAGGAATTATTTATATCTAAGAAAAAAAAATATGTCAAAATAATTAAAGTGCCAATAAATATCAAATAATCAAAATGTCCAATAATCAAAATGCCAAATAATTAATACGTAAAATAATTGAAAGTCAACGGAATTAACATATCAATTAATCAAAATGTCAATTAATTAAAACGTCAAATAATAAAAATTAGAGTATTAATAATTTTGGTACTAAATTAATTCGTCATTTAAGTATTCGTCAATGGTATAATAGCATTTGTTAATTAAGAGTAATTGCATTTTTTTCTTAAATTGTGTCAAATTTAATTCCTTTATGGAATCTGGAATTTTGTTATAAATGCGTGGAGCCATACCTAAGACACTTTTCCTTAATAATGCAGTCCTGCACTTATAATTACTCAAACAATTTTTGTATTGTTTACGAATTGGAACATTTCGTACCGTTGTAATGATTTCAAAAAGGTTGGGATTTGATTTGACGAAGACACTGGTTTCCAATATGTATATCGCCGGTAGCGTAAGTATCTTTAATGCTTTAAAGTATGGTACACAACTGTCATCTGTTTTCAGACCACACATGGCTCTGATGCACCTTTTTTGTGCCTTAAATATTAATTCCCTATCTGCGGAATTACCCCAAAAAATTATTCCGTACCTGAGAAGTGAGGCTACTAAACCATGGTAAGAAACAAGTAACGCGTCTATATTAACTTTTCTGGCCAGTTGAAAAAGCGCATATGCAGATTTATTTACTCTTTTACATAGCTGTTCTATATGAGCCTTCCAATTAAGGTTATTGTCAATATGTAAACCTAAAAACACACTTACTTTTGCTTCTTCTATCTCAGTGCGATTGTAGCTGATACAAATTTTTGGTGTTTCAATTTTCTGGTGGAAATGCATCACTTTAGTTTTCTTGAGGTTTATTATCAAATTATTCATATTAAGCCAATTAATTATGTCAGTAAGTGTATTATTAATGTCAAGTTGATAAGTATTTGGGTCCTTACATTTTACTATAGCAGTGCTATCGTCTGCAAATAAAATCATTTGTTGTTGTGTAACTTTTGGCAAATCATTAATGTAAATGAGGAATAATAATTGTTGAAAATAACTTAATAAGTTTGAGTATATTGTCTTGTCAGCCGGGCTCTCAAAAGTGTATTTGTAATTTACTGTAGTCCCTTGCTATTGTACTGACAAAGAAAGATTTATTTGTGAAATTAGGAATTATTAGGTTGTATTTGGTACATAATTTGGTAAATTTGTTGTAATTAATAATTTAATGTCGCTGATCTGAATTTGAAAGTTTGTCTAAATAATAATCACACATTTGTGAATTCACGCTCCTGATGTGTTACATGTGCTGGCGCGCTTCTTTGTCCCAGACAATTACTGCCGGGGCAAAAAGCACAGGCTGTTTGCCGTGCCTCCATGTCGTACTGTTGCACGTGCTAAGTCGCCAATTCCTCGCACTCTGGCCGCGCTTAATGATCTCTTGGATTCTAATCCAACAAGCGATCTGTTTGCGGATGGATGGATGAAGATTTTATTGGTATGTCAGATGTACTGTGAGAAGAATTCATGAAAGTGTTGTTAAAACGTTAACCTACTTTTTACTTTGTTTATTTTGTATATTTTAGAATTGTCTCTTTTAATTTTAGTTACTGTCATTGGTTGTAAACATAACCGTTGTAATTAAATAAATAAATAAATAAATTTGTTAACATAACAAGATTTGATCTGTGTGGATTGATTTATTGCTTATAGTATTTATTGGATTGTGTATTATACATTCAATTGTTATTTATTTTGTAACTAGCCATCTGTACCAAGCTAGATTCATACTTGGAATGAGTACAGGGTCGAATTTGGACCTGAAAATAATTGAATTTAAGTTTTTATTTTGTTGAAATTGCTCGGTTGGCTAACAAGTCACTGTTTGTTTGTTTAGTGAATTTTAACCGGTTGGTATTGATATTTGATTGTTGCAATGGCCTCATTAAGGGCAGTCAGGGAGTCTGCTGCCGGATTGGCCTCACAGTTGAGATGGTTCACATCGGCAGCAGCAACGGTTGAGCGTTTGGAATTGGAAGAGCTCACCCTTGCTCAGTACGGGTGCTTGAATGAGAGGATCAAGGCAGCTGATGCTGCGCTCACACGCTTCTGCGAGTTCATCATGGACGTGGATTTGGGGGTGATGGACCAGGCAGCCCGCGATAAGATTTTGGGTGACTATGACCAGATTGTCCACCTGAGGATGTCATAAGTCTACGAGCGCGGGAAATTTTGAAGAGCCGGGTGCCTGATGCGGCCAAGCCACAGACCCCCGTTGTTGCAGGCCCTGGACTATTGTGTAGGCTGCCCACCCTGGAGCTGCCACATTTTGACGGTCGCTTGGACCACTGGCTGGGCTTCCTAAATCTTTTTGAAAGTCTTGTGGATGCACGCTCGGACCTCGGACCTGCCCAGAAGTTGGCCTACTTATTGTCTGTCCTGGAGGGCGAAGCCAGAGCCTTGGTGCAGCACTTGCCGGTGACGGATTCCTCCTACCCGACCGCTCTGGAGCTTCTCTCCCGACGGTATCAGAACAAGCGCTGCCTGGCTGATGCACATATCGGCCAGATTTTGGGACTACCGGCCATTACCAGCGCGTCGACGTTGCGCACTGACTTGCTGAACCCGTTGGTCTCAGCGACCAACGCCTTGAGACGCTTGGAGTTACCGGTAGAACATTGGTCCTACTTGTTGGTGCACATAGTGCTGCAGTTGCTCCCCGCGGAGTTGAGGTCACGTTTTGAGCAGTAGTATGGTGGGGATAGTGCCACCCATCTTCCCCCTTTTGACGACCTCCTCAAATATTTGGAAGACGAGTGTCGGTTTTCGGATAACACTCGTGGCGCCACGGGGTCACCCCCACTACCTTCTCGGCCTAGAGACCAGGGACGGACTAGGGCTCGGGGGCCTGTTGATGTTCGCCCCGCCCCCCGTTTTGCTGGCGCCCGGAGTCCTCGGGCTAGGGGGCCTGTTGATGTTTGCCCCGCCCCCCGTTTTGCTGGCGCCCGGAGTCCTCATCATTGCGACTTTTGTAAGGCAATGGGGCATGTCATGGCGCGTTGCCCGGCCTTTTTGAATTTGCACGTAAGTGCCCGCCGCCGCATTGTCAACGCACGCCGTTTGTGCTTCTCGTGTTTGGGGGCCTACTTCCATCGGGACTGCCCCAACCCCCGCCCGTGTAGAATTTGTAAAGGGTCCCACTTGGAGATTTTTTTTGCCAACGCGAACCGCTCCAGCAGACCAGCTTCTGAGGGGGGTTCACGCAGGGGGGGGTACCCCGGAGACGAGCATCGGGCTGAGGCCCGCAATTCTGTACGCCGAACTCCACCCCCCACGCAAGTTGAACGGGAGCCCCGCGAGCGCCATTTGGTCTCCCCTCGTCAGGGAGAACGCGCATTGGCTGCTAGACAGCAGTGGCCGGGTCGGCGCCGCTGCCTTTCCCCTCCGTTGGCGGAACGTCCCCGGTTGGAGTCGCGCCCTCCACCATTCGGGCATCCGGTGGGATATGCCCCTCCAGTGATGGCGAGCGGCTCGGGACATCGCGCGGACGAATATTTTGATTGTTGGCCTCGTCGTGAACGAGGGCAGCCTGGATGCGGTGATCGGTCGCCGCCCAGGCATCGCTAAGAAATTGTCGCCTGCCCCGCTAAAGGGGGGTCCCCCGATCAAGACGGTTTTGTTGCCAACGGCCTCGGTCAAGGTCTGGGGACCCTTGGGTGACTCGATTGTGGTCTGTGCCATTTTGGACACGGGAGCCCAGGGTTGCCTTGTGTCGACTTGGTTAGCGGGACAGGTTGGCCTGAAAGTGAACGACTTTTCAGGCAAGATTTTGGGAATTGGCGAAACGGCTGTCACCACTGTTGAGGGAAGGACCTGGTTTGAACTCACCCTTGTGAGTTGTCTTTACCCTTAAATTGGTGCTCCTGCCCTTGTTATAACTGAACTTGGTTGGGACGAGCCACTTCGGGAAACCCTGTTGGAAGACTGGCTCCAACTTGTTTCCGCACTACCTGCAGTGTTTCTTGTTCGTCTTCTAAACCACGTTGCGCACACTTTGGGTGGAACTGTCGACATTCGGGCTTCTTACGCCTGGACGGACAGTCAAATTGTTTTGTGTTGGTTGAAGACGTCCGTCCACCTTTTGGATGTCCTTGTTGCGAACCGAGTGTCGCAGATTCAAGGTTCTGAAACGCCTTTGATTTGGAGGCACGTGCCTGGTGACCTGAACCCGGGCGACGTAGCCTCACGCGGGTGCATGGCCCCCCGCTTGATTGCCCGCCCCCTCTGGTGGGGACCGGACTGGCTGACTCGCCCCGAGGACGATTGGCCTCGAACGCCAGTCTTGATGTCGGATTCTTTGCCTGGACTTAAGGTGTTCGCTGTTGGGACGAAGGATCCTCCGTTTGATCCTGATTTTTTGATGAATCGATATAGCTCCCTCGACAAATTGTTGAACGTTACCTCGTGGATCAGGCGTTTTGGCCATAATTCTAGGAATCCAGGGGACAAGCGCCTTTCACCAGTTCTCTCTCCTCAAGAGCGACAGGAGTCACTCCTCCTTTGGGTCCGCTCTGTGCAGGCTGCACACTTTGAGAAGGAGATCGAGGTCTTGAAGTCTGATAGGGTTAAGTTGTCGGGAGCTGTTAGTAAGCTGAATCCCTTCTTGGATAAGACGGGTCTTTTGCGTGTTGGAGGACGGTTGAGGCGCTCTAGCCTTCCTTATGGGGCCCGTCACCCCCTTTTGTTGCCCAAGGAGGGCCACTTGGCCACAATTGTTGGTGACTGATCGTCACGTTAAAAACTCCCATGCGGGTTGCAATGCCCTGTTGGCCATTCTGCAATGAGAATTTTGGATTTTGTTGGCTCGTCGTACTATTCGTAGCATTGTCTTCCGTTGTATGCCGTGTTATCGGAATAAGGCCTCCACTATGCAGCCCTTAATGGGAGATTTGCCGGCTGATCGTGTCAATGAGGCCAGGCCCTTTGCTGGCGTCGGAACGGACTTTGCAGGTCCCTTTTCGTTGAAGACGTCCACACTTCGAAATAGTAAGATTGTTAAGGCTTATTTGTGTGTTTTTGTCTGCCTGTCAACCAAGGCAGTACACTTGGAGCTGGTAACCTCCCTCTCGACAGAGGCCTTTGTGGCGACTTTGGAAAGATTTGTGTCTCGCCGTGGGTTACCTTCTTTGATTAGGTCTGATTGCGGTACGAACTACAAGGGTACAAGTAACTATTTGAACGCCTGGTGCCATTGGTGGGGAAGTGTCTCCGAAAACCACCGAGGGGCGGCGTACAACTCCTTCCTCAACGAGCGGGATCTCCAGATCCTAAACACGGGCCAAACCCCGACTTTCGAGACTTACCGAGGCGACAGGTGCTTCACAAGCATTGTCGACGTGACCGCGTGCAGCCTGTCACTGCTGGGAAAGGTCGAGGAGTGGCGCGTAGAAAGAAGTCTCACAACATGAGACCACAATGCAATCACCTTCTCGATGCGCTTAGAGAAAGCCTTAGAACCTCTGAGGCCGGTTTCTACGCGCATCTATAACACAAAGAAGGCAAAATGGTCAGACTTCAGCGCGCGCTTCAAAGCTGGTCTAGCGGACGACGAGCTCACGCCGAAAAGAGTCTTGGAAGTCACGAACCCAGAGGATCTGGAAAACCTCATAACGAAGTACACCCACATCATCCACCGCTCGTGTGAGGAAACGGTCCCGAAGATCGGACACCAAAAACATAACGCCAAGCCACCATGGTGGAGTCCTTCTCTAGACCGTCTCCAACGAGATGTGAAAAGAAAAAAGAGAAGGATCCGAAATGCAGCCGCGAGTCGGAGACACTTCACCATCGAAGAATACGTGCTGGCAAAACAACTATACACCACAGCCGCAACGGAAGCCGCCACGGCCAACTGGAAGGAGTTCTGCTCGAAGCAGGACCAAGAGAGCATGTGGGACGGCATCTACAGGGTAATAAGGAAAACAGCCAGGAGACAGGACGACGCGCTCCTGAGAAACACCGCAGGTGAGACGCTCGGTCCGGAGCAATCCGCGGATCTTCTGGCAAAAACCTTCTACCCTGACGACTCAACGGATGCCGAACATCCATACCACATTGCACTGAGAAGGCTTGCGGAGGAAAAAAGCCCCCAAGGTCTGTCTGCCGATGACCCACCCTTCACTGCTGCGGAGCTGGAAATGGTTCTCCAAAACCAAAATCCGAAAAAAGCTCCCGGCCCTGATGGATTAACGGCAGACATATGCACAGCTGCAATAAACTGCGACAGGGAGGTGTTTCTAGCGATAGCCAACAGAGTTCTGTCGCTGTCACACTTCCCAAGGCAGTGGAAAGTAGCCCACGTGTGCATACTCCGTAAGCCTGGAAAGGATGACTACACCAGCCCAAAGTCATACAGGCCAATCGGCCTGCTCTCGGTACTGGGCAAAATGGTAGAAAAACTTCTAGTCGGCCGACTCCAGTGGCACTTCCTACCTACACTCAACAATAGACAATACGGGTTCATGCCGCAGCGCGGTACCGAGGACGCCCTCTGTGACCTAATGGAGCACATACGTGCTGAAATAAAAGCCAAAAAGATCGTGCTTTTGGTATCATTGGATATAGAGGGGGCCTTCGATAACGCGTGGTGGCCCGCACTAAAGAAACAGATGGTGGCCAAGAACTGTCCAAAAAACCTCTACGCTCTTGTCGCCTCATACTTAGAAGACCGGAAAGTCAGGGTAAACTATGCCAGAGCAACTAGTGAGAAGGGTACCACGAAAGGATGCGTCCAGGGCTCAATAGCCGGTCCGACGTGTTGGAACCTCATCCTAGATTCGCTCCTACACAAAATGGCTAGTATGGGAGTATATTGTCAAGCATTCGCAGATGACGTGGTCCTTGTTTTTTCTGATTCCAAGTCTGGGCCCCTCCAGCAATCAGCCAACCAAGTGCTCGAAGTAGTGTCGAGTTGGGGCGTCCGTAATAAGCTGAGTTTCGCCGCGCACAAAACAAATGCGATGGTGCTAACTAGAAAGCTGAAATACGACGTTCCAATACTCCACATGTCGGGCACGCGGTTGAACCTGGTTCCTCAGGTAAAACTGTTGGGGCTCACGATAGACTCCAAACTCACCTTCAACGCGCACGTGTCTGCAACCTGTAAAAGGGCAGACAAGCAGCTTGCATGCGCGGCGAGGGTGACATGGGGTCTCAACAAGGAAATAATAAGGACGATATATGTGTCGGTGATAGAGCCGATCGTGCTATATGCAGCGAGCACGTGGGCCCCTGCGGCGGAAAAACTGATGACAAGGAATCAGTTCGACGCGCTGCAGCGAGGCTTTGCGCAGAAGATCTGCAAAGCATACCGCACGGTCTCTCTATCATCGGCACTCATTCTGTCGGGACAACTCCCCCTTGACCTCAGGGTCATCGAGGTGGCCACCCTCTTTAAAATCAAGAAAGGTCATTCCCAGGACTTCATACCGCCGGGCTGCGAGCTGGAGTGCAACCTGCACTTCACAAAAAATCCCCACCCAGCGAAACTCATAACAACCGAGTACGCTCGCCTGGAAGACTGGACTCCTGAAACCCTTCCAACCCATCAAGTCAACGGTCCTCAAATATTTACCGACGGCAGCAAGATCGACGGCAAAGTCGGAGCTGCCCTAACTTGGTGGGAAAACGGGAAGGAGACCAGCTTTAACACCTTCGGCTTGAAGCCCCACAACACTGTCTTCCAATCTGAATTGTACGCACTCTTCAGAGCTGTCAGGATGGTGAAAGAATCCAGGGTGGCCTCCGCAAGCATACTGAGTGACTCAAGATCGTCACTTGACCTGCTGAGGAGCCCATCCGTCACTCACCACCTGGCACTCCAGATAAAGAGATGCGTCCGAGATATCAGAGAGGAGGGTAGAGATGTGAGGCTCTTTTGGCTCAAGGCCCACGTGGGAACAGCCGGGAATGAAAGAGCGGACGAGCTGGCCAAGGAGGCAGCTCTTACGAAAACGGTGGCAGACTACTCCATGGTACCCGTATCGTACGTGAGAAAGAAGATACGGGAACAGACCATCAAGAAGTGGCAAGCGCGTTACGAGTCCTCGAGCACGGGAGCGGTCACAAAAGTGTTCTTTCCAGACGTCCAAGCGGCAAATAGAACACTTAGGGTTACAGACCTTACACCGCTCCATGTGCAAGTCCTCACCGGGCATGGAGGATTCTCAGCGTATCTCCACCGTTTTCACCTTAAGGACAGTCCATCGTGCGTCTGTGATCCCGCCTCCGAAGAAACAGTCTGGCACTTACTCTTCGAATGCCCACGGTTTTGCCGAGAAAGAATGGAGCTGGAGATGAAGATCGAAGTCCAGCTAGGCCAGTCCACACTCCAGACCATCATGGAGAGACCAGCCACACGTAAACCATTCTTGGCATTCGCGAGGAAAGTAGCCGTAGTCGCAGTCGCGGCAAACAAGACCGAGGCGGGTACACGGACCCGAAGCAGACCACCACAGACAACACAACACACAACACTTACAACAACAGCAACAATAACAACAACAACAACGACAACAACAACAACTACAACAACAATAACAACAACAACAACTACACAAGTCACACCAACCGACACAATTCAACGTCCAGCACTATCGGCCATAGATCCCGAGAGAGACAACGCAGAAGCCAACCAACAAACTCTCATAAACCCCATGCCCATCTCAGAATTCTTGGCGTGCGGAGGAGACGGTGTTCCCGGAATCAGACTGCGGGGCGTCGCCCTGTTCATGGATAGGGAACGCGAAAGGTTAGGTGTGAGCTTCTGCATTGGGTCAAGCCGAGCTGGGGCCCGAATCCATATCTCACCAGGCCTTGCCGCCTTGATCAACGGAAGTACCAGCAAAACGAGCATGAAAGGCAGCAAGTATGCTGCCCTGCCTCAGGTGGAAGTGGCCTCTCACCGGTGCCGAATATTGCGACACAAAGATAAGACAATCGCGATATTCGAGTGGAGAGAGGAAACCCCATTTGTCCAGGCATGCTCGCTACTTCTTAAGATCAGGGAGGCAGGAGACCACACGGCACTCGCTGCCCGACGCATAAGTGTGGACGCGATGATGGTCGGAGGAGAAAGGGGGGAAGTTGTAGACCGCTTCGGCTGTCTAAGGGCCTCAGAACAGCATGAGGTGGTGGTCTACGAGGACCGAGGGGAAACTTTGAGTTTTCTCAAAAAACCTCGAGACCCAACAGCCAGTACGACGAACCCCCAATCAAACCCGGCCACTCAGAGCGGAGCGGAAAGGGCCCAGCAGAAGTTGACGGCCGAGAAAGTTGCAAAGGAGCAGAACAAACAAACCAGCCTGGAGGACCAGGCCCGGGAGAGGAGTCGAAAGAAAACATTCGGCACCTTCCTCAATCTTCTGCTCCCTAGCACCAGCCGACAAACACCACCCAAAAGGCAAGGGGAAGCACTGGAGAGGTTTCTCAGCAAACCTCCAAATGAACCACCAGTGCGGAAGCCTATACCAACCAGAGCCGATAAAGGGCAAGTCAGCCCACCGACCCTCGCAGTCGACTCAGGGGACACGGACCACGTCAAGAGTGCCTTCCTCGAGTACGTTGCAATCGTGAGAGCGACCAGAGAGGTCAACCTCGCGAAATGCAGAAAGATCCTGCAGACCTTCGAAAGAAAATCAGAGGGTCTTCTCAGGGTCCTGCTCGAGGAAGCCGAAGCAGCCGTGTACGACAACGTCAATTCTCAAGTAATAACGGGAGAAATGACGGGGTCGTATATGGCAGCTTACAGCGCGAAGAGTGGATTTGTGGCCCTGGACAAGGAGGAGACGGAGCGCTCAGGCAAACAAAAATTCTCAACACCGGATGACGACCCGGTATTGGTTGTCGCCAAATGCACCAAAATCATGTTGGATGATAAGATCCTCGGAATGGCTCAGTCCATTCTAGAGACTTCCAACATGCGGGAGCGTTGGGCGATACCCAATATAAGGTGGGTAAATGGGGTTCCGGGGTGTGGTAAGACAACGGGGGTGGTAAAACACTTCGATGGGGAGAAGGACGTTGTAGCCACCACGACAGCTGAAGCAGCCAAAGATCTCAGAGAAAAGCTGGCGCACTGCTTAGGAGATCGTGTAAAGGCAAAAGTGCGCACTATGGCCTCAATATTAGCAAATGGTTTCAAAAAGCAAGACTCGTGCTACCGCCTCACGGTAGACGAAGCGCTGATGAACCATTTTGGGGCCATAGTCATGGCTGTTAAGTTGTCAGGGGCAAGCGAAGTTGTCCTCATCGGAGACATAAACCAGCTTCCATTCCTGGACAGAGAGAACCTGTTCAAATTAAGGTATACCCGTCCAGGACTGGTGGCAGAAATCACCCAGGAACTTTTGTGCACACACCGAAACCCCATGGACATAGCGTTTGTACTGAGCGATATATACTCCGGTATATATTCTTCTCAGACGAAGCTGTCGCGGGTCCACTCCCTGAAAATGGAACGCTTCACGGGTGCGCAAATACCGAAGACCGCTGAAAACACCCTATTCCTGGTTCATACGCAAGGAGAGAAGTCCTCTCTCATTAACCAGGGATACGGGTCGGGCGAAGGGTCGCGCACCCTAACCATTCACGAAGCGCAGGGGGTGACCTACGACAGTGTCGTCATCATCAACACCAAGTCCAGGAGGCTAGAAATCCACGACAGCATCTCCCACGCGGTGGTGGCAGTGTCGCGACACAGAAACAGCTGCGTCTACTACACCGACGACGCCGGCGACGCCACGGGCCGCTCTGCCAGGAGAGCGATGGATGCGCCAACCAAAAAGGTCGTCGATTACAATCTGAAGACGGCCATGCAGCACCGAGACGCGGCTGTCGTGGAAAAATTAATAAAAATTGCCAAATCCCTGGTCATCAAACCCAACATAAAAAGACCATAACAAGTCCAACCCTATAGTCCCATAACCTTATAAAACCAATCAATCCATAATCCCACAAAACTCCTATCAAAAATTTTCCTGTCCTGTAAATAATTTTAGGCCATTATTTGTGTGTGTAACAATAATTAAACAAATGGCGGCGTAGTCCGACTTACCTAGGTTAGCGGACTGTGCCGCCATGAAAGTACCAAGTAGATAGTTATAAGCCATAGTCATAACCATGTAAAACCATTGTAACAAAACTGTCAATCAGTAATAAAATATAAAAAAAAAAAAAACATGATGGACTCACGTAGTTATAAGTAATATATTAGAAATAGATACGGCTTCACCGTCCGAGGAGGAGCACAGTACAATGAAATATTAATGTAAAATCTTTTATAATAAAATCTTCTCAAAAAAAGGCGCGGACCTACATGTCCGCGGTGTAATACTCATTTAAAAAAAAAAAAAAAAAAAACTATTTGAAGGAGGTATATGCCTTCCTTAATGAGAGCCAGGTTGACATTGGTAATAGTTTGGGCCGCCGAGGGGTCACTTGGTTGTTTGACCCGCCAGCCTGCCCCCATTGGGGGGGTATTTTTTGAGGCCGCGGTGAAAGCGGAAAAGGGACACTGGCGGAGATTGTTGGGAGATACCGTTCTCACCTTTTAGGAACTAGCGACGGTATTTTGCCGCATTGAAGCTGTGTTAAATTCGCAACCTTGTCAAGGCTTCCAATTGATTAGCGGACGGGTAGGCCCGTCCGGGGGGGGTAGATGTTCTGTCCAACGTGAAACCGAACGCACCCTTTGGTTGGCAACATTATTCTATTGTCTATAACTTTTCACTTTGACGTTTCCGTTCCTTGTAAAATTAACCGCCGTGTTTGTTGAGATCGATTCATTGATTGAAATTAAAAATCCTGTGGAATCTACGCGGTTAAAGATAATTTGGTCCCGATTAGTGATCGATTGGAATTTGTAATCCCCATTTGATGAAAAACCTGGGATATTTTGGAACATAACGCCTTATTGTCGTCAGCCTGTCTGACTCGCGAGATTTGCTAAACGTAGCAGAGTTGTGCTGTGATGCTATCTGGACCACGCCATCTGAAGACCGGCGCCTTGTGAACGTCCATGAATACTTGTCCACACTACACTTTTCACTTACTCATTTCATGCTTATACACACACTTTGGACGTGGCCTCAGGAAGGTCGAAGCTTGGCGTCTACAGCTCAGGTAAGTGGTTAGTGTTAAATTGTGTAAAGTAATATTATATTGACTGGCCTAAGGCCATTGGTTAAGCAACGTTTAGAGCTCCACGTACCGTGGACTGTTCGGACACACCAGTATCGTTGCGCTGGCTTCTTGTAGTCTTGAACAAACTCATTTACCACTTACACCTTTATATGAGAGTTACGAAGGTCATTCTGCCACTCACAGCTGTACAGTGGTTTCCATTGTAACTTTTATAGGTTATAGTTATAGTAACCACTATTATACTACTATAAGTTTCATTATAGAAATAATAGAAACTCTTATGCATACTATAGTTACAAAAAAATTATCAGTGTAACTAAGGCCTTTAGTGGCAATAGTCATTCCTTGCAGGCTCAATCCATTCGCCATTTTACAGCCGCTTTTGTAACTATCATAAAACATTTAAAAACACTAAACACTAAACAATAAAAATGGATACTAAACGAATAAGTACGTAACTACATCTTATAACCTCAAAAACAAGAAAATAGGAGCTTTTTGTGGCTGTGAGTTGCATTAGGGGAACAAAAATCACTGGAAGCGTTAGAAGGGTGAAAATTAGCGCTATGATTCTCAAAAGGGAGTTATTAGAGCTAAAACTGCAGGTTATGACTACATTACAATGACGCCATGATTTTTAAGAAAACTTATAATTCACTTGCAAAATTGAGTTGATATACATTGGTTTTTCAGTTAAATGTGCATTAAATATACCGGTAAACAATCGGCCACTTGCAAATAGGAAGTTATCGACACGTAAAAATACGGAAATAAAATTTATTCTGTATAACAAATAAAAAATATCACATATCTTTTGTTAATTTTTTGAAATATCATAAAAGCGCGTTAAAATTACTCGAAAATTATCTTATATATCTACAGTAAACTGGACAGCGTTTTAAGTATCTTTATATATCTTGCTAATACAGAATATAAACTTTCACTTCTTTTTGTTTTATTTTCATGATGGCGACGAAAACACTTTACCAAAATATTACAAGTAATGTCAACTGAAGACATACAGACGCCAGCACATCAAGCTACAACAATCTGTCAAATTTCTTTAATAGATTTTCAACTTTATTGTTAAAGAAATTAGGTTCAAGGTTGATTGGGAAAATTTGACAGTTTCAGGTAGCTTCATGTGCTGGCGTCTGTATAATAAAGAACTATAATCAATTCATTCGTTCAAAGTAGTTCAAAATCATTCAAAAGTAGCGCTATGAGAGCTTTAGTATAGCGTTAATAAATCGTTATAGCTATTAAGGAACCTTTATGCAGCCGTTGTGCAGGTTAAATGGAACTTTAGGTTGCATAAAATGGCGCCCAAATAGCGATAAAGCGGCTGCTTTAAGTCTGTAGTAGACGCTCTAGCGCTTACGTCTATTACCATAAGTAATAATCGGATACGCTCCAAAGCCCTTATGCAGCCCATTTGTGCTAGTTGGGTTATTTTAGTTAATCACAGAATATTAAAATTTTAACAGAAATGATCATAGGTTACACTTACAATTGAGTCATCAACAAACTGTTAGGTGATGCAACCAGCACCCTTACTAAATTATAAAAATAAATTGTATGAAGGGCGCTGGTACAGGCCCAAACTTAATAATAATAACTATGACATTAAGAAATTGCAGGAGAAAAAGTGTGTGCTAAGGCAAGGTACCATAAAAGGTTTATGGTAATTAATAAACAAATTGATCAAGAAGAATTATTACAATTCGTACATTTATATATTTTATAAAACATAATTATTTTGTGGGTATGTGTGTGTGTGGATGCGTAAAGGTGAGTGTGTATGCAAAGGTAATGGTGCATGTAAAGGTGATTGTGTGAGCTTTGTGGTGAGTTATGTTTTCGCTCGGGGGTTTCAGGGGGTATATATTCGGAGTTGAGCAGGCATTCTAAACAGCGGTTTGTTAGTCTGACTAAAACTAGAGTATGGCTTTCATTAATTCTTTTTGCATTATGTTTTCTCTCATATTTTTTTTTTTTAACGTGGTAAAATTATCAAATAAGTCCTCCCACTCCGGGCAGGGTGGGAGGGACTGTCAGACTTTTACTGACTAAAATCCACGGTGTTCCTTCAATAACCCTTTACATACCGGGGCCACGGTAACGGGATGAGTCCCACGACCCCGGCGGGCTTCGGCCCTCTGCAGAGGGGGCCTCGTCATGTTGCTGACGCTCTTTGAGGCGCGCGTGGAACACGACGCGCCGTCGACCCGGGCATGGTCCATGGTCGGACAGCGAGTTGCCCTTTACTCGCTGTCCGCATGCCCGCGCCTACGGTGGCCGGAGATCGTCGGCCGACGTCCGACGCCGTGGGCGTCTACCACTGCGGCTGGGCTGGAGGGAGGACGCCATCCTCTCCCTCACGCGGCCCGCCTCCTCCTTCGAAAGCATGACTGCTTCGCAGAAGGAGGCGACCGCTTCCCACTCCCTCTCGCCCCGCAGCATGGCCTCGACCAAGGCCGGGCGCGAGAGGTCTCCGCCTATCGCCGCCGTGAGGACACGTCGGTGCTCTGCCCAGGCGGGGCAGTCTTGCACCGTGTGCTCTACGGTGTCCTCAGAGCGACCCTCGCAGTGGTGACACCCAGGCGTTTCCTCCTTTCCCATCAGACACAGGTACCTCCCGAAACTTCCGTGTCCGGTGAGGACCTGCGTCATGCGGTAGGTCAGGACGCCGTGACGCCGATCTAGCCACTCCTCAAAGAGGGGTCTTACCGCCGCAATTGCGGCGTGCCCGGCCGTCGGTTGCGACAGTCGTTCCCTCCATACTGCCCTGAGATCGCGCCGGAGCTCTTCCCGCCGCGCCTCGACTTCTCGAGGCAGCGGGGATACGCCCCGGCGCTGCGCCTCCACGCGCCATTCATAGACGCGCTGGAGGGCAGTCGCCTCCAGATCCCAGGGCAGCAATCCGGCAAGGAGGTTGGCCGATTCGCCGGCGATCGTGCGGTATCCCCGGATCATTCGGATAGCCATGACCCTCTGGCATGCAACCAACTTTAGTGGTCGCGTCCGGATGCACAGGGCCCACACTGGGGACCCGTAGAGGGCCATGGACCGCACGACGCCGGCGTACAGCCTTCGGCAGGAGGCGTTTGGCCCGCTGAGATTAGGCAGGAGTCGCCTGAAGGCGGCTGCTGCCCGGTTCAGCTTTGGGGCCAAACTCAGGAAGTGCTCCCTGAAGTTCCACCGGCTGTCGAGGACGAGTCCCAGGTACTTCATCGTCCTCCCGACGCCGATGCGAACCCCCTCCACCGTTATGTGGGACTCGGACCGTGGCGCGTTCCGACCGCCATGGAAGCACATGGCCTCGGTCTTGTGCAGCGCCACGTCGAGTCCCAACTGCCGGATCCTATGAACGACTGTCGCGACCGCTTGCGTCGCCAGGTCGGCCGCCGCCTAGTGCGACTCTCCCTGCGCCAGGACGAGCGTGTCGTCAGCGTAACATACTACGCTGACGCCGTCAGGGAGGTCGCCGCACAGCACCCAGTCGTATCCGATGTTCCACAGGGGCGGCCCCAAGACCGATCCCTGTGGGACACCGCACGACATCTCTCGCCGGTTCCACTCTCCCCGGTGACCGGGGTAGATGACGGCTCTGTCCGTCAAGTAGTCCTCGACTATGCGACGGAGGTAGGTCGGCACCCGGTGATACCGGAGTGCCTCCCTGATGCAACTCCAGGGCAGGGTGTTAAAGGCGTTGGTGATGTCCAAAGACACCGCCAAGACGACCCTGCCCCGGGATACCGCGTCCCCCGTCGTGAGGGCTCTCACGCGCATGATGGCATCCACCGTCGAGCGCCTCCTGCGGAAGCCAAACTGGCACTCCGCAAGATCCGGGCCCATCCGATTCAGGTGCCCGAAGAGGCGGTCTGCAATCACTCTTTCCAAGAGCTTGCCCGTCTCGTCGAGCAGCACGATGGGCCGGAATGCGGACGGAGAGTCCGCAGGGCGCCCGGCTTTCTGGATCAGGACCAGCTTTCCCGTCTTCCAGCGAAGCGGAAACTGGCCCCTCTCCAGGCATGCGCTAAAGAGCCCCCCTAGTCGAGGCCCGAGAGTCTCCGAGGCCAGGACCCAGGCTTTCCCTGGCAAGCCGTCGGGTCCTGGAGCGGTAGTTTTGGCCTTGAGCCGTTGTACCGCCACTCTCAAGTCTACCTCGGTCACCTCTGGAGCGTCGTAGGCGTCGTCGTCGCTGTGGTCCGCGTTTGCGCCAGCTTCAGGTTCCGTCGGAGACGGAGCCATGGGCGCTCCCCTCGCGATGGGAACAGGGCGCTCACCACGTCCTCCAAGAACTGAGGCTGGAGACTCTGCGTCAACGGGGGAGCCCAGGGGCGGAGCTTCTCTCGCACCCACTTGTAGGGGCGGCCCCATGGGTCCCCGTCCAGAGTCGCCAGCATCTCCTCCCGGGCCAGTTCCTTGGCCTGCCAGATCTCGTCTCGGAGAACGGCCTTCGCTGCCCTGTAGCCCTCGTACAGCTCCGCCTCTACAGTCGCCGCATCCGAAGGTCGGGTGCGGCGCCTGCGGAACCTGGTGTACCGGCGTCGCGCCGCAACGCACGCTTCGCGCAGCGCTGCTAGCTCGCTCGACCACCAGTACAGCTGACGCCGGGCGCGTCCTTGCCGGACCCGGGGCATGGCCACGTCGCAGATCTCCGACATGGCCTCCCGGAACCACTCCGCCTCGTCGTTTATGTCGGCAGGCCTGTCCGGGGGTTATAGTATTTGTTATTACAAATACCAAATAACTTACGTTTTCTTTGTAATCATAATCCATAATTCATCCATCAAAACAAATATTTTCTTGTCATGACATTTTTTACGTCAAGGCTGACAAACTGTAATTTTTTCCTTCTTGTAGTCACTTAATGGCTAATAGACTAAAAAGGTTGTTCATACTTTTATTATATAATTGTTATTCACTTTTATCGATAGGACTAGCTTAATATTGTATACTATATTGTGGTTGTCTACTGATTAACGGCATTTTAAATTATAATTATAAATTTCTAAAACACACTCTCAGATTTTATCGAAGAGGTTTAATAAATTATGCTCGAATATAACTGGCTGATCAAATAACTGGCAAGATGGACTATTTTGGACTCTACAATTTGAATTCTGGTACAGAATGAGAATGGAATGGACTTTGAACGCTGAGCTGGGTATAAAAGGCGCTGGGGGCCATCTCCGGGGAGTTCAGTCTTAGACCAGTTTTTGAAGAGTTTAGTTCTCGACGACTTTTGACGAAGAGGAAGTGCAGTACCCGCTACCCTGACTCCTTGCTGGGAGCCTGCTGCCTTGACTCCTTGCTGAGAGCCCGCTACCCTGACTCCTTGTTGGGAGCCTGCTGCCCTGACGCCTTGCTGGGAGCCTGCTGCCCTGACGCCTTGCTGAGAGCCTGCTGCCTTGACTCCTTGCTGAGAGCCTGCTGCCCTGACTCCTTGCTGAGAGCCTGCTGCCCTGACGCCTTGCTGAGATCCTGCTGCCCTGACGCCTTGCTGGGAGCCTGCTGCCCTGACGCCTTGCTGAGAGCCTGCTGCCCAGACGCCTTGTTGGGAGCCTACTGCCAGACCGAGTGGCCTGCCAAGCCGTCCCGCAAGTACTATTTTCTAAACCTCCTCCTCTTCTCTCCTGAGAGTGTGTTAGATAGGTAGGTAGGCCGGTTTCTAGGATAGGTAGATAGGTAGGCAGGTTTTTATATAATACTGTATATAAATAATATATTAAACTTAATGGTACATTTACCCTCTTTTATTGGTGAAGAAGAAGGTATCGTTACAGGGTGACCCCCAGGCCTGCACGATCGAGGCTTCCAGGAATAGCTCCCGGTCCATCGGCTTCAGCGCCCATCGCGGACCACTCAGGTCCCGTCGGACCGGCGCGTCTGGGGTCTGGGCGGAGACGTCGAACCGGATATACCGGTGGTCGGAATAGGTCTCCACCTCCTCCACAACGCGCCAGTCGGTGATGCGCGGTGACAGGCTGGGGGTGGCGAACGTAACGTCCACCACCGACTCGCCCGTAAACCGCACGCACGTGGGGACAGAACCCCGGTTCTCGATCACCAGGCCCTGCGCACGGGCCCAGTACTCGAGCATCCTGCCCCGCCCATGGTCCATGGACCGGGAACCCCAAGCCGGACTTTTGGCGTTGAAGTCCCCGAGGACGAGGGTGGGGAGGGAACCGAGGGCGACGACGATGTCTCCCAGCTCCGTTAGGGAGTTCTGGAACTCGGCGAGAGTTCAGTTCGGGGAGAAATAAACGCCTACCACAGCGATCTCCCCGAACCGTGCTGCGACGATCCCACGCCCTCTCTTGACGCGATCGAGGGGCGGGGTACCGGCGGCGGCCGACGAAACGAGGGTCACCGAGCCGTCCAAGTCCGCCACCCAGTCATTCCTGGGCAGGACAAAATACGGCTCGGCGACCACGGCGACGTTGATCAACCACTGCGCCATGCTCTGGAGCAAAAGTTCCTGAGCAGCGGCGCAGTGGTTGATGTTCGCCTGGAGGAAGCGCAATAGGGCCATTAATCGGGATCCATTGCAGCCTCCTCCAGGGCCCCTCGCGGGGGTTCAGCCATGACTTCGGCGACGGCGGTGGCAGTAGCGACAGCGGCGGCGGCGGCGGCGGTGGCGGTGACGGTGGCGGCAGAGGGCCTACCTCTGCGCCTGGCTTTGGTGGGTGGGGCGCAGGACTTGCGCCCAGCCCGGTGATCGGCCGGCTTGCCAACCACCTCACATGCGAAGCAGTGAGGCGGGGCGGAGCACGAGCCGGCCTTGTGACCGGGCTGACCGCAGCGGAAGCACCTATCGCTGCGGTCTACCTCCGAGGTGCACACGCATGCCGCATGGTTGCCCACTTGGCAGCGAAAGCACCTCAGGGGTCCGGGGTCCAGGACTTTCACCTGCGCAGACACCCAGCCAAGCAGGAGCCTTCGGCCCTCCTGCAACTTTTTCGCCGCCGGGACGGGGCAGCTAACCGTAATGGTTTGCCCCCCCGTGAAGCCAGGACGCAGGGCGCCCGCCCTCACCTGATCGGGAGGGCACTCCCCAGTCCTGGCAACGGCGGCCACCACTTCCTCGGCCGTCACAGAGTCATCCAGACCCAATATGCGCACGTCTGCGCGCTTGGTGGGTCTGGAGACTCGGGCCTCCTCCGCGTTTAAGGACGCTCTGAGCCGTTCGGCCAGAGCGTCAGCGGTAGGGCCACTGGCCGCGCCGGGGATCTCCAGCATCCGAGCCCCCGTCGCAGTGACCCGGTGACGGAGGCCGCCGACGATGCCGAGCTCTGTGATGTCGATCGCCTCCCGCGCCTTCACCAGCACGTCGCGGTACGACACGCCCCTCTTCACCGCGTCCGGCTGCAGTGTGATCACTACAGCCGCGGTCTTGGGGGCGCGCAATCGCGCCGCGGCGTCTCGCCGCCGCCGTCGCTCTCTTCTCCGCGAGGACCTGGCTGCGCCAGCAGCCTTCCTCTTCTCCCCGGCCACTTGCCAGTCGGCGCCGGCTGGAGGAGTCTTTGGAGGAGGCTGCTGGGACGGCTGGTTCCCGGCCTGGGCCTTCTTCCCTTTGGCCGCCTGTTTCGGCCCCGCAGGTGTCGGGGTCGGAGGCGGCTTTGGTGGGCCCTGTTTTGGCTTGGCTGGGGCCGTCTTCGCCCTCGCAGGAGCCGCCGTCGCTGGGGCCGTCTGCCCAGTGGCCGTCTTCGCCTGAGGCGGCCTCGTCGCCGTCCGGGGGGGCTTGGACGCGGCCGCAGCCGCGTACGAAGGCGCCGCCAGTGGGGGTCGCAGCACGCGGCTCTCCAATAGGGAGAACCGCTGCTGGAAGGCGGCCAGCTCCTGTTGCACCAGGTCGAGAACCGAGTCCTCCGCTGGTGTGGGCTGGCCTTTCTCCTTTTGGCCCCGCGGCGGCGCATTCCGCTGGCCGTCTCCCCGGATTGCGGCCAGGTCCGCCTTAAGGGCGGCGTTCTCCCTCTGGAGAGCCTCGATGGCGGCAGTCAGGCGGGTGACCTCCGGCCGCAGATCGGACATGTCGTCCCTTGCAGCCGGAGCCCCGCCGTAAGTCCGCGCGGCCGCTATGATGGAGGCCGTGGCTTCGCCGATCGCGTCCTCCTTACTCCTGCGGTTCCGCTTCCGCGAGATGGTGCGCATGGCAGCTGCCACGGCCTCTTCTAGTTTGGCCTCGCTCGAGGCCAGAGCAGTGTTGGGCTCTCCAGAGGAAGGCCCCCTCCCTGAGGTCTTGCCTCGGCCTTTACCCCGCACGCTAGTGGGGATCTTACGGGCCGAGACAAGCCCCTCCTCTGACGACGACTCATCGTCGCGGGGGCGCTTGAGGAACTCCTTCCTCCTGTCGGCACCCCCCTCGTCGCTCCTCACTGCGCTCCCAGAGATCAAGCTCTGGAAGCTCTCGGCGTCCGATGCCGAGTCGGTCTCCGACCCGAGCATCAGCGCCCCCTTCCTCCGCGGAGCGGCGCTCTGCGCTCGCTCAATGTTCGGTGCCGGTGAGGTGGACGTGCTGGACAAGTCCAGCGACTCCACCTCACGGGCACGTGAGCCTCCCTGGCTCGATGCGGCGACTGCCGGAAATTTGGGGTAAAAGCGGTTGTTGTCCCCCCCAGAGTACGGTGGGACTGACCGGACGTGTCCGGTGCGGGACTCCCCAGCTGAAGAGCAGCTGGGACCCGCCTGGGTATCTTTTACAAAAGCTTTTTTCTCCATATTGTTGTACTTTTTTAGAGAGGTGAGTTCCTCTGACCCTACACCCCATTTCCCCTCCCCTGGTTCACTTCACGGTTACGTCTAAAGATTAGACGCATACCGGAAGTGAACCTTTCCTCCCCCTTGACCCGATCTCTGAGACCGGGCCCCGCGCCGTCTAGAAGCTCGAGCTAGCTGCTCGATCCTCCAGGCGGCGCGCCTTTCCCCCGGTGTGTCCCTCTTGGTCTGGTTTCTCCCTCTGGGCCCGTCCAGCATGAGTGCCTCTACCGGCATGGCCCCAGAGATCATCGAAACACGCAAGCCCCACCACGACGACAACGTGGGGACACAGTTGGTGGGGATGTTTTCTCTCATATAGGGAAGGTTTTAATGGTCAGAGCGATGACGTCTGTTAGGTCAGCTAGTCAAGAGTAAAGACTAATTTCATGCATTTAAAAGGACTTTGCCTACAGTTCGAGGGATTAGTTAATAACGCTGGCACAATCATCCATCTTGCCCTTGCGCACATTCTGTTGAATTCGGCTTTTACTATCACTAGATGTAAATAGACCATTAATTTTTATAAACGATCGGCCATTATTTTGAGCTGGTTAAGCAATATTGAAATTCCACGTATAGACCCGCTCACAAACTTTTGGCTTGTGAGCGATTCTATTAAATCATACTGCTCTCGCGTCGTCAGCCGCAGATGACGCTGATTTAAACGGTGGCTTATTAATTGTTAAATACTGACTGGTTCATAATGCCGACCTACATGTACGTGGAACAATGAACAATTTAATTTGATTTTATTTATACAGTAACAGTTGTTAGATAAGGATCTGTGATCTGTGTGTCGACTTGTGGCTAAATCATAACAGTCGTACGGTAATCTTTAAAGTTAAGCAACGCTTGCCGAGGTCAATATGTGGATAGGTGACCGAGTTCCTCCGGCGTCACAAAGCATTGTAAACCATTGGTCCCGGCTGTCATGAGTACGTGTTTGGCGGTGGTTCCAGGTGGCCACAAGTCAGAATATCTGAGTCCAGTGTTGTCGTGGGTATCGTGTCACCCGGCTGCTGAGTTGTGGAGTCAGACAGGCAGCCGCTCCGTGTGACACACTAGCACCTACTTAGCTGCATCAGAATATCTGAGTCCAGTGTTGTCGTGGGTATCGTGTCACCCGGCTGCTGAGTTGTGGAGTCAGACAGGCAGCCGCTCCGTGTGACACACTGGCACCTACTTAGCTGCATCAGAATATCTGAGTCCAGTGTTGTCGTGGGTATCGTGTCACCCGGCTGCTGAGTTGTGGAGTCAGACAGGCAGCCGCTCCGTGTGACACACTAGCACCTACTTAGCTGCATCAGAATATCTGAGTCCAGTGTTGTCGTGGGTATCGTGTCACCCGGCTGCTGAGTTGTGGAGTCAGACAGGCAGCCGCTCCGTGTGACACACTAGCACCTACTTAGCTGCATCACAATATCTGAGTCCAGTGTTGTCGTGGGTATCGTGTCACCCGGCTGCTGAGTTGTGGAGTGAGACAGGCAGCCGCTCCGTGTGACACACTAGCACCTACTTAGCTGCATCAGAATATCTGAGTCCAGTGTTGTCGTGGGTATCGTGTCACCCGGCTGCTGAGTTGTGGAGTCAGACAGGCAGCCGCTCCGTGTGACACACTAGCACCTACTTAGCTGCATCAGAATATCTGAGTCCAGTGTTGTCGTGGGTATCGTGTCACCCGGCTGCTGAGTTGTGGAGTCAGACACGCAGCCGCTCCGTGTGACACACTAGCACCTACTTAGCTGCATCACAATATCTGAGTCCAGTGTTGTCGTGGGTATCGTGTCACCCGGCTGCTGAGTTGTGGAGTCAGACAGGCAGCCGCTCCGTGTGACACACTAGCACCTACTTAGCTGCATCACAATATCTGAGTCCAGTGTTGTCGTGGGTATCGTGTCACCCGGCTGCTGAGTTGTGGAGTGAGACAGGCAGCCGCTCCGTGTGACACACTAGCACCTACTTAGCTGCATCACAATATCTGAGTCCAGTGTTGTCGTGGGTATCGTGTCACCCGGCTGCTGAGTTGTGGAGTCAGACAGGCAGCCGCTCCGTGTGACACACTAGCCCCTACTTAGCTGCATCAGAATATCTGAGTCCAGTGTTGTCGTGGGTATCGTGTCACCCGGCTGCTGAGTTGTGGAGTCAGACAGGCAGCCGCTCCGTGTGACACACTAGCACCTACTTAGCTGCATCAGAATATCTGAGTCCAGTGTTGTCGTGGGTATCGTGTCACCCGGCTGCTGAGTTGTGGAGTCAGACAGGCAGCCGCTCCGTGTGACACACTAGCACCTACTTAGCTGCATCAGAATATCTGAGTCCAGTGTTGTCGTGGGTATCGTGTCACCCGGCTGCTGAGTTGTGGAGTGAGACAGGCAGCCGCTCCGTGTGACACACTAGCACCTACTTAGCTGCATCAGAATATCTGAGTCCAGTGTTGTCGTGGGTATCGTGTCACCCGGCTGCTGAGTTGTGGAGTGAGACAGGCAGCCGCTCCGTGTGACACACTAGCACCTACTTAGCTGCATCAGAATATCTGAGTCCAGTGTTGTCGTGGGTATCGTGTCACCCGGCTGCTGAGTTGTGGAGTCAGACAGGCAGCCGCTCCGTGTGACACACTAGCACCTACTTAGCTGCATCAGAATATCTGAGTCCAGTGTTGTCGTGGGTATCGTGTCACCCGGCTGCTGAGTTGTGGAGTCAGACAGGCAGCCGCTCCGTGTGACACACTAGCACTTACTTAGCTGCATCACAATATTTGAGTCCAGTGTTGTCGTGGGTATCGTGTCACCCGGCTGCTGAGTTGTGGAGTCAGACAGGCAGCCGCTCCGTGTGACACACTAGCACCTACTTAGCTGCATCAGAATATCTGAGTCCAGTGTTGTCGTGGGTATCGTGTCACCCGGCTGCTGAGTTGTGGAGTGAGACAGGCAGCCGCTCCGTGTGACACACTAGCACCTACTTAGCTGCATCAGAATATCTGAGTCCAGTGTTGTCGTGGGTATCGTGTCACCCGGCTGCTGAGTTGTGGAGTCCGACAGGCAGCCGCTCCGTGTGACACACTAGCACCTACTTAGCTGCATCAGAATATCTGAGTCCAGTGTTGTCGTGGGTATCGTGTCACCCGGCTGCTGAGTTGTGGAGTCAGACAGGCAGCCGCTCCGTGTGACACACTAGCACTTACTTAGCTGCATCACAATATTTGAGTCCAGTGTTGTCGTGGGTATCGTGTCACCTGGCTGCTGAGTTGTGGAGTCAGACAGGCAGCCGCTCCGTGTGACACACTAGCACCTACTTAGCTGCATCAGAATATCTGAGTCCAGTGTTGTCGTGGGTATCGTGTCACCCGGCTGCTGAGTTGTGGAGTGAGACAGGCAGCCGCTCCGTGTGACACACTAGCACCTACTTAGCTGCATCACAATATCTGAGTCCAGTGTAGTCGTGGGTATCGTGTCACCCGGCTGCTGAGTTGTGGAGTCAGACAGGCAGCCGCTCCGTGTGACACACTAGCACCTATTTAGCTGCATCAGAATATCTGAGTCCAGTGTTGTCGTGGGTATCGTGTCACCCGGCTGCTGAGTTGTGGAGTGAGACAGGCAGCCGCTCCGTGTGACACACTAGCACCTACTTAGCTGCATCAGAATATCTGAGTCCAGTGTTGTCGTGGGTATCGTGTCACCCGGCTGCTGAGTTGTGGAGTCAGACAGGCAGCCGCTCCGTGTGACACACTAGCACCTACTTAGCTGCATCAGAATATCTGAGTCCAGTGTTGTCGTGGGTATCGTGTCACCCGGCTGCTGAGTTGTGGAGTCAGACAGGCAGCCGCTCCGTGTGACACACTAGCACTTACTTAGCTGCATCACAATATTTGAGTCCAGTGTTGTCGTGGGTATCGTGTCACCTGGCTGCTGAGTTGTGGAGTCAGACAGGCAGCCGCTCCGTGTGACACACTAGCACCTACTTAGCTGCATCAGAATATCTGAGGCCAGTGTTGTCGTGGGTATCGTGTCACCCGGCTGCTGAGTTGTGGAGTCAGACAGGCAGCCGCTCCGTGTGACACACTAGCACCTACTTAGCTGCATCACAATATCTGAGTCCAGTGTTGTCGTGGCTATCGTGTCACCCGGCTGCTGAGTTGTGGAGTCAGACAGGCAGCCGCTCCGTGTGACACACTAGCACCTACTTAGCTGCATCAGAATATCTGAGTCCAGTGTTGTCGTGGGTATCGTGTCACCCGGCTGCTGAGTTGTGGAGTCAGACAGGCAGCCGCTCCGTGTGACACACTAGCACCTACTTAGCTGCATCAGAATATCTGAGTCCAGTGTTGTCGTGGGTATCGTGTCACCCGGCTGCTGAGTTGTGGAGTCAGACAGGCAGCCGCTCCGTGTGACACACTAGCACCTACTTAGCTGCATCACAATATCTGAGTCCAGTGTTGTCGTGGGTATCGTGTCACCCGGCTGCTGAGTTGTGGAGTCAGACAGGCAGCTCTCCGTGTGACACACTAGCACCTACTCAGCTACATCTGATTAAACTGACAGTCGACCCTATTTCGTGTGATATGATAAGCATAAGAAGCGTTACTGTTTATAGTTGTAAAATATACGTACAATCAGTTACGCAAAGTTAGTAAACTTCATATCAAAAACAATGTTCAACCAATAACCACAACATTGTCTGCGTACGTAATGATGCTTTTTTTTTTTTTTAGCTTGGTAAAATTATCAAATAAGTCCTCCCACCCCGGGCAGGGTGGGAGGGACTGTCAGACTTTTACTGACTAAAATCCACGGTGTTCCTTCAATAACCCTTTACGTACCGGGGTCACGGTAACGGGATGAGTCCCACGACCCCGGCAGGCTTCGGCCCTCTACGGGGGGCCTCGTCATATTGCTGACGCTCTTGGAGGCGCGCGTGGAACACGACGCGCCGTCGACCCGGGCATGGTCCTTGGTCGGACAGCGAGTTGCCCTTTACTCGCTTTCCGCATGCCCGCGCCTACGGTGGCCGGAGATCGTCGGCCGACGTCCGATGCCGTGGGCGTCTACCACTGCGGCTGGGCTGGAGGGAGGACGCCATCCTCTCCCTCACGCGGCCCGCCTCCTCCTTCGGAAGCATGACTGCTTCGCAGAAGGAGGCGACCGCTTCCCACTCCCTCTCGCCCCGCAGCATAGCCTCGACCAATGCCGGGCGCGAGAGGTCTCCGCCTATTGCCGCCGTGAGGACACGTCGGTGCTCTGCCCAAGCGGGGCAGTCTTGCACCGTGTGCTCGACTGTGTCCTCAGGGCGACCCTCGCAGTGGTGACACCCAGGCGTTTCCTCCTTTCCCATCAGACACAGGTACCTCCCGAAACTTCCGTGTCCGGTGAGGACCTGCGTCATGCGGTAGGTCAGGACGCCGTGACGCCGATCTAGCCACTCCTCAAAGAGGGGTCTTACAGACGTAATGATGCTAGAAACATTTGTTACTACTTAGGTACTGTTGTGTTCACCTTAGATACAAAAGTTTGGTCGCCTTCAGGCCTGTGTGCCCCGCCCCCCTCTACCCCCCACTACCGCAACTTGGACCTTCTTATCCTTCCTACTAATTCCTTACTTCGCGTAATCAACAGCACTTGTTCGAGAAGAATAGTACTGAAATCATTTCTCAAGGCGGCAATAACTACTTAGAGAAAAATATAAATTCATAATTATGAATGCGGCCATTTCTCTTAGTGTTGGAAGGAAAAATAAAATGTTCTTAAGTAAATGCAGCGCGTGTAGCTCCCCCGCCCTCTTTCCCTCAAGTCCCGCGCCCTGCGACCCACGCGTCTTTCGAACCAGATTTTTAACGAATAAACACTTACGAAGAATTTCAGTTAATGGCAGCTCTACTGTATTGTTCGTCCGCGTGTTACAACGAGTACGTCGACAAAGTGTTATTGCGGTTCATTTGTAAGTCAGCAGTGGATCCGAGCGGCCGAGGGCACAAGCCTCGCCTCATATTTCATGAAAGTAGCGGGAAATATCCACTCATAGTCCTCTGTCTGACCGCAAAGAATTCTTTTTTGTTAAAGTTTGTTTTTAGGATTGTAATCAAACTAAGTAACATAAGGAGTGTTTGCATATGAAATTAAATTATATAATTTATAGCAACATAAACATAATTTAATTTTATATCCAGACACTTTTGAAACTGAGATATATATAGTTAGTAGGTACTGAGTCGACTATGAGCGGAATGAAAGACGTATGGATAGCACAGCATATATTTGCGGACTAGCGCGGTGGTGGTAACAATATCGCAGGAACCAATAGATATAAAACTACCCTCATAATCTTAATATTAATACATACATCACACCTCCCTTCTTAATTATTACAATATATGCATGAAAACAACTAAGTACACTGAAATCGTATGACCGGTTTTCGGGTTCGCTTTGGGTACTCATTTGGCTGCTGCGGTGATAACCCAGGTTCTTGATCAGAAGGCTGATCGTGCTCAACACCACTCACCTCACTGCTTACAGATGGTTTCAACTTATTTTCTTCACACACACTCTCACCACTGCATTCATCCTCATTCTTTCCCAATTTTATCAAGCTGTCCCCAGCATGCACCACGGAGCTCTCACCCTCTATCGCCCCTTCTTCAACCGTGCTCGGACCACCCACCGATACACGGGATCTGCGCCGTATCTGATCCACGTGTCTCTTAACCAATTGACCGTTATCCCTTGCTATCACATATCGGCGAGCACTGTCAACGGCTGAAATCGAACCTTTAATCCATTTGTCTGAAGAACCGTAATTCCTCATCCAAATGGTATCCCCTTCATTAAAAGTTCGTGCTACCCCTCCTGCCGAATCTATTTGTCTCTGCTGCGCATCCTGTACTCTAGCTCCTACTGATCGCTCCGTGCGTAACAAATCCAGTCTGGAGCGTAAAGTTCTTTTCTGCAATAACATAGCAGGCGTATCGCCCGTAGTGCTATGCACTGTGTTTCTGTATGCTAGCAGGAATGTTTGTAAAGCTGTGTCTACATCCACGCGATCCCTAATAGCTTTTTTTATTGTACGTTTACAAATATTAACTGCATTTTCTGCCGCTCCATTTGAGGCCGGGTGATACGCGGGAGAAAAAATGTTGTCTGATTCCATTATTGACTAGGAAATTTTTGAATTCCGTACTGGTAAAAGGTGGTCCTTGATCTGATACCAGCTGTTCCGGCAAACCGAACCTCGCAAAAATCGACCGCAATACTTTAATAACGCTAGATGCGTTAGTTCGTGACATTTCAAATATTTCTAACCATTTTGATGACGCATCTATCAATACTAAAAACGTCATGCCTCGGTAAGGGCCCAAAAAATCAATATGAAGTCTAGTCCACGGTTGAGTATAGTATGGCCACGGTTGTATGGTCATCCGCGGGGGCGCTTTCGCTTCCGCCGCACACGTTTCACAACTTTTACCTAATTCCTCAATATCCTTATCGATGTTAGGCCACCACACGTAACTCCTAGCTAAACTTTTCATCTTAACTATACCCATATGGCTGCTATGCAACTGATTTAATATTTGCCCTTGCAATGTTTCTCCTTTTTTACTCTAAGTCCATAATCTTGCAACCGCTGGAAGACTTTATGTAAATTGTTAATATGGTCTGATTTCGTACTACCTGTCACGATTATGTCATTGAGAAAAACACCTACGCGTGGCATGTCAGCGAATAACTGTTCAATTCGCCTCTGAAAAATGCCCGGACTAGACGATAAACCATACACTAATCTATTGTACATATACAATCCCTTATGTGTATTTATCACCGTGTATTTTTTTGTATCATCGAGCTTAAATTGTGCGTATGCTTGCGATAAATCGATTTTACTATAGTGATCACCCCCTCGAAGACGAAATAACAATTCTTCTACCCTCGGCAATGGATAACGATCAATTTCAATAATTTTATTTAAGGTTAATTTATAATCGGCACAGATACGAATGCTATCATCCTTCTTTACGACTGGCACTATCGGTGTAGCCCAGTCGGAACGCTCGACCGGGGTGAGAACTCCGTCGCGCACGAGCTGGCCCAGCGCGCGCTCCACCGGCTCGCGCAGCGCGTACGCCAGCGGGCGCGCGCGCATGAACACCGGCCGCGCGCCCGGTCGCATGTGAATGCTCACAGCACCGCCCCTAAAGCGCCCGAGACCCTCCGCGAACACGTTACAATATTTGGAACTGAAAAAAGATACATCACAATCATCATTTTCCCTTATATTATTAACATCATAATTAAAATCGGGAAGTTGGATTCTTAATGCCGCTATCCAATGTCGCCCTAAAAGAATAGTTTTTCCTTTCTCGATAACCAGTAATTCCAAAAATTCACTTCTATTCTTATAACGAACTTGCGGTCTTATTATACCCAATGGTTTTACAATTTCACCAGTATAATATCTTAAAGTTAATTTACAAGGTTGCAGAGGAAGATCGTTAAACAGCCTATTGTAACACTCGCGACTAATACAAGACACCGCGCTTCCGGTATCACATTCCATCGCTATTTCTTTGTTATGCACATTCAATGTTATATAGATAGGTTTGCAACTGGAAATCGACAATTTACAGACATCAACAAAAATTACCTCGTCACTGTCCGCGTCCTTATCACTGCCCGCGGTTTGCACGTCAACCTGATGTTGCTGCACTAGATTGGGGCACATACGTCGCAGGTGCCCTTGCTGGTTGCACACCCTGCACACATAACGTGCGAACTTGCACATTGATTCATCGTGACTAGCGCCACACACACGACACTGCCGCTGCGACCGAGCTCGCTCCCCAAGCCGAGCCCGCTCACCCGGCACCGACATCGCTGACCCGTGGCCCGTGCGCCGTTCGCGCATCTCTCGTCCCACACGCGCGTCGCCCCGCGCTCCGCCCTGCTGCCGCTGCCCGCCTGCTACTTGTCTTCTCACCGTCATCGCCTGGCACGTCACCGTCGCCGCGTCCGTGGCAGCTGACGACTTACGACCTTCAACTATGGCGGCGTCCTTCTCTGCCGATTCCATGCTGGCGGCCAGTTTATAAGCCTTAGCGTAATCCAGGTTTGATTCCGCAAATAACCGTTGCCTAATATTCTCGCTTGCTATTCCGCATACCAATTGATCTCTCAAACTTTCCTCGAGCCAACTGCCAAATTCACAGGTCTTCGACATTCTCTTAAGTACCGCCACGTATTCGGATATGGACTCGCCCTCTTTGTGTTTCCTATGCCTGAACTTGTACCTCTCGGCGAGTTCACATGGTTTAGGTTGTAAATGTTTACCCATTATTTCCGATAACTGCTCAAAAGTTTTTATTTTAGGTTTATTCGGTGTACATAGATTGACAAGCAACTCGTAGCTCTCTGCACCCATAACGGTTATTAACGTCGGCACATGTAACTCTTTCCGTATACCGTTCACCACGAAGTATTGTTCTAAGCGTTCGATATATAGGTTCCAATCGTCTTTATGCAAGTTAAACTCACTAATTTTCCCGACCGACATGGTAAACACTTTATATCACACGCGAATTGTTCAATTCTCGTCGCCACTGAGATATATATAGTTAGTAGGTACTGAGTCGACTATGAGCGGAATGAAAGACGTATGGATAGCACAGCATATATTTGCGGACTAGCGCGGTGGTGGTAACAATATCGCAGGAACCAATAGATATAAAACTACCCTCATAATCTTAATATTAATACATACATCACAGAAACCTCGTCTGTGTCGCAAATATAATAGTTCAAATGAATAGTTTATTTTATTTTTTATTTTATTTTATTAGGGAAAACCAACAATTTTACATTTTGTCTTACAACTAGATATACATAATTACATAGGTAAACGTACAATTCACAACGTTTCCACAAATTACAATTTCTTTTCTTTTTTTTTTAATTTTTGTTGACTTACATACAGTATTGATAGCTTATAATATTAGGGCTTATTTTAAACTTATACTATTAGGTTTTAAGTGTATCAATCAATTCTTTTTTAAATAAATTATGAGGTTGTGCGAATATGTCTATTTTAACAAAATATTGGTTATATATTTTGACTAATCTGTGGAGAGGCGCCCGCTCACCCGCATTTGTACGACTAGAGGTCGTAGCAAAGAGTGGGTAAGCGCGTGCCTCTCGTCTTATTATGGTTCTGGGCACGACATAAACTATATTATTCACAAGTTCAGGACAATCAAATTTGTTGTGTATTAGTCCACGGAGCATCATGGCTTGGAGTAATAGACGCCTTGAATGTAGTGTAAGTAGTTTAAATTTCTGTAACGACTCTTTATATGGTAGACGCTGCAAGTGACATTTAAACTGCAAACTTTTCAAAAACTTTTGCTGAATTCTTTCAATTGTTTTGTCATATTTTGCATAGTAAGGGTCCCATATCATACACGCGTACTCTACTTGTGGTCGTACTAAAGAGTTGAAAAGATATAGATATGTGTCTGGGCGTTTGAAATCAGATGACGATCTCATTACAAGATTATACATTTGGAAAGCTTTGGCTACAATTTTTTCAATGCGTAAATTAAGGTGAAGTTTGCAGTCCAAAAGTACACCCAGATCACAAATTTGAGTTTCTTTAAGAAGGAGTTCATCGCAGAGACAGTAATTGTAGTCAATTATATTTTTGTTTTTGGTGAAGTTGAGGTATTTCATTTCATTTATTTTTTATTTCATAAAAAACAGGTACTTACACATTGCATTTTGTACATTCGACATTACATAATTTACAATTTGTCACACTAGCACATAATATGAATAGGTAGGTATACATATACTTCCGTTAGTTTTGGACTACAAAACGCCATCTACTACGATACTTATAATTATAATTATACCTACCCACATATTAATACATCATATTTAATTCATTAATAATAATATAGCTAAATTACAGAGTGCGTGCGTATGCCGATAGGTTTATATATCAGCATTGCTGGGCGGCAGACATAAAGCGCTGATTCTTATGGCTCCTCACAGTGACATTTTTAGAATTTAGAATTCTGACGTCCTATTTAGATTACAGAGTAATCTGTGTTAAGGACCTTCAGCCTATTTTTACTATGAGAGAGAAAAGAAAGAAGATTGCAAAATCCGTAGGTGCTGCTAAGAAAATAAATATAAACTAAACAATCTTAAAAATAAAAATAGTGAGCAATTACAATCTAAAACTAAAATTAAACTGAAAAATAAAGAAATAATTATAGAATAATACTCAAGCACGATTTTTGTACTTTCACGCGTGTGTATGCGTGAGTGTGTGTGTCTGTTTGTGTATATGTGTGTGCGCGCGCGTGTGTGTGTGTGTGTATGTGTGCATGAGTGTGCGTGTTTTAGTGTGTGAAAGAGAGTGTGATGAGTTTTAAGGTATATGCAAAACATACAGTAGGAGTTAAAACAAGTTTAAATAAAAGATTTAAGTAATTTTTTGGTGTCATCGTAGTTTCTTTGCAGTAGAAATTGTGTTGTCTGTTTTTTACAAATAGCATTAGAAGATCTGTAGATAGGGAGTAATTTGTTTATTTTATTGTATAGGGAGGGTGCAAGGTAGTAAGAAAAGCGTTTTGTGAAAGCGAAGTGAGAATGAGGCACTTCACATAGCGTTTGACGACGTTTGTGAGTGACTTTATCAGATGAGAATGGGGTAATGGAGTGTTGAAGCATTATGGTGTGGAGTATGTAGAGTTGACGAACCGTGAGGACATTGCATTTCTGATACAAGTCAGTGGTTGGGTAAAGTATAGGACGGAATGTAGCTACTTTAAGTATGGCCCTTTGTGCTACTTCAAGAGGTTTAAGGACCGTCTTGGCAGCACCACCCCAACTTGTGATACAGTACGAGATGACCGATTGGCCCATGGCAAAGTACACGGAGCGGATCAAATGAACATTGGCAATGTTTCTTAAAGTTTTAAAAAGATATATTAATTTACGGACTCTTCCACTTAACTGGTCAATGTGGGCTTTAAAAAGTTCAGGTGTTTATCCAGTACAATGCCTAGATATTTTATGGTGTCTGTGGATAAAATTGAGGGACAGTTACAGTTTGGTGATTGTAGTTGACAGATGTGAGCTTTTAGTGTAATAGGGCTAGTTGGTTGTGAAGTTATTTTTAGGGAAAATGTAATGATTTTTGTTTTGGAAGAGTTTAGGGTAAGGGAGTGAGAGATAAGCCAATTGAGAACACGGTTGAGGCCTTGTTGTGCTACAGCTTGAAGAGAAGTCCAAGAGTCACTAAAAAATTTGATGGCTGTGTCGTCGGCAAAAGATGTAATGTTACCAGATGAGACATTAATGTTGCAGAGGTCGTTGATGAAGATAAGAAAAAGAGTAGGGCCAAGGACGCTACCTTGGGGGACGCCATACGAGATGGGCAGTTCGTCGCTCAGGTAGTTTTCGACTTTTACTCTTTGAGTTCTACCAGTGAGATAGGATCGAAAAAGATTAAGTTGTGTACCTCTGACACCCAGGCGTTCGAGCTTGTGTATTAGGAGAGGGAGAGGAACTGTGTCAAAGGCCTTGGCAAGATCGAGAAATACTGTAAGACACTTTTTGCGTTGATTCAGTCTATGAACGATACCACTGACAAGTTGCAAAGCCGCATCAGAGGTCGACATCTTCTTCCTGAATCCAAACTGATTTTGTGATATAAAGTTGTTGGTCTCTAAAAATCACATTTGGAGATGCTTAATTTTAGTTTATTCTAGTCGCAGTAATTAGATAATCTATTTAAATCGTCTTGTAGTAGGTAACAATCATTGATCGATAAAATTTTCTTAAAAACTTTTAAGTCATCAGCGTATAATAAAAATTTACTGTTTTGAAAGCACTTACTTATGTCATTAATGTAAAGTATAAACAACAAAGGACCCAGAATTGAACCCTGCGGAACTCCGGAAGTAGCCAAGAATGTGTTAGAATGGTACCCGTTACTTACTATTGTTTGACTACGATTACAAATATAAGACTGAAACCAGCGCAATAGATTACCCTTGATGCCATTAAATGAAATTTTGTTTAAAAGTATTTCATGGTCAACTCTATCAAAGGCTTTTTTGAAGTCAGTGTAAATTGCGTCGGTTTGGGCTCTGATGTCCATATTATTGAATAAGCAGGAAGTGAAAATCATTAAGTTGGTAACAGTCGATTTTTGTTTCGCAAAACCATGTTGCTCCGGAATTATGCAATGTTGAATAAGCGGATATATCTCATGGTGAACTAGCTTTTCAAACAATTTAGCAAGTGTACAGAGAAGAGAAATAGGTCGATAATTCTCAATATTTTGTCTGGCGCCGCCTTTATAGACCGGTACTATATTAGCCATTTTCCAGACAGTTGGAAACAAACCCTTGCACATGCATTGATTAAATATTCTGAATAATGGTTTCAAATTCAAATTCAAATTCATTTTATTTGCTTAAACATGTGTATGTACATACATAAAAAGTGCATACAGGATGACAATATATTGTAGATAAAGTGCAGACATGTTTGTCACAACGTGACGTGCAAAATGGTACAAAATTACAATAATAAAAAAATAAAAAATGTCAAAATATAAAAAAAAAAATATATAAAAAATGTCACAACGATTAATATAATTATGTCAAGTTACAATATACCTAGTCAAAGTCAAACAAAATAATTCAATCTCCAAATAGTCTAATTATGCAAGTCAAATTCTTTTTCATTAAGGAACTCAGTCACCTTATAATAGGCTTTGGCTGTCAAAAATTCACGAAGTTTATTTTTAAAAGTTGATTTAGGTAATTCTTTCCAACTTCTCGGCAATTTGTTATATATGACCGGTGCCATGCAGTAAATGCTATTACGCATTAGGGCCGTCCTAGCGGGTTGCTGACAAAGTTGACTATTGTCACGTCTGTTGCGTGGAAATGCGTCAGCTAGACATTTATAATAATGCGGGTTCGATTTAACAAACACAGCTACTTCTAATATGTACAAGCACGGTAAAGTTAATATTTTGTAATTTTTAAAAAAGGGCACGCAGCTATCCGTTTTCTCAAGTCTAAATATGGCTCGTAAACATCTTTTTTGGGACTTGAATGCTGTTTCTTTTTCCGTCGAGTTACCCCAAAATATTAGCCCATATCGTAGATGGGTTTCTACTATACCGTAGTATGCTGTTAGTAGACCATCCGTATATAATGTGGATGAAGATGTGTGTAGTGCGTATGCGGATGTGCTAAGTTTTTTACATAAAGTTTCGATATGCGCTTTCCAGTTTAGGTTTTTATCAATCTGAAGGCCAAGAAATTTTGTCAAGTTTACATCTTCTATGTTTTCATTACAATATTCTATTTTAAGATTCATGTTAGGTAATCTTTGGGTAAAATGTATAGCTTTCGTTTTCTTTAGGTTTATTTTTAAATTGTTATCCTTCAACCATTGTATAACTGACTTTAGGGAATTATTAATGTCAATCTCATATGTATCTAAAGTTTTACAAGGTATTATCACGGTGCTGTCATCTGCGAATAGTGTCACTGGTTTTTCTATGCATTTAGGCAAGTCATTAATGTATAGTAAAAATAGATATGGGCCCAATACGCTTCCTTGCGGTACTCCATATTCTACTTCACGTCGTGAGGATCGATATATCTCTTCTTTCTTCTTTAAGATATTGATACGTCTAATTTCAGTAATTTGTTTTCTATGTCTTAAATACGATTCAATTAGATTGAGTACATTTCCTCTTAAGCCATAAGCTTCCAACTTTTTTAGTAGTGTAGGATAATGTACGTAGTCAAATGCCTGGGTCATGTCACAGAATATGCCGCAGACTGAGTTTCGTTTGTCAATATTGATCATAACATTATATAAAAAGTCATATATAGCCATATTAGTTGTCTTATTTTGTCGAAAACCTTTTTGTTCGTCACATAAAATATTACTTTTTTTTATAAATTCTGACAGTTCCTTGTATATATACTTCTCAAATATTTTGGACATGACTGGAATGAGCGCAATAGGTCGGTAGTTTTCCATCCGATCTCTATTTTCTTTCTTAAAGAGAGGCTTTATTATAGAAGTTTTCAATGCTGATGGATAGACACCCGCGCTTATACTTAAATTTATGATATGACTCAAATGAGTGCATATGTCTTCTGATACAAATTTTATTACTTTAGTGGAGATTTCATAATAACCTACGCTGTCTGTATTGTTTAATGACATTATAATTGTATGTATGTCTAGGGGAGCGCTGGGTGCCATGAACATGGATTTCGTGTTCCTCTCAAATTTTAGATGTTTGGGTTTACTAGAAGCATGCATTTGAGGTTGGACTTTATCAATGAAATAGTTATTAAATGCCTCAGAAATTTTTTGGGGACATGTTAATAAGTGATTTTCTACTTTAATTTTATGTATGTTATGTTTAGGTATATTATGTTTAGCACGATTAATAATTTGCCAGGTACTTTTAGATTTATTTTTTGATGTTTTAATAAAATAATTGTTTTGGGCCTTTTGTGTTAAGTGTATAACCTTTCTAAACAGTTTGGAATAATTGTTGAAAGAAGTTTTATTATGAGTATTCGGGTTTGATCTAAGTTGCCATAAAAGTTTCCTTTTCTTTCTACTACACAATTTTATTCCTTTGGACAGCCATTTTTGTTTTTTTATTATATCGATTTTAAATCGTTTTTTTGGAAAACATAGATTGTATATCAATTGAAATATGTCAATGAATTTGTCATAAGCTATATCAGGATCATTAGTCTCATAGATTTCCGAAAACGATAGGCTGCTTATATAATTTTTAAATTTAACTAAATTGTCAGTATTGTAATCTCTTCTTGTCTTATACCAGTAGCTTATAGTGTATAATGTCTCTGTCTCGGGGCGTCTGAGCTGTCCCAACGCGAAGGTATGCGTACCCTTGCGGTGGGACGGCATGGACTGCTGTGCAGTTCTTCTCATGCAACCGAGCGGGTGGGCGGGTTGCGGATAGCCCAGCTTCGGCTGGGGGACCGCCACCTGGTTACCTGGGGGGTAGTCCCCCTGCCGGAGTGTCTCTGTAGACGAGACTCCGGACAAGAGAAGTTTCCCTTACGCCAGATCCCAGGCCTAGGGATAACCTAATACCCTGTTCCTATGTTCCCTGTTCCTCGGCTGCGCGGGTCTGCATGGTTCTGCTACTGTCTCTCGCTGGTGCGGGTTTGCTGCATATATTGGCTGGTTCAAGTGGACTAGCCGGTAATGCGGTGAGCTCGCGCCTGCAGGACGGTGGCGGAAGCATGTGACCCTGTGCAGTCGAAAACATCCCCTCACACCTTTCCTTCCCCCTCCCATCCCTTTCCTTCCTTTCCCTTCTTTCCTCCATCCATCCAGAGGAGGGGCAACCTCGCTTTCCCAAAAAAAGCCCAATCCATCAACCATGAAGCAGAGAACAAAGAAAACTACCCAGGTGGGTCCCGGCCAAGCCGGGGACTCCCACACCGACATGTCGGTCAGCCCCCATCGTATTCTGGGAGGGGGCAATTCACTGCCTACTGGTGCTGCTCCTGCAGCAACATCAACTATTTTGGCTGCTACTACAGCGCCCCACGACAACCCTGCTGCTATCGTAGCCATACCCACAACCACGGCTGCTACTACAGCGCCTATAAACACAACACCGGCTGCGACCCACGCGCCTTTTTTCCACACCACGGCTGCTATCCAAGCGCCAGGTAAACCGACACAGACTGTGCTGTCCGCGAGCGCCTGGCAACAGAGCATCGTTAGGAACAGCTACAAAAACAACCCAGACGACGACACTGTCAAAGGTAAGGCGGCCAGCTCCGGTGGGTTCAGTGACCGGAGGCGCTCAATCTGCGAAGGCACTAGCCAGCGCATTGCGCCGACGGCCGCTGAAGAGCAAGTACGCGACCAGCTGCGAATCCGCGAAGGGCCCTCCCAGCGCGTAAAGCGGCCGGACGCGGAAACACGTGACCAAAACCGAATCCGCGAAGGGGAAACTCAGCGCGTAAGGTGTCCGGAAGCGTCAGAATCCGCCGGGACCGAAAGCCGAACCCGAGACCCTGACATTGACACTGACTTACCCCGAAGGAAGAAGGCGAAAGGCAGGGGGAAACGGTCTGGAACCCTCATCAACGTGAGGTCGGTCGTCCGGGCCTCTGAACCACAACCTGGGCCAAGCGGCTCGGGAGCGGCAAAGAGGGACCGCCCGGACGACACGGCTTCGCCGAGCGCACTTCAGGGTAACCCGAAGCGCGTGAGAGTCCAGCCTGCTCAAGGGGAGCAGAGGACCTACGCGCGGGCCACAAAGGATATTCCTGCGCGACTCGCCGTAGCAATCTGCTTCCCTCCCCCCTCCAGGGACCTGACTCCGGAGGAGGCATATGACATAAAGAAGAAACTCGAAGAGCTCGTCATGGACAGCGATCCGTCCAAACCACTCCCGGCCTTCCGCGGATACCCTCGGGTAGCGGACGGCACTGTGCAGATGTGGTGTGAAGACGACCACTCCCTGACATGGCTGACTCAGAATGTTCCACTGATAAGACTTTCAAATACTGACCAGACACTAACAGTTATGCGACAGACTGACATACCTACCCGTGTCCGAGCGGCGCTATTTGTACCCCGATATAATGGGGACATAGCGCGGCTCCAGAGCGTTCTGATCCGTCAGAACACTTGGTACGACATTGGTAGGTGGTCACTGTACAGGGCGACTTCTGTCGGTGGGGATAACCATGGGACGTACCTGACCCTGGGGATCCCGACCGATGAAGCCGAAAAGGTCTTGGGGCGGGAACGACGTGTATCGTACCTACTTGGGTCCATATACGTTCGCTTCTACCCCAAGAAACTACCCTCCGACAAGACTGTGACCACTGAACCGACACAGACAGACATTGAAGTGACCATACTGGAGGAGGAAATGGCGAAAGCTGCGATGGCCGACGCTGAGTCAGACTCAGCGCCACCCCCGTCACCGGGATGGACAACGCAGCTGCTCGCATCCTCACCTAGCGACACCTGGCGAGAAACGGAGGAGGGAGATATAGTATCCGATGGATCCGACGCCTCCTAACTCCGCTTCAACGTCAGCACCACCCACACCAAACACCCAGATCATCCAGGCCAACCTCCAGCATAGCCAGACCGCCACGGCTAGCCTTCGCAGAGCGCTGGAGATGAATCCACGGACAATCGCACTCATACAAGAGCCGTGGATTAGAAATAACAAAATATGTGGCCTTGGAAACACCGGAGGTAAAGTCACTCTAAACACATTTAACTCAGAGAAGCCACGCACCTGCATATACACACCAAAAGACATACCTATCACCCCACTAAATCAATTCTGTTCCAGAGACCTGACTGCGATCAGGCTCCGGATCGACATCAATGTTCCAGATCTAGTACTAGCCTCGGTATACATGCCAGGCGACAACGAAAACTGCCCACCAATAGAGATGATTGATCTGGTGCGTCACTGCGAGGACGCGAATCTGGACCTGATCATCTGCACCGACTCAAATGCTCATCACCCGCTTTGGGGAAGTGAAGTATCCAACGCCAGAGGTGAGACTCTATCCACATATCTATTCTCCACTAACCTAAACATTGTTAACCGAGGCTCAGAGCCCACTTGGGTCACAGCCAGAGGTCAAACAATCATAGACCTAACTTTAGCTACCGAAAACGCGACTAACCTTATTTCTAATTGGCACGTATCTGACGAACCCTCCTGTTCTGATCATAGGAGAATCTGCTTTACCTTATCAACCAACATAGTAAAACCCATACCAAGGCGCAACCCGCGCCGCACAAATGTTACAGAATACAAACACCACCTAGCCTCCTTGTTGGCTAGACGACAATCACACCCGACACCTTTGACTGATCCCACACAACTTGAGGAAATTGTGACAAAAGTAACAAACAGCATAACGGAGGCATACCACGTGAGCTGCAAACCAAGAACACCTAACACCAGGAGTAAGGGAAACTCTTGGTGGAATGCTGAACTTGGTAGGCTCAGGAACACACTACGGAAACAATTCAACAGAGCAAAGAACACTAGACTCCTGGAAGACTGGGAGCAATACAAAGAAACCCAATACCAATTCAAAAAACAAGTCAGAATAGCCAAGAGAACTGCTTGGCAGAACTTCTGCGCATCCATAGAATCAAACAGTGAAGCCGCACGAGTAAAGAAAATCCTATCAACTGATCAGGACCGTACTCTCGGCGCACTCAAGAAATCTGACAACTCCTACACACAGACAGACCAAGAAACCAGTAAGGTCCTTCTGGAGACGCACTTCCCGGACTGCCGCATCTCCGAGGACATCACGTGGGAAAGCGAACCCAGACAGACCCCAAGTATAACAGACTGGTCTAGAGCCCGCGATATAATCACTGAGGACCGCATAGCATGGGCCATTAAAACGTTCCAGCCATACAAATCTGCAGGACTAGATGGCATTTTTCCAGCCCTTCTGCAATGGGGTGAGTATATTCTGACACCCTGGCTGGCGGAAATATACCAAGCCTGCATAGCACTCAGATACGTTCCACTAGCATGGCGTGAGGTGAAGGTCATCTTCATACCTAAACCAGGCAAAACTGACTACACACAGCCCAAAGCATACAGGCCGATAAGTCTCACATCCTTCTTACTGAAAACCCTAGAGAGGCTTTGCGACAGACACATTCGGGACGGACCTCTCTGGAAGAATCCACTCCACGGACAACAGCACGCCTACTCAACGGGGAAGTCAACGGAATCTGCCCTACACAGCGTAATATCAAAAATTGAATGCGCAATACACCACAAATGCTCTTCGATAGCTGTCTTCATAGATATCGAAGGTGCTTTTGACAAGACTACGTTCCAGAGTATGAATACAGCACTCAGCAGGCACGGTGTAGACCAAACCCTGAGTGGCTGGATCACCAACATGCTCAAGCAAAGAGCAGTACAAGTCACAATAAATAGCACAACGAGGGCCATTGTGGCGAAAGGCTGCCCCCAAGGGGGTGTCCTCTCGCCACTGCTATGGAACCTGGTCGCAGACAGCCTCATCAGGAGACTAAATAATAAAGGATACTTTACCGTTGGCTATGCTGATGACATAACCATAATAATAAATGGAAGCCATGAGAACACCATATGCAACCTCATGCGCCAGGCCCTAAGGATAGTAGAGGACTGGTGCCGAGAGCATCAACTCTCAGTGAACCCCACAAAAACCGAACTAATACTCTTTACCAAAAAGAGGAAGCTAGCGGAGCTGGAGCTGCCAAGTTTCTTTGGCACCACCTTAAGCCTCTCAGCTGACACCAAATATTTGGGCATCTTCTTGGATAAGCAACTGAATTGGGCAAAACACATTGAACACACCACCAAGAAAGCTAGCATCTGCATGTGGCAGTGCAAACGTATGCTGAACAGGAACTGGGGCATCAGCCCCAGAACAACCCACTGGCTATACACAACAGTTATAAGACCAATCATCACGTACGGCTCCCTTGTCTGGTGGCCCAGAACAGACTTAGGTACAGCACAAAAAGACCTCGAGAAGCTGCAACGACTTGCATGCGTGGCGATCACCAGCAGCATGAGAACTGCACCCACTGCCGCTCTACAGGCCATGCTGGGACTACCACCATTGCATCTCATAGTACGAGAAGAGGCTGCCCTGGCAGCCTTCAGACTCGCCATATCCGGAGCACTCTTGAGGGACTCCAGGATCAAGCACACACGCATCATGGAGGACTCTGTCAAACGACAACCTCTGATGACTGCACCCTATGATAAGATTACAAAGACACACCACTTCCAAAAAAATTACCAAATACAGCTCATGCCGGAGCCAGAGGACAACTCAGGACCCAAGGAGCTTAGAATCTACACTGACGGCTCAAAGACAGACACTGGAACTGGAGTTGGAGTCTTCTCCAACGATCTCAACATAAAGATATCCAGACCGCTAGGCAAGCTCAACACCGTATACCAGGCGGAATGTGTGGGTATTATCCAAGCGATCCATGCCTTGGAAGCCAGGAGAGTTACGGATAGCCACATCCGTATACTTTCCGACAGTGCCTCAGTACTACAATCCCTAGGGAAAAACTATATCACATCTAAACTCATACTAGAATGTCACAACGCGCTGCAACGCTCGGCGGTCGAGAACCGCAACACTGTGACACTACAATGGATAAAGGGGCACAGCGGATCACTCGGCAATGATGCGGCGGATGAACTGGCCAGGAGGGGGTCCAACACGACGGTTTTCGGACCAGAGCCCATCGTGCCGCTCCCCCCCACCCAGCTGCGCACATGGTTAAAAGAACACACACACGTTCAAGCCCAGAAATGTTGGTCCTCGGCACCAGGCTGCAGGCAGTCCAAGGAGGCGATGCCAAACCTAAACAAAAAACTAAGCAGGCGCCTCCTACACATGGACAGGAAAAGCCTGCGAATGGTGGCGGGGACCATCACCGGGCATTGCTCACTGAACAAACACTACCACACAATAGGTGTAACGGACAGTCCCTTATGCAGGGCCTGCATGGGGACGGAGGAAACGGTGGCACACGTGCTCCTAGAGTGCACGGAAATCACTGACATACGAAAGCAAACCCTCGGGTCTTTGAATTCCCTTACAGACATCCTGAACAGACCGAGAGACCTGATCTGCTTCTGGAAGGAGGTTGGCTGGATGGAGTGACGGCCGACACGGCTCACGCACAATGGTCTCGTGCAGAGACTAAGTGCGGAAACCAAACCGAGAAGAAGAAGAAGAAGAAGAAGTGTATAATGTTTGTACGGGGCAGTGAAGCAGCTGTGCTGTGTGGTCGGATAAGGCAAACTCCATGACATCGGTCTTACATGTTTTATCAAAATTATGGGCGAAATTATCTATACATGTTAGACTAGCCATGCGTGTGGGCTGTTTTAATGCTAACTTCAAATTATAGCTATTTAATAGACATTCAAATGCGACAGAGTGACTAGTCTGTTTAATGACATCTATGTTAAAATCACCACATAATATAATATTCTTGTAGCACTTTCGTGATATTTTTCGCAACATTATTTCTAATTTATCCATGCAATAGTCAAAATTATTTGCATTCGGCACTCTATAGATACAGATTACAATTATCTTATACTCAGTCAATTCTATGGCACAGCATTCAAATATGCCCGGGGTTGACAAATTCGATATTTTAGATAAATCTTTAGATTGTATACCATTTTTAACTAAGATACAGGCCCCTCCTCTCTTTTGCTGCTTTCTACAATAACAAGAAGCCAAATGATAATTCGGTATATATAATTGATTTTAGAAACCTTCCATAATAAAATGCTCTGTGATACATAATACATCTACATTAATTTGTTTTTCGGATAGCTCAGTCAAACAAACAGTAAGATTATTTGATTTATTTATCAACCCAGCAATATTCTGATGCATTATTTTAATATATTTATTCGTTACTAATTTATCTTGACATTCGGTATGGGAACGAGTAACATTCGGGTAAATTAGTGTATAATTAGCATCAGTCACGAAAAAAATCAGTGCTTTCATTATTTACATTTGAATTCATCTGAGTTGTATAATTAATTGTGGAATTATGATAATAGTCTATGTCAATCTTAATATTTTCCATAATTTTTCTATAAATATGTTTAATTGCACTGTTATTAATTCTACCTGTGATGTCGGAAAACATGTCAAAGCTTAAATAAGAATTTGTGTCAAAATAGTAAGCGTAAGATCGAGTATTTATTTCCTTAGCTAATAGGTTATTAAATACCTCCACCTTATAATTATATATAGGAGATCCCCGAATATAAGTAGGGCTACACACTATTACATTTGTATCAGTTATATGCTCTAATGATTTCGTAATTGTCTCTACCATATGTAAGCAGTTTGAGGAAGTTCTAAGATCCTTCTCTCCCAATAAAATTATGCAATAATCATCTAGGCCGAAATTTAGCAATTTTTTATCAATATTGTTCAAAAGACGTTCAGTACTACAGTTTGGAAACATGTAATGACAATAAGTGAAGTTCTGTCCAAACATATCTTCTATGACCTGAACTCCATTGCGTGATCTAATGTTGCTAAGGATACAAAGTTTGTTCTTCTTGAGATCAGATGGGTTAACAACAACAGGGGAGGTTTCATAGTTCTTTGCTGGCACTGCTTGCGGAAATTCATTATGAGCTTGGCTTGGTCCATGCTTTGTAGTCTGCGTACCTTTAGTGTTCATGGTGCTTATTTGGTTTGCTAATGATGTTTTTTTCGGTGTTTTCATTTTTAGTTTAATAGGACTGTTCGTAATTTTTTTATAGAGTTCCTGTTTCTTAATTAGTTCCGTATTCATTTCTCTCAATTGATTGTTCTCCAAAGACAGTGTTTCGATTTCTTTGTGCGCACTATCTAGTTGCGACTTCAGCTTCTCTATTTCTTCTTTATATGATGTGTTCTCGTCTTCAGACATGTCTGGCATACTATTTGTAGTACAGTCCAGTGTACGGGAACTTAAACTGACGTCATGCTCCGATTGCGTGCGTGTGCGTCGAAAAGTTATGTTTTCTAAGAAATTCATAATTTTACACTTCCTTTGTATTATTTATTTAATTTTAATAAGTTTCTTCTTTAAATAAATAAATTTTTTGTTGATAAATAAATAATATTGAATTTCAAATTACATCAGTTGTCCAAAAACTTATTCATTTAATTTAGTAGATTTTCAAATAGTCGATTTTTAGTCAGTCTGAAAAGACTCGTATCTACGATTATGAATTATATTTCCGAACGATACTAGTTGTGTCACATCTTTTACTATCGTCCAATTGGTCACTTTACGTGTTGTGTCAGTTAGTGCAAAGGTTTGATTAATTTTGAATAAAAAACGGATTTATCAAACCTCTGATTCCAGATTTTCGGGATAATATAACACCGACTTGCCAATTCTTGCCACCAAAAGTTATTTGAGCATTCGTCAAGCACTGTTTTGTTATTTCCCACTACGAATAGTTAGTTTAAATCTCACTCATAGGTTCCTTTGTACACAAACAACACAGTTCTCAGTATCAAGTATTACAGTACTTTTCCATCTGAATACCAATAGCACTCACTAATTATGCACTCCAGTCCATAACTTAACTATTAACGAGTCAATACACAGTACTTTTCTATTTATAATAAGTAATTTATTAAGGAATCAATGTTTACTTCATGACAGTGTTGCCAACTTCTTTTGCATACTGTGTTCGCTGAGCATTTCAAAAAGTAAGGAGGTATCTGATCCGGTCCTGGCCCTTTATTTATATCTAGCATCTTTAATTGTTGACAAATTAGTGGAAGGCTAAAATGCAAGCTACAAAGAGACCTATCATTGACATTTGATTGATCAGGGACCAGGCTCTAGTCAGATGCTAAAGTAGATGGTTCGTAAACTGATTGGAAAAAGGTTGAGAAGAGATTACATATTCTAACAGGGTCACTAGAAGTCTCATTTTTATAATACATTTGAGAAGGAATCCCAGTTCTGCCTTTGCGATTAGAAATGTATGTCCAAAAGTGTTTGACATTTTTGGGGATACCATCTTCAACACTATTAATATAAAGGCGAAAGCATTTGATGCATTCAGCCTTAAAACGAGCTCTATATAATGAGAAAATTTCATAATCGGATAAGTTTTTATATTTTTTCCATTTTGTCCATGCTTTCTTTTTATAATTAAAAATATATATAAGAGCTTTAGAAAACCACACAGGAAAATTTGAGCTTTACGGTTTGGAAAGAGGTACTCGGTTTTTTATTATACCATATAGGTGATCATAAAAAACTCCAACGTTTACTTCGACTGATTCACTATGTAGTTCCATATCCCAATCAATTTCTTAAATATCTTTATTTATAATCACATAGTCAGCCTTACGAAAATTATATTTAGGCGTGCGAAGTTAACGTATAGGAGTAAGCTTTAGATTTAATGAAAGAAGAGTGTAAAATGGAGGATGGTGTCTATCAGCCTGAAGCAGGTCCTGATTAGGTCTGTATACATAGCAATTAGTATTAGAGATAAGAAGGTCTAATGTACGTTGGTTTAAATTAGTCAGATGGTTATATTGCTGAACATCATGAACAGTCATAAAGGTTCTTAAGCGGTTACAGATTGCAGAATTACCCATGCAAGTAAAAGAGTGAAGATCAGGATGCGATCTTATCCATTTAGCTGTCGGCATGTTATAATCACCGAGTAATAGTAAATTGTCGTAATTACCTGAATTAATTAAATTATCCATTAAATCAAAATGTAAGTTATATACTGCGAGTGGTGAGTTATTAGGAATATATACAGCAGTGATGACAGTATGTGTGGTAGCGTTATTACCAGGTATTTTTATAACAACTTGTTCAAAGTGTTTTTCTAAAATAGTTTGCGACTGAAGCGAGACACTAACAGGGTTGTATTTTCGCAATACAGCTACCAACACACCACCCCCATCAGCCTTATTAGTTGCATTTCTATTACGATCACAACGAAAGACAATATATCGATTATCAATAACTTCGCTATCGCTTATTGTAGGGATTAACCATGTTTCTGTAAAAATAATAATATCGTAACAGTTCGATAGAATATTCATATAAACAGTGTTCAGTTTCGTGCGCAAACCTCTACTGTTTTGATAGTATATACAAAAGTCACTTGTATTAGAAGCCATTGCAATTGTCTTTGATATTTTTATATAATCTATAAGATAAATGTTTAATTAACAGCTAGTTGTAATTTTACATAAATCATTTTTTGTTTTTATGGCTATAGTAGGAGAGGTTTCACTCCGTTTAGCAAGTATGGTAGAGTGTTTAACCCAAACAAATTTATAATTATACTTCTTAGCTGCTTCGCGAGCTTCTCGTAATAACTGTTTTTTCTGGAGAGTCAAGTGTTCATTAACATATATAACACGTGACGCCCCAGAAATACCTAGGTCAGTCGAAGTGACACCTTTTGTGAGTCGGTAAGCGCTAAGTATATTATCTCTCGGATAACGGGTTTTAAACTTAACGATAATATTTTATGGTCTCTCGTTGGACGCCGCATGAGGGACACGGTGTATGGCGGTTATCTCACCTCGTGGTATGGCTAAATCGACTTTTTTTCCAATTTCTTCTAATATAGTAAATAAGTTCTCCTCACGACGTTCAGGAATGTTTGATATCTCCAAGTTACACTGTCTGGCTTGTTGTTCCAGGTAGTCTATTTTAGCTTCGAGGGCCTTTAATTCGGTTTGATTCGAAAGCCGTTCATCCAAGCTGTTAAAATGTTTTTGGCAATCATCGTATTGGTTTGAGATAAATTGAGCGGATGATTTAGTTTCAGCAACCTCCTCAAACAACTTAGCAACAGTAGCCTTAATTTGGATATTTTCAGAACGAAGACAGTCTATTTCTATTTTTGTTTCCTTCATGTACGTCTCGAAGTCACTCCTTATTCTTTTTATGTTTTCATTAATAACCAATAAATTCGCATCCAAGCTAGTTTTCCATTCACTAAGAGTTTTTTTCAGATCGGTGTGCATGGTTGCGATTTGTGTAGCATGTTCACACTCCGGCTGCTTACGTTTACGAGTCGTAATATTCAGCACACTTTCTGATGGTATTTTTGCTAGGTCTGGCTCAGAAGTCGATTGCTCTGATCGTAGTGCTGGCTTAGGTGGGGTTCGCTTCGTACTAAACATTATATTTTATGTGATCTTGTATGGTAGCAATAAGCAATAAGTAACGAAAGCGTATAATTGCTATGAGCACTAGCGTAGGCGTTAAGACAAAGCAGCAGTCGCGCAGTGACGTAATAGAGTCAAAGTGGGGCGCGTAGTTCGCTCGCCGATTTCGACGCGCGGTGACTAATGCTGGTGGCGCGGTTGGTATAGCCGCAGCCTACAAATCCAAGCGATGCAGGTTCGGAACCGAAGGAATCCAAGAAAGGTTGGAGCGCACAAAATATATTTGTCTCTTTCTAAGACGGCCCACTGGGAGGGAACAGTCCACATAAACACTTAAAGAGTAAACGAGAAATGGTTTACACACTAAATAGCCAATCACAAATTAACACTTTTAGAAAGCCACAGCACGACCACACTGTACTCAGTCACACGACGGAATGTTCATAGTTTCATACTGGTATAATTGTAACTAGTTTGCACATGCAAATGCGATTTAAGTTAGATACCTATTTTATATGGAATTGTTATTGATTGTATGTACGCTCGACAATGAAATTCAGCGATGTAATTATACGTACACACACGATAACGACCAACTGGTAGTTATGAGATTATTGCTTGTGTTAAATATACGTTATGTAATGCTTTTAAATATACTTTTATTATATAGATGATGACAAAATTTTGATTATTCTATAGATAAATTGGTTCGTTCTCGTACTCTCTTATTCGCTCATCGCTGCAATCATACGCAATTAATTTCCTAATGTTATTATGCGTTCTGATTTCACATCCTATTTTAGTGTATCTCATATTGACATAACATAAACAAATTAATGAATGCATGTTTGTCCAACTGTTTTTATTTATCAAACACAGGATTACGTACATAGTAACATTATGTTCATTTGCAAAATCTAAACGTAAATTTTGATTGGAAACAGTACCAGTCCTGTCAGATTTATGAATAAATCCGTTTCCCTCACACACATGTGGCGGTCAACTGCCAATCTTACTGGATGTGGCGTGACTGATGCTCACCAGCCATGTACTACATGGAGCTACTTGCTACCGGAGCTGCACTAGCCTGTAACTGGGTAGTACAGTTACTCTTGGCAAACCTTTTTTAGAGGTTTATGACAGCGGGGACTAAAGGCTTCTCGTAACTTTAAAAGAATGATTCACCTTGCATTCAAAATCACGGTATGGCCTGATACGTAATAGTTCGTCAGCCAATTCAATAATAAAGAGTTTAAAAAAAAAATTCATATCCATAAAATCATTACCTATTCACTTGCCCAATGACTGTTTATTTCGTCACCCTGAAGATATACCGCGGTAGCTCGTTTGAACATTCCGGCAACCCCAGAGTCACTATGAGCCCCTGAATGGCTTGTTGGTACCGCTCCTAGACGTCTCGACAGTTTGTCGCCAAGACGTGACGTGAGTCTGTTTGTTGCAGAACATCTACCACTGTTCGTCGCAGACGCTGTACGTGCCGCCACAGCCGGCACCGCCCGGCGCGCCGCAAGCCGGACCTAAGGAAGAGGCGCCCATTCCCATCGGTAACTAACTCTAGCTCGCTACCACAAACTTGAATGAACTATTATTTTCAATGTTAGTAGATACTTTGAAACGAGCTATTTCAGACTAGAAATAAGTACCTACATTGAATTAGGTCGGGATTTTATATTAAAATTAACTTTATACTTCGATATGAGTTAGTTGACGGATTTTGTGCTGGTTATTGTTGATATTTTTGTGTAAATGCGTGGACCCTTAAAACCGTAAGAACTTCTACCCATGACTTTACGGCATTGAACCGTTTCCCATTGCCCACTTCGACTTGTCATGATACATGTACTCACAGAAGTTTTATGAGATCTCAGATAGGATGTCTGACTTTGAGAACTCTTTCATCGATGTAGCGGTCGGAATACTCAAATAAATGGAATCTAAGAATCTTACAGCCAAACGTGCGCACAAGGTGCATTTTAATCTGATTTGATTCTTTTCCATTTGAATCGTCGCAGTTTTGGCCAAGCGTTCATTAGCGTACATTGTTTTGGGCACGCCGCAATTGCGGCGGTAAGACCCCTCTTTGAGGAGTGGCTAGATCGGCGTCACGGCGTCCTGACCTACCGCATGACGCAGGTCCTCACCGGACACGGAAGTTTCGGGAGGTACCTGTGGCTGATGAGAAAGGAGGAAACGCCTGGGTGTCACCACTACGAGGGTCGCCCTGAGGACACCGTAGAGCACACGGTGCAAGACTGCCCCGCCTGGGCAGAGCACCGACGTGTCCTAATGGCGGCGTTAGGCGGAGACCTCTCACGCCCGGCATTGGTCGAGGCCATGCTGCGGGGCGAGACGGAGTGGGAAGCGGTCGCCTCCTTTTGCGAAGCAGTCATGCTTCCGTAGGAGGAGGCGGGCCGCGTGAGGGAGAGGATGGCGTCCTCCCTCCAGCCCAGCCGCAGTGGTAGACGCCCACGGCGTCGGACGTCGGCCAACGATCTCCGGCCACCGTAGGCGCGGGCATGCGGACAGCGAGTAAAGGGCAACTCGCTGTCCGACCATGGACCATGCCCGGGTCGACGGCGCGTCGTGTTCCACGCGCGCCTCAAAGAGCGTCAGCAACATGACGAGGCCCCCTCTGCAGAGGGCCGAAGCCTGCCGGGGTGTGGGACTCATCCCATTACCGTGGCCCCGGTACGTAAAGGGTTATTGAAGGAACACCGTGGATTTTAGTCGGTAAAAGTCTGACAGTCCCTCCCACCCTGCCCGGGGTGGGAGGACTTATTTGATAATTTTACCACGTAAAAAAAAAAGTATTCAGTGTTTCCCAAATCTCTTTATTCGTTATTACCGAGCCAAGTTACTGGAAATGTTTGACACTGCCGTACTTCTGAATCAGTTTTTTAGGCTGCGTATATCTCCCGCGTATGTGACGTATATTCATTCAAACTACATTGTTTACCAGCATTCTAGTCGCCCTGGACGATTACAGCTTCACGACTTGTTGAATGAGCGAGTTATAATAGTTCATGTCTTTCTTGGTGGATGGGGCAGGTGATGCATAAACTTGTGTAATACAAAGTGGGAGAGGGGTGCAGCTTATTGGGACAAGCAGTATTATATGGGAAACAGTATTATGTCCAGTAACAAAGGGTGCCATCCAGGTAAATATCACTTTTCTCTCCACTACATGCCATGACTGCTGCAGTATTTCATTGTATCTCACATACTTTCGAGTCGTGTGCCGGTATCAATCACACAAAGCATGCAACATTCACGTTATAATAAATTTAATATGGACATTATCTTTAAATATATATTTTGGAGTATTGTAAATCAAATGTTTGTTTAAATTATTGGTGTACTATAAAGAGTAGTCTATCTATCTATCTAAAACACATAGTAAAAGAATGCGTAGGTACCAAAATATCGAAACTTATGTGACCGAACAAAGATAACGGTGTATCAATACAAAAGGAGCCGTGATTAATAGGAATATAACCCATCTATATAATGACTGAAGATACATAAAAGCAAACTTCCCACTTCGCTCCACCGAGCTCAATAAAAACCACACTGTAGCGAGTACAATTATGTTCAGGTGTCTTAGGCCCGTATTACAGAACGAAACTCGAGCACTGATCTCTGTTTAAAACCAGTTTTGAGTCGAGATTTAATTTTAGAATGTTCCTCAAGTATAGCTTCATCGATCATAGTTCAGCCGGGTACGGCTTTATTCTAGATCGTTACTCAGTTGTAGATTGATTACCCAAGTATGGTCGACACCACGCTCGAGCAGAGATTTCCTTGTCAGTTAATTATTTGCTTTTCAGTTTATTATTTGATATAAAAATGGTAATTTTTTGCGAATGGTGATGAAATCACATTTTATTTTGCTAATTGGTTACAAATAATACTTTTACACGTAATTTTTTGCCATTTTAAGTTACTAGATGAATCCCGTGTTTTCTAACTTAAACAGATTATAACAATGATTTTTTCACCGATGATTTGAACAGAAAAATAGAACTTCAGCATTCCATGTGAAGGGCCTATACAATTTTGCTAATAATTATTTTAAGAAATGGTATACTTAGATTTTCACAAGATGAAGATTTTTGACAATTTGTAATACTGCCATCTATTGACCAAGAATTGGTAAAACATATGCATTTCTGTTTTGTTTTAACTATAACTTTGTTTTCTTTTAATATTTTTATTGATCGTTGTTCCCAAGCCATTATTCATTTGAACATTACTTATTATTATGATTAATGAGCAATTCAAAACAAGACTGTCACAGAGATTATTTAGGATCCACTCCGTTCCACGAACAAGTTACTCTTGCTATATTTTTATATGTTAGAAAATATTGCCTTAACACCTTTTACCTTCAAGAATTTGCTTTTAAAAATTCTTAAAATATAATTTCTATAGTGAAACCGTGCAATACATATTTTTATTCTTAAAAATTTGGTATTAAAGTAAATTGAATTATTTACGATCATTCGTAGATCGGAACAGCGGAGACGAAGAAAATAAAACGTAAACGAAAACAGACTGATGCATAGACAATTAGATATTCTCTGCTTGAGGCTCGATTTCATCTGAGTGTAGTTTTATTACCATTTTGGAATAAGACCAATGCTCAAGTGCAGATTCTATATTTAAACTGAGATCGGGCGAATTAAGCTCAAACTGGACTTGAGGAACGTTCTGTAATAAGGACCTTAGTTTCTCACGTACTACATCCTATGATTCATACATACGACATATAAAAGTTGAAAATATATGCGACATATTTAGTCAAACCAGTCATCACAAACCAGACTTCTCATTTGGCACATGGAATTATTGGATAAAGTTAATCCTTAAATAAAGTGTATCAGTCTTCCTGCAGCTTCGTGAGCCAAATTTGTAAGCCGAGTACCCACAGTGTACTATATGGTATATTCATGTTGTATTGCGATGTGGTATAATGACGTTTATCCCTTAATCCGCGCCGAGATGAGTGTCCCTGGTGCGTTCGTAAATCCGTTATTCCGTTCAGCTGACTCCAGTCCCTCGCTTTTGTCAGTATTAAACAATATCCGAGTCTGCATTTTGTGTAGTCTTATTATCATCTACCGCGGTGTCCGTCACGATGACTCAAGAGCTGTTATTATAAATAATCTCATTTACGGAGAAATTCTATCAGATCAGAGCAGGCCCTGCCAGATTATGATTGTCAGATTTACTGTATTTCTAACTGAGAGTATAAACAAAATAATGATCCAAGTTGAATTATTAAAACAGACTGAAATGTACTGTAACAAGGTAGGTATAGGTATTGAACTTTGGAAGCTAATCACGATTTTTTGTCACAAGTCATATAAAAAGTTAAATCAACTTACTTTGAATTTGATTATCTACTAATTTAATGAAGCAATCTTGAAATCTAAACTCCTCATCCTGTCTACAGATTTAAGTAAAAAGATTAATAAAGTTAAAAATAATTTGTCCAGAATTAATTCGGATTGGGTTTCCATGAAAATTTGAATTAATAATATAAAGACTATGCTATTACACATCTACATGACCTACATGTAACACAAAATAAAGCAATTAAAACTCTGTTCAATTACAATTACTTAACACCTACGAAAGAACTCTACGCTAAAACTAAACTATTTAACCTACAAAAACTATACACATATCACACATGCATATTAATAAAGAAAATTAAAACTAACAAAATACACTCACAAATCACATTCAAACGCAAAACATACCACTACTACGATTTTTTTTTTTTTTTTTTTTAACGTGGTAAAATTATCAAATAAGTCCTCCCACTCCGGGCAGGGTGGGAGGGACTGTCAGACTTTTACTGACTAAAATCCACGGTGTTCCTTCAATAGCCCTTTACGTACCGGGGCCACGGTAACGGGATGAGTCCCACGACCCCGGCAGGCTTCGGCCCTCTGCAGAGGGGGCCTCGTCATGTTGCTGACGCTCTTTGAGGCGCGCGTGGAACACGACGCGCCGTCGACCCGGGCATGGTCCATGGTCGGACAGCGAGTTGCCCTTTACTCGCTGTCCGCATGCCCGCGCCTACGGTGGCCGGAGATCGTTGGCCGACGTCCGACGCCGTGGGCGTCTACCACTGCGGCTGGGCTGGAGGGAGGACGCCATCCTCTCCCTCACGCGGCCCGCCTCCTCCTACGGAAGCATGACTGCTTCGCAAAAGGAGGCGACCGCTTCCCACTCCGTCTCGCCCCGCAGCATGGCCTCGACCAGTGCCGGGCGCGAGAGGTCTCCGCCTATCGCCGCCGTGAGGACACGTCGGTGCTCTGCCCAGGCGGGGCAGTCTTGCACCGTGTGCTCTACGGTGTCCTCAGGGCGACCCTCGCAGTGGTGACACCCAGGCGTTTCCTCCTTTCCCATCAGACACAGGTACCTCCCAAAACTTCCGTGTCCGGTGAGGACCTGCGTCATGCGGTAGGTCAGGACGCCGTGACGCCGATCTAGCCACTCCTCAAAGAGGGGTCTTACCGCCGCAATTGCGGCGTGCCCGGCCGTCGGTTGCGACAGTCGTTCCCTCCATACTGCCCTGAGATCGCGCCGGAGCTCTTCCCGCCGCGCCTCGACTTCTAGAGGCAGCGGGGATACGCCCCGGCGCTGCGCCTCCACGCGCCATTCATAGACGCGCTGGAGGGCAGTCGCCTCCAGATCCCAGGGCAGCAATCCGGCAAGGAGGTTGGCCGATTCGCCGGCGATCGTGCGGTATCCCCGGATCATTCGGATAGCCATGACCCTCTGGCATGCGACCAACTTTAGTGGTCGCGTCCGGATGCACAGGGCCCATACTGGGGACCCGTAGAGGGCCATGGACCGCACGACGCCGGCGTACAGCCTTCGGCAAGAGGCGTTTGGCCCGCTGAGATTAGGCAGGAGTCGCCTGAAGGCGGCTGCTGCCCGGTTCAGCTTTGGGGCCAAACTCAGGAAGTGCTCCCTGAAGTTCCACCGGCTGTCGAGGACGAGTCCCAGGTAGTTCATCGTCCTCCCGACGCCGATGCGAACCCCCTCCACCGTTATGTGGGACTCAGACCGTGGCGCGTTCCGACCGCCATGAAAGCACATGGCCTCGGTCTTGTGCAGCGCCACGTCGAGTCCCAACTGCCGGATCCTATGAACGACTGTCGCAACCGCTTGCGTCGCCAGGTCGGCCGCCGCCTGGTGCGACTCTCCCTGCGCCAGGACGAGCGTGTCGTCAGCGTAACATACTACGCTGACGCCGTTAGGGAGGTCGCCGCGCAGCACCCAGTCGTATCCGATGTTCCACAGGGGCGGCCCCAAGACCGATCCCTGTGGGACACCGCACGACATCTCTCGCCGGTTCCACTCTCCCCGGTGACCGGGGTAGATGACGGCTCTGTCCGTCAGGTAGTCCTCGACTATGCGACGGAGGTAGGTCGGCACCCGATGATACCGGAGTGCCTCACTGATGCAACTCCAGGGCAGGGTGTTAAAGGCGTTGGTGATGTCCAAAGACACCGCCTAGACGACCCTGCCCCGGGATACCGCGTCCCCCGTCGTGAGGGCTCTCACGCGCATGATGGCATCCACCGTCGAGCGCCCCCTGCGGAAGCCAATCTGGCACTCCGCAAGATCCGGGCCCACCCGATTCAGGTGCCCGAAGAGGCGGTCTGCAATTACTCTTTCCAAGAGCTTGCCCGCCTCGTCGAGCAGCACGATGGGCCGGAATGCGGACGGAGAGTCCGCAGGGCGCCCGGCTTTCTGGATCAGGACCAGCTTTCCCGTCTTCCAGCGAAGCGGAAACTGGCCCCTCTCCAGGCATGCGCTAAAGAGCCCCCCTAGTCGAGGCCCGAGAGTCTCCGAGGCCAGGACCCAGGCTTTCCCTGGCAAGCCGTCGGGTCCTGGGGCGGTATTTTTGGCCTTGAGCCGTTGTACCGCCACTCTCAAGTCTACCTCGGTCACCTCTGGAGCGTCGTAGACGTCGTCGTCGCTGTGGTCCGCGTTTGCGCCAGCTTCAGGTTCCGTCGGAGACGGAGCCATGGGCGCTCCCCTCGCGATGGGAACAGGGCGCTCACCACGTCCTCCAAGAACTGAGGCTGGAGACTCTGCGTCAACGGGGGAGCCCAGGGGCGGAGCTTCTCTGGCACCCAGTTGTAGGGGCGGCCCCATGGGTCTCCGTCCAGAGTCGCCAGCATCTCCTCCCGGGCCAGTTCCTTGGCCCGTCAGATCTCGTCTCGGAGGACGGCCTTCGCTGCCCTGTAGCCCTCGTACAGCTCGGCCTCTACAGTCGCCGCATCCGGAGGTCGGGTGCGGCGCCTGCGGAACCTGGTGTACCGGCGTCGCGCCGCAACGCACGCTTCGCGCAGCGCTGCTAGCTCGCTCGACCACCAGTACAGCTGACGCCGGGCGCGTCCTTGCCGGACCCGGGGCATGGCCACGTCGCAGATCTCCGACATGGCCTCCCGGAACCACTCCGCCTCGTCGTTTATGTCGGCAGGCCTGTCCGGGGGTGACCCCCAGGCCTGCACGATCGAGGCTTCCAGGAATAGCTCCCGGTCCATCTGCTTCAGCGCCCATCGCGGACCACTCAGGTCTCGTCGGACCGGCGCGTCTGGGGTCTGGGCGGAGACGTCGAACCGGATATACCGGTGGTCGGAATAGGTCTCCACCTCCTCCACAACGCGCCAGTCGGTGACGCGCGGTGACAGGCTGGGGGTGGCGAACGTAACGTCCACCACCGACTCGCCCGTAAACCGCACGCACGTGGGGACAGAACCCCGGTTCTCGATCACCAGGCCCTGCGCACGGGCCCAGTGCTCGAGCATCCTGCCCCGCCTATAGTCCGTGGACCGGGAACCCCAAGCCGGACTCTTGGCGTTGAAGTCCCCGAGGACGAGGGCGGGGAGGGAACCGAGGGCGACGATGACGTCTCCCAGCTCCGTTAGGGAGTTCTGGGACTCGGCGAGAGTTCGGTTCGGGGAGAAATAAACGCCTACCACAGCGATCTCTCCGAACCGTGCTGCGACGATCCCACGCCCTCTCTTGACGCGATCGAGGGGCGGGGTACCGGCGGCGGCCGACGAAACGAGGGTCACCGAGCCGTCCAAGTCTGCCACCCAGTCATTCCTGGGCAGGACAAAATACGGCTCGGCGACCACGGCGACGTTGATCAACCACTGCGCCATGCTCTGGAGCAAAAGTTCCTGAGCAGCGGCGCAGTGGTTGATGTTCGCCTGGAGGAAGCGCAATGGGGCCATTAATCGGAATCCATTGCAGCCTCCTCCAGGGCCCCTCGCGGGGGTTCAGCCACGACGGCGACGGCGGCGGCAGTAGCGACGGCGGCGGCGGCGGCGGTGGCGGTGACGACGGCGGCAGAGGGCCTACCTCTGCGCCTGGCTTTGGTGGGTGGGGCGCAGGACTTGCCCCCAGCCCGGTGATCGGCCGGCTTGCCAACCGCCTCACATGCGAAGCAGTGAGGCGGGGCGGAGCACGAGCCGGCCTTGTGACCGGGCTGACCGCAGCGGAAGCACTTATCGCTGCGGTCTACCTCCGAGGTGCACACGCATGCCGCATGGTTGCCCACTTGGCAGCGGAAGCACCTTAGGGGTCTGGGGTCCAGGACTTTCACCTGCGCAGACACCCAGCCAACCAGGAGCCTTCGGCCCTCCTGCAACTTTTTCGCCGCCGGGACGGGGCAGTTAACCGTAATGGTTTGCCCCCCCCGTGAAGCCAGGACGCAGGGCACCCGCCCTCACCTGATCGGGAGGGCACTCCCCAGTCCTGGCAACGGCGGCCACCACTTCCTCGGCCGTCACGGAGTCATCCAGACCCAATATGCGCACGTCTGCGCGCTTGGTGGGTCTGGAGACTCGGGCCTCCTCCGCGTTTAAGGACGCTCTGAGCCGTTCGGCCAGAGCGTCAGCGGTAGGGCCACTGGCCGCGCCGGGGATCTCCAGCATCCGAGCCCCCGTCGCAGTGACCCGGTGACGGAGGCCGCCGACGATGCCGAGCTCTGTGATGTCGATCGCCTCCCGCGCCTTCGCCAGCACGTCGCGGTACGACACGCCCCTCTTCACCGCGTCCGGCTGCAGTGTGATCACTACAGCCGCGGTCTTGGGGGCGCGCAATCGCGCCGCGGTGTCTCGCCGCCGCCGTCTCTCCCTTCTCCTCGAGGACCTGGCTGCGCCAGCAGCCTTCCTATTCTCCCCGGCCACTTGCCAGTCGGCGCCGGCCGGAGGAGTCTTTGGAGGAGGCTGCTGGGACGGCTGGTTCCCGGCCTGGGCCTTCTTCTTTTTGGCCGCCTGCTTCGGCCCCGCAGGTGTCGGGGTCGGAGGCGGCTTTGGTGGGTGTTCGATGCAATATTTTGCAATCGACCACGTTTGCTTAGCAAGCGATATAACGCGGTCGCACCAAGTGCGCCGCGAGCTTAGTGTGTATTTCGTACAGCAACCGTGTGCACTCATTTCCATCATTTAGCGATAATTTTAGCTCTTACATTACTTTGTTAAATTATACTTAGCAATAAACTCTTGAAGGTTATCAGTGTGTTTAACTTAGTAGCATAGCGAATCCCACAAGGTACCACTTAGGTCGCGCCCCTACATTTTGGTCCTTTGAGCCTCTATCAAGGACTTCGCGGTCGGTTTTTAGTTTTTCGGGACTGTCGGTCGTGAAGTGAACTTGAATTTAACTAGTGACATTTTGGAGTACAGTGTTTCTTAGCGTAGCTTAGCAGTGACTGTAGTGGTTACCTTAGCAGCGAAACTTTAGGAGTGACTTTAGCGGCAGTATATTGAGTAGGAGTGCTCAATAGTTATCAGCGGTATCAGCAACAGCGGCATTCAGGGAGTTCCGTTCCAGCAGCAGTGAGTTCACAGCTCACACTAGCGACATCAGCGTATCACTGACGTGGGGAGCAACCCTCGTCAGGTTGACAGCGGCAGAGGCAGAGGAGTATCCCAAGTAAGATCGTTAAATTTTCTTACATCAGCAGCGAGATGGAAAGCCTTTATTTTATTCAATCCTAGATTGCGGAGAGCATTAAAAAACTCCTCATCAATTTTAAAAAGGATAGCGTAGAGCGTAAAACGGTCGATTACTGTAAGCGTAAACTCGAGTCACTTGAGAAGTACTGGAAGGACTTTCAAGCAAACCATGAAAAGATTCTTCCTTTTGAACAGACGAATCATAAATATTTCACCAAGTCTGAATTTGAAAGTACGAATCAGCTTTATTTAACAGCTAAAGGCCTTATTAGCCAATATAAAGAAGATTTGATGCAACGAGGTGAAAAATCACCGTATCTTCTTCAACTACCACAGCAAGAGACTCCTGGAACCTCAGCAATTCAGCAGGGACCACCAGAGACAGCAGCAGCAACTCCGACCTTTCAGTCAAGAAGATCCAATAGTAAGCTTGACGACATGCTTCATAAGCAGTCGGTTAACTTTAGAGCATTTCTTAGAGCAGTCGACAATATTGATGTAGAAACTATTGTTGACAAGTGGGAGTTCGAAGACGCCCTTCGAAACCTGCACAGTCGGTGGACTACCATTGACACCCTTCATTGGGAAATCATTAGCGAATCGGGGGAAGACTTAGCAGAAGATTATGAGTATAACTTCACCAAGCACGAGCGGACTTTTATCAGTATGAAGAAAGCTATCAACTCCAAGATGTTGTCAACGTCTTATCGCGAGAAATCCACTCCGCAAATGGATATTCCTGTGTTTACAGGCCATTATCAGCAATGGATGTCTTTTAAGGATCTATTCAGCGAAGCAATACACAAGAACAACGCTTTGTCAAACGCTCAGAAAATGCAATACTTGAAAAGCAAGCTAAAAGGCGAAGCTGAGCGTTTGATTCAGCACCTTCCAATCGGCTCCGAGAACTATAACGTTTGTTGGGACATCGATTTGATAACAAAAGGATCATCTTTACAGCGCACGCCAATATGTTCCTGAATATTCCCAGCATACAGCAGCAATCGTTTTCAGCCTTCAAAAAATTGCATGACGTTACATTAGAGAGTCTTCACGCCATCAAAAACCTAGGTGTGGATATTAGCACGTGGGGCCCTCTAATTGCGCATATTATGTCGCAAAAGCTGGACAGTGAATCTTATTCCGAGTATATTGAGTCATTACGTAACCCTAGAGAGCTACCGGTTCTACAGGAGTATTTAGATTTTTTAGAAAATAAGTTCACTAGTCTAGAAACATCTCGTCGACGACAAGAAACCATGCAAAAATCGCAGCAAAATCAGCAACAAGCGGGTTCTACAACATCATTTCGTAACAAATATAACACGAATCAAAAAACAAACGATAATATTACCAAGAACGCAAAAGCAATGCACGTGCAGGAAATTAAATGTCCTCATTGTTTTGCTGAGCATAAATTACACAATTGCGAAAAGTTTCTTCAAATGCCAAAGGAAATGAACCTTAAAACCATCAAACAACTGAAATGTTGTATTAAATGCAATTATTGCATTTTTAATCATAATGGTAATAAATGCCATTCAAAAAAACGATGCCTCACGTGTTCTGGCAGGCATCATACTTTATTACATGATTGTTTTGCTGATGTCAAGCAAACGAATGATGAAAATCTTAAACAAGAACAGTACTCAAAGCAAAGCAGCAGCAATGGTGTTCACACATCTCAGCGAAATCTCACCGAGACTCTTTTAGCTACAGCGTTAGTGAGGGTGACAGCAGCAGATAGCACGCAGCTGGTTCTGAGGGCTCTCGTTGATCAGGGCTCACAGGTATCATTAATTACGGAGAAGGCAGCTCAGCAGTTAAGTCTGAAGCGACAGCAATTTGATGGAGCAGTTTCCGGAATAGCAGAAAAAGAGTCTAACTGTACAGGCAAGCTAAGCATTATATGCCAGTCTATGTACACTAGCTTTAAAATCCATATGGATGTTTTAATTATGAAAAGTCTAATCAAAAACTTACCAAATCGATCATTTGAAAAACCTTCTTGGTCGTATTTGGAACATATTAATTTAGCGGATCCAGAGTTCAACACAAGTCGTCCAGTTGACTTATTACTCGGGGCAGACGCCTATTCTCTTATTATGTTAGATGGTTTGATAAGAGGTACGGACTCGTCTTCGCCCTTAGCACAGCAAACACACCTAGGATGGTTACTGTGTGGAACCTTAAAGCCACAGTTCCATTGTAACGTCATAATAAACAATACAGCGGATATTCATACATTTTGGCAAATTGAGGATATTCACGAGCAAAATGAAATATCAGCGGAAGATCAGCAATGTGTCGAGTATTACCTATCCACGACAAAACGTCTGGAAAGCGGTCGTTATGAAGTTAGGTTGCCAATGAAGCAGCAAGCGAGCGAGAAGTTAGGATCATCAAAGGAAATAGCATTAGCGCAACTAAAAAATCTAGAGAAAAAGCTTAGCAGACAAGAATCATTAGCACAGCAATATAAGCAATTCTTAAGCGAATATGAAGAATTGGGGCATATGAAATTAGCGACTCCCTGCAGCGAGGGAACAAAGTGTTATTTACCTCACCATGGGGTTCAGCGAGCAGAATCTACCACTACAAAGTTACGTGTCGTATTTAATGCGTCCGCAAAGACTTCTTCGGGATTTAGTCTCAATGACGTCATGCATCGTGGACCTAATTTGCAGCAAGATCTACAGGCACTGTTACTTAAGTGGAGATCGATATGTATTCACGTCCGATATCGAAAAAATGTATCGGCAAATACTAGTTAGTGAAGAGGATCAAAAGCTTCAACAAATCTATTGGAGAGCACAAACTACGCAGCCAATTAAAGCATACCAGTTAACGACGGTTACATATGGCACGAAATCGGCTCCCTTTTTGGCGATGATGACCCTTCGAAAATTAGCAGCGGACGAGAAGAATAACTTTCCAACAGCAGCAAGAATAATATTAGAAGATTTTTATATGGATGATCTGGTTTCTGGCGCTCATACTATCGAAGAAGGGAAAAGCAGTATCTCAGAACTCAATTCATGTCTAAGCAGCGGCGGATTTTCGCTGAGAAAATGGTCATCAAAGGAAAATAAACTATTGGAAGAGATAAATTCATCGCAGCAAAATAATCAAGCACTATCATTCATTTTCAAAACTGAAAACACAGCAAAAACTTTAGGCTTGAGGTGGGACCCAAACACAGATGAATTCACTTTCCAATATTCTGTATCAGCGAATAATACAAAGCTTACAAAAAGATTACTTCTGTCGGAAATATCTCGGTTATTTGATCCCTTAGGTTGGCTAGCGCCGCTGACTACAAAATTCAAATTGTTATTTCAAAAGGTCTGGCTTGATGAAATACAATGGAGCGATGAAGTTTCAGCTGAGATCAGAAATGAGTGGGTAAAATTAACTGAAGATATGGGATATATTATTAAATTTAAAATCCCAAGATGGTTGCAAAGCCAACGAGATGACACTATCCAACTCCACGGATTTTGTGATGCATCTCTTAAAGCGTACGCATGTGTCATATATGGCAGAATTGTATCAAAAACTGAAGCGTCCGTAGTACTAGTCGCAGCTAAAACAAGATAAGTACCTAGCAGCAAGGCAGTATCGCTTCCTAGATTAGAGCTATGTGCAGCGGAACTTTTATCCAGACTATTTACGAAAGTAGTCACTAGCATGACTGGCATAGATTACGAAATCTACGCCCGGAGCGACTCTAAGGTAGCCCTTAGCTGGATACAGGGCTATCCAGAACGATGGAAGCCTTTTGTAGCGAACAGGGTAAAGAAAATTATTAGCGTAGCATCACCAGACGTTTGGCATTACGTATCGACTAAAGAAAATCCAGCTGATTCCGCAAGCAGAGGACTATCTATTACACAACTAATGGAGCATACGTTGTGGTGGCGAGGCCCAGCTTGGCTATCGACACCTTCCTTTAAGCCTAAGCAAGAGCAAGTACCAGAGTATACAACGGAGGAAGAGGTCCGGAAGCAAGTTATAACCGTTCAAAATAGCATTCCGGGAAAAAGCGTAATTGAAGATTTATTAGATCGGCATAGCTCATTCATAAAATTAAATCGAATTGTAGCATGGCTATTACGAGCACTTGCACGCACAAGTAAACAAAGGCCGTCATATCTCACATTACAAGAGCTAAGAAAAGCAAAATTTATTATAATTAAATGCATACAGCGCAGCGAATTTGGCTCGGATATCGAGAGTTTGATGAACAATAAACTCAACTCTGAAAGCAAATTATTAAATCTGAAACCATTTTTAGATAAAAATGGCATATTAAGAGTCGGGGGACGTCTTAAAAACGCCAACATTCACTCTGATATGAAGCATCCAATCATAATCCCATATATCGGGAGATTAACGGAACTTCTTATCCAGCAAGCACATGAGCACTCCTTCCATGGCAGGGCTCGACTTACCTTGTCTCTATTGAGACAACAATATTGGATAATTCAAGGAAACAGAGCTACGAAAAAGCAACTTCGTAAATGCGTGACCTGCAAAAAACAAGAACCAAGAAGGCTACAGCAAATAATGGGAGATCTGCCAGATTGTCGAACTAATCCCGCGCCTCCATTTTATCATACTGGAATAGATTATTCCGGGTTTATTCGAGTAAAAGCAAACAAAGGGAGAGGTAATAAAACGACTAAAGGATATATCGCCTTGTTTATTTGCATGGTTACAAAAGCGGTCCATATAGAGCTAGTCTCCGACCTAAGCAGTACGTCATTCATAGCCGCGTTGCGTCGAATGGTGGCTCGACGAGGGACACCAAAACACATTTATTCGGACAATGGCACTAACTTCGTGGGTGCCAACAAGATCCTTCAGGACGAACAGCAAAAGTTCGAGGGAATCTATAATAACACTTTTCACCGAGAGATAGCGGAGATGAAGATAGAATGGCATTGGAACTGCCCTTCGTGGCCGAGTGCTGGAGGGATTTGGGAGCGATCTATTCGGAGTCTAAAGCAACATCTGAAAAGAGTAATAGGGGAACAAGCTTTAACATTCGAAGAATACAGCACGATCTTGTCCCAAATCGAAGCAAGCCTTAACTCAAGACCATTGTGCCCAATGTCTGAAGACATCGACGACATCGATTTTCTCACGCCAGCGCATTTTCTTACCACTCGTGCTGGTCTTACTATAATAGAAACGGCACAAGATGCAAGGACGAGATGGTATTTAGTCAATAAAACGTTCCAAGATATATGGAAGCGGTGGAAAGCGGAGTATCTTAGCCAGTTATCGATACGCAGCAAATGGTTAAAAGCACAAAATAATATAGAGATAGGCGATATGGTAACCATTCATGACGACAATTTAACCCCTGGAAAATGGCCCGTTGGTCGGGTGGTAGAGGTCCATCCAGGGAAAGATGGAGCTGTCCGAGTGGTAACTTTAAAAACAGAAAATGGTTATATAAAGCGCCCGATTATCAAGCTTTCTATCTTACCTATACCAGAAAAGGAAGCAAGTAAGCAAAAGCCAGAAAAAAATGAAACAATAAAGCAGCATCAGCAAAGCAATAAAGCAAAAGCGGAAGAGAAAGCGAGCAAACAGTCTAGCAGTTGTCCTAAAATCTATAGCATAGCGTTAGCATTGCTATTTTTTATGAGCTTTATCCTATCCACTGAAGGAACTTACAAAGTAACTACATTTAATAGCAATCAAACATTGTATTTTGACTCTTTGGGACAAATGCATCTTATTCGTGATCAGTGGAAAATCATAACTTACTATAATATGTCTCCTTTCTGGCAAGGAGACAAAGCAGTCAAACAATTTTCTCAATATCTCGAGCAAACATGCGGGAAAATTCAAGAGCAGAGCCATTGTAAAATTATCATCCTACAAATACAACACGAGTACGATGAACTACAATATTATAATCAGCTGTTGCTCAATCAGCACTTTGGAGCTCGGGCGCGAACTCGACGCGGGCTTATCAACGCAGTCGGCTCTATAGCTAACTCATTGTTCGGAGTACTGGATCAGGAATTCGCAGAAAAATACAAACGTGACATTGACCTTATACGTAAGAATACACTCCACCTAAGTCAGCTGTACAGGAATCAGACGTCGGTCATAGAAGCGGAGTATAATATCTTAAAGAGAACAGAAGAGACTATCGAAAAGCAGCATAAGATAATTAATAAGCACTTAAATTATTTAGACAGCGTCACTAATAAATTACAGCAAGAGATCGACGTAATGTCTATTCAGCAAGATTTCTCTTTAGCAGCGTTAGCGACCATAAATATGATTCATAATTTAAAGCGGATTCAGGATACTTTTCTTGATACTATGACGGAGATATATCATGGTCAGATTAATCTGCATCTCTTGACTCCACAACAGCTCCTTGGGGAGTTACAGATTGTATCTAGTCAAGTTTCTAAAGAGCTAGCATTACCCGTAGATAATATTCAGTTCAACTTGTATGAGGTCTACAAGTTGTTAAAAGTTAAAGCGAGAATGACGGAGGAATATTTTATATTTGAAATTACACTACCGTTAATTAGCAGAGATACGTTCCAGCTATACAATTTGATACCAATACCGGTTCAAATTAACAAAAGTATGATCAGCATCACGCCAGCATCCGAATATGTTGCGATTAACTTGAGAAGAGATTCATACTTAACAGCCAGCGTCAATGACCTGCAGAGTTGCGAATATCAAGCGGAAACCTACCTTTGTCGTCTTCGAGGGCCTGTCCAGAGTTTAGGTCCTAATGAACAATTCTGCGAAAAAGATGAGCAGTCTACTTGCAGGATAAGCAAATATAGCTGTGAAAACAAATGGGTTCCATTACACGACCTTTCTACCTATTTGTATTTCTGTTGTGACTCATACTCTTTGAGAGTCATATGCGACGACGACTTACAAGCGAGCGAAGTCAGCAAGGCTGGACTTATTCAACTAACTAAGCAATGCATCGTGAAGGGTCATGACGTAACACTTTATTCTCATCAGCAATTAGAGAATACGCTTACACTTAAACCAAATATATTGGAGACTAAATTAACTCCCATAAACCGTTTGATTAGTAATCTTACGCTACCTATCCAAAATTTCCAAGACTACAAGGTTAACGAAGATAGCACCCCAATAAATGCTTCTTTAAAGTATCTCGGTGAACAAATTAAATCGATGAAGGAATCAACCCAACAGACAGAAGATTTAATGACACATGACCTACATCAGTATGCGTTGTCATATAGTCTGTTAGTAGCAGCCGTTGCAGCAGTCCTGTGGTTCCTGAGGAGGAGGTGTCAGCGAGCCGGGGCGGGAGGTCCGCCCAATCAAGAGCGGAATGACAGTATGCCAGCGAGTGTGAGTGTGTGTATTAATAAACTTGAGCACGAGCAAGGCTCTAGTGCAAGTGCGCGAAATCAACCCTTGCCCGAGCAGGGATCATGTGTACTGACACATGATCCCTGCTCGGGCAAGGGTTGATTTCGGAAAAATACGCTACGTGCGCACTATCACTGGATAGTGCGCGCGTAGCCTTTTTTTCTAAACGTTGGTCTAGTTTACGTTCCAAGCGGCGAGACACGTCGACGTCTCCCATAGCTAAAAGACAACCTGTGTTTTCGATTGGTGACTCAACCGTTTGAGTACTTATGTATAGCTATAAGATTATGATATAATTGTTCGATCACCTTGTAAATCATCGCTCATATTATATTGTCTTAACTCCTTAGCGTTTAAGCTCACACTCACGTAACCATTTATTTTTGTATAAGCTTATCTCATTATTCATCTCTTCCCCTCGGGAGCATGTTCGATGCAATATTTTGCAATCGACCACGTTTGCTTAGCAAGCGATATAACGCGGTCGCACCAAGTGCGCCGCGAGCTTAGTGTGTATTTCGTACAGCAACCGTGTGCACTCATTTCCATCATTTAGCGATAATTTTAGCTCTTACATTACTTTGTTAACTTACTTGGCGGCAGTCAGGCGGGTGACCTCCGGCCGCAGATCGGACATATCGTCCCTTGCAGCCGGGGCCCCGCCGTAAGTCCGCGCGGCCGCCAGGATGGAGGCCGTGGCTTCGCCGATCGCGTCCTTCTTACTCTTGCGGTTCCGCTTCCGCGAGATGGTGCGGATGGCAGCCGCCATGGCCTCTTCTAGTTTGGCCTCGCCCGAGGCCAGACCAGTGTTGGGCTCTCCAGAGGGAGGCCCCCTCCCCGAGGTCTTGCCTCGGCCTTTACCCCGCACACTAGTGGGGATCTTGCGGGCCGAGACAAGCCCCTCCTCCGACGACGACTCGTCGTCGTGGGGGCGCTTGAGGAACTCCTTCCTCCTGTCGGCGCCCCCCTCGTCGCTCCTCACTGCGGTTCCAGAGACCATGCTCTGGAAGCTCTCCGCGTCCGATGCCGAGTCGGTCTCCGACCCGAGCACCAGCGCCCCCTTCCTTCGCGGAGCGGCACTCTGTGCTCGCTCAGAATTCGGTGCCGGTGAAGTGGACGTGCTGGACAAGTCCAGCGACTCCACCTCACGGGCACGTGAGCCTCCCTGGCTCAATGCGGCGACTGCTGGGAAACTGGGGTAAAAGTGTTTGTTGTCCCCCCCAGAGTACGGTGGGACTGACCGGACGTGTCCGGTGCGGGACTCCCCAGCTGCGGAGCAGCTGGGACCCGCCTGGGTATCTTTTCCCAAAACTTTGTCTGCCATATTTTTTTCCTTTTTTAGAGAGGTGAGTTCCTCTGTTCCTACACCCCTATTCCCCTCCCCTGGTTCACTTCACGGTTACGTCTAAAGATTAGACGCATACCGGAAGTGAACCTTTCCTCCCCCTTGACCCGATCTCTGAGACCGGGCCCCGCGCCGTCTAGAAGCTCGAGCTAGCTGCTCGATCCTCCAGGCGGCGCGCCTTTCCCCCGGTGTGTCCCTCTTGGTCTGGTTTCTCCCTCTGGGCCCGTCCGGCATGAGTGCCTCTACCGGCATGGCCCCAGAGATCATCGAAACACGCAAGCCCCACCACGACGACAACGTGGGGACACAGTTGGTGGGGACCACTACTACGCTAGGAATAGGGATAGTATAGAACTACCGTCGATTAGAACACTTTATGGAAGAAAAACAATTCAGTTTGAGGGAGCGCAGCTTTATAATAAGTTACCAAAAGAAATAAGGGACTCCACATCAATAAATATATTTAAAAATAGGTTAAAGTTGTAGTTGGCGAACCAGCAGTAATAGACTACTTACAAAATGTACTCGATAGATCGAACGACAATGTTTAAATTTAAGATCTTTTTTAATGTTAAGTTTCTCATATTTAAGTGAACTTTGTATGTTCTTTTTGAGAAATAAATTTCTTTAAACCGAAGACGCCTGCTAATGAGAATGTCCGAAATAGTATCCTCCCAATTACGATACGTACACTAGGGTGTCCCGAAAAATTTTTTTTTTTCGCTTTTCTCTACTCAAGCCCCCTCAAAAGTTGCATTATTAGTTTTAGATTACCGTAAAAATAATAAAAAAAACATAAAAAAATATCTTGAGGGTTCTACCGGCATTTTTTTTATTTTTTTATCACTTAAATAACCCTCCAGTCAATGTCGACTATTCTATTTTATGTACATTATTCCCATTTTATTTTTTATTTCATTGATAGTGAAACCCTAAGTTAAGATTTGCAGGCAACGACAGGATCTTTTCTGTTAGGAATTGGTTTGGAACAAACTCGCAAAATTCATGTTTTGGGTTGTTTTTCTTAAATTCTCTACTTCTACTGTGAGGCAGTTCGTCTCATTTCTATTGCAGTTTTATTGCTGTAAGATGTCGCTCTGCACTTCCTTGTGATAAAATACGTGTTTTTGTTATATTTAATAATGGGTTCAAGACGAAGTGAGACTACATGTGCTATTTTGGGATCATATAAATAACTTGACGATCGCCAGTTACCAGTGATAAGTGACGTTATCAAATTCATTTTGTTTACTAAAAATTAACTAAAACTACAGAAGAATGGGAAAGATCCTTTTAACACAGAAGTATTTTCATTCGTTTCTGGAAAACTTGATACGATTTGGACCAAAGCTTCGATTCCTATCGTTTCCAACGTACGAGTTACCCAAATGCTGAAATCATATTTTGACAAATACCTGTCATTGATAAGATATCTCAAAAATAAAAGAAATGATAGTTACGAAAGCAAAGTGAAGTGCTTTTTGGAATCGTCGAACAAGCTCAAGAGCTTGTTCGACGATTCCAAAAAGCACTTCACTTACAAGCAGCAATATCCAAGGATATTGCTGCTTGTAAGTGCACTTCGTTTGACATTTGTTCCTGCATAAAACCTAAGAAAGTTCCTATTTCTGAAAGAGACTTTTTACTGGATCAAAGAAGTGATAGAAAAATGGCAATAAGCGGTATAGACACAAAAGAAACAGCAAGACTTTTAAAGAAACATCATAGACAAGAAAATTTGAATCGGAAAGAGTCAGAGCACGCATGTTTTCCCAGTGCATCACTAAAAACCAATCCTGTTCCAGTGCGCGAGTTGCCGCCTCGACCGCAGTCGCCTGTAACAGAGCTTTCTGCGAATAGTGACGTGCCTGTAAATGAGACTCCATCTACTTCGTTGAATCGGAACACTCTGGCGCTGCCAACAGTAGCTAAGGTATGTGATCGGTATGGACTATCAACGCGATCTGCGGCTGCGGTCGCTTCGGCGGTCTTAGCTGACGTAGGATTGGTATTTTCCGAAGATCTAAGTCTTGTTATTGATAAGAATAAAATTCATAGAGCTGTTTCAAAAGCACGGACCAAGGCCAGCAAAGACATTGATACGATTGTAATAAAAAGTATCTACTTTGATGGACGAAAGGACAAAACACTCATAAACGAGAAAATAGGCGATCGGTACCGCCGCAGAGAAGTCTTGCAAGAACACATTTCAGTTCTCACAGAGCCGGGATCTATTTATTTGGGACATATGACGCCAAGTCATGGCACTGCCAAAGGGATCGTCTCTTCTATCATATCTTTGTTAGAAAATCAAGGGTTGAACTTGGAAGAGGTGATCTGTGTGGGGTGCGATGGTACTACCTGGAAAACTATTTAAAGAGACCGTTGCAATCGTGTGTTTGTATGCTTCACGCGAATGAATTACCGCTTCGTCATTTGTTCATGTCTCTGGACGGCAGCACATCTGGGCCAAAAGAATATTCAGGACCTATTGGACAACAGCTAGCTGCTTGTGAAAGTAAACCTCTAGCGTCTTTTTGTGCAGTGTCTGGCAATTTGCTAGTATTACCTGATAATATTGTGAAGGAACTAAGCACGGATCAAAAGTATCTGTACGAAATGAGTCATGCTGTGATGGCTGGTTCCTGTTCCCTTGAGCTAGCGAACCGCCAACCTGGAAAAATGGCGCATTCGAGATGGCTTACTACTGCCAATCGCATACTCAGACTTTACGTAAGTACTGTTTCGCCGTCAAATAATTTGCAGCTGCTTGTGAACTACGTGGTCAAAGTTTACGCTCCTGTTTGGTTCCTAATCAAGCAAAACTCATCATTTAAAGATGGAGCCAAGCATATTTTTCAAATGGTTATATACTCTCGATTTTTGCCTGATAGTCAGAGATCTATTGTAAATTCGGTGATCGAAAGAAACGATTTTTTGCGCACCCAGAAAACTTGCTTATTGCCATGTTATTCGACGATAGAGAGCATATTCGAGAGCTTGCATCTCGCAAAATATTAAAGGCCAGAGAAGCAGAAAAGAGCAACTCTCGCAGGGTATTTAAAGCACCAAAGCTTAACTTCTGTGCGCGAGACTACACCGATAATATTTTGGCAAGAGTGTCAAATATCAGCTCCACCAATTTTGCGACACATCTCCAACGATGAACTTAGAATTAAGGCTAAAGAACACATCCTCGACATTATTGACTTTCCCTGCCACACACAGTCAGTGGAAAGATGTGTAAAACTAGTGACGGAGGCTTCTCAAAGCGTCACGGACGCTACAGCTCGGGATGGTTTTATTAGGAACAGATTAAAATCTCGCTCAGAAATGCCTAATTTTGGTCACAAAAACCAGTTCCGTTTTTAAAGTTGCCATTGATTATTTTGTCTTTCAACTATTTTAAACCTTGCTTTAACTCATTGTTGTACCCTTAAATTTAATAAAAACGATTTAAATGTTATTTTTGTATGATTTATAGTTTATATTAGGAACCCCTAAAAATAGCAAATTTGAAAAACTTCAAGGACTGGTAGAGGCCTCAAGATGCCGGATATCTAATTACATTTTATAATAATCGTATTATATGTGTCAAAACGCAACTTTTGATACCTCTTGCGTAGCCGTAGCTCATTTTTTTTTCCCCCCATACATGAACGGGACCTTAACGTACACATATTTCATAAAAAAGAGTATTAGCAATCTGAAACAGCTGTAGCAAATGTAAAACAATTGCAACCTGCTGGAACAAAAGAGAATCATCTAATCAATACGTGCTGGGTGTCTATGGATAGATCTTCAAAATTACATTGAGGTTCCGGAAACTTTCTCAAAGTCAATCGACTGTTTGTTTTGTGTTTTAAAGATAGACACTTCCAAAGTAGTAAAATATAGTCATGGTTGTTATTGAGTTTTATTTTTTATGGTTTGATATGTGAACGGTTCTTGATATATAACTTTTTCTTGTATTAGTTGCTTATGTATTGATATGTATGTAATTGTAAAAATCGAATACAGTGTAAATTGTTAAATGAATAAATAAATGAAATGAAATTAAATATGTCTCTTCTAACTTTTAAACCCCTCTTCATTTACTGTGTACTTCATTCGTAGTGCGAAAGGACGGTAATTCAACACGATATTATGATGAGATGCTAAATTCATATTCTCTACCGAACTAATTTACAAGAAAATTGTTAAAAAATATTTAAACTAAACGCGCGTTTATGTTATAAATACTTACATTTCTTACGTTTGTACTTACAGAATCCTCTAGATACAAAGGAATGTTTCTAAATGGTCACAACGTCCCTAGTTTCCGTCGTCCGCGTCACGCGTGACGTTAATCCCCCGCTCAGCTACGCGTCGCTTCACGTCACGCCAGTGGAGACGAGCTTACAGCCTTCTATTGCCTCCACAGTCGGGAGCGGGGTGATCACAACAGTCACTCCTTGGAGACCGACCTTTGTCTTGTCTTTGACGTGACTACCACAGAGGCTTCTTTGAGCTCATCAATATTCATGACAATCATTGTTCGTCGTATTTTTAAATGAACGTCAACAACGTGAGTTAAGTAAAGATTAAAGAACCTGTTTGACTATGTAGGTACGACTTTACCCTTTTTATTAACAGCTTATCACTGTCAATTTAATCATTTTTTGCAACAAATAAGACTCTTCTCGTCTTGATTTTTATGTCAAGCATACACAAGAAATAATTATTCTAATGCCGCTGTGGGCCTCAATAAATATCCATAAGCCTTTCGTCGGTTGTCGATGGCACACAACATGCTGACTTCATGATTGATGGAATATTCTCTTCGATATAGTTAATTCAGTTTTTATAGGAGCAGCGCGGAATATTAACGTTATATCATTACTGAAGTGTCGGCGGTGTGAGGAGCCGCTTTATTAGCTAGTGCTCGGATTTCTGTGTTACATCACATTACATCTGATACTACAGGGCTCCTCTAGAATAAATTATGAGAAGTAACGCCTACGCTCATGGGCTTATCTAGAAATAAACACTACAGTTTGTTATAGCATCAAAACCCGAGAAATTAACCTGTTTTTTAATCAACAACCGCTGAGTTGGATCAACGAACATTTTAATTTAGACTTGAAAATAATTAAAAATTTAACTCTTATCTAAAAGCCAGCTTTAGTTAAGGTAACCTTCGTGAAAGTTATGATACAATCTTCATCAAATATTCTAATTTTATCAGTGATTTTGTGTCTGCTAGTTATGAATTACACATTCGTGCGCAATGCAAGTCTTCGACGAATGTATCTGTGACTGACTGTAACAAGAGATTTATTAATATTCATACTTATAACAGGTACTATTTTTGTTCACTCGGAAGTTCCACTAAATGTTGGATTCGTTTTGTTAGCGCGGGGGCACTGTGACAGACTTCTTTAAAATTACATAATTTTTTTAAATGTATAATAGGCTCGCGTTTGACCACCATCTTACCTGATGGTAAGTGATGATGTGGTCGAAGATGGAGCACGCTTACCTAAAAGTAATCTATTCACTCTTGACTTAAAGACCCCTAGGTTATAGCTATCGGGAAACAGACTCCGGCAGGGAATTCCACTCCTTAGCCGTACGCACAACGAAGGTATTCCCAAAACGTTTAGTGCGTAAAGGTGGGATGTCCACTAGGGTGGAGTGAAAAAACATTTTTCGTGTTATAGTTATGTAATAGCGCGAAAAGGGTGCCTTTAGGGTTTAACATAACACACACACAAAATATAATTTGAAAAAGATTAGATAATGTGCCTCCGCAAGGTCACTGAACTTTTGAATAACTTGATTTTTAGACCCATGTTTGACGCCACTTAAATTTGTCATTTATAAAAATTCATTACTTTTTATTTTATTGTTCGATAGTTACAATAGTCTACTTTGTTTTCTAAATATTAAAACATATTCTTACGTTGGTTTAAGTACTTAAAACAAGAAGAGTGCGGGGACGCGCGGGGAGGCCATTCGTTGCGCAGCGCGCGCTTTTCGACACTTGTATCGGTTTATAGTTATTACTCGAAGTGACAGGTCGGACGTTTGTTTTGAAGCATGGAAAAGACTCGTAGTGCATTTAAGTATCCCTTATTTGGTGGTATCATGGATATTAAAAACAATTATCTACCTACTTATGAAGATGTAATGAAGTATTATGAATAGACGAGACATCAGCTCAAATCACAATTAGAAACTGCAAAGGAGCCAACATTTTCACAAGTAGCAGATATAGTGGTGCCTAGGATTAAAGGTATATGGCAAACAGCATCTATTCCGACTGTAACACGAACGAAAATCATACAGATATTAAAAGCATATCACTTGAAATGCAAGAATTTACTTAAGTCTATTAAGAAGATTTCTCCAGAAAAATTGGAAAGTTTTCGCGAAAATGGTAAGCTGCTCTTTGATATTGCATCTTGCAAATATAAAGAACTCCCACATTGCATCTGCCCGACTGATAAAAAGGTTCCCAAACAGGAACAACCGTTTTTAATAGATCAACGAACTTCTCGATATGTTTTTCGGTAAAATTGACATTATTACGACAAAAAACTATAAAAGACCCTTAAACGGAAACTAGATCGCGAAAACTCCACAAGTAAATCCTTGAGTAACAGTTTTATGTCAGCTGATACAGAAATTAACGTTTCCATGATATCAGAGACATCCCCGACATCCGAGCGAAGTACTAGTATAGCTGATGAATTCCTAAACACTACAGACGATGGCGTTCCTGAAATAAAGAGAAGAAAGATCTCACATATTAACTTACCTACGTTATCGAAGACGTGCGACAGATATGGTGTCTCAGATAGGGCGGCGGCAGCGATCGCATCATCCGTTTTGCACGATATTGCATCTGATCTTGAGGTTATTGATATACATAAATTACGAAGGGAGAGATCTAAGACTAAAAACCGACAGAAATTAGTGAAAGAAGTCATTAATACAGAGCTTTCTGCTTTATACTTTGACGGAAAGAAAGACAAAACTTTAAAAATTGTTAAAAAAGGTAATAAATACTACAGAACTACGTGTATTGAAGAGCATATCTCGCTCATTCAGGAGCTGGGTTCTATTTATATGGGGTACGTAGTACCAAGTACAGGTTCAGCAAAGGCAATAGAAGCCGCAATCACAGGGTTTTTGGCCAAGAAAAGCGTTTCTCCACAGCATCTTATGGCGATTGGCTGTGATGGAACAAATGTTAATACTGGAAAATATGGCCGATTATACGCCTCCTGGAAAAAATCTGCAATGACCTCTTCAGTGGGTAATTTGTTTACTTCATATGAACGAACTTCCTTTGAGACACTTGTTTTTTCATATTGATGGAGCCACTTCGGGACCCAAGACTGACACAGGCCAGTTGGGAAAGTCACTGGAAACTGGTGAACAATTGCCAGTTAAAAAATTCCATCCGATCGAAGGAGAACCTCTTCCAACAACAGCTGTAGATTTGAGTACAGATCAAAAGTACTAGCACGATATTGTCTCAGCGGTACAATCAGGCGACTTTCCAGAAGATCTAGCGAATAGGTCCCCAGGTAGACTATCTCATGCTCGTTGGCTCACACATGTTAATCGTATACTACGTTTGTATGTAGCAACAGAAAAACCATCAGATAATTTGATAACCCTGGCTACATTTGTCATAAAAGTTTACGCCTCATGTTGGTTCTCCATTAAGAATAAACCGTCTTGTAAAGATGGGGCTCGGCATCTTTTTAAAATCATATCGACCTCTAGGTACCTGCCAGAAAATCTAAAAAAGGTCATCGATCCTGTCATTCAATGCAATAGCTATTTTGCACATCCTGAAAACATCTTACTTGCAATTATTACAGATGACAAGAGACAGGTACAAGTTCCTTGCAAGAGACACATTCGTAAACTGGCAGCCCGGCGTGTATTAAAAGCACGTAGTATGTCACAACTTCCATCACCAAGGCTGTTTGAAGTGACAGATATTACTAAACTTTGGTGCGTCGAATTATATCAATATGATAAATTGGCAACAAACTATTACCGAACCTCCGATCTTGAAACAGCTAACTGATCAAGAAATTCAACAAATAATCCAATCTGGTGGCGAGGGTGAACTATTGTTTCTACGTCTTCCCTGCCATACCCAAGCAGTTGAAAGAGCTGTAAAGTTGACGTCAGAAGCTTGTGTAAGGACTCATCACGATTGGGAGCCATAAAAGCTAAACTGGAATCCCGTAAGAATATTGGACAACTTCCACACTATAATGAGAAAGCGCGCCGCCTCGTTAGTGCGCAGGCTGCGGGGCAGCACTAACACAGTCCTGAGGATGATTGCCGACAGGGTAGATTGTCCGTATATTAAACATTGCGGAGATCTACATATAACTAAAAATTTGATTATGTTTTAAAATTATTTATTTAAAATTAATAATGTATATCTTTTTTTTATTCAATTATAGCATTTTTAATTATAGAAAAAATTATTATGGCCATTTACATTATTCATTTTATTGTTTTTTTATTGACATTTTTATTTCATTTAGTTCTTTTCTTTTTTTTTGTAATTGTCATTTTAATTTTTTCTTTGAAAATAATATTTGGTGTGTGTGTTGTTAATCTTATAATATGAGTTAAGTTACTTGAATTAAATGCATTTTATTTTATTTTTTATTTATTTTTATTTATATAATAAAAGAATAAAGTGTTCAACATCCGTACTCAAGTAATCGAATCGCAATCCACGAAATACTTATTATTGAGTGGTTTCAGTGGCCATCTGTGGTCTTCATGATCAGTTCAACTTCCCCAAATTGTACTTTTCAAAAGCAACTGCTCAAGGTACTATAAGAAATACCCAAAACGCTATAGGTGTGCCTATAATATTTGAAGAGTTCCCTCGATTTCTCCAGGATTCCATCATCAGATCCTGATTTCGTAACATTGGGACCAATTAAAAAGTGTACCCTTTCAAACGCAAGAAGAATTTTCCAAATCGGCCCAGCCGTCTCCGAGTTATGAGGTAACATACATAAAAAAAAAAGTTCAAGACGAATTGAGAACCTCCTTTTTATGAAGTCGGTTAAAAATACACTGGTTCTCTGTTAAGGCTGTTCTGGAATTTCGCGTGGATGGACTTAAGATCGATATAAAAAGCATTAGGTATATACTTACAATATGTTAATTAAGATAAAATAAAATATAACCATAATTTTATTACCAACCAAGATTTTTCAGTAGTTCCCGTGTGAAAGGGTTGTAACATCTGTCCAAACTCATAAACTATTAACCCACCCATACGCACAAAACGTTTTGGGAATACTTTCGTTGTGCGTACAGCTAAGGAGTGGAATTCCCTGTGTTTCCTAATACCTATAACTTAAGGGTATTTAAGTCAAGAGTCAATAGGTTACTTCTAGGTAAGCGTGCTTCATCTTTGACCAAATTACTGCTTACAGTCAATCAATAAAAAGGTAATATTATTCAAAGGTTTTCTTTTACGAAGTAGGAGATCCTATGTGTGACTGAAATCCATCACTGCCTAAGCATCCTAAATCCGAGAGTCACGTACACTGACATGATCACGGCCTTCTCCGCAATATTAGTCTGAAGATTGATGTACCGCTCTGAAAGTACTCGCATAGAATGGGTACTACTGGTATTGATAGGACTTCAAATGCGGCTAAGCCTCCCCATTTGCTACCCTTATCGGAACGCCCTCTAAATATTGTACTACCCAAATGTATTGTTCATTTTATACGTTGTCGTTGCTTCAGTGACTAGAATAAATTGGTACCTACTCCGGGTCTGGTTCAAAGTATCTAATACCTAGATACTGAACACTACATTGATTGTATTTTATTCATTTGTAGACTACAAACGACTACGAAAAATAAAACAGTTAATAAGTAATTACCTAGGGCAAAGACACTAGAGGCTCACTAGACCTTGTGGCTAAATAAACAGGCACACAGGTTTATTTTCAAAGTTAAGCAACGCTAGCCGAGGTCTGCTAGTGGACGGGTGAGACTCGTCAATGTCTTGGAAAGCACGTGAAGCCGATGTTCCCGGCTGTCATGTGTACATCTTTGTCAGTCGTTGCTGGTAGTCAGAAGCCAGAACGTCTGACGGTGGTGTTGCCGAGCGGTACCGTGTTCTCCAGCGACTGGTTGCGTAGGTCATGCAGTGGCTCCAGTTGAACACTAACACTCAGCTACGTGCTGTTAGACTGGAAACTGAGCCTGACATCGTTGGGAACAAACAGGCTTCGCAGACAGACACGAGATAATAGTTAAAGAAGGAATGCCAAAAGTAGTACCTACACACATTTTTAAAGCAAACTACATTTTCTTTAAAAGTTATATTTCAATTGAAAGAAAATACTGTTGTGTCCTAAATCACTTGACTGTGGCTGAAAAGAAAAATAGCAAATATGTTGAAACGGATACAACTGTCTTATGCGCGGAAATTCACCGTGGGAAAACACAAGCTATAGTTACAGAAGGTCAGCGTAACGACGCGACGTCGTTATGAAACTTGTGGCAGCGTGGGTGATGATGATGAATGATCTTACCTTCAATGCATGAACATTCATCTTTGGCCAGCAATGGGACGGTTATCCGTTAGTAGTTATAATATTACTGTATACCTAAACAAAACAGTCAAGTTTTTCTTTATGAAAACAGACTTTAGAATTTTATTAAAGAAACAGTGGAAAACAAAACACTAGCCACAAAAAAGAAAACATAACTCATCAAATCGAGTAAAAATACATCTCAATGATAACAGACTCTAGTATACTCTACTATTTACTCTCTACACTTTAACAGAAATATGCAAACTCACTTATACATTATTAAAGGAGAAAAAGAAGATAAGGCTCAGGCACCTCCTGAACAAAGAGACACTTGTTTTGAACGGGTCAAAAGATTGTTCGATTAGATGACTTCTGATCGAACAATCTTTCAATTTTCAATCTCAAACACAAAACTACAAAAAAAAATCAAAACTACAAAATCGAACAAGATTTTTTTATAAAAATTGTAAAGCGGTTCACAGAATACATCTACGTACTAAGTTTAAACTCTGTAGTCCTAATAGTTCAAAAATAAAGTGGCTTTGACATACGGATGGACAGACATGACGAATGATTAAGGGTTATGCTATTTGCAATTCGGCTATGGAACCTTAAAAACACTCCTTTGTACTGTATTGTTATTGCACTTCTGAACATATCTACTACATGTGTAGTTTGTACTGGTCGCATAGTTTCTCTTAGATAGCTGCGGTCCGGTATCCGGCTTCCGTCGCACAGTGGTCCGGATTTTCAAAATGATGGACTTTCGATCGAAGATGGTTATTTCACTAAACAAAAAATGGTATCGAATAATATATATAACGCTGATCAATATTTATTACTACAATTTTTCGATAAAATTGCTCCTTCACGTCAAAAAAAAAAATATTGAAAAAAAATATTATATTATATCATATTATATCTGAACCATTAAGCTTCATCATTAATTTATGCATCGAAGAAGGAACCTTTCCAGAAAAACTAAAAATATCTGTTATAAAGCCAGTATTCAAAAAAGGAGACAAATCAAATAGGAGCAATTATCGGCCCATCGCCTTGATACCTATTTTTGGAAAAATTATTGAAAAGGTGATGTTTAACTGTCTCTATACTTTCTTTGAAACACACAACATTCTAACGTCCAGTCAATATGGTTTCAGAAAAAATAAAAGCATAAATGTTGCAATATATAACTTTTTACCTACATAAGGTAATGACTAACTTGGACAAAGGACTACCGGCTGTCGCACTTTACATGGACATGTCGAAGGCTTTCGATCGGGTCGACCATAAAATCCTCTTAAAAAAGATGTATGCGTATGGTGTGAGAGGTAATGTGTACAAGCTTATCGAAACATACCTTAGCAATAGACAACAATTTACTGAAGTAAGGAGGTTAAATCCCATCACCAAAACAGAAGAAATATATCGTTCTGAAGTAGGAACTCTAAAATCCGGCGTCCCTCAAGGGACTATTGTGGGTCCTTTATTCTTCCTTGTATATATAAATGACATGCCTTCGGTAACAAATCACGACATTACACTATTTGCTGATGATAGCACTGTTTTATGATGAATGATAATAAAATCGATTTAGAATCTGACATTAACCAAACAATATTATCAATTATAAACTGGCTAAAGAGGAATAGTTTGAAGATTAACTTTGAAAAAACTAAAATAATGAATTTTAAAATACGAGCTCGACGTACAGGTACTTTAAAAATCTGTTACCTAGATAACGAAATTGAAGAAACCGAAGAAAAAAAATTTCTAGGGTTGCATATCGACAACAAACTTAAGTGGAAATCACATATTGATCATATCTGTAAAAAGTTGGCTCAGTTTTCATATGCGCTTAACAGATTGAGGAAAATAGCGAATCAGACTACTCTACTAACAGCTTACCATGGTTACGTTAGCTCTATCCTCAGATACGGTGTAATATTCTGGGGTAACAGTACAGACAAGGAGCGTGCTTTCATTGCACAGAAACGTTGCATCAGGGCTATATTTAACATACAGCAAACTGAGTCATGTAAGCCATTTTTTAAAAAGATGAACGTATTAACTAGTATTGAAGCTGCAGTATTTGTAAAAAATAATATTGGCATGTATAATTACTACACGCGTATACGGCGCAAGGACCAACTCCGAACAGAATCTAGCAAGACTCACCTAATGCATCAGAGTATCTTTTGTACAGCTTCACGTATTTATAATAATATTCCGGGGCCGATTAGAATAATTCCGGAAATGAGACAATTTAAAAAGAATCTCCATGATCTGTTAGTAAACAAGTGCTACTACTCTGTAAAAGACTTCCTGTTAGACAAATCACTGCTCCAATACAGTCTCCCTCAGTCTTCATGTGTTCAGTGACCAACTGATATGTACCTATGAATTTTTTTTTTTTTGCCTTATTTTTCATATGTAATTCCTATTAATAAGCAATTTGAGGTAATAATGTTTTAATGTAATTTAATTTATTTTATGACTATTGTATGCCCTAAGGGCGGGACATAGCTGATCTGTATTATTATGTAAGACCTGTATTATGTACTGCCTATGATCCACAATAAAATATTTGATTGATTGATTTAAAAAAAAATTGTATGGGAGAAAATATATTTTTTTTTCTCCGGCTAGTATCAAATTATAGCAACCAAACCTTATGTACTAGTAAGTACTTGTTGCCTTTAATACGACGACATATAATTTGCTTGCGTATCCCTGCGGCCTTGGCGCCTACGATGATTCAAAGTTTCAAATTTTTAAGTCCATTTTTCTTAATGTTTTTGACGATTCATCTTAAAAGAAATGGTTAGAAATGGATAAAGCCCTGAAAAGGGCTATTTTCAGAAGTCCTGAAAAGGATTATTTCAGGTAGTCCTGAAAAGGATTATTTTAATGAAGCGACTTATCTTACTAACTCAATTCAAACAATAACAATATCACTAAATCTGTCACGCTATTACGCTAATGGATCGTCAACTCCTGCCTGCAGCTCCTGTAGATCCATATTTTCAGTTTCTTCTGTTGTTACCTCTGGCAACAACAAAAGCTCTTTAACATCCGAAAAAAAAAACGAAATGTTTTGAGTTGTTGTATTTTGGTCGAATATGGGATAAATATGGGTCCTTACTAATTAAAAAATTATGCGACAAGTCTTCGTTGGTCTTCATCCTGTTAAATTTTCTTGTGTGATTTTCACGAACTTTTCGAAATTCTTTATTTCTTGCTTCACTGGCTTCTTCGGAAAGAATACCAATTGGTAGGAAGCCAAAGTGTTCGCAAATGTCTGCACCATGTATGAGCAGCTTGTGCACACTTGCGGGCATATAAAACCACGGGTATAGATGAACAAACATGTCAGCTGTATCTCGACGATATGTTCTAAATTTTTCAAAATCTATGGCACATCCAGATGAAATTGTTTGAAGAATAACCGCGAAATGCTTTAGTAGGTCTTAATCAATATTGGTAATTTCGGCAGATTTCTCATAATCTCTAAAAAACCTTCTGGCTGTATTTCCGTCGTTTGTGGTTCCAAAGCCTTGCTTAACAAAATCTACCAGAATTCCCATTTGCTGCTTGAATTTTTCTTGTGTCAGTTGATTTTTCGCAGCTTTTAGTTCCCTGTTAGCACCTCGTGCAGCCCACATTTTAAAGTCCATGTTGTATGATATATGTAGAATACACTCCATACAACGAATCCACATATGAAGAGTAGAAAATCCATATTTATAAACATTTTCTCGTACAGGTCTTGAAAATACTTCTGACAGCTTGTTCATCTCAGTCGGCTTAGCAAGGCAAATATTACAGGCAGATGCAGATGAAGTATCAGTTATAATAGTGGCCACTTTTCTGTCGATCATTGTCACATGAAGGTCGTGATTAATCTCCAGCCCGGCACACTTTGTGTATATTATGCTCTCTTTACAAAATTCAAACTTAATAGGCCTATAATAATGGGTTGAAGGTGTTGGGTTTTCCCAAATGGTGATATTATTAGAAACTAATTTAAGAGAGACAAGACTTGACATAAATACCGATGAATCACTGAAGTTTACATCCTCACTTCTTTGCTTGTAGGTGCTTTGTGAAGAATCTCTATCGAAACCCCATTTACTGATTACCTTCAATCCTTCATTTGACGAATCAACTTGGGTACCAGTAATCTGAAGAATCTTCTGGACTGTCAGATCCAGTAGGGCTTGAATCTTCACTTGAGCTCCTCTCTCAGTAATTTCTAAATCGCTTGGTTAGCATCTTTTCTTAGCTTCAAGGAGTTTGTGATACGATGGTAAAACTGGAACTTCACAATCTATCAGCACATTCCTTAAACACAAATATTTCCACTTTGACAGATTCAAAGATGTATAAAGACCTAGAAAGTGATCTTCGTCCAAAGATTTTTTGCTTACTTTCTTTTTAAACAAAGTGGTTTGAACAATCGCAACACTATCAGGGTTTTTCGTTATATGATCAATAATATTAGCTAAGTCATTCTTCTTTTCTGTCTTAAGTCTTATGACTAATGCAAAAGTGAGTTCTTTCGGTGAGTATTCCAGAAGAGACCCTGAACGTATTCCAGAAGAGACCCTGAACGTCTTTTCTTCTGTGTGTTGCCGAGGTCAACAAATGGTTTCCTAATCTGAACTAAATCCGTAGATGTGTCCACAGTTGATGTGGACGGAATCACAGCTGCTACAGTATCGATATCAACGGAAGTACTCGTAATGTCTGACGATATATTTTTGATAACTTCATCTTGAGCTAGAAAAAATTCTGATAAATTCACTGTAGTGCAATTTGGACAACCAATATTTGATTGTAACCACTCAGCATGTCTGTTCATGAACGTCTTCTGATTTCTGAAAGCACTTGCCCATCTGCGACTCGTGTTACAAATATAATTTTTTGAAAGGGTCTTAATTATTTCTGAATCTTCTGAACATATTTCAACTGGGATGCGACAATAATAGCTTCATAGAGTCGTGTCCAATTTTTCATGTCTCCTTCAACACGAAGGAACATAAAAATATCTAAATTCGCAACAAATGCAGCCAGAACGAAACTCACAAAACTTTCACACAGCACGGATAATGATGTTGCTTCCTCAAAGGTTAAGAAAAAAGTGCCCTCAATTGTTTTTTTTTTTTTTTTTTTTGTGTGTGGCATCTCGCAGGTCAACCTCTGAGGTTGTCGGCTGCTTAACCGGGCTTGCCTGTGGTTTGCCCTCAATTGTTACCTGCACATATATTTATAACAAACACAAGTTCGCAAGTAGTGACTGACATAATTAGTACCGCTGCGTTCAACAACCAATCAGCGTCGTCGATATTACCCCTACCACCCTTTGGTGGTGGGGGTTAATTATTATTTTCTCAAAATAATAGTTTTAGTCATTTAGGTATAGATAGTCATCGTCAGCACATAACTGTCTTCAATTACATGCAACAAGTTAAAATTTATTAAAAAAAAATATGTAATTTTATTATTGTCATATAAATGAAATGCCTACCAAATGCCTAAATTTATATTTTTTAATTCTTATTGTATTTAAAAAAAATATTTTTAGTTCTTCTTAATTGTTAAATTCGTTAATAGCCATTAGAAAATACAACATAAAAATTTGAAACTTTGAATCATCGTAGGCGCCAAGGCCGCAGGGATACGCAAGCAAATTATATGTCGTCGTATTAAGAGCAACAATTACTTACTAGAATATAAGGTTTGGTTGCTATACTTTGATACTAGCCGGAGAAAAAAAATAAAATACATTTTCTCCCATACATTTTTTTTTTCAATATTTTTTTCGACATGAAGGAGCAATTTTATCGAAAAATTGTAGTAATAAATATTGATCAGCGTTATATATACTATTCGATACCATTTTTTGTTTAGTTAAATAACCATCTTTGATCGAAAGTCCATCATTTTGAGAATCCGGACCACTGTGCGTCGGACCGTATGCGGCGCGGCTCCGGTTGTGTGACGCCGCTGTTATATAGCTATAAACCGGTCCGACATATTGTTATTGTTTCAAACTTTCATGGAAGGTAGCGGATTATTGTTCTGAAGTTTCTATCTATATAGTAATATTCAGTTATTTCTATCCTTTACTGTAACGTATCGTTTCAATCGTATGTTTCCCGAAGTTAGCTATTTTTAAATAATTTAGTTTGTGTTGTTGGACCGTTGTCTTCGTCTCCATCTGAATGTACCAAGTTATCTAAGTAGCTTTTGTTGAATTACATATGTACCTCATTATAATTACACCTACATTTACTAATATGTTTTGAACCCAATATGGTTCCAAACTATCATAACCACTGATATCATTGTCATGATTTCAGATAGGTAATACGATTTTTAATCGCACATTTGTGTACATTGTTCACCACTATTACAATTGCGCATAGGTTTTGTACATATCTACATCTTAATTACAATTGTAACATTACTGTGGATATGTACAATTGTTATAAAAGGCATAATAAAGATAAAGGTTTGCTGAAGCGTCAAAAAGTGCTGTGATTTACACGAAAGCTAAATATCTAGGTCGACTCATATTTTTTTTTAAATCTCGTAATGAACGAGTATAACTTATTTTTGACCAAAGTGGTGGCTCAGTGATTTTACATACTGACTGTCGGATAAAATTATATATGCCTATATACATACATTCCGTAGTCGACGGTAATATATTAAGTAAAATCAGTATGTTGCCAAAGGACGTTGAAATTGTCGAGAACACTCCCTTACCAATGTACACATTTCCACACCACCATGGCTATTTTATAAAGTGATACTACCCCGTACTGTTTGGAGCCTCAAAGAGGCTGTTATTCAATGTTAACTGAATATTTGATAATGATTTTAATGACAAAGTTAAGGACGAAACAGTTACTCTCACTTTGTCATCGGCTTTCAGTGCTGTGTTAGCTGTTTCATTGAGGCATATTTTGAACAAAAATTATGAAAAGCGTCAACCGCTTAGCCTTTTCCCAACTAATTTTTAGGTCGGCTTCCGTGCTGTGCTTGCAACGGGATACTCTCCAGCAAGATCTGTGTAATTTTTTCTGGCTTCTGAATACCCGTAACGACTGTAAAAGATGTACAAACGTCAGCTGTAGCCAATGGTTGAGAGTGCTTACCGAGACAAGGAAGATTATCAATATGTGAACACGGTCCCTCATCCACTGCGACAGTAATCATAATAATAAAGCCGTTTCAAACCAACATTTCGAGCACGTCAACATTTTTGATGTTATGTCAAACGATACAAACTATATTATTTTGAGATGCTTCCAAGAAATTACTATTTGGAAAATCATAAGAGTTGTGTATATCAATCTATTTACAGAATCGTAAAAGAAACATAATTAAATGACATGTAAAAGTGTTATTTGTAACCTAATTTGATAATCACATTTCTTGACTTATGGACACACAAGCGTCTATTCATACATTGTAAGCAAGATCCTAATCATGAGATTGCCTCCAATGAATATATCGTCAAATTGATTTACGACGTTTTTTAGGTCGCTGGAGAAAAAATACTGGAGAAAGATTACAATATGATGTCGATATTTTAGAGGGATATCGCATGAACTATGTATGTAGGTACGTACCTATATTGCTTTCACTACATACCTACATACGCTTTAGTCGATCTTAAGAAACCTATTTCCGATATCCTTATAAAATTCTGATTTAGATAAAGCTCTCTCGCAAACCTTTTTCCATCGAGTTTGTTGAAACTGTTAGTCATAGTATGTTATGAGTTTCACGTCGGCACATAAAACGATCAACACACGGGAAAGTTAAACGAGTTGTACTTCCTCTTCGCTCTCGCTTAGCCAATACCTAGGACGAGCATGATCAGTATCTAGCTTTGAGGGAGCGAAGCTTTATGATATGTCATCATTAGAAATAAGACATTCTACATCAATGAACATCATCATTTACTAAGCCTTATGCGAACTACGTCGGGCTCAGGTCCCAGTCTAACCGGACTCTGCTGAGTACTAGTGTTGTACATGGAGCGACTGGCTATATAAGCTGCACACCCAGTAACTGGGTAACTAGATACCCTCTGCAAGAATGTTGAGATGGTCACCCATCCACACGCCGACCTCGGCAACCGTTGCTTTACCTTGAAATCGGATCCGTGCGACTGATATATATAATTAAGCCACGAGCTCCACAGTTTTCATATAATCACAGTATAATATGTTAATTGATGTGATGATTTGATATCAATATTATTTAGAAATTAATAAACCACTAGCAAGTTCCGGTACATATTCAATGGATCGAACGACAACGTCTGCAGAGCGTAATGTTTGTGGTTCTGTTATCAATTCCCAGCTCTAATTACTAATTGGGTGTTTACCGCCCGCAGTCTGGATTTCTGTCAGAGCACTAGACTCGCCGAATAATGGATGCACACACTGTATACATCTGCCTATCTCTACAGAGACTACAAAGTACATAAACTACCTAATATCTTTACCGATATTAGCTAGGAAAGTAATATATTGCTAAAACTTTATTGGCACTACATTGCGCGCAATTTATCAACTTTATTTGGCTAGAACGCAAAGATATACAAAGTAAATACATCCATTATGTGAACACAAAGGGGAGGAAATGGTGTCCCTCTGTCCTGGCAGATCGCGGCGTCGTCGTCGGAAGTATGGCTCGGGGCAGTTCGGAGTGGCTCGGGACGGATCGGGGTGGTTCGGGGCGGCTCGAGACGGATCGGGATGGTTCAGCCAGGGAAGCGTGAGAAAGATTGGCTTAAACTAGTTATTGTTCTAAGGCTCCAGGCTGTTAGGATTTGTGAGCTGATCATTTATGGTGAGATTAACATGAATGTTTAGACAGGATCTGTATGACGCAGGTGTTATGTTTGCCTTAGAATTTGGCGAATATTTGCAAAGTTTTTAGCGAAGATATTTTGTACTACAAATTAGCACAATTTTGGCAAACAACATTGAATCATAAAGATTTTTTCGAGAAATGATAAACATATTCCTGTTGCTAAATACGTCGTTATATTTGACAACCTTTATCAAATAACAGCGCTATTTATAAAAACGATTACCTAGTAGTTTATTTACCATTTACTCGATGTTATACCGTTCCCCCGTCATCAGTCGGTATCTTCACTAATAACTATAACGATTCGTTCGCCACGCCCCATCGTTTAGTGGAATCACTGATCTCGAAGATAACAGCAGAAAGGAAACAATTTGCTAAATGCTCCTCACAAATGGATGCGTCCTCGGGAAAGGAAACGATAACGCTGGCAACACGATAGCGTTCATATCTAGAACGTCGCTATTATAAGTTATGAGGCTACCCGAATGTATCACTTTTGTTTTACGGTTGGAGAACGATGCCAAATATTTTGCTGTATACAATCTCGATGGTTATCAAGACTGAAAACGATAGATTACGGAAACCACATCATTGGTGTAATGTTGAGTAGCCACAAATCATCATAATCACCTGCTTAATCTTTCCCCAAATATCTTGGGTTCAGTTTCCAGTCTGACCGGATGCAGCGTGCTAGTTTTCCACATGTAGAGCCTGCTCATCTCACCTCCACAACCCAGTTGTGACCTCAGCGAGCGCTGCTTGACCTCGACGATCGATCTGTGCAGCTGTCATCATGTAGCCACGAGCTCATCAAGTAGCATGTTACTGCACTGCTTACAGAATGTTAATAAAGCAGCTATCACCAGCTTACCAACATCGTAACATTGTAATTTGTTTGGATTATACCGATTTAAATTACACTCCACTGCTTTTTAGTTTAGTCCTTAATTAGGTGTCTAATAGTAATGACTATAGGCTTTTGATATTAAAAGTTAGATCCTTAACAGACACGAAAATACCAACACCTAATGATACATTCAAAAAGTAATTAGTGCAACGCCCACGATAAAACAAGACGAGAGAAAATGAGATCTTTTGCCTACTTATAAGTAAGGCCGCGGGTCTCGTTCTGATGAGCTGAGATACAATGAAGGTCACAGGGTCACGCCACGCTGCTGTTACTATGCCTAAGTGCGACACTAAATTTTATTGGGAGTACTTAACGCAAAAATACCGCCATATTGTCGAAATGGCGGTCGTACAACATCACGATGGGCACTTGTTTCCGTGTCGTTTAAAGATACTAGTAATTGTCACGAAGGACCTTGGGAGACTATTGTGTAGTCACCGTGCCTAGCTTTTGTGTTCGCTGGTAGCAAAACGTCAATGGCCCTTTCTAGATGATATTTTTGACAGGCTAACTTTTGCATATTACAGAAATGTATCATCTCTAGATTAACTGTATACTTTTTTTCTGTTTGGTAAAATCATTGGATGACTTCTCCCGCTCTGGGTGGAATGAAAGGGAGTGTCATGCGCTCATTACGCTTCTACTGAATAAAAACCAACCCTTCAGCTGCCCTTAAGTTCCGGGGCCGCGGTATCTCGTTAGAACATCACCAGGCAATGGCCCAATGGGACCCCGTCACTGGTGCTGACAGCTCTTTGAGACGCGAGTGCAATAAGACGCACCGCCGACCCGGGCCTGGTCCTTACCGGATGGTGAGTTACCCCTGCTCAGTGCTCGCCGTCCGCAAGCCCGCGCCTGTGGTGGCCGGAGATCGGCTCGCGATCTCCGACGCCAGAGGCGCCTCCTGCAGTAGCTGGGGCGCGAGGAACTACTAAGAGAATGTTAATAAAGTTAAAACATTTATCGCGTGTGAACGCAGCGATGACGATCGATGAAATGAGTGTTATTTCGGTCATCTACAACGTATGTATAAAAATCAATTAGGTACCTACCGTCGCGCAGTCCAGTTAAATCTCGAAAAATAAAACCGACTTCCATATCAAAACACTAAAAAGCCAAAAATAATTTTAATTTCGGTAGTCGGTGTTATTGGTTTTGTATTTTCTTTTTTTTTCACACCGCCTTCCGAAATTAAAATTATTTTTGGCTTTTTAGTGTTTTGATATGGAAGTCGGTTTTATTTTTTGCAAAAAAGTTTTTATTTTCGCGCTTTTTAGTGGGTTAGTGAATTTTCCAAATCGATTCGTAAATGACGGAGTTATGCGCGAACAAAAAACGCAATGCAGAGTAAACGAAAAGATCATCAAGGTAAATTATTTTTTTCGACTTTTTTTGATTTTTCAGAAACGGCTCGTCCGATTTCGATAAAATTTTCATGGGACCATTTGGGAAGTATACCCTTTCCAACAAAAAAAGAATTTTTCAGATCGGTTGGCAAGCGACGGAGTTATGCGTGGACAAACATAAAAAAAAAAAAAAAATACAAACATCCGAATTGAGAACCTCCTCCTTTTTTAGAAGTCGGTTAAAAACGGCTGGACAGATTTGGCTAATTTTTGGTTTTTAAATATTTGTGAAAGTCCAGGGAAAGTTTAAAAATGGCGCTACAAAGTTCGCCGGATCAGCTATCTATGTATACTACGTATAATATCAATACTGCAAAACTTTAGATGGGCGTGTGGATATTTGTTACCAACCACGCCAAAACGGCTGAATCCGAATGAAATTTGGTTCTGAAATAGATAATAGACTGGAATAGCATATAGACTACGGGAAAATGTACAAAGTTTCTACACGAAAGAAGTCACGGTCAAGGTCTATGTTAAATTAAATCCCGTAAAACGAATATCTAAGAATAGGAATTACCTATTAAAATTCTGTATTTTCTGTTTTCTCATTGTAGAAAAGGCGTACGCTTATATACCCTACGATGTAGATGTCGCAAATGAACAAAATTATCAAATTAGACTATTTATAAACTAGAACACGAAGTCTAAACAATAGAATAACGTCCCCTTAATCAAGCTCATTACTGAGAATAAGGTCACAACGAGGCTTACATTATTTATGAGGCTAATAGGACTCTTGTTAATATTTCGGAAGCCTTTTCAAAGCATTAACTCAGTAGCTATCAGTAAGCATTATGTTAATAAGTCGCCTCTAATTAATTACCAAGTGGCTAAATATAATAGAGATGAAGGAAAAAATACTATTAGGATATTTTTTCTTTAAACAGACATACAGACGCACAATATAGTGTGAAAATTAAGAAGACTTAATTGAGAGCAACTGAACCTAAATTAACCTAAATTGATAATAGTTTGGACCGAACAACCGAACTACTGCTACTAGAGGGAAATATTATATACTGATGCCAAGCTCAGGCATTCTTCTACTTTTTTTCTATAAAACGAGTATCTGTGATGCCAGCTACGAATAATGCACATGGTACAAATGGTAGCCAGCGATTACTGTCTGATAGTTAACTTCGGCGTTCATTGGGTTAAAAAGAGAAGAACGTCGCGTTCTTAATTTATATCCCTTTTGCTGAATAAACATCACATCACCGACATACTGATTCACATAAGTAAACCGATCACTTATACTTAGATCCTGTCCTTATCACCGATCCTGTGATTCGGTGAATTTGAGTGTAAGGACACTCAAATTCACTGTATTACTGTATACAGGATTGAAGTCTTTCAAGTATACGTAACTAGCATCTGCTACTCAGATAGAGGACTTCCGAGGCTACTGAGCACGATCCTATTTACTGTAATCATTTTTGAAATAAATAAACGAGCAACTCGTTGATTACAAGAGCTTCGAGGGGAGGGGAGTGAAGGAGGGAGAAGTGAGTGGCTGTAGTGTGCACCATCAATCACGGGCTCAGTGCGCGGTATGTTGATTGAAACAATGACCTGTGACCCTGGTGGAACATGGCAGCATGTTACAGCAGTAGTAGAGGCAACTTCGTAATTCAGTACAGTGGTCAAACTCGCAAACAGTGGTCACCTGAAAAGGAAGCCAGTCTCCTGTGGATAATATTATAATTTATTTATTTATTTATTGTATACTTTATTGTACACCTTACAATTTTTATATGGGTACAAACGGTAAAACTAGTGTACAATGGGCGATCTTATCACACAGGGCGATCTCTTAAGCTTTGTTTTCCTAGGAAAGCGGTGCCATCATATTACGGACGCAAAAAGACGGCCGTCTTTACGGTGACGACATGTGGAAAGTTCCACGGCCGTTTTATCACACTGTCTGCTTCATCGCTATCTAGTGTATTACATTCTCTTTGGAAACGTTCACGAAACCATCTGACACCGACAAGACGGCCATCATGCAAATGGCGGCACCGCTTTTTGACGTTACGGTGTCAGTTACCGCTCTCTAGGAAACTGCGCCATTTTGTTTACATAGACAACGTTCTAGTGACGTCATTCACCGCTGTATTACGGCCGCTATTTGACGGCACCGCTATCCTAGGAAACCAAAGCTTAACAGACAACCTTTGGATGGACAGCTTAAAGGACACAGATTTAGATATAATGCTGGTAATCATGTACTACGGCGATGCACTGTGGTCACATAGTGGACATCCCACCCATACGCACAGTTTTGGTAAGTACTCTCATTTAGCGTTCAGCTAAGGAGTGGAATTCTCTGCCAGTCTATGTTTCCTGATAGCCAAAACCTGTGGGTCCTTAAAGCCCGATTTACACTTCAACAAGTACAGTAGCGAGTTAACTTGCGTCATCGGCGAGTTAAGTTGTTATTGTAGTTTGAACGGCAAAAGCGAGTTAAGTAGTAGTACATTAACAACTTAACTCCCAATGACGCAAGTTAACTCGCTACTGTACTTGTTGAAGTGTAAATCGGGCTTAAGTCAAAAGTGAATAGGTTACTTCATGGTAAATATGCTTCATATTCAACCACATCATCGCCAACAATAAGGTAAGACGGACAAAAACGAGCCTATAGTCATTAAAAATATATACTTAGGTAGGTTGTAAAATTTTTGAAGACCGAATTTCAATTGAATCTGATATTCATTGGGTAAAATAGCCCTGAAACAGTCTAACCTCGATAATTAATCAATTGGTTTATTTTTTACCAATAAAAAGGAGTAACATCATTATTTATTACGAAGAAAGTCTGAAGCTTGAACATAATTCTATTAAAAAAAAAAAAAAAAAGGAGTAACATCATTATTTATTACGAAGAAAGTCTGAAGCTTGAACATAATTCTAATAAAAAAAAATTGACCAAGTACGAGTCAGACTCGCCCATGAAGGGCTCCGTAGTAACTACGCCAAATAACTTTGTTTTTCATAGTGTTTGTATGAATTACAAAGTTATATTTGCGGTTTTAGAAAATATGCTTTATCTCAAAAACTGCTGACTCGATCTCGTTCAAACGAATTTTGGTTGAAAGTTTACATTAAGATCTACAGCATATTTTTTTTTAATTTTTCACTCTATTATTATAGAAATTAGAGATTATATCTCTTAAACGATTAACTTTATGAAAAAGTGGTTTTAGAAATCTTAATGTCATTTTTAAAGACCTGTCTATAAATACTACACACGCATAGGTTTCATGAAAAAAAATATTTTCAGTTCCAGTTTCATGAATGGGGAGCCCCCTTTATTTAAAAAAAATCTCTTAAAATCGAAAAGCGATTCACAGAATAAATCTACCTACCAAGTTTCACATGTCTAGTCCTAATAGTTTCGGATTAAAATGGCTGTGATATACGGACGGACGAACGGACAGACACAGACATGACGAAACTATAAGGGTTTCGGTTTTTGTCATTCGGCTACGGAACCCTAAAAGCGACGTCCCAGCTGACGTCCTCAATGTATTTATGTCTGATGCGACTCCAATCTTTAATCTGCAGTAAACAACAAATAAACCATACTAACTTTTGTGTAAATCCGTTTATTTTGTTTGTTGCCCCAGATCCTGTGTTGATTCATCCAATATACTTTCACAGATATGACAGCAATTTCGTCAAATGACAAACGAGCGTATTCCGAGTGGTCAAGAGCAGGCTGTTCACAAATTCGGTGCGATTGTGATTTGAGAAAATGGCCGTCCATTTTTATAGCGTTGCCGCGTATAAGTCATAGTTAAAGCTATACTTTTTGCCTCGTTTAAGCAGTCCATTTTGTGTCTATTTGAGAAACAGAAACAGAAAGTCAAGCCTATGTTGTTACAAATCCGGGGTTGCGGGAATGTTCTAACAAGATACCCCGGAACGCAAGGACACAACTGAAGGAGCAGGGGGGGTTCTTAGTCAGTAGAAGTCTGACACTCCCTTCCGCTCCACCCACAGCGGGCGGAGTGAGTTGATGACAGCGCAGAAGTTATTGAGAATAATCCCAGTGCTCTAATAGCACTTAAAAATTGTATTTATACTATTATAAAAATCTATTTTATCAATTTATTTAATAAAAATGTACCTAAATATTACAAACATAGTATAATCCCGTTTATTAATGTCAATCAGGAGAAAAGTTATTGCAAAAATATATGTTGATCCCTAGACACTTTTGATGTGTGTAATAGTATTCAAACAGAACTCACCTTTTAATTAACACTGCGTTTTTCAAGGTTAAAACTGTTTATCACAAACGAACGACGTCCTTTCACCACAACTCCGCGAGTAAGACTGAATACGACAGTGTTGTTCAAACCGACACGTACAGAAGTGCGAAAAAGAAGAAGATACTACCCCGCACCCCCGCCAATTTGACGTCATATCGTTATGCAACCACGTTCGTTAGAAAGATCGCATGATTTGAAGTAGGACTGTATCTTTAGGTTAAAAATCGTAAATTTTGAGTTAATACCCTGTTCATCCAAACCAACGATGTAATCTTTTGGCATAGGTAACAAACTGGCTCGTGCAATGCAGTTAAAACTAGCACAGGAGCCAAGGAATCCTTTAATGTTCAACGAAACTGTCAATAAGAGATTATGATAATGATATGATAATGTTAATTGGTGTAAAATCAAAAATCGTGCTGTTAATAAGCAGCACGATTTTGACCCGTTTACAACAAGTGTGACTGCAGCCAAAAGACAACTAAGTCTTGATTTTTTCAAAAGATATTAATATCTGTAATTACTGATATGTATGTATATCTACGATCTATTTAGTCATTTTTGAATATTCTATGTATGATATGGTTATATTAACATTATACAACGTGTAACGGAAACCCCATATCTATCCAAAAGGACTGAAGAGAACATCTGGTATGGAGTCTCTATGCAAAGTTTCAGCTCAAAATAACTGACTCACAGAATTGGTACCCCAAATTATTGGTTTCATATGTTTCTTGAATACCAATAATAACAAACGTGTCACAGCACTATGAGGGTCATCACTTTCCACGTCACTTGCCAATAAAACGATAATTCTCTTCATTCTTCTTAATTTTAAAAATTCGGCCTCTGGTATCAATGTATTGAAATTTCTAATATGCTCCACACATGTAGACATAGGATTAGAAAACCCTTGCCATATCGTTTGTTATCATCTAAAGAAGCCATGCACTTGGTATGTATATACCCTTTAAATTACACGTCGTATACCTACATATTAGTGTTCACCATTGATTTAAATAGTAAAGAAACGGTCATCAGAACATTTGACGGACGCGGTCGCCCTACAAAACACACTAGCGCCATCTATAATAACTAAGATGTCAATCGGCGTGGTCTGCTCCTAGACGTAGCCTTGTAAGAGCGGGGTGTGGTATTTTTCGAGGTACAAAGAAATAAAACAAAACCTTTTAGTTTCTGAATTTTATATTTGTTATACATAAAAATACATTTTAATTTGCTTTTAATAAATAATAAAAATTAATTTTGTACATAATTTAATCTTATAGTAATATTATTAAATCTTTTTATTTCATCGGCTGCAACGCGCGCCGCTGCAAAGTTATGTCGTAATTTTACGCGGCTTCGCGTTGTCTATGCTAAAGGTTGAGACAAACAAGAAAGAAAATTGTTTTAAATAATGTTAGAAGTTGATTTAATGACATATTTTTAACTTACCGGTGATATGAAATGTTGTATTTTTTTTTATTGTGCTTTACGTCGTAGTTCACGCAACCCTTCACGACACAATTTGGCATTTTTGCTTGTAAAACTGACAACCCCTCCCGAAGATAGCCGATCGCTTTCTAGTTCACTTCGATAAAGGTTAGACCACTTTGGGACCAAGTTCGAGGCGTCATTATAACATACGATCCGCCCAGTCCATACGAAGTAATATATATGTCAATGGTGTTCAAAAGCGGTTCACAGAATACATCTACCTACTAAGTTTTACTTGTATAGTCTTAATAGTTTCGGAATAAAGTGGCTGTGACATACGGACGGACGGACAGACAGACATGTCGAAACTATAAGGGTTCCATTTTTTGCCATTCGGCTACGGAACCTTAAAAATGGAGTAACTTCTCCCGTTTTCCCAACATTTCCCTTCACTGCTCTGCTCCTATTGATTGTAGCGTGATGAAAAGTATACTATAACCAGCTCAGGAGTATGAAAAATAATTGTACCAAGTTTCGTTAAAATCCGTCGAGTAGTTTTTGTTTCTATAACGGTTATACAGACAGACAGACAAAAATTTTACTGATTGCATTTTTGGCATCAGTATCGATCCCTAATCACCCCCTGATAGTTATTTTGGAAATATATTTCATGTACAGAATTGACCTCTCTACAGATTTATTATAAGTATTTACAATGTATCCCAAATCAGTAGGTAATTATTAGTTTAGGTGACGTCTAAATAAAGATGGTCGCAAGCCTAATAATAATAACAAATATTAATGATTCCTACCTTCTACCTTGTAAGCAGAGCGCCCACGTTATGTCAAACAGCTCGGCGTATGTCCGGCCGGAGGTAGGCACCCACTCTAATGGAGCTCGTTGAAGTTTCCACCTCATAAATAACAATATTTTCATAATACTTCACAATGGCGGAGGTAAGGGCGCTGACACACGAACACGTCACGAACACGCGCTCGAACAATCAGTTTGATGGAGGCGAGCAGTGGAGAGCATTACTGAAGATCAGGTTGTTGCAGTCGTTACCGGTAGTCAGAAAATGTCACACGTGTTTGGCTAAGAGGTGTCGTGTTACCCAGCTCCTGGGTTGTGGAGGTCAGATAGCAGTCGCTCTGTGTAACACACTAGTACTCAGCGTCATCCGGTTAGACGGACAAGCCGGAAGCCCACCGACATCGTTGAGAAAAGGCTAAGCGATGATGATACAGAGTGTAAGTAACATATAGCGTAGCGTATGTTTGCCTGTACGCTTACATTGATTCCAATCAAATTTAATTCACACTATAAACATTTTAAACTTTATTTCGAGAACAGTAGAGATAAAATTTGCAAACGCAATGGTCTTATTGGAAATACTTGATGGGATTAGCGATGAATACGGTTAGGTTATGCTCAAGCAATGAGATTTGGTTACATATAGGAATGGTGTGTATGTGTTTGTGTACACGAACGGCTTATCGTTTCCACGTCGCTCAGTTACGTCACAGAGTCAACAGTCTGTGATTGGCCAATAAGAAGGTATCAGTAGCCATAGGCGTAGGAAGGGGGGGAGCCGGGTGGGCCGTGCCCACCCCAGAATGGTCTGGTGCCCACCCGAGAATTTTTACTAACAAACAATTATGGCTGAAAAATTTAAAAATCTGGCCAATCGCTTCTAGTACTGGGGGCCTGGCCCCCCCTGCGAAATATCTCTAGATACGCCAATGTCAGTAGCATATGCGGACATAACGTAAGTACCTAAACATGGTGAGCCTGCTCTGATGATGCACGGAAGCGCGCGTGTGCAGCCACCCTCATAAATATTATTGGCGAAGTTTCTTCCATAAACATAATAAATATTGTTATTGTTTTATATGACGCCGCTAGTGACCGGGTTTTCTCGCTCAACATATATCTACTGGTAGAGTTATTGTTGTTTCAAGTTGTAGTATTAATAATATATATGTGCTGCTGCGTGCTTTTGTAAATAGATTCCCTTCAATTTAAACATTCATAGGAGAAACGTCACCTCACACCGTCTATCTGTCCACTAGAGCGCTCGGTAAACTGACAGCCACTTATTTAGTTCGTTAATAAAGTTTAATGGCTGCAATAATTCCCAGAAAGCCGAATTGTGGAGGCGGCCACACATAAATTGTCAATTTATCATTCGTAATAGTGTCCGTGAGCTCGCCGGCTGGCCCACTGGCCGGCACCTCAGACGGCTCCGACTTATTTTTGAATGTCGAGTAATAACAAGGAAACCCCACTGTCGCCATTTCATTCAGTACAACCAGGATTTTATGTTCAGACTTATGAATATTTATCCCAGTAGGCTCATTTTGAATGGGACTAATTTTGTTAACACGTTTTAATTTTGAGTGCTTTTGTATTTGAATCGTGAAGCGCTTTATTAATTACGAGATATTAATGTTAAAATGTGTTTATTTGAAAAAAAAATACACTTAATTAACTGCTAGCCTACTTAGCGCACACTAAAATGTAAGGGGCCTCCTTAACAAGCTTCGCATTCATATCTAATACCTTTCATTCTTAGCTCCCGCAGCAAGTTATCACTCAGGTGCAAGCTGCGTATTTTCACCGCGGTCATCCGTCCCATCATGACCTACGCCTGCGTTGTTTTCGCACACGCAAAGCCCTACCTCCTCCACAAGATGCAGACCCTTCAAAACCGATTCCTCCGTAGAGTCACGGGAGCCCCCTTTTATGTTCGAAATGAGCTTCTTCACGTAGACCTCAAGATGCCCACCATCCAGCAGTTCATGAAACGTGTCTCCAAGCGTTTCTTTGATACTGCAATCCAACATAGGAATCCCCTTATCGTATCGGCCGCCCAATACGAACCCTCGCGTATCTCTAAGATTCGCCGACCAAGGCATACCCTTGTCACTCCCGATGACGCAATCACCCTGCTCCAAGAGAGCCGTAGGGAAACAAGTACAGTGGCACACAAAAACAAAAACCGACCGTCCTTCCGTCCTCGCCGCCGAGGCCCGCCGCGACGTCCCCGTAATAGTCCGCCCCGACCCTTGCCAGAGCCAGCCCGCGACGCTGAGCCAGTAGCTTTAAATTCCTTTATTAATAATAAAAATGATATGATCCAGCCTGTCCCTAGCTGCCCTCCCACTGCGACGCCCTAAGCCGAGGTCCGTACCCCACAGGGGGTGCCCTTAGCGTGTAGTCGCCTAGTTTGTAAGTTTTCTAATAAGCCCTGGCTGGAGGCTTTAATTAATTTATTAATTAAGGCAACCACAGGCAAGCCCGGTTAAGCAGCCGACAACCTCAGAGGTTGACCTGCGAGATGCCACACACAAAAAAAAAAAAAAAAAAAAAAAAAAAAAATCTAATACCTATAGGCCATGCTACCTTCACCAAAGCCGCGAAAAGTTCATACGACAAAATATGACAGCAAATATAAAAATACCGCAAGGAAAGGTATCCATATACCTACTAGGTGTCGCTCCCTGGTAACGCATTACAAAAGCTATAAATTCTGTGTAGAAAATAAATCCGTTTTTAATTTACTATGTACATAATATTACATTTCACCGAGCGATGCTCCAAATTTTGTGAGTCTATCATTGTACGAACGTGTTATTGGCACAGTTGAGGTGGCTCTTCCACGAAAGCTACTTATGAAGAATCAATCAAACCTACTAAGGATTATATTTTTCTAAAAAAGCTATCGGACAACTTAAGCGTCAATAGCCTATTGGCTAAGATCTCGGACTTGTGATCGAGGGGTCGCGGGTTTGAACCCCAATCTTTACTTTAAGTTCACGGCAATAGTGGCCACTCCAGTAGTTCAGACACAAGGACATTTAGCTTAGTTGGAGGGGTTAACAAGATTGCTAGTAATGTGAATTGTACACAGATTACTAGGACTCTTCTTTAAAAAAAAAAACTTTTAAATTACCCAGTCTTTTATATTGTTTTTGTTTAGTGGAACAGTTCACAAAGACAGTAACGGTAGGTATTATGAACCGAATGGGTTATCTATAATCAGTCTCTAGTTGATCTCTATATAGACCCGATTGTGTTTCTGACACATGTGTATTCCTCCTTAGTGGAAACTGTCGCAGACAGTGACATCATGGTTTAGAAATTGTTTGATACAATTTGCAACCGAACAACTCACAAATACATCAATAATAATTAATAGATTTAGTTCGTGGCCGACAATTAATCGCGTAACTCAGTCATAGGAAATTAAACCATCTTTTTCCTCTCATTAATTTTCATCACTTAATGTAAATTGTAGATTTCTTTTGTGTGAGTTGTGCTTTTTGTGTGAGTGTGAAGTGTGTACAGGTGGGTGCTATAATTGATCATGGAGCATGCTCAACGTACCCTTATCAAAGGCATGTACTTCCAACCAAAAAGGTACTGTACTGAGAAGCTATACTAAATTAATAACTTGATGTCGGTCCGAAAGCTATACAGGGTGGCAGGGACATCGACGCGCAACCGCTTACCATGGGTTCAGTACATGATTCTGGACCCCCCTAGGTTGAAATTGAAAAAAGCCGATGCAAAAAAAAAACAGTAAATTCACTTGTTTCACTTAAAAAAGAAATGTAAATAAAACTCGAAAGGGCTCTTTGTATTTGCTCCGTGGGGCTACCTGATCAGTTGTGTTGACCTGGCAAATAAACTCTAACAAAACAGCTGATCAGGTAGCCCTTTCGAGTTTTATTAAAATTACTGTTTGAAGTGAAACAAGTGAATTTTATTTTTTCAATAAAATTTCATTGGGTTAGATAGAAACATTGATTTTATAAAGGTTTCAGTAAAAAAAATTGCTGAAAAACTTGAAAATTTTAGAAAAAGCTGACGAAAAATTTCAACGCAGAGGAATAAAATGGCTGTGGCATACGGACGGATGGACAGACAGACAGACAGACATGACGAAACTATAAGGGTTCCGTTTTTTGCCATTAGGCTACGGAATCCTAAAAAGGGATAAAGATAGGGGTAAGTAACTATAATATTTAGTTTTAGTTATGGAAGAGCGGAGTCTCCTAATACAGACATTATTTATCTAAAAGGAGTTTCCGATCACTATTTTATGTTGTGCGAAAACTGTTTTTTTTTTTCAATAAATTTTTTATTTTATTTTATAATACATGGCATGTCAAACGTCTGTGGATAACGTTTGCATGCAAAAGAGGACTTCAGCTTAGTCATAAGTACTACTTAGAATATAACCACTTAAATATTGCTTTCTTTAATTAAATTATAGAATTAAGAACAAGTAAATTACGAGAACTCGAAGGATCTGCACGTTAATGAATATTTCACTGTCCGTCGATACTATTTTATAGACTTGAGACTAGAGACTAGATTGAGCATTTTTATGAAATCGAAGTCATGTCGAGAACCAATAGTTGATTGACAAGTTAGCTGTAACCAAATTATATGCAAGTAGACCACCTACTGTAAATGTTTAGCTATTGTGATAATAATTTAATGCGAACTTAAATAATAATAAATTAGAGCAAAAGATACAAATAAGTAACTTTCGCTGTAATCACATTCAAAGTTTACAGAAATTAATTTAGTGAAACAAGAAGTAATTGTTTATCGAGTACTAGCTGTGCCTGTGACTTCTTTTGCGTGGGAGCTGTAATTCGGGGATAAAAAGTAGTACAAGTTTCGTTCTAATGGGTTCCGTCGCCGTTCCAGAGCCCGGACAAACGGAAAGACAGTATACAGTCTGACAAAAATGAAAACAAGTTTGTTAGTGTTTTACTGTGTTTCTTGCCAAGTATGAACTTTCAGCCTTCAAAGCAACAGTGAACAGACATCTTCTGCGCTCGTTCGTTCCATCGTAGACCTCGTGTATTGCTTACCATCAGGCGAGATCGAGGTCAAGATTGAGCTCATCCGGAATAAAAAAAAAGAAAAACATAGGTACATTTCAGTTCTTGCGAAAACGCAGTTATTTATAACAAAGTTTTTCTATATATAGATACAGATAGAAGAGAAGTAAACAAGTTCTCATTCGCTCGAAGTTTCACAAACACAAACACTCAAACACTAAGTACTCAAACATTGTTCGCGCATTACGTGGTTACACTTACTTAGGTGTTGGTATTGTGTTACACTATAACCTACTATACCTACCCAACATGTGTATCGGTACATGTGTAAATCATACTTTTAGTAAGTTAAAATATTGAACGAAATAAAAAGAATTAAAAAAATGTCTTTGATAAAGAGCTATTCTTTAAAAGCTGAAGTAGGTAAGTCTGTTAAATTCGCTTAATAAAGTCAATCATTCGCCTGCGCGTCATTGCAATCATATTTTCGCATATCACGCCCGTAGCCTCACTCGATTCAAATGAATATCTCTTTTCAACCGACGACAAAAAGAGGAGGTTATCAATTCGACGCGTATATTTTTTTTTTTTTTTTTTTTTTTTTTTTTAATGTATGATCATCGATTACTCGAAGACGGCTGAACCGATTTGGAAAATTCTTTTTTTGATTGAAAGGGTATACTTCGATACTGGTCCCATTTTCATAAACGTCAGGATCTGATGATGGGATCCTAGAGAAATCGAGGGAACTCTTCAAATATTATAGGCACACCTATATCGTTTTGGGTATTTATTATAGTAACTTGTGCAGTTGCTCTCAAAAAGTACCATTTGAGGAAGTGGAACTGATGATGAAGACCACAGATGGCCGCCGAAACTACTCAATAATAAGTATTGAGTGGATTGCGATTCGATTACTTGAATATGGATGTTACGCACTTTATGCTCGTCACAATGCATATGTTGATGTAGAGCTGATGGTGAAGTACCAGGAGAACTCCTCAACAATTAACGGCCCAGCATTGGGAAAAGCAATATTTTGTAAAAGGTTATAAGTAGTTGATAATTAGGCTCTTGTAACTAGGTAAATTAAAATTAGACCAACTAAAAAGAGTGAAATAAAAACTTTTTACCAAAAAATTAAACCGACTCCCAAAAAACACTGCAAAGTGAAAAATAACTTTAATTTCGGAAGTCGGTGCCAAAAACGAAAATACAAAACTAAAGACACCGACTACCGAAATTAAAGTTATTTTTCACTTTGCAGTGTTTTTTGGGAGTCGGTTTAATTTTTTGGTAAAAAGTTTTTATGAACTGACAATCCTGGCATGCCGCTATTTGGGTTAAATTAAATTCTTAAAATGTTCAACGTACCAGTAGACATGAAGCAAAGTAGATTTGTTACATTATTCGTTGGACGTCGCCATGTTTTGTTGGTCTTTTGGTTTCAACAATGGTCCTGTTATGACCCATTATACAACGTGTAATTTAAAGGGTATAAACATATCAAGTGCATAGCTTCTTTGGATGATAACAAACGATATGGCAAGGGTTTTATAATCCTAAGTCTACATGTGTGGAACTTATTACAAATTTCAATACATTGATACCAGAGATCGAATTTTTCAAATTAAGAAGAACGAAGAGAATTTTCGTGTTATTGGCAAGTGACGTGGAAAGTTATTGACCCTCGTAGTGCTGTAACACGTTTTTTATGATTGGTATTCAAGAAATATATGAAACCGATACTTTGCTATCAATTCTTTGAGTCACTTATTTTGTGCTGAAACTGTACATAGAGACTCCATATCAGATGTTGTCTTCAGCCCTTTCGGGTAGATATGGGGTTTCCGTTACACGTTGTATATGTATATAACATCAGCTATCAGGTATCACAGACTCCGGTAGGGAATTCCACTCCTGATCTATATGCACAATAAAATTATTCTCAAAACTTTTTGTGCGTATGGGCATAGTATGTGCAATGTTTGCGGATGAGTGTTTTTCTGTGAGTTTTAATAAAATGTGATGTAGGCACCAAGCTATGGGGGTGATGGTGTACGGTGTGCTAGCTACCTGTCCGGAGGGGCAGCGCGGTGAACTGCAGGCAGACGGGGCGCGCGGGCGCCGCCAGCTGCGGCCGCCTGCAGCGCGCGCACGCCGGCGACCCAGCCCGCCACACTGCGCCACCAAGCACGCGTTACACGCTACACAAGCTAGACTGACGTTTGCAAGTTTGTTTCTTTATTATTGATCACTAGCTTCTGCCTGCCACTTCGTTTGCGAGGGAGAGTATTTCCGCGTGTATCTCAATTCCCTGGGAATTTCGGGATGTCAACTATATACTTACCAAATTTCTTTCAGATCCGTTCAGAAGTTTTTCTATATAAAAGAGTAATAAATATCCATACATCTATCGCATTTGAGATAAGACAGGCTCACGTTTGCCCACTATCTCACCTGATGGCGAGCGATCATGTGGTCGAAAATGAAGCACGCTTACCTAGAAGTAACCTATTCACTCTCAACTTAAAGACTCCCCGGTCATAGCTATCAGGAAACACAGACTCTGCCAGGTATGGGTGGTAGACCACCTATCGCAACGTCATCGTTACAGTCAGTCACAGATACAGACATCGAGGAAAAGCATTGCGCACGAATGTGTAATTGATAACTAGCAGACACAAAATCACTGATGAAATAAGAATACTTGATGAAGATTGTATCATAACTTTCACGAAGGTTGTCTTAACTAAAGTGGGCTTTTAGATAAGAGTTAAACTTTCAATTAATTTCAAGTTTAAATTAAAAAGTTGATCCAACTCAGTGGTTGTTGATTGAAAAATAAGCTAAGATCTCGGGTTTTAATGTTATAACAAACTGAAGTGTTTATTTCTAGAAAAGCCCATGAGCGTAGGCGTTATCTCTCATAACCAAATAACTTATTCTTGAAGAACATGGTGGTGTCAGATGTAATGTGATGTTACACAGACGTGCCAGCACTAGCCAATAAAGCGGCTTCGCGTGCCGCCGACGCTTCAGTAATGAAATAACTTCAATATTCCGCGCTGCTCCTATAAAAACTGAATTAACTATATCAAAGAGAATATTCCATCAATCATGAAGTAGGCATGTTGTGTGCCATCGACAACCCTTTGAGGTTTATGGATATTTATTGAGGCCCACAACGGCATTAGAATAATTATTTCCTTTGGATGCTTGACATAAAAATCAAGACAAGAAGAGTCTTATACAGTAATAAGCTGTTAACAAAAAGGGTAAAGTCGTACCTACATAGTCAAACAGGCTCTTTAATCTTTACTTAACTCACGTTGTTGACGTTCATTTAAAAATACGATGAACAATGATTTTCATGAATATTGATGAGCTCAAAGAAGCCTCTGTGGTGGTCACGTCAAAGACAAGACAAAGGTCGGTCTCTAAGGAGTGATTGTTGTAGTCGCACCGCTTCCGTCTGTGGAGGCATTAGAAGGCTGTAAGCTCGTCTCCACTGGCGTGACGTGAAGCGGAACACAGCTGAGCGGGGGATTAACGTTACGCGCGACGCGGGCGACGGAAACTAGGGACGTAGTGACCATTTAAAAACATTCCTTTGTATCTATTCATCATTCAATAAGTACAAATTTGAAAGAAATGTAAGTATTTTAATTATTAACGAATCTATACTAATATTATAAAGCGGAAAAGTTTGTTTGTTTGTTTGTTTGCTTGAACGCGCTAATCTTCGAAATTACTAAGTAGATTTGTATGCAATTTGGTATGGAAGTAGCTTGAAGCTTGAGGAAGGTTATGGGCTACTCTTTACGCGACTGCAAAAAAGGAGAGTTATGTTTTTACCGTGATAGAATCCACGGGAGCGAAGCCCCGCGTGAGTACTAGTTTTTTATAAAACTATTCGATAGAGAATACGAATTTAGCATCTCACCATAATATCGTGTTGAATTGCCGTACCTTCGCAGAATGACAGTAAATGAAGAGGGGTTTAAAAGTTAGAAGAGACATATTTTACTACTTTCGAAGTGTCTATCTTTGAAACACAAAACAAACGTTTGTTTGTTTTGTGTTTGTAGACATACACAGTCGATCGACGACTCGAGAAAGTTTTCGGAACCTCGATGTAATTTTGAACATGTTTCCATAGACACCCTGCATGTATTGATTAGATGATTCGTTTTTATTCCAGCCGGGGAGGGGGGAGGGGGGGTTGCAATTGTTTTACATTTGCTACAGTTGTTTCAGATGGCTAGTTCTCATTAAAAAAAAAATTGATGTACGTACTGTAATTGGGAGGAATCTGTTTCGGGCATTCTCATTAGCAGGCGTTTTTATATTATCAATTCAAATTTGCATTGAAACCTAATCCGAATTCATTCTGAACCAATGATTTTCAACTTAATTAATCTTTTTACTTAAATCTGAAGAAAGGATTAGAAGTTTAGATTTCATGATTGCTTCATTAAATTAGTAGATAATCAAATCCAAAGTAAGTTGATTTAACTTTTTATATGACTTGTGACAAAAAATCGTGATCAGCTTTCTAATTTCACTATGTTTTAATAATTCAACTTGTCTCATTATTTTATCTTCGTTTTTTTATACTCTTCGTTAGAAACACAGTAAATCTGACATTCATAATCTGGCAGGGCCTGCTCTGATTGCATTTCTCAGTGAATGAGATTAATTACAATAACAAGTATTGAGTCACTGTGACAGACACCGCGGTATCTAAATATATATTATAACTCAAAGGTGACTGACTGACTGACTGACATAGTGATCTATCAACGCACAGCCCAAACCACTGGACGGATCGGGCTGAAATTTGGCATGCAGGTAAATGTTATGATTTAGGCATCCGCTAAGAAAGGATTTTGCGAAATTCCCACTGGATCGGGATTTACATGGGAAAAACTTCCCACGCGAGCGAAGCCGCTGGCACAAGCTAGTTGGTTAATAAGACTAAACAAAATGCAGACTCGGATATTGTTTGATTCCAACCAAAGCGAGGTATGCATTCAGTTGAACGGAATAAAGGATTTACGTACGCACCGGGAACACTCATCTCGGTGCGGATTAAGGGATAAATGTTTCAGATAAACGTCATTGTACCACATCGCAATACAACACGAATATGCCACATAGTACACTGTAGGTACTGGCTTATTAATTTGGCTCACGAAGCTACAGAAAGATTTCAGTACACATTATTTAAAGATAAACTTTATCCAATAATTCAATGTTACAAATAGAGTTCTAGTTTGTGATGACTGGTTTGAGTAAATATGTCGCATATTTTTTTAATTTTTAGATGTCCTATTTATGAATCATAGGATGTACTACGTAAGACACTACGACACCAGAACATATACTCGCCACAGAGTGGTTTTTAATGAGTTCGGTGGAGCGAAGTGGGAAGTTTGCTTTTATGTATCTTCATTCATGAAATAGATGGGTGAAATTCCTATAAATCACGGCTCCTTTTGTGTTACTACACCATTATCTTTGTTCGGTCACATAAGTTTCGATATTTTGGTAGGTACCTACGCATTCTTTTGCTATGTGTTTTAGTTATATATTTATAGTCACGACAAACAAAGGCTATCCGACGAGGCAGCTAGGAGCGGTACCAACAAGCCATTCAGGAGCTCATGGTGGCTAACAATAACAGCAACAGGCTTCGTGGTAGTTCCAGCAGTATCGTCAGGGAGTTAGCGAACGAAATAAATAGTCGGTTCACGATAACACATTGGGAATTTGAAGCGTCAATAGCTTAGTGGCTAAGTTGTCGGACTTGTGATCGAGAGATTGCGGGTTTGAACCCCACACATTACACTATTACCGTGAACCCTTTTCAGACACAAGTATATTTACCTCAGTTGGAGGGCTTAACAAGATTGCTCGTATTGTGAATTCTACTCAGACTACTAGTTACCTTTGTTAAAACCTAAAATTTAAATTAAAAAACATTAAGTACTAACTTATCTATAGTGTTTTGCAACTATGTACTAACAACCTACTAACATACCATGTAATGCTTTTAAAGACTCAGAGAATGGGCCTGAAAGTGCCGAGTTATTGCGTACTAGGCCGTACCGTGATTTAGAAGGCAAGATGAATCATGTCTTTGAAATTTCGAGAAGCCCAGAAGTCCCAGCTATTATAAACCTCTAAAAACCGTTTGCCATGAGTAATTGTACTGCCCAGTTACAGGCTTGTGGAGTTCAGGTAGCTAGCGAGTAGCTTCATGTACATGATTGGTAGGCATCATCAATCACAAATCACAAACCAAAGTGAGGTACATAATTGCCACATTGCCGTTTCGAACTACACTGTATAATGTATATGTAGAGTTTCCAAGGGTTCATTACTTGTTGGCCATTACGAATTGACTTCAACGCCACTGGCTGCAATCGTGTTTGAGAAGTAAGTTTCTTGCCGGTTCTTCACCGTAGGAATCAATCAACCGTGCACTAGCACTGTCATTACAATAGTTCCCATAAGGAAAAATATTTGATGTTAGAAAAACTTGAAAAAAGGTAATGTGTGTAAATTAGCCTTAATAATTAATTTCTTTAGTTTATTTTAAATATTAAACGCAGGCAAGGCCAGCAACATGACAGTTCCAGCATGACTGACCTGCGTATTGAGTCACTGCGTATTATTTTATTCTAATATCCCGCAAATGTATTTATAAAATATTTTAAATTTCTCGAATAACAATTATATATCTACAAGCATTATGTAACGTACATTAAACACAAGCAATAATCAATTTTTTCTCTAGTCTAATCAATAATTTATTTAACTACCATCAGGTAGTTATTATGTGTGTACGTATAATTATTTCGCTGAATTTCAGAATTGAGCCTACGAATAATCGATAACATTTCTATTTAAAATACGTACCTAACTTGAAACAAATAATTTTAGCTATTCATGATCAGGATCGCATTTGCAAATGATTGGAAATTGTACCTAACTACTATTAAACTATTCATTTGAACTACAGTTAATATTTGCGCTGCTAACATACAAGGTTTCAAAAGTGTTTGCATATAAAATGAAATGATGATTATGTTACTATAAATATAATTTAATTTCATATGCAAACACTCCTAAGTTACTTAGTTTGATTACAATCTAGAAAACAAAAAAAATCCTTAGCCGTCAGACAGAGGACTATGTGTGGATATTTCCAGTAACTTTCATGAAATATGAGGCGAGGCTTCTGCCCTCGGCCGCTCGGATCTACTGCTGACTTATAAATGAACCGCAATAACACTTTTTCAACATACTCATAGCACACGGACGAACAAAAACAGTAAAGCTGTCGTCAACTGAAATTCTTAGATAAGTGTTTATTCGATAAAAATCTGGTTCGAAAGACGCGTGGGTCGCGGGGCGCGGGGCTTGAGGGAAAGAGGGGAGGGACGGCTACACGTGCTGCATATATTTAAGAACATTTTAATTTTATTACCAAGAGCAAGTGAAACGGCCGCACTCAAATTATGAACTTATCTTTTTCTCTAAGTAGTTGTTACTTCATTATGCCGCCTTGAGAAATGATTTCAGTACTATTCTTCTCGAACAAGCGCTGTTAATTACGCGAAGTAAGCAATTTGTAAGAAGGATAAGAAGGTCCAAGTCGCGGTAATTACCTTAGTAATCAGCTCGACTAAGTGGGGGGTAGAGGGGGGCGCGACACACAGGCCTGAAGGCGATCAAACTTTTGTATCTAAAATGAATACAACAGTACCTAAGTAGTAACAAATGTTTCCAGCATCATTACGCACGTAGACAATGTTGTGGTTATTGTTTGAACATTGTTTTGATATAAAATTTACGAACTTTGCGTAACTGATTGTACGTATATTTTCACAACTATAAGCAGTAACGCTTCTTATGCTTATCTTATCACAAGAAATAGTGTCGACTGTCAGTGTAATCGGAAGCAGCTGAGTAGGTGCTAGTGTGTCACACGGAGCGGCTGCCTGTCTGACTCCACAACTCAGCAGCCGGGTGACACGATACCCACGACAACACTGGACTCAGATATTCTGATGCAGCTAAGTAGGTGCTAGTGTGTCACACGGAGCGGCTGCCTGTCTGACTCCACAACTCAGCAGCCGGGTGACACGATACCCACGACAACACTGGACTCAGATATTGTGATGCAGCTAAGTAGGTGCTAGTGTGTCACACGGAGCGGCTGCCTGTCTGACTCCACAACTCAGCAGCCGGGTGACACGATACCCACGACAACACTGGACTCAGATATTGTGATGCAGCTAAGTAGGTGCTAGTGTGTCACACGGAGCGGCTGCCTGTCTGACTCCACAACTCAGCAGCCGGGTGACACGATACCCACGACAACACTGGACTCAGATATTGTGATGCAGCTAAGTAGGTGCTAGTGTGTCACACGGAGCGGCTGCCTGTCTGACTCCACAACTCAGCAGCCGGGTGACACGATACCCACGACAACACTGGACTCAGATATTGTGATGCAGCTAAGTAGGTGCTAGTGTGTCACACGGAGCGGCTGCCTGTCTGACTCCACAACTCAGCAGCCGGGTGACACGATACCCACGACAACACTGGACTCAGATATTGTGATGCAGCTAAGTAGGTGCTAGTGTGTCACACGGAGCGGCTGCCTGTCTGACTCCACAACTCAGCAGCCGGGTGACACGATACCCACGACAACACTGGACTCAGATATTCTGATGCAGCTAAGTAGGTGCTAGTGTGTCACACGGAGCGGCTGCCTGTCTGACTCCACAACTCAGCAGCCGGGTGACACGATACCCACGACAACACTGGACTCAGATATTCTGATGCAGCTAAGTAGGTGCTAGTGTGTCACACGGAGCGGCTGCCTGTCTGACTCCACAACTCAGCAGCCGGGTGACACGATACCCACGACAACACTGGACTCAGATATTGTGATGCAGCTAAGTAGGTGCTAGTGTGTCACACGGAGCGGCTGCCTGTCTGACTCCACAACTCAGCAGCCGGGTGACACGATACCCACGACAACACTGGACTCAGATATTCTGATGCAGCTAAGTAGGTGCTAGTGTGTCACACGGAGCGGCTGCCTGTCTGACTCCACAACTCAGCAGCCGGGTGACACGATACCCACGACAACACTGGACTCAGATATTCTGATGCAGCTAAGTAGGTGCTAGTGTGTCACACGGAGCGGCTGCCTGTCTGACTCCACAACTCAGCAGCCGGGTGACACGATACCCACGACAACACTGGACTCAGATATTCTGATGCAGCTAAGTAGGTGCTAGTGTGTCACACGGAGCGGCTGCCTGTCTGACTCCACAACTCAGCAGCCGGGTGACACGATACCCACGACAACACTGGACTCAGATATTCTGATGCAGCTAAGTAGGTGCTAGTGTGTCACACGGAGCGGCTGCCTGTCTGACTCCACAACTCAGCAGCCGGGTGACACGATACCCACGACAACACTGGACTCAGATATTCTGATGCAGCTAAGTAGGTGCTAGTGTGTCACACGGAGCGGCCGCCTGTCTGACTCCACAACTCAGCAGCCGGGTGACACGATACCCACGACAACACTGGACTCAGATATTCTGATGCAGCTAAGTAGGTGCTAGTGTGTCACACGGAGCGGCCGCCTGTCTGACTCCACAACTCAGCAGCCGGGTGACACGATACCCACGACAACACTGGACTCAGATATTCTGATGCAGCTAAGTAGGTGCTAGTGTGTCACACGGAGCGGCTGCCTGTCTGACTCCATAACTCAGCAGCCGGGTGACACGATACCCACGACAACACTGGACTCAGATATTCTGATGCAGCTAAGTAGGTGCTAGTGTGTCACACGGAGCGGCTGCCTGTCTGACTCCACAACTCAGCAGCCGGGTGACACGATACCCACGACAACACTGGACTCAGATATTCTGATGCAGCTAAGTAGGTGCTAGTGTGTCACACGGAGCGGCTGCCTGTCTGACTCCACAACTCAGCAGCCGGGTGACACGATACCCACGACAACACTGGACTCAGATATTCTGATGCAGCTAAGTAGGTGCTAGTGTGTCACACGGAGCGGCTGCCTGTCTGACTCCACAACTCAGCAGCCGGGTGACACGATACCCACGACAACACTGGACTCAGATATTCTGATGCAGCTAAGTAGGTGCTAGTGTGTCACACGGAGCGGCTGCCTGTCTGACTCCACAACTCAGCAGCCGGGTGACACGATACCCACGACAACACTGGACTCAGATATTCTGATGCAGCTAAGTAGGTGCTAGTGTGTCACACGGAGCGGCTGCCTGTCTGACTCCACAACTCAGCAGCCGGGTGACACGATACCCACGACAACACTGGACTCAGATATTCTGATGCAGCTAAGTAGGTGCTAGTGTGTCACACGGAGCGGCTGCCTGTCTGACTCCACAACTCAGCAGCCGGGTGACACGATACCCACGACAACACTGGACTCAGATATTCTGATGCAGCTAAGTAGGTGCTAGTGTGTCACACGGAGCGGCTGCCTGTCTGACTCCACAACTCAGCAGCCGGGTGACACGATACCCACGACAACACTGGACTCAGATATTCTGATGCAGCTAAGTAGGTGCTAGTGTGTCACACGAGCGGCTGCCTGTCTGACTCCACAACTCAGCAGCCGGGTGCTAGGCTTCCGGGTCTTTACTCTTGACTAGCTGACCTAACAGACGTCGTCGCTCTGACTATTAAAACCTTTCATGTATGGGAAAAAACATAGTGCAAAAATAATTAATGAAAGCTATACTCTAGTTTAAGAGAGACTAAGAAACCGTTGTTTAGAATGCCTGCTCAATTCCGAACCAACCGCCTGAAACACCCGAGCGAAAACATAACTCACCACAAAGCTCACACAATCACCTTTACATGCACCATTACCTTTGCATACACACTCACCTTTACACATTCACACACACACACACACACACACACTCACACAAACACAAAATAATTATGTTTTACAAAAAACTTTTTAGCAAAAAATAGAACCGACTTCCATATAAAAACACTACAAAGGCAAAAATAACTTTAATTTTGGAAGGCGGTGTCAAAAACGAAAATATATACAAAACTAAAGACACCGCCTTCCGAAATTAAAGTTATTTTTGCCTTTGTAGTGTTTTTATATGGAAGTCGGTTCTATTTTTTGCTAAAAAGTTTTTTTTCACGCTTTTTAGTGGGTCGGTTTGTAATTTATCTAGTTACAAAAGCCAAAATGTCAACTACTTATCACCTTTTACAAAATATTGCTTTTCCCGGTGCAGAGCACTTAATTTTTGAGGAGTTATCCTGGTACATCACCATCAGCTCTACTTCACCATATGCATTGTGACGAGCATAAAGTGCTTAACATCCATATTCAAGTAATCTAATCGCAATCAACGAAATACTTATTACTGAGTAGTTTCGGTGGCCATCTGGGGTCTTCATCATCAGTTCCACTTCCTCAAATGGTGCTTTTTGAAAGCAACTGCACAAGGTACTATAAGAAATACCCAAAACGCTATAGGTGTGTCTATAATATTTGAAGAGTTCCCTCGATTTCTCCATGATCTCATCATCAGATCCAAACGTGCCGACAATGGGACCAACTAGAAAGTATACCCTTTCAAACAAAAAAAGAATGCCTGCCTGCTACCTGGGAGGAACACGGGGGTGCCGGGTGGTGAGACACATGGCTATATGTGTACATGTTATAAGTTATCAACGAAATTAAATTCGCGATATCGGTACATGCAATATGAGTTGTGTGTGAAAGTTGAGCCGCTTGGCGCGAAACAATTCCAAGGCTAGATGTCTCTTACATGGAACGTCGATTAAATTTCGAAACGAAACGACGACGTTCGCGCGAATATGAAACATCTGTTAAAAGACAAGATAGCGCTTTTCCTTTTACAGAATGTTACACAAAAACATAGACAAAAGATTTGTCCGCTCCGCGAACTGACACACAAAATAATTGCTTACTGTAACAAGAACTTTTTTTGACAGTAGTGGTAAATGACACGGTGGTCCGCACAGCGCCCCTACACTCAGTTAAACAATGCATATAGCACAATCAAACAGAAGGATCATTCTGTATCATTTGAAAAAAACTAAAATGTATGTACAACCACTAAAGTGTTGAAATTACACGTATTATTAGAAAACCCCCCTGTAATATCATGTCGCACCCTTAAAACATAAGTGGCACTATACAAAAAATGCTATTTTTTAGTTAAGTATACTGTCAAAATGCGTAAGACAAAACGCGCCTAATGCAAAAACCCCTGTAGCTCTAATGCGCTTTATTTTCGCTAGATGAACTAGTGTCACTTATGAATTTTTAACAATTTGTGCGGTCGGTGATTAATAAACCGGTACTACGCCAAATCGCGACGAGTCACTGGAGGGAACCCTTGTCGAGGTGAGTTAAAAACTGGCACATTGTGTTAAGTGCCACTTATTAAATAAATTTTCTTTCTAATATTTACAGTGAGTAAGTGTATAAGTGGCAGTTTGAGTGTAATGCTAGTTATTCAATAACTTTAATTAGGATTAGTTCAAGCTCAGCCAGTTGATGTCATTACAAACAAAAACGAAAGAAGAAATTTAAGATTGTTACTACAAATATTGTGAAAATTTTAAGAAATGCAGGCAAAAAATATGTTTCAAACTCAAAAAAGAAAACCGCTTATCCAGTTAAAATTAATAAGCAAATTTGTGGAAGTGCATGTCGGCTGAAATGCTCAGATAGAATTTCTGAAGAGTCACGAAAACTTCTTTTCGATGATTATTGGGTCATAACTTAATTGATGCGACAAAGATAATATATAGCTCGTAACATAACAGAGATAAAGCCCAGATATCAATACAAAATGATTGATTCCAATAGAAAGCCCAAAATGGCTTTCTATTTCGATGTAAACGGCACCAAAGAAAGGGTTTGCAAAACCTTCTTCAAAAATTCGCTGGATATTATAGACAGGTGCATAAGAACTGTAGTAGAGAAGAAAAATGTGTCAACAGGTGTTCCAGAAGGAGAAAAGAAAGGCATGCATGGAAACCACAGAATGGTGCCCGCTGAAATGATAGAAGAAGTGAAAAAACACATTAACAGCTTTTCTCGCATCGAAAGCTACTATTTGCGAAAGCAAACTACCAGAGAATTTATAGATGATGAAAAAAAATTGACTGACATTTATTCAGACTACAAAGAAGAATGTAACTACAAACAAGGATTGCCCTACGTACAGCTACATACATACCGAAAAGTTTTCAATAACGAATTTAACATGGCTTCTTTGTGCTCTAGAACTTGGAGATTGAAGACCGTTTTGCTAAAAGACTACTGGTTTTTACATAATTCAGTTTTTACAAGATTTTATAGTATGTACCCACATGATTTTGATACAATACTTTTTATAATTACTTACGGTTTTTTTGTGAAAAATGATATGTTTAAGTTAGGTATTGTAAGTTAAATAATATTTTTGCTGACTCTTGTGATTATTAAACCTTTAATACGCTGATTTGTACGTAACTTTTACTGTTCCTACTTTGAAAGACTTAACCTTAGTATTTAATTTGGAATACCTCTAACAATTTGTATTGATTAGTAAGTAGTAAAAACAAGATTTTAACATAATTTTGTTAATGAAAAAATTACGAATTTTATTCAAACACAAATTTTAAGTTTCTGTTATTTTGATAATATCTTTTTCTAGATTTAGATAGATTTGTTATTATGAGTATTTGTGGTAGTTTTGATTTAGAACTGTGAGCGTGTGCCAAATAAATAGTATTCTTTATTATTTCAGTAATTATATTGTTTTATTTGTCTTTTTTTTATCATTATAATGTAGGTAAAATAACAACTTAGAGGTCATAAGCAAACAGTTTTGAATAACTATGAAACTATAACCGACACTATACAAAACTTTTTTTTTAAATGCTTCTCCATTGATAAATAATCAATAATTTTATTGTATGCCACTGGATTCTGAAATAGCGTTAGTTAAACTGTTATTTTAACCCGATCACGAAGCTTTTTTTAAATTTTTTTAGCTCCATATCACCCATACAATACTTAAAAAAACTTAAAACGGCCATACTGTAAAATTAACATTTTCGTATAGTGCCATTTATATTTTAAGGGTGCGATGCTTGCGGTTCTTGAGCGCTTTATATATGAAGATGTTATATTGGTCGCAGGTGTACTTCTGTGCTAAATTATAAATGTGAGAGAGGATCGTACAGAAGAAGATCCACACATCAGATACACGCGCCTGGGGCAGTGGCAGTCGTCATAATGCTACGCCGTAGCGTATCTTAGCACACGTAGCCCGTAGCCCCAGAACATTGCTACGCCGTATCGTATCGTAGCACTTATAACCCGTAGACCTCACATAATAATATACACCTTGAATATACCTTTTACTGTATAAGAATAAGATAATATAAATGTAATTTTGTATGTTGAGGAGAAATAAAAAAATAGCTACAGAAAATCGCTATGCCGTAGTACCGTGTCATAGTACTGCGTGCCTACTGTAGATATCACGCTTAGTTTTTTTGTTACTATTACCTATAAGAAATGTTCTTGTTTTCTATTATATACACGTTTTTTATTATCATAAAAAGTGGAAATACCTAATTATATCGCACAAAGTTGGAGATCCAAGGCAACGCTGTAAGGCTGACAGGGGCCGCGATACCAGGCTGTGCAAATACAATATTTCTGAAACCTTTAATTTCGTACATTTAATTGGATTCATTGTTCAGTACGTGCGCTGCAGCAAAATATTTTTTAATTTTTTATTTATTTATTTATTTGCTCAAAACAATGCATTAAAGTACACGTTACAATACAGTTTCACATAATAAGTACTATATCTACAACGTGTGGGTGAGCACTGCTCTCCTAGCTGTGTCATGAAAGACCTGTGATAAGGAAAAGTAGTCCAGTCCCCTGAGTTATTATGGAGTAAAGATTACAAAGTGCTTGTCATGTTACTGTCACAAAATCATTTATCTAAGAGTAAGGATGGTTTTATGAATGAAAGCACCTATCACCCGGTTGACTGGTAGAGAATGTCTAAGGCATTAAGCCCACCTTTGTACATTTAGTGTTGAATTAAAAGCTTTAGTAAATAAATTAGCTTTTGCCCGCGACTTCGTCCGCGTGGAATAGTTACTTTGGGCTAACGTTAAATTTAACCCCGATTTTGAAGCATTCTTCATTGGCGCTCTGCTCCTATTGGCCTTAGCGTAATGATATATAGCCTATAGCCTTTCTCTATAAATTGACTATTTAATTAAATAATATTTTTTCAATTCGAACCAGAAGTTCCTGAGATTATCGCGTTCAAACAAAGAAACAAACTCTTCAGCCTTATATTATTAGTATAGGTAGCTGTTGCCCGCTACTTCGTCCACGTTTCCGTCGTTTTTCGTAAAAAAGTAGCCTATGTCCTTCCTTACGGTTCAGTGATTTTGATGTAACAGACAGATTAACTTTCGTAATTTAGTAGGGAAATATAATATGTCAATCTATAATACTGTTGAAAAATATCGCAATACTGAACCGCACAATATTATTGTTAATAGCTGTGCCCGCGACTCCGTCAGCGTGTAACTCCTTGTGTGTTATTAAATTAATGTATCGGTAATATTGTTTAGATCACGTTCACATGAGGCTTAAGTACCTATATAACGAAAATACTTCAGCGCAAAGCTTCCGGGTAAACTATGTTGAAAGTTGACCCGTCCAGCACGTGAACATAAAGATTTCTAGAACTGCTAACCCGGGAAAGAGCGACGTACAACTGACCATGCGAGAAACAACTGACACCGAGATCTACTCCAGCAACACGAAAAGTCTGCCCTTGAGCCTTATTAATTGTCATTGCATAACACACCGATACTGGGAATTGCGTTCTTTTAAATTGCAGTGGAAAATTATTTGGTATTATGGGAATTCTGGGAATAAAGACGGTTCGGAGAAGAATAATAATCAGAAAGCTTCGAACTGCTAAGCTATCGGGAGTTACGTGTTATTGTGAGTCAACCATAAAAGATAGACATATGCTGTCGTGTGATATTTTTTATATAATTTTAAGGAGAACATTTCCGTCACAAATGATTTCTGTGTAGCTTTAACCATTAAGGTTGCACTCGCGACGGAAGCTTAAAAAATGGAGTAACTTCTCCCGTTTTCCCAACATTTCCCTTCACTGCTCTGCTCCTATTGATTGTAGCGTGATGAAAAGTATACTATAACCAGCTCAGGAGTATGAAAAATAATTGTACCAAGTTTAGTTAAAATCCGTCGAGTAGTTTTTGTTTCTATAACGGTTATACAGACAGACAGACAAAAATTTTACTGATTTCATTTTTGGCATCAGTATCGATTCCTAATCACCCCCTGATAGTTATTTTGTAAATATATTTCATGTACAGAATTGACCTCTCTACAGATTTATTATAAGTATAGATAAATAAAGCATTTTGATTCGTAGATTTCATACAACAGTTTTTACACGGAATACACAACTAAAATTAATTCAATATAAAATCAAATGAATATCAACACAGGTACGCTCTGCAGGTGTGTTTGCAAGAATGACCAGTTTTAACGGACTTCAGGAGGTAAAGGAGGTTTTGTGTTCAACTGTACTTTTTATGTAAGGTGACTGATTTTTTTTAGTATTACAGCCAAGAACTTGGCTAAACGAGTTGCTTCTATTGAGCAATGCAATATTGACATTCAGAATAATTCAACCAATTGCTTGGTTTTAAACAATGAACTTATTAATAATTTAAATTAGAAATAATGACAACAGAGACAAACTCTAGCAATAATGCAGAGAAAATTATTATTACATTAAATTCAAATAAAATTAATAAATTAGTAATTGGGGTCAACCTGGTGCACCTAAACATTCAAGGATTATTGAACAAGAATTTAGAAGTGGAATTATCTATTAATTGTAACAAGGTTGATATTCTCTGCATTACCGAACATTGGCTAAAAAGTCATGAAATGATGTTTAATTTTAGTAATCACCAGGTTGGTAGTTCATTCAGCAGAAGTAATGCCATTCGTGGTGGCTCCTTAATTTTAGTACATAATGACCTTAAATTTACAGAACGTAAGGATATTGTGAGCCTGTCTGTTGAGCGAACTATTGAAATAGCCTGTATAGAATTGGAGCAGTTCATTGTATAAAGTGTGTACAGACCCCCCTCAGGATTGTATGACTATTTTGAAAAGGTAATGGATGAAGTGTTACACAAGATTAGTAATTCGAATAAGTACATCATCACGTGTGGAGATTTTAATGTCAATTTATTAGAAATTTCTGGTTTAACTACAAAAATTATAAATCTGTTTCGGTCCTACAATCTTGACAATTTATTCTCAGAGCCAACAAGAATCACCCCTACCAGTGCTACTTGATAATATTTATACAGATGTATCAATTAAACACAAAGAGATCATTAATTTACTAGAATCAGATCATAGTGGGCAATTAATTACTTTCCAATGTAAAAATAATAAAGCGGCTAAAAAGGATATCACTGTTAACCCAAAAACTGAAAGTCGTTTAAAAACTTTCAAAAGTAAACTCACACATAGTTTATCAGTCTTGACCATCCTACATGATCCTAATCATTTATATAAGGACTTTTTTAACATGTACTGTAAGCAATTTGATTCTACTTTTTTGCCTAAAACCATTTCTATTAACAATACTGTGTCTTTCGGTGATTGGGTTACCATTGGTATTCACAAAAGTAGAACTCGTCTTTATGAATTGTACAATGAAAGAGCACATATAAATACTGTTGAATTTAATTTATATGTTAAGAAATACTCAAAATTATTTGAAAAGGTTTGTTGTATGGCAAAGACGCGCCATTTGAGTTCTAAGATCAAAAAAAGTAATAATATTATTAAAACGACTTGGGATATCATTAACAGTGAAACAGGCAGGTCTAAAAAACGGTGTAGTGACTACAAACTTGTAATTAATTACGAAATAATTTTGAAAACTTTTTTTCAGAGATACCGGTATCAACAACGAAATCTCTGAATTCCTCACCCACTGCTGCAGAGTCTCTGCTAAAAGAAAATGTTAAAGCTTGTGATTCAGTATTTAATTTTCAACACGTTTCTTGTAAAGATATAATTAAAACTTTTAACACATAGAATGTAAAAAAGACAAAAGATTTGTGGGGCAATTCTGTGGATATCGTCAAGTCCATTATTAATATTGTAGCTCGGGCACGCCGCAATTGCGGCGGTAAGACCCCTCTTTGAGGAGTAGCTAGATCGGCGTCACGGCGTCCTGACCTACCGCATGACGCAGGTTCTCACCGGACACGGAAGTTTCGGGAGGTACCTGTGTCTGATGGGAAAGGAGGAAACGTCTGGGTGTCACCACTGCGAGGGTCGCCCTGAGGACACCGTAGAGCACACGGTGCAAGACTGCCCCGCCTGGGCAGAGCACCGACGTGTCCTCACGGCGGCGATAGGCGGAGACCTCTCGCGCCCGGCATTGGTCGAGGCCATGCTGCGGGGCGAGAGGGAGTGGGAAGCGGTCGCCTCCTTCTGCGAAGCAGTCATGCTTCCGAAGGAGGAGGCGGGCCGCGAGAGGGAGAGGATGGCGTCCTCCCTCCAGCCCAGCCGCAGTGGTAGACGCCCACGGCGTCGGACGTCGGCTGACGATCTCCGGCCACCGTAGGCGCGGGCATGCGGACAGCGAGTAAAGGGCAACTCGCTGTCCGACCATGGACCATGCCCGGGTCGACGGCGCGTCGTGTTCCACGCGCGCCTCAAAGAGCGTCAGCAACATGACGAGGCCCCCTCTGCAGAGGGCCGAAGCCTGCCGGGGTCGTGGGACTCATCCCGTTACCGTGGCCCCGGTATGTAAAGGGTTATTGAAAGAACACTGTGGATTTTAGTCAGTAAAAGTCTGACAGTCCCTCCCACCCTGCCCGGAGTGGGAGGACTTATTTGATAATTTTACCAGGTTAAAAAAAAAAAAAAAAAAAAAAAAATTAATATTGTAGCTCCTAGTTTAGTATTTATTTTTAATAATTGTATTGATTGTGGCGAGTTTCCTGACCTGATGAAGTATAGCAAAATTATACCATTTTTTAAAGCAGGTAGTACATCAGACCCTACTAATTATAGACCAATTTCAGTACTACCCACTTTTAGTAAAATATTTTAAAAACCAATTTTAGAACAGTTACAAAGGTTTTTTAATAGACAACAATTATTTCATGCCAAGCAGTTTGGTTTCACAAGGGGTCGTTCAACAACTGATGCTGGTGTTGAACTTTTAGAACACATCTACAGTGCATGGGAAGACAAATGTGATGCTCTGGGCATCTTTTGTGACTTATCCAAGGCATTTGACTGTGTTCATCATGAAACATTGGTCAGAAAACTACACCACTATGGAATTCGGGACTCCTCTTTGAATATTCTTACTTCTTATTTAAGTGACAGGATTCAGAGAGTCGAAGTAAATGGAAAAATATCCCCAGGATCGGTTGTGTCTATGGGTGTGCCCCAGGGTTCAATTCTTGGACCATTTTTGTTTCTTATTTACATAAATGACCTGCCTTACCTCATAAAGGATAACAATAAAATTGTGTTATTTGCGGACGACACTTCACTTTTATTTAAAATTAAACGTCAGCAACCGGATTATGATGACATTAATAACGCCCTTTCAGTAATAGCACATTGGTTTAATGTGAATAATCTTCTTCTGAATGAAAAAAAAAACGAAATGTATAAAGTTTACAATGACTCACGTTAAGCAAGTACCAACTACTGTTTTGATAAAGGGTAAAAAGTTGAGCCCTGAGGATGCAACAGTGTTCTTGGGCATTACTCTGGATGCTAAGCTTCAGTGGGGTCCACATATAGATAGACTATCCAAAAAACTTTGTTCTGCCGCATATGCAGTTAGAAAAATCCGAAATATAACTGATCTAGATACGGCTCGTTTAGTTTACTTTAGCTATTTTCATAGTGTAATGTCGTACGGTATTCTTTTGTGGGGAAATGCCGCCGATATTCAGACAGTCTTTGTTTTACAAAAAAGGGCCATTCGTTCAATATATAAATTAAGTCCTAGATGCTCCCTCAGATATAAGTTTAAAATATATTAATATAATGACTGTGCCCTGTCAATATATTTATGAAAATATTTTATATGCTCATAAAAATAAAAATATGTTTAAAAAGTACAGCGATATCCACAATATAAATACTAGGAATAAGCACACATTTATTGTTCCTTCAACTAGGCTCAAGAAAATTGAGGGCTCATTTAGATGTCAATGTATACGCTTTTACAATAAACTTCCCAGTCATATCCAAGAACTAAGCCTAAATAAATTTAAATCGTTTGTGAAGCAGAAACTTTGCCAGAAAGCTTTTTATTCTGTCAAAGACTATCTTGCTTACAAAAATGCTTGGGATTGAGCTGTTCCAATTACATTTATGTTGTAATTCTGTTTGTTTTTTGTTTTTTTTTCTTATTACTTTTACATTACATTTTTCTTTATTGTATTTTATTTTATTTTAATGATTATTTCATATATACATTTTACATGACAACATTATTTACTTTTTCAAGTAATAGAATATACCTACTTTTAATTTTTTTTTTTACTTTATCGTTTTTAATTTTAAATATTAATAGATTACCGCACTGTTAGATTACCGCACTGTCTGGCAGTTTGAGTGCTTTATACGGCCCACCCAAATGTCCTAACTTTGGTATTGTTCGTCAAATCGTTGAAGCTCCTTAAGATATAAATTAAGCTACGCGATATTTGACAAATGCTTGCACTGTTTGGACGGATCTGTTCAAATCTGTATGATTCTGTCCTTTAAAGGGCGCCACAGGCATAAACCTACATGGCTCTCATACGATTTGATTACTACACATTGTATGGACTTTAAAAGAGACGTTGACCTCTGAGTTTGTTTCAGTGTTTCTTCTCAGAGTATTCAGTTAGGAAACACTGGCCTCATCTAGTTTACATTTACGGAAAAAAAAATGACGTGTAAAAGTGTTACTTATAATCCATTTGCAAAATAATCATCATTATTTCATTATCATTATTTCATTATTTCTCTGTCAGTTATTTTTTAGAAATGTTTTTATATTCGAAAGAATATACTCCTGAAGTGGTCACATAATAATTGGATATAAACCATGAGTTGTACTAGATCTGGACTTCGAGGGCATACAATGGAACCATCCAGGCATAATCCGTCACATTATCTCGTTCATTTGATTAGTTAATGTTTGTTTGGATAATCACGTCATGTATATGACGTGATAAGATAATTACAAATTAAATCTTGCGGGCACTTCAAAACCGAACACAAGTACCTACAATGATCTGACAAAAAAATATGCCTCAGTAATACGCACAGTAACACTCAGTAACGGCACTTGTGATCGATCACAGGAGCTTTTTACAACATTAAATTCACAAAAGCGTTAGCGTCCCTGAAAAATTTAAAGAAAAAGAAAAAAAAAATCGAAAAATCCTTATAAGAAATATTGTAAATTCTATTTTATATTTTGTAAATTTCGTAGACTTCAACTAGAAACTTTACTAGAACGTCTCTCAATATGGTTTCGTGGAATCCAGATGTCCTAGTCTCTCACTAAACTCAAGGTATTTGTTTAAAATAAACCTTTTACAGTTATTTTTAACTATCAGCATTGTTAAGTCAACAACTTGACGCTAGTTGGACATTCCAAAGCATACATCTCTCTTGAGCGACACTAATATAACTCCACTCAGACCTACGCACTATGGAGCTCAACGACGTGATAAACAATACCTAAGAAAGGACATTTGAGTAGGTCGCAAAAAGTACTCAAACTTGCCAGACAAGGGTTTGGCATGTTCACTCAATCATAAAACCTCTATTTTAGTAGTTCGTGAACAATGCTAATTCGAATTACTTACCTTTTTTTTCTGGACGGGAAAATAATCGAAAGCCTTTTCCGGCTCTGGATGGAGCGGAATGGAGTGTCAGACTTCTACTGACTAAAATCTTATAAAGCAAAGAGTATTTCCCGTTTACCTAGAATCATGAAATAGGTTTGGTAAAAGCAATGTGTTACAGCACGAATAATGGAAAAATTATGTAAACCATAAATATATCGTTATGAATAGTTCGGTACTATTGAAATTTTTGTTTGTAGCCCATGGTGCTCTTGGCTGTTTTTTCACGAATTATATAGTAATCTGACAAGTTTAGCCCAAATATTATTTGTTTCATTACTTTTATGTATTTATATTTATTTATATTATATTTACGATTATTTTAACATTTACCACTATATTCGTTTGTTGGTTGATCAATACAAAGAAATGGGGTCGTCCAAATAAACTCGGCAAATAAAAATGTCAAACTTTTGTGGCTGCTATGTCAATAGCACCAAACAGTTTTACACTACATTAAAAGATTTCGTTTGACTTGTTTATCCTTTTAGCTTATTGTGTTGTTTCCGATATTCCAACTTTCTATAATGTTGCCTCAGCTTGTGCTTACGAGATTCTTTGTTTAGAAGCCACATAGAGCCAAGAAACAGACAATAAACATGAAGAATAATTATCAGAAACTAAAACGAGTTTTTCTACACACAGGATAATTGTTCTCAGCGAAGCAATTACACAGAGAGCTGTGAAATGTTTTTATAAAAAGTAACGAGATGTGGATTTAGTAATTACAAACTGCATGAAATAAACGGTACAAAGTAATGAGAGTGTCGCACCATTGAGCGCTCACATTACCGCCAGCAATGCACTAGAGCAGTACATACACAGCCCGATAAACGAGCAATCAATTTATATTTCAATTTGAGTTGCAGGATGAGGTCAGTCGGTGAACATAAGTTAGTAATGTAAACATGAGCAAGCCCGCGGGGAGCGCACTGTTTACATATTTATTGAATAAGACAGTACGGAAACATAGAACGTAAAATTTAAATATTTATCAGTTTGTAACAGAAAATGTAAATTTATCTAAACATAAAATAGGATGCTGCGGCAAGACGCTTCTGCGCCCACATTTAAATTATATATAGCTAAATTTTTGTTGACCTCGTATTTTTATTTTTACCCGATTGCAAAGGAAGGGTTATGTTTTTCGCGCGTATCTTTTATGTATGTACTAGCTTTTGCCCGCGACTTCGTCCGCGTGGAATAGTTACTTTGGGCTAACGTTAAATTTAACCCCGATTTTGAAGCATTCTTCATTGGTGCTCCGCTCCTATTGGCCTTAGCGTAATGATATATAGTCTTATAGCCTTTCTCTATAAATTGACTATTTAATTTAAAAAAAAATTCAATTCGAACCAGTAGTTCCTGAGATTATCGCGTTCAAACAAACAAACAAACTCTTCAGCCTTATATATTAGCATAGATAGCTGTTGACCGCGACTTCGTCCACGTTTCCGTCGTTTTCCGTAAAAAAAGTAGCCTATGTCCTTCCTCACGATTCAGTGATTTTGATGTAACACACAGATTAACTTTCGTAATTTAGTAGGGAAATATAATATGTCAATCTATAATACTGTTGAAAAATATCGCAATACCGAACCGCACAATATTATTGTTAATAGCTGTGCCCGTGACTCCGTCAGCGTGTAACTCCTTGTGTGTTATTAAGTTAATGTATTGGTAATATTGTTTAGATCACGTTCACATGAGGCTTAAGTACCTATAGAACGACAATACTTCAGCGCAAAGCTTCCGGGTAAACTATGTTGAAAGTTGACCCGTCCGGCACGTGAACATAAAGATTTCTAGAACTGCTAACCCGGGAAAGAGCGACGTACTTACAACTGACCATGCAAGAAACAACTGACACCGAGATCTACTCCGTCAACACGAAAAGTCTGCCCTTGAGCCTTATTAATTGTCATTGCATAACACACCGATACTGGGAATCGCGTTCTTTTAAATTGGAATGGAAAATTATTTGGTATTATGGGAATTCTGGGAATAAAGACGGTTTCTCCTGCACCGCAACCTGTTAAAATTTGAGCCTCGATTATATTTTGTTGCAACTGGGTTACATTTAGCCGAGTTCCATTGCAAAGTTGTGGTGGTTTTAAATTTCGGAGTAGAATAATAATCAGAAAGCTTCGAACTGCTAAGCTATCGGGAGTTACACGTGTTATTGTGAGTCAACCATAAAAGATAGATATATGCTGTCGTGGGATATTATACTATATAAAGCTAAATTACCACTGACTGACTGACTGACTCATTGACATAATTGTTCTCCCAGATGGTGGATGGGGAGGTGGGTATATTTTGACAGATTCGTAAACAAGTAACTCTCAAACCTACGGGAAAAGTGCCAAACCTCCCCTTTTCACCCCCCTTCTCCCCCCTCCCTATCGTATCTCGAAAACTACGAGACCCGTATTTTTTGTTTTTTACGGATTCGTATAGGGGAGGCTCGGTAAAGTAAAAACCATTTTTCAGTCGCCCCCCCCGCCCCCCTTTTCACCCCCTTTAGGCGGATCTCGGAAATTAAAAGACTTGGAACATTTTTTTTTTCAGATTCATTTAGAGGGGCAATGCTTTAGTCGAAATACTTGTGCAACCCCCCCCCATCTCCCCCCCCTTTTTTTGTTTTTTTTACAAGCACGCGAGGTGCTTGCACCTCGCGCAACACGCAAATACTAAACCCCCATCACCCCCCCCCCCTTTTTTTTTTTTTTTCACAAGCCCGCGAGGTGCTTGCACCTCGCGCAACACGCAAATACTAGTTATATTATATAAAGCTCGATTACCACTCACTCACTGACATAATTGTTCTCCCAGATGGTGGATGGGGAGGTGGGTATATTTTGACAGATTCGTAAATAAGTAACTCTCAAACCTACGGGAAAAGTGCCAAACCCCCCCTTTTCCCCCCCTTCTCCCCCCCCCTATCGTATCTCGGAAACTACGAGACCCGTATTTTTTTCTTTTTACGGATTCATATAGAGGAGGCTCGGTAAAGTAAAAACCATTTTTCAAAGTCCCCCCCCGCCCCCCTTCTCCCGCCCTTTAGGCGGATCTCGGAATCTAAGAGACTTGGAACATTTTTTTTTTCAGATTCATTTAGAGGGGCAATGCTTTAGTCGAAATACTTGTGACCCCCCCCCATCACCCCCCCCCCCCTCTTTTTTTTTTTTTTTTCATAAGCTCGCGAGGTGCTTGCACCTCGCGCAACACGCAAATACTTGATTTAGAGGGGCAATGCTTTAGTTTTTTTCACAAGCACGCGAGGTGCTTGCACCTCGCGCAACACGCAAATACTAGTTTTTTATATAATTTTAAGGAGAACATTTCCCTCATAAATGATTTCTGTGTAGCTTTAACTATTTAGGTTGCACACGCGATGGAAGCTTAAAAAATGGAGTAACTTCTCCCGTTTTCCCAACATTTCCCTTCACTGCTGTAGCGTGATGAAAAGTATACTATAACCAACTCAGGAGTATGAAAAATAATTGTACCAAGTTTCGTTAAAATCCGTCGAGTAGTTTTTGTTTCTATAACGGTTATACAGACAGACAGACAGACAGACAGACAAAAATTTTACTGATTGCATTTTTGGCATCAGTATCGATCCCTAATCATCCCCCGATAGTTATTTTGTAAATATATTTCATGTACAGAATTGACCTATCTACAGATTTATTATAAGTATAGATCTGTCCAGACGCCTAGTTGACACTTCGCGTGACCCAAGGGCTGGCTTTTACCTTGAACAGAGGTTAAGTATTGCCATACAACGTGGCAATACCGCCAGTCTTTTGGGCACATTACCAGTGGACAGCGATGCGCACGAATTTCTGGATGCAATATTTTAGTTTATTTTTAAGTGTGTATATGTAGTTTAGGGTTTTTACTTGATACTAGCTTTTACCCGCGACTTCGTCCGCGTGGAATAGTTACTTTGGGCTAACGTTAAATTTAACCCCGATTTTGAAGCATTCTTCATTGGTGCTCCGCTCCTATTGGCCTTAGCGTAATGATATATAGCCTATAGACTTTCTCTATAAATTGACTATTTAATTTAAAAAAAAATTTCAATTCGAACCAGTAGTTCCTGAGATTATCGCGTTCAAACAAACAAACAAACTCTTCAGCCTTATATATTAGCATAGATAGCTGTTGCCCGCGACTTTGTCCACGTTTCCGTCGTTTTCCGTAAAAAAAAGAGCCTATGTCCTTCCTCACGGTTCAGTGATTTCGATGTAACACACAGATTAACTTTCGTAATTTAGTAGGGAAATATAATATGTCAATCTATAATACTGTTGAAAAATATCGCAATACCGAACCGCACAATATTATTGTTAATAGCTGTGCCCGCGACTCCGTCAGCGTGTAACTCCTTGTGTGTTATTAAGTTAATGTATTGGTAATATTGTTTAGATCACGTTCACATGAGGCTTAAGTACCTATAGAACGACAATACTTCAGCGCAAAGCTTCCGGGTAAACTATGTTGAAAGTTGACCCGTCCGGCACGTGAACATAAAGATTTCTAGAACTGCTAACCCGGGAAAGAGCGACGTACTTACAACTGACCATGCAAGAAACAACTGACACCGAGATCTACTCCGTCAACACGAAAAGTCTGCCCTTGAGCCTTATTAATTGTCATTGCATAACACACCGATACTGGGAATCACGTTCTTTTAAATTGGAATGGAAAATTATTTGGTATTATGGGAATTCTGGGAATAAAGACGGTTTCTCCTGCACCGCAACCTGTTAAAATTTGAGCCTCGATTATATTTTGTTGCAACTGGGTTACTTTTAGCCGAGTTCCATTGCAAAGTTGTGGTGGTTTTAAATTTCGGAGTAGAATAATAATCAGAAAGCTTCGAACTGCTAAGCTATCGGGAGTTATTGTTAAGTCAACCATAAAAGATAGATATATGCTGTCGTGGGATATTTTTTATATAATTTTAAGGAGAACATTTCCCTCATAAATGATTTCTGTGTAGCTTTAACCATTTAGGTTGCACACGCGACGGAAGCTTAAAAAATGGAGTAACTTCTCCCGTTTTCCCAACATTTCCCTTCACTGCTCTGCTCCTATTGATTGTAGCGTGATGAAAAGTATACTATAACCAGCTCAGGAGTATGAAAAATAATTGTACCAAGTTTCGTTAAAATCCGTCGAGTAGTTTTTGTTTCTATAACGGTTATACAGACAGACAGACAGACAGACAGACAGACAGACAGACAGACAAAAATTTTACTGATTGCATTTTTGGCATCAGTATCGATCCCTAATCACCCCCTGATAGTTATTTTGTAAATATATTTCATGTACAGAATTGACCGCTCTACAGATTTATTATAAGTATATAGATGTATGTAATATTTTTTATTACCTCATATCTCCAGAACCGCTGAACGGATTCACACAATTGAGGTATCGTTAGATTTGTCTTAATAGCGTAAGTTTTCTTAGATAAGTGACATTTAAAAAAATTAAACGTGGCGGCTGTGCAAAGCCATTATACATGGTGAAAAAATTTTTTTTTTTTCAAATACTACAATATGGGTATCAAATTAAAGGGCTTAATATAAGAATTTCAAAAAAGTATACCATGTTTATCATTAGTGTAATACTAGCAAAATAACACAATGAGAAAGTTTAAAAATATGGACTCACTTTCTGAATCCGGTGGAGTGCCAATGTGACACGACCGGGAAAACTAAAAAATCGTTAATTAATATTTTAACTAAAAAGTTGAAAAAAAAACTTATTTAAAAAAATCTAAAAAACCCGACTGCTCAACTGAAGTGTAAGAAACAAGTACATTTTTATTTTCAACCGAGGACCAAAAGAGGAGGTTATTAATTCGACGCGTAAATATATATATATATATTTTTTTTAATTTATGATCACTGATTACTCGAAGACGGCTGAACCGATTTGGAAAATTCTTTTTTTGATTGAAAGGGCATACTTCGAAATTGGTCCCATTTTTATAAAAATCAGGATCTGATGATGAAATCCTGGAGAAATCGAGGGAACTCTTCAAATATTATAGGCACACCTATGACGTTTTGGGTATTTATTATAGTAACTTGTGCAGTTGCTCTCAAAAAGTACCATTTGAGGAAGTGAAACTGATGATGAAGACCGTAGATGGCCGCCGAAACTACTCAATAATAAGTATTGAGTGGATTGCGATTCGATTACTTGAATATGGATGTTAAGCACTTTATGCTCGTCACAATGCATATGGTGATGTAGAGCTGATGGTGAAGTACCAGGAGAACTCCTCAACAATTAACGGCCCAGCATTGGGAAAAGCAATATTTTGTAAAAGGTTATAATTAGTTGACATTTAGGCTCTTGTAACTAGGTAAATTAAAAATAGACCAACTAAAAAGAGTAAAATAAAAACTTTTAACAAAAAAATTAAACCGACTCCCAAAAACACTGCAAAGTGAAAAATAACTTTAATTTTGGAAGTCGGTGACAAAAACGAAAATACAAAACTAAAGACACCGAAATAAAAGTTATTTTTCACTTTGCAGTGTTTTTGGGAGTCGGTTTAATTTTTTTGTAAAAAGTTTTTATTAAAAGTGACAAGTGGGCGGACTCATCTAATTTTAATTTAAAAAATATGTTCAATTCGGTCCCGCCTGCTTGTCACTTTTAAAAATGAAAATGTACTTGTTTCTTACACTTCAGTAGAGCAGTCGGGTTTTTTAGATTTATATAAATAAGTTTTTTATATTTTGTCACTTTAAATAAAAATGCATAATACTGCACAGTTGACATTTGAGTGGAAACCCATGGTTACAAATCATCACACTTTTGCTCGTTTTAAAATCAACTTTAATTGGTAACCATAGTGAAATCCAGGCATTAAATGTATTTGAGAGATAAAAGTCTTTCACTGTTGGCGCGACTACTAACGCCATCTATTGACACACCGGGACACCACATATTATATCTACGAATAAGCGCTCGCCAACATCGGTAACCAATCACAGCACGGGTTGTTCCCATGCAATTTTATATATAGAATCTCTGTTCAAAAATATTTTTTACTCCTTAATACACACTGCTTGTAAAAGGACGAATTAAAATAAACCGAAATCAAATCAATAAATCCATCATTGAAGAGCACCTGCCTCCCGTTCCTGTACATAAAATGGTTCTTCGAGCCGGATTAGGAGTTCAAGCTTGAAATCTTCGAAGATTTGCCGCATGAAAATACGAAGAGGAGATTTAAGTATCGAGCGAAGAACTGCAACGTTAAGGTATCGACAGGAGTGGCAGGTCTGAACTTCCCGTCCGTTTTCCCATCTCATCCTTCGATTTGTGTTGACTTTGTTCTGTTAATCCAGTGCTCAAGTGGTGGTATCTACCTACACGACGTTACCCACAGTGGATCGCGCGCATCTGCAATTGGCAATTGTAAGTACTCCTGATTTCCTTAATTCCCAAAATGAGTGAGGCAAAATTGTCAGATTAAATTAAGAAACGAAGAGTTTTAAAAGGTAGATTAACTCTCTTTGAAAATTACGTTAAAAAATTCAGTTTACCCTTGAGTGATCAACAGTCATTAGAATTAAAGTTACGTGTTGAGAGTATTTCGACCTTGATGGACATATATAGTGAAATACAGACTAAAATTGAAGAGGAAGTAGAAGATCTCGATCTTGCAAAACAGCTGGAAGAGAGAGATCGTTTGGAAGATCAATTTTATCGTGTTGTAGCTTCTGCGAAACTTTTATTGCATAAGGAGGTAACTGACAAGTCTAGTGTTTCAACATGTAGGCCGATAGGCATAAAATTACCCGATATTAAAATACCTTCCTTTGACGGTTCCTACGATTGCTGGCTAGAGTTTAAAAATTCTTACGTTAGTATGATTCATGGTCGCGAAGATTTAGATCCTGTTCAAAAGTTCCATTATTTAAAATCGTCACTGTCCGGTAACGCGGCACACGTTATAAGTGCATTGGAATTTACGGCTAACAACTATACTCACGCATGGGAGCTATTAGAGACTAGATTTAATAATCCGCGGCTATTGGTTCATAATCATGTGAAGGCATTATTTAAAATTCCATCGTTAAATAAAGAATCTGGTTCCCAGATTAGGAATTTAATAGATATTGTTTTGAGAAATTTGCGTGCCCTTAAAACTTTAGGGCAACTAACGGATTCATGGGACACTAATCATTTTCATGGTCGTTTCCAAATTAGATCAGGCCACTGAACGCGAATGGGAAGATTTTAAAGGTACAGCTAGTTCGTTAATTGAGTCAAGGTCAGCCTTGAAACTAGATGACCTGCTTAAATTTCTTAAAGACAGGGCCGATGTGATTAAAGCGAATCATAACAAAACCCACGAGAACAAGGGCAGCGAACAAACACAATCTAAGAAGCAATATTCACATACTCATGTTGCCACGCACGTTAGTAACAATAACAATAAGGGTAATACGATCAGAAAGACAAAGGAAAGCCGCATGTGTGCGATGTGTAGTGGTGATCACGCGATTTATTCATGTTCAAGGTTTCTTAATTCGTCTGTCCAAGATAGGGATTAGTTAGAATGCATAAGCTATGTATCAATTGTTTACGCACAACCCACCCGCTTGACGAATGCAAGTTTAGGCAGGTTGTGTGATAGAAAACACAATAGTTTGCTTCACGTTGATAGGCAGGTAGACGGCGCACCACAGGTGAGCGGGTCGAGTGCGCCTGCACAGCCGGTCACCGCTAACGTCTCCGCTGTCTCGGCATCATTACACGTTATGACTAATCATTCAGATTCGCAAAACAGTACTCAGGAATATCCGTTATTACCCAACGTTTTGCTGTCCACAGCGTTAGTGGATATAGCAGATTATAGTAATGGATATCACACTGTGCGCGTACTGCTCGATAATGGTAGTCAACATTGTTTCATAAAAAAATCGTTATGTGAAACATTAAATGCACCGTTATTACAGTCCATTTATCACGTTGCTGGGGTAGGTCAAACAATTTCGCAGTCCACCCACATTTGTAAAATAAAATTACGTTCAAGGTTAAATTCGTATTGTATGAACATTGATTGTTTAGTGTTGCCATGCATTACAAATAAGTTACCCACATTTTGTGTCGATGTAAATAATATGTGTATACCTGACAATATTCAACTCGCGGATACGAACTTTCACTCACCGTCAGACATCGATTTACTGATAGGCGCGGATAAGTTCTGGGAATTATGGTGTGATGGCAGAATTAAGTTGAATAAAGGACCTTATTTACACACAAAGTTGGGTTGGATAGTGTCGGGACCTTTACATAATAACACGCTTCAAGCTAAAAGTGTGCAATGTAATTTCTCCCAAACAATTGACACACAGTTGAAAATGTTTTGGGAACTCGAAGAGATAAACAATAGCGTTAAAAATGTCCTTAGTGCTGACGAACGTACGTGTGATGGATTATTCAAATAATTTCAGTTGGTTTATTACATTAACTCAAGTTTGTTTCTTTAATTGAACACAAATTAAAATATCACTACAATAATTATAACCTTTTTAACATGTGATACACAAAATTTAACTATTTATTATCAGAACATTGTAAACACTGTTACGAAACCTATTTCTAAGATAAGAGAAGAGTTTAAACTGTTATTTCATTGTTGTCTTGTATAACAGAATATTCAAACGTTATTTAAAAAATAACGTTGCTTGTTTACTAATTCTGTCATCGTAAAACTAATAAGTAATTGAACTAATTAATTTCAACATATCTACTGTATTTTTATATCATTTAATCATAGCTTAATGTTAAAATACAAAGGTTAACAAATCTGTTTTAAAATCGTACAATGTGACGTCACTTGTTTACACTGTGTATAAAAGCCGCCGCTCAGTCGTTCTAGACACAGACACACAGTCACTTACAGTCGCTCTGGATCAGTCACACCAAACGGACCTAAGTTAAGTGAACTTGTGTTGTTTCTAACTTTTATTAATATTTTCTAATATTTTTATGTGTAGAATTGGTATAAAAATCCTATCGTGTTGCTATTGTATTTAAATATAAATTAATTATTTTGTATTTGTTACTTTAATGAGACAGTGTTATTAATTGATAATTGTGTGATAATTTAATGAACATTTGGTATTAATTGTATAAATAACATAACTTATATAATATGTGTTCCGTCCAACGAGAATATCTGCACGCATATTTTTGGTATGGCAATTAATTATCTGTGGGCTTGACATAAATTTGACTTGACAGATAACCTTTGTTACGTTGGAAAAATGTCCGCTCTTTGGGACCTTTGATTTTATTGTAATTGGAAATATCTGGTTGAATCGCCCGTTGTAACCGATAATTTGGTCGCGATTAACGATAAGTTGAAATTGTAATCCCGAATTGACGAAAAACCTGGGATATTTTGGAACAATACCGCCATGATGACGCCAGACCGAATGGCACGCGAAGTTTGTTGAAAGTAATTGTGAATTGGTGATAAATAGCTGCTCCAATCTGGTGCGAAGTTTGTGCTACATCCCGGCCTGGACCACACATTGAAGCTTGCGTCCTTTGTGACCGCCGTGACACCACTTCAGAACATTACACAATCATACACACTAACACATACCGCACGGTCGTGATCTACCAAGGTCGCACGCTGTCGTCAACCAGCCACAGGTAAGTGTGCATGTTGGAATATCTAATTGTGTAAAGTTTAATTATGTATTGGTAAGGCCTAAGAGCCCATATTGTGTTTGTGAGCAACGTTTAGGGCTCCACGAACCGTGGACAGTTCGGACCATCCAGTTACCGTTGGCTGGCTGATTGAAGGATCGAACAATATGTAATGGAGTAATGAAATAGTAGATACACAAGTAAATAAAGCTATAAGTTATAACGATAGTAATCACATTGTGGTAATATTGTAAAGTACATATAGTGAATTGATGTTTATGTGAAAATGAATTATGTTTTGAAAAGAGTAACTGTGAAGTTTCTTGCCGGTTCTTCTCCACAGAAAACAACCCTTTCCGAACCGTGTGGTAAATGAATAAATTGATATTGCTATACAAATTGCTAAATTATTTCTATAATATACCTGACAATCATGGTAATATCGATTAATTGATAATTAATCGGTAAATACATAATAAATTGGTATTGAAATTAATTACTTTTAAAAACAAACAACATTCTTTATACTTTATATATATATATATATACATTTATTTTATATACTTAATCTCATACGTGCGTAGATATTTTTGTTAAAACGACAAAAAGTATGGAAGATGGTAGGTTTTCCGTACGCATTCCTTTAAAGGAATCAGCTGAGGTACTCGGAGACAGTTATACAGCGGCTGAAAAACGTTTGTTGTCGTTAGAACGAAAATTCGCTCGTTTGCCACAATTTAGGGAAAAATACTTAGATTTCATGGAAGAATATGAAAGGCTCGGTCATATGAGTCGCGTTGAAACTTATGACTACTTATGAGTCACCTCACTATTTTTTGCCGCATCACGGCGTTATTAATGAAAATAGCAGTAGGACTAAACTGCGCACTGTTTTCGATGCAAGCGCAGTGACGTCGTCAGGGAAGTCGTTGAACGATATTCAACATAAATTGGTCCACCACTTCAGAATGACATATTTAGCATACTACTACGCTTCAGACAATATAAATACGTCGGGTGTGCAGACGTTGAGAAAATGTTTCGGAATTTTCTTGTACAACAAGACCAACGAGATTTACAATTGATATTATGGCGTAAACTTCCGTCGGACCCAATTAGTGTATATCGCCTTAACACAGTGACGTATGGCACCGCGTCTGCGCCATACCTTAGTATGAGATGTTTGCGTCAGCTCGCGTTGGAATGTAAGGATGATCAAGTTGCAGGAGTGATCCGGGATGACTTTTTCGTTGATGACGTCATCCTCGGTGACAACGATTTAAATAGGTTACTAGGTATCTGTGAAAAGTTAAGAAATACTCTAAACTCGGCTTGTTTACCTTTGCGGAACTGGTTGTTTAACGTTGATATCAGTGATCACGAAATATCTAAAAGAATATTTAGAGGTGAACATTGCCAAAGTAAGACGGAAGGAAAGAGAAGGGTTGGTATAACAAAAGTGATGAACTTCATTTCACCACACAAGTAGTTAGACCGACTATACTAAGTAAATGTACCATTTTGTCGATAATTGCACAAATATACGATCCTTTAGGCATTTTAACGCCGGTTGTCGGTGTAGCTAAAATATTGATGCAAAAATTGTGGTTGTGCAAGATAAATTGGGACGATCCCGTTCCCAGTGATGTTGCATTGTCCTGGGAAAAATTTATTGACACACTTCAATATTTACATAAATTACGTATACCGCGTCATGTTATGAGTGCATATACACAGTTCATAGAATTACACGTATTCACGGACGCGTCGCAGAGTGCGTATGGTGCATGCGCCTATGTTCGTACCTACTCTGGTGACTCACCCGTGACTATTAGATTATTATGTGCGAAGAGTAAAGTTGCACCAATTAAACCCGTCAGTATACCTCGACTAGAGTTGTGTGGGGCTTTAATAGGCGCACGATTATATAGGAAAATTATCAAGTCCTTGCGTGTTAATTTCCACAAAGTTTACTTTTGGACAGACTCAACTATTGTCCTTGGTTGGCTAAGAATGTCACCACATTCGTTAAAAACATTTGTCCAAAATAGAACCGTCGAGATTAATGAAATAACAAGTAACGCGTTATGGTTACATGTAGGCACCAACAACAACCCAGCGGGTTTGGTCTCGCGCGGGCTTAGCCTTGATGTACTCATTGACAGTAATGTGTGGTGGAGCGGACCTGAGATCTTAAAAACCACTGAGTCTTCATGGTCACAGCAATCTGCGACTAGTCACTCCGACCTACCAGAACTGAAATCACAAACGACAACCGTTATGGTTTGTGATGTAACACAGAATAAAGTTATTCACTTTGAAAGGTTTCGTTCTTATCAGCGTATGTTGAGAGCCGGCGCTTACCTGTTGCGATACATACACAACTTACGCACACCTAAGAAAGATCGTACACAGGGGCCGTTATCAGTCGTTGAATTGAATGACTCATTACAGTCATTAGCGCGTCTCGCTCAACGCGAATCGTTTCCCAAGGAATATGATAATTTAAAGCGTAACTTGCCATTGAAAACTTTAGGTTCGATTTCTAGGTAAAATATATTTCTAGATGAAAGGGATATAATTAGAGTAGGTGGCCGTCTCAGTAACTCACCTGACTTTGATTACGAAAAGAAGCACCCGATACTTTTATCTAGTAAACATAACTTCACACAGCTGTTGTTTCAACATCAACATAAAGAGCTTATTCATGCTGGTCCCCAGTTGTTATTGGCTACCGTGCGTGAGAATTGGTGGCCGTTAGGGGGTAGAAACCTAGCCAGAAGGGTTGTCTACCAATGTGTCCACTGTACTCGAATGAAAGGTAAAACCCTAACGCCAATTATGGGTGACCTTCCGTCTCAACGAATAGAACCTGGTTTCCCATTCATTCGATGTGGAGTAGATTATGCTGGGCCCATAGCCGTACTAAATCGCAAAGGAAGGGGAGCCAAACTCGAAAAGGGCTATATCTGCATATTCGTTTGTTTTGTTACTCGGGCCGTTCACCTAGAACTTGTCAGTACGTTAGCTGCTCAAGAATTTGTACTAGCGCTTAAAAGGTTTATCTCACGACGGGGAAAACCAGCTCAAATTTTCTCTGACAATGGTAGAACTTTCATTGGAGCCATGAAAGAAATTAATAAAATGTTAGACGAAAATTCACAGCAAATAATTGATACATTATCAACTGACAATATTGAATTTAAATTTATTCCCCGTTATGTTCCTCATTTTGGGGGATTGTGGGAAGCAGGAGTAAAATCCTGCAAGTTCCACCTTAAGCGTGTCGTGGGTACCGCTAATTTGACGTACGAGGAGTTCAGCACTGTGTTGGCACAGATCGAGGCAGTCCTGAACTCCCGTCCTATGACTCCTATGTCCTCAGTTCCACATGACCTTCGTCCACTAAGCCCAGCTCATTTCCTCATCGGCCGGCCACTCACCGCACCAGCCTGCAGAGACCTCGCCGAAGCACGGACTCACAACTTGACACGGTTTCAAAGAGTGGAACAAATAAAACAGCACTTCTGGAAACGCTGGTCACAAGAGTATGTTGCTGAACTTCAGACAAGGACGAAGTGGAAGACGAATAGTCAAGACATACCTTTAAACACGCTCGTCGTCATTAAGGAGGATAATTTACCACCTCTAAAATGGCGTATGGGCAGAGTTACCCATATTTTCCCAGGAAAGGACGGCGTGTCGTTATCGCCACCATCCAGACTGCTACGGGGCCTGTACAACGGGCGTTCTCCAAAATCTGCCCTCTACCTGTAGCACTAAATTTGTGCTCTGATAAACATAGACCCAGAATAGTATTAATCTGGATTTGGATATAGAAAATATAAACATGCCGCTAAAGCGAACACCACCGAAGTCCGAAGCTTCTGTAGTCATAGCCAATAAGAAAAACCCAACTATAAGGCTGACTGCAACCAGTGATCTGCAACACTACGAATCAGCACCCGATCTTCGTACACTTGCAGCAAATATAACAGAGCGAAAGAAGCGTAAATTCGATGAAAGCGACAGTGATTTCTACAGTGTAATCCAGGAAATGTTTGATACTTTCTCTAAAGAACAAGAAACTCGTTTCCAGGGCTTAAGAAACACGATTAAAGAAGTGAATTTGAGCATTCACTTCTTTAATCGTGTTTCTTAAGCCCGAATGTCGAATTAAGAAATAGCGTTGAGCTTATATCAAAAAAGTACGACGATTTTTTGGCAAAAATATCGCAGTTAGAGACGGAACAAGCAGAAGATAAAAAAAATCATTAAAGTACTGGAAGAAAAGCTGGAAATACAGGAGCGTAAGGCACGTGGAACAGGAATCGAAATACGCAACGTACCAAAGACCAACGGAGAAACCAAGGACAATCTGTGCAATAACGTCATCAAGATTGGGCAAACACTAGAAGTCCATATTGATTGCTCAACAATTCGGGATATTTATAGGATTCCGGCAAAAGATGGATCAAATCCAATCATTGTCGAGTTTACGACAGCCCTTACAAAAGAAATTGTCCTGCGAGCAGTTAAAAGTTTTAACAAGTCAAAAACAAACGGAAATAAGCTTAACACGACTCACATTAACTCTGCTTACCCACTAAAACCAATTTATATTTCGGAAACTTTAACCCAAAAGACACAAAAATTGTATCATCAAACAAGAATGTTTAAGAAGAGCTACGGATACTCATTTTGATGGACTTCAAACGGTATAGTGTATCTCAAGAAAAATGAAGGTGCTCCCCAGATACGCATAACCAATGATAATGATTTAGCAAAATTAAGAATCTCGGTATGACTAACCTTAGTTAAACATTTTTATAGTTGTTTAAGCATTTTTATTCTTCATGCTTATCTTATTTTTTCTATGTTCTATACACGCACACTCTACACAATACCCGCTAATTCAAGTCTGTCTTGCGGACAACTTTATAGACACGGGAGTAATGGTAACCACATCATAACTAAAACTACTTGTTGTTCTGGCCGCCCAGTTGTTTTAAAAATGCCAATTTTCTCCAGAAAACCAACCCTCCATTGTTTCGCTTTTCTAAGACGTTTACAGCATTTAACAGGTGACTATTTTTGCTCAGATTACAAATTATTTAACAGATACTCCTTTAGCATATTTTATCGTAATTCGTGCAGTCTAGTAGTAAGTATGACTTTTATAAAAAATAAGTTTATGAAGGAGTATGTCGAAGAATGTACCTTAATAATTAGCATTCAACAATCTTAAAGATTTGTCGGAAGATGTTGATAGGGTGACAGTTTCACAGTCACTAACTGCTGATAATGAAGAATGTCACAGGGTTATAGCTTCATCGTCGGAACATCTTCTGGTTCTAACACAAAACATACGCAGCATCAACTGCAATATGCCAGGACTAGAAATTTTATTAACAAGGCTCAAAATTAATTGCGATATAATTATACTTACTGAATGCTGGCTCCAACGCACATCAATTATTCCTAGTCTACCTGGCTATCGCTCTGTGGCAACCAAAAATAATTCGAAACAAAATGACGGTGTGGTTATTTACTACAGAGAAAATCTCCGAATAAAAGTGATTGAACCCAACTTTAAGGAATGTAACTGTTTAGTGGCTACTATGGAAAATTGTACGGCTATCATCGCCATTATCGATCACCATCATTCCACAACTTAGATCCATTCTTACAGTCAATAGACGACGTGCTCACAAACTACTCCAGCTATGAGAATATTATTGTCATGGGAGATATGAATATTGCAATTAACCATAGCAAACTTGATATAAACGGCGAACACTACTAAGGTAGTGTTCGCCGTTTATATCAAGTCCAAGTGTCAAGCCCTTGCTGCTTCTCATGGCCTTCTTCCAGCCCATACTCTTATAACACGTAGTGTAAGTGATACATGCATTGACCATGCCTTACTTAAAACTAAAAGCCCTTCGGTGACCCTTGTTCCTCATGCATCATTGACAGACCATTACCCAGTTTTGCTAGATTTAAACTTTAAGAAGATAACTCAATTCTCCTTTACATCAATTAAAAAAGTTGACACGCATAGTTTAGAACACGATATCAAAAATATTGACCTAAATCCGATTTATAATTCATCAAATCCTAATTTTTCTCTTAATTATCTCACCAAAAGTCTTCGGGAAGCCATAGTAAAAAATACTAAAGTAGTAACTCTGTCAAGACGCAAGAAGATAATTAAGCCATGGATTACACAGGGCCTCCTACGCTGCATGAAAAATAGAGACATATTACATCAAAAAGCTAAACTTTCACCAGAAAATTTCACCGTAAAAACTACGTATACGCGATACAGAAATTTTTGCAATAGCCTATTAAAAAAAGTAAAACGAGCCTACGAAAAAGATAAAATGCAAGCGGCGCAAAGTGATAGCAAGAGATTATGGAAAGTAATAAAAGAAATCACTAATACTTCAAAAAACACAAACTCTTCGTCTGAGTTACTGTCGCTATCGACGTCACCTCAATCATCACTAAATGCTATCAATAACTACTTTGTGAATGTGGGTAAGTCACTTGCGGATAAGGTAGAGCAAAGGAGGGTTGGCAAATATCCTAATAGCAGCTCTCAATTACAAACCCAGTTGAATTCGTTCGTTTTGGAGAGTACCACGGAAGCTGAGGTGGAACGTCTCTTAATTAACCTAAAGACAGATTGTTCTACGGGTTATGATGAAATAAGCAGTTCCTTTATAAAAACACATAAAAAAATTCTAGTTCCTCCGCTAACATTCATCTTCAACTTATGTCTTCAAAGTGGTGTTTTCCCTGACAGTCTAAAAAAATCTGTTTTGTGCCCAATCCACAAGTGCGGTGACAGAGGTAATATCATAAACTATAGGCCGATTTCTATCCTCCCTGCACTATCTAAGATTCTGGAGAGAGTTATTAATACAAGATTGGTAAAATTTCTAGAAGCTAAACGATTGCTTTCATCAAACCAATACGGTTTTCGTGAAGGTAAATCGACAAATCAAGCTGTTAATGATCTCATTAGCTTTGTTAGTGATAACCTTGACAAAAAACTAAAATGCCTTACTATTTTCCTTGACTTAGCCAAGGCTTTTGATACTCTGTCCATTCCAATCTTACTTAATAAGCTGGAAATACTTGGAATCAGAGGTACTCAACTAAAGCTTTTTCAAAGTTATTTAAACGGTCGCCTTCAGAGTGTTCGCATTGGCAACTTCAACAGTGGAAATCTTTCAGTAACGTACGGGGTTCCACAAGGTAGCATCCTGGGTCCAACCCTCTTTCTCGTATATACAAACGATCTCACAAATCTCAAGCTCTTCCATGGCAAAGTAATCTCCTATGCAGATGATACTGCTCTTGTTTTCTCTGCCGACACATGGGAAGGGGCATTTAAAGTTGCCCAAGCTGGTTTTGATGCAGTGTGTGCATGGCTTCAGAGCAATGTTTTGACTCTTAATGTGGACAAAACTAAGTATATTTGCTTCAGTATACGGTCAAACTCAGAAAAAAAATATGATGATTATAACATCCTATCACATAATATGTGTCATCCTAGAGCAAACTGTTCATGTCCGAACTTAGAACGTGTTGAATCAATAAAATATCTGGGCGTTATCATTGACAGCAAACTCAACTTTAAAGATTTTAAACATTTTCATATCACACACACAAGACTTTAGACATTAAAACCCTCAGCGGTAGGATCAGGAAGTTGATTTACATTTTTAAGACCCTCCGATACGTGACTGATCCATTTATGCTGAAGCGAATATACTTTGCTCTCTGCCAGTCCCTCATCAAATACTGCATATCGTCATGGGGTGGGTCTCCCAAAACCATCTTAAAGCCAGTTGAGGTTGCCCAGCGTGCCATTTTGAAGGTCAGTACTTTTAAAACAAAGCTATTTCCGACCTCTCTGTTATTCGAATTCTGTGAAGTTTTAACAGTAAGACAGCTTTTTATTTTAAATATTATATTATTACAACACAAGAAACTCATCTACAACCCGATCGTTATGAATAGGCGCACGCAATACCTGGTTTGCTCGCAAACGACCAGTTACAAGACAAAGTTTGGTACTAGATTTCCTTCATTTATTGGTCCCTACATCTACAATAAATTAAATAAAACTCTGAAATTTTACTCCGTGACAAAGCATTCATGCAAAATTATTGTAAGTCAGTACCTTCAAAAACTCACATATGAACAGACAGAAGAATTGCTTCAGGTCCCTACTTAATTTTAAACTCCGCAAACTTACACACCCTCTAACACTCAAACAAGCACAACTCCATTAAGTACACAAAAAGAGGACAGCTTACACAATTATGATTTTAAAATTATAATTTTAATTGTGATATAAAACTATGATTGCGATTTTAGTACTTACTTATTTTATTATTGTTTAGTTTTTCATAATATTTCATAATTTTGTTTCCGTTTCCGATTTTTAATTATAAGATTAAACGAACTTACCTTAAGTGAAGTTCTATCTTAATTATACGAAGCTCCTTGTCCGAGACGGTTTAACGTGTAGTAAGCCGTTTGTACCAGCGTCGAGTCACAACTTTAAAGCTAAAAAAAAAAATTAGTTTCCTCGTGTCACATCCCTATTCACTTGTCATTACGTTTAAAGACAGGTTTATGAACAACCCTAATACTGGGATAATACTCGGTAAGTATTAGTGGGAGGGTTTTTGGGACTGCCGTCTCGGACAAGGAGCTTCGTATAATTAAGATAGAACTTCATTTAAGGTAAGTTCGTTTAATCTTATAATTATACTCTCTCCTTGTCCGAGACGGTTTAACGTGTAGATGTTGGAAGTTAGGTTGTGAATAACCAGATTTGGTAATAAAAATAGTTAATTATGTATTAAATGAGTTCTATATGGTAATTATATTAATCAATAATCAACAATAAAATTATAACATTAAAATAACAATTATAAAATTTTACATTAATTGGTAACAATGCAAGGAAAATCAAATTATGTGTTATTAACAGTATTACAAATTGCACTACTAAATTGGGTTGGATCTTGATTAATAGGTCTATTGTAATTCCTGGCAAAGATGGCAGAATTTTGAGACCACCCTGCAGCTTTTCTAATTACATCAATACTGACGCCAGATCTGTTCGCAGCAGACGTTGACGCATGTCTGGTGCTATGGGCTGTGAAGATGGTGACATCAATTCCTGCTTCTTTCAACGTCAGCTTGATCCAACGGCTTATAGTCTGGGTTGATGCGTTTTTATAAGGTTTCTTGAATGTAAGAATTAATTCGTCTGTATTCTTTCTTAAAGAACTTGTCTGATCAATATAAGATTTAATGGTGTTGACAGGACAAATTTCTTTTTTCTGGCTGAAAGCTTTCAAGTGGAACATTGGTTGTATGTTACCTCTTCTGGATGTTTTTATTATATCAGATATGTATATTTCTACACCACTGTCACTGAATTTCATATTTGATATCTTTATCATTGACAAAGTTTGAACACGATGACCAGTAGTTAATGCTAGTATAGTGACCAATTTTCTGGTTAATTTTTCAAGTGTCACCTCTTCATTTGGGTAGCACCCCGCTAGATGATTGAGAACTATTCCTGGATCCCATGTTCTGTCATATTTCGGCATTGGTGGTCTTGACCGAAAGATTCCTTTAATGAACCGTTTTATTCAGTCATCCGATCCAATTCTGGGTCCCATCAGGAGGGATAGTGCAGACCTTGTAGTGTTAATTGTTCCATATGATGCCCCATTTTGATAACAGTTGCTTAAAAATTTCAAAATGTATGGAATAGAAGCTTGGTAATTGTCTATACTGTGCTCTCTGCAGAACATCCACCATAATTTTAGGGGTGAATTATACTGTCTCAATGTGCTTGCTGACAGTGAGTTTAACATCACATTAAGTGCTGAGTGTGGCGTTCCTCGCCTTATAAGTGCTTGGCTGACAGCAGCCCTGCAGCCAGGGTAAGCTGGTGGTGCAGGGGATGGTATTCCCTGAAAGGAGATGACAAAAGACTTTTGTCAGGGCTAAAAATTATGAGATCCTCAGAGGACAAGGATTTAATTAGTGGAAACCATGGTTGTGATGGCCAATAAGGAAAAACTAAAATTCCAGTGGCTTTATCTCTTTGTATCTTATATAAACATTTTAATAATAATGAAAAAGGTGGAAATGCATAGAAAAATATATCTATTTCAGGGGTACCAAAACGCTCAGTTATTTGCATATAAGCTTTTTGTGAAAGTTCCCATTCAATATTAATTTTCCTTGATTCCTTATCAGCTTCAAAATTATCTTTGGTATTGATATAGGAAGCAAAGATCCAAATATTTCTATTTTCACACCATTGCCAAATCTCTCTTGTGATATTATTGAGGTGTGGAAATTGCACGCCCCCCATTTTGTTAATGTATGCCACTGCAGTAGTGTTATTTATTCTCAATAAGATTTCACAATTATGTAAATCTTTTGTAAAACACTGAAGCCCTAAAAGAGCAGCCTTCAATTCTAAATAATTAATATGGTGTTCCTGTTCTGAATGTGACCATGACCCAGATGCTTTCTTATCACTGCATACAGCTCCCCAGCCTGTGGTAGAAGCATCAGTGTGTATTTCTACATGGAAATTATATTGTTTAATTGGGTTACTTCTGTTCATATTATGTTGCCACCATTTCAATTCTGATTTGATTACTTGGGAGATAGTCATAGTTGATTCATAGTTGTCATTAGATTTCAGTAATGCTAGGTATTTCTGCCTCTCTAAAACTTTGGTATATAGTCAACTATATGGGAGGGCTGGGCAGATTGAATTAAGTGTTCCTAATACTTGTGAAAATGTTCTTATTTTGCAAGTACTAATTTGTCTAAATAATTTAATTCTTTCTAGAATGGCTATTTGCTTTTCTTGTGGAACTGATAATGAGAGGTCCGTGGAATTTAAAATAAAACCTAGATATTTGCAAGTTTGGCTAGGTGTTATAACACTTTTATCATAATTTATTATATAACCTAAATCTTGTAAGAGTTTGCATGCTATCTGAATATCTTTCCTGCACTTAAGTTGACATTTATTAAAATACAAACTGTCATCATCTAAATAGCATGTTAATATTATATTATTATTTCGTAAGTACGTACTAACTGGTTTAAGAAGTTTTGTAAAAACGAAAGGGGCTGTACATAGGCCATATGGTAGGGCATTAAATTCATATAGTAATCCGTCATATTTGAACCTTAAGAATTTTTTACTATTGACAGATATTGGTACTGAAAAGTAGGCCTCCTTCAAATCTATTGAAGCCATGTAACAATTTTTTGACATTAATTTACAAGCTGTCCTGATATCTTCTCGCTTGAAATGCTCTGTATCTATGTATTGATTTAATTTCTTTAAATTTAATATGAATCTAAATGAACCATTGGGTAAAAATATGGGTTATGTAAATTGGTCTGCACAGTATGAACACTCAGAGATTGCTCCTAGATGTATGAACTTTTTAATCTCAGAAGTGTTAATTTCTTTCTCATCTTTTGGCCAGTGTTGTGGCTCAGTATCATGAGATGGTGGTATTCTGGTAAATGGAATATCATAACCTTGTATCCATCCTAACACTACAGGGTCATTTGTAATCTGCAGCCAGTTATTTATATAGTATTTAAGTCGGCCTGCATATACCTGATTTTCTAGCGGTAGTGCCTGGGCTTGGATTTGAATGGAGGGCGAGGTCTGGTCTGGTCTGGTCTGGTTTGGCGAGGTTGATTGAATGGAGGTTGCTTCTTGTTCTGTTGAAATTGCCCACCGCGAGCCTGATGGTTCTGCGGCGGGCCCCTCCAGTTTAACTGTCTCTTTGGTGTTGTTGTTGTTTTGGTCTTCCTGTCTTGAATCTGTGTGCTTGTTTTTTGTATAGATTGTGCAGCTTTAATTTTGTCCGCACAGTCTATACCAAATCAGAATGTATCGGTTTTAGTGTCTTTGACAGCTTCCTGTATGGTTTTAGTGGCTCCTGACAGGGCAAAAAATTTTCTGGAGGCGGAATCCTGATGATGTATTTCGGCTGCTATTTTAGCAGCATCGTTGACCTCTTCAATAAGCTTTTTGCTATTTATGTCGCCCTTCAGTATGTTTGTTAGGGATCGACCCAAACATGTCATTAATTTTCCGGTAAGATTCTGTCTATAAATTATCCTTTTGTCTCTCTTAACCGATGGTTCTGAGAGAGTAGCCAATAATTCTGCATTCATTATAGGCGCAACTGCATTAGGGAAGTTGGATGGAGTAGGATATTTTTCAATTAATTTGTCTCGGGCATCCTTACCCAGGCCTTCTGCCATAATTTTTATCCAACGAAGCGCCAATTCAGGTCGGATTGGTTCGCCAAACTCTACTTTCTCCTCTCCCTCTTTTCCCAGTGCCAGCAAAAACTCTTCTGGAAGTTGGTCATTTTCTGAAAGGAGATTACTTTATTTAGAAAAGGAATTAAATGTCTATCCGCTCAGTGATAGCGCTTCAATAATTGATATGTTACACAACATTATGTCTTGGAGCATTGTCTAACCGCAAGGTGATAGCGCTTGCTCTTTGTTTTAGGTTTGTTAAATAGTAAGACACTGTCTATCCACTAGTGATAGCGCTTGATGTCAAAATATATGTTCATACATATACTTATACAGCCCAAGCGTTTGAAGTTTATATTAATCAATTGGGTATTCTTAGAGAATTGTACAACACACCTGTATTATTTTCTGCTTCGTTAATGATGTTGACTGATGGGGATTCCTCTAAGACCATCGTCTGAGTTGCCGTCGGCGGTGGTGATTCTTCTTCATTGCTATCTTCTTCTGAATCTTGAGGTAGTTTCTTTAATTTATTTTCCAGCCTCCGTATCTTTTTCCTCAGATAGTTAGGATCTTTGCTTCTTCTTTTACCCATTTCAACTTTCAACCTAACAAGAACTGTACTCAAAATGCAATCGCAAACTTTTTTGAGTTCCTTACAAGGAGGAGAAAAACCGTTAGAATTTGTAATTTTGTTCATTCATTCGTTTGAATGTGAACAGAACATCGGAAGTAAAATAAAATTTATGGTCTCTTAATAGATAATCTGTACTATTAACCGGTATCCGGAAGCGGATGTGTATTGCTTTAAGATAAACTTTCGCATATTTTTTAGGTTATTACTTACTTTATCTTTATTAGTATGTCTAATTTCCAAGGATATAGTAATAATATTTCAAAACCTACCTGTAACGTCGAATCCAACAAGAATTCAATGAAATGTTTACACAACAAACCTTGACCTTGAGTGAAACGCACATCATATTTTGTTGTTTGTTTACCAGAACACTACCTAGTTTCTTGTAAAAACGCAACGCCATGTAACACTTCATAATAACATTGATATAATAATGTTATAAGCTATTATTATCGTACTACACAATAAAAATAACATTTTTATCACGAGGGATGTGTGACCGCGCTGTGCACAAAAAACCGTAATGACAAGTGAATAGGGATGTGACACGAGGAAACTAATTATTTTTTTTTAGCTTTAAAGTTGTGACTCGACGCTGGTACAAACAGCTTACTACACGTTAAACCGTCTCGGACAAGGAGAGAGTATAATTTAATATATATATTTGAAATCATTTTAATTCCTATTGATTGTAATAGAAATTATCGTCATTGTAAGACGTTCTTTCAATTATTTTAATGTTTTGATTATTATGACTATTTTTTAAGTTTTTGTACATTATTTTAGTTAGTTTGTATTTTTATGAAGTTTGTAATTTAACCGTAAAATCTGAAAGTCGGGCGATTTGAGGGCTGAAATACAGGTTTATGCCTAGTTTAGCCCCAATAGCTAACATTTTCGTGTACTTACTCATACTTTTAAGAAATTAGTGTATTTGGCAAAACAGTGTACTATTCTTTTGTGGAAATAAATTATATATTATATCATCAGCAGAGGACGACACCATGAATGCAGCCTGCGGCGTCTCCAATCAAGCGGCAACGTAGACACATCATTTTATTGGAAGCTGGAGCTTCCAAGGCGGCCGGCATGTTGGCGCGACTACTAACGCCATTGACACACCGGGACACCACATTTTATATCTACGAATAAGGGCTCGCCAACATCGGTGACCAATCACAGCACGCGTTGTTCCCATGCAATTTTATATATAGAATCTCAAAAATATTTTTTACTCCCTAATATACACTGCTTGTAAAAGGACGAATTAAAATAAACCGAAATCAAATCAATAAATCCATCATTGAAGAGCACCTGCCTCCCGTTCCTGTACACACTGCTCCTGCAGCCCGTCTCATTTTCTTCGCCACACTGTGCGGGATAAAGAAAAGAATAAGAAAACATTTCATACGGATTTCTCATATGTGATTCAAAGTTTTCCTTCACATCTGGCAAAATAACTTTGTTTTTCGTAGTGTTTGTATGAAATACAAAGTTATATTTGCGGTTTTAGAAAATGTGCTTTATCTCAAAAACTGCTGATCCGATCTCGTTCAAACAAATTTTTTTGGAAGTTTTTATGAAGATCTATAGTATATATATTTTTAGATTTTTCATTCCATTATTATAGAAGTTAGGGGGGGGGGGACATTTTACCACCTTAGAAGCTTCTATCTTTTAGACGATTGACTTTGAGAAAAATTGTTTTGAAAAATCTCGATGTCATTTTTAAAGACCTGTCTATACAATGTGTAATTTAAATGGTATATACATACCAAATGCATGGCTTCTTTGGATGATAACAAACGATATGGCAAGGGTTTTGTAATCTTAAGTCTACGTGTACAGAACTTATTACAAATTCCAATACACAATACCAGAAACCGAATTTTTCAAATTAAGAAGAACGACAAGGATTATCGTGTTATTGGCAAGTGATGAGGAAAGTTATTGACCCTCGTAGTGCTGTGACATGTTTGTTATAAAAATATATGAAACCAATAATTTGGTATCAATTCTTTGAGTCAGTTGTAGAGAGTTATAGAGACTCCATACCAGATGTTATCTTCAGCCCTTTTGGATAGATATGGGGTTTCCGTTACACGTTGTAGATACCATACAAGTGTAGGTTTTATGAAAAAAAAAAATTAGTTTCAGTTCTATGTAATTAAGCCCCCTTATATTTTTATTGTCTAAAAATCGAAAAGCATTTCACAGAATACATCTACATACTAAGTTTAACATTACTCCTAATAGTTTCGGAATAAAATGGCTGTGACATACGGACGGACGGTCAGACAGACAGACGTGACAAAACTATAAGGGTTTCGTTTTTGCCATTTGGCTACGGAATCCTAAAAACGCATTCCAAGTACTAGTGCTAGTTTTACTACAAGAAACAAGAACAACTCAATAGTGCACCTGATTTTAGGACACCGTATGTAAACTGTATTACCAATGATGGACTATCAACGAATACTCTGCGTCATTGGTAGTTAAGTTTACATACGGCGTCTTCAAATCAGGTGCAGTGCTGTCTCGATATAGTGTTCTTATAACAGGATCTACGTACTGGTGGACTAAATACAGAAAATAATCTGCATGATTTTTTTAAGAGAACGATCAATGTGGGTAGAGATCATATAGCTATCTTGTTAACCCCTCCAATTAAGCTTAATATGCTTGAGTCTAGAGTGAGTTCACGGCAATAGTGTCATTGGTGGGATTCAAACCCGCGACCTGTCCATCGCAGCTCCGAATCCTTAGACATAAGGCTATTGACGCTTGTCTTTTGACGAGTTTCTGCTTTAGTCAAATAGGTGCGTTGTGGAGTGTCGTAACTAATATCCAATAGCATTAATCTTGGAAATGTCATGTACAACATGTTGCATGTGAGGTGTACGGCAACATTGATGGAGCACGTGGTCTGCGTACTGCGAGCTCGTCATGTCGGCCGGGCCGGGAGCTTCCTACCCGCTCGCAGAGTTTGTCTTAACACGTTCGTTGACAGTACGTCGTTAGGCGGAAAATTAAAATAGTGCGTTATGACAGTACGTCGAGGGACGGGCCACTTAATTTATGAGTACGTCGTGGAAAATTCTACTGTCGTAATGTGGTGTCAGGGTAAGTGCTCACTGTCAGCGAAAGTGTTAAACGACACCGACTCCACGAAACGAAGATGAGTACCAACATATTCTCTTAAATCTTTAACATAACGCAATATTTATGTAATGATGAAAACTCATTCAACTTAAAATATAATTAGCAAGAAGATGGCGGCTCGTTTAAAAAATAAATTACAATTTAAGAGCTCGCATTAAAACAATTTTCTACTTTTTCTGCAGTGCTTATGCCATAAAAGGAAGGTTGTAAGTCAAATTAATACAAGGCGGTGCGCGGCGGCGGGCGAGCCGAGCGCGGCACGGCCCTGGGTTATAGCGAGGATTATAGCTGCACTTACTGTGATAGATGTTGTAAAAAAAATTGGCCAAGTGCGAGTCAGACTCCCCCATGAAGGGTTCCGTAGTAACTACGCTAAATAACTTTGTTTTTCATAGTGTTTGTATGAATTACAAAGTTATATTTGCGGTTTTAGAAAATATGCTGTATCTCAAAAACTGCTGACCCGATTTCGTTCAAACCAATTTTGCTTGAAAGTTTACATTAAGATCTACATATATATATATTTTTTTTAGATTTTTCACTCCATTATTATAGAAGTTAGAGGGGGAGGGACACACATTTTACCACTTTGGAAGCTTATATCTTTTAAACAATTGACTTTATGAAAAAGTGGGGTCTTTAAAAATGATACGAGGGTTTCTAGAAAGAAACCCTCGTATCATTTTTAAAGACCTGTCTATAGATACCACACACACATAGGTTTCATGAAACAAAATATTTTCAGTTCTAGTTCCATGTATGGGGACCCCCCTTTATTTTAAATAATTTTTAATTTTTTTCTTAAAATCGGAAAGCGGTTCACAGAATACATCTACCTACTAAGTTTCAGATGTTTAGTCTTAACAGTTTCAGAATAAAATGGCTGTGACATACGGACGGACGGACAGACAGACAGACGGACAGACATATCGAAACTATAAGGGTTCCGTTTTTTGCCATTTGGCTACGGAACCCTAAAAAGGCTTGTCCTGGTTACTAAAATTAAATAGGCTGGAAAATAATGAGCGTTCGGCTTGACCTGGCAGAACTAATTTTAGAACATAAATCACATGTCGCGTCCCCGGGAGGAGATCGCCGAGATTTCGCGGTTTGTGAAGTAATGGCGGCATCACGAGCGAGCCTGACGTATTACCGCCGACGAATTAAAGTTGACAGTAAGTGACACTCAGTCACCTCCCACGCCTGCCATCGCGCCGAGCTTTATAAAGCGGCCCACATTACACATAGCAGTGAATACATAAACGTACAACAATAATTACTTCGTATATTGTTGTGATGATGTTTGCGATTTCATTTTGTTTAGGTACCTAACTTTTAGGCTTACTGGCGTGTACCCTACTTGGAAGAATTCTAAAACTATCAAATCACTGTTTTACAAAAATCTATACCAGACCTTTGTTTTTCTGCCTCAAAGAGCAGTCAGCAGCATTAATGAGGCCCCACAGGGCCATTGTCTGCCGGGGTTGCGGAAATATTCTAACGAGATTCTATCGAGACACTCCCTTCAGCTCTACTAAGCGTGGAAGGAGTCATTAGATGATTTTGAAACCGAAAAATAAGATGTTTGTTTTCCTGCGTATCTATTATGTTTATTTACATCATCAGTTATTAGACGCATGTTAAAGTTACGTCATCAGATCTTTAGACCCGATCACATCCATTGCAATACAATTTGTGAGTTGAAATTGAATAGAAATAGTCAAAGTAAAATGTAAAGTAATCAAATCTGCGAGGTATTGAGCTCGGCGGACGGAGGTGCGAGCCGGCGGAGGTGGAGTAATGGAACTTATGTAAGTAAAGTTCATTTGTTTGCGAAGTGGGACAGCAGGACGGGCATGTTTATTACTTGGTGCTATGTTGTGCTGTAGTATTTGTGTCGTAGCACAACGGTCTGTGTGTGGGAGAGCGTGTGACAAACTTCATCTAAATAGTAGGAAACAGAGCTAAAACTTGCGGTGGCCAACACCCAGCATATGAGTCCAACAATGATTCGTTTGTCCGGACAAACCGCATCCGAAGCATCGTTATTGTACAATATTTCCCACGCCCACTATGTGTGATGCGCTATAGGTTTCCATTTTCGAGGAGAAAATTATCAAATGACTCCCCTCAGACTGGGTAGAATGGCTGAATAACAATCTACCTTGTTCAACATCAGCAACTCCGTCACCACAGAGTTGACTGTTCTTTGAGGCGCTCTGTGAAATACGACGCACCGTCGACTCGGAGCACTATTGTAGGTAACTAAGCAACTGAGCATCTATTAGGTACGTGTCCGCGAGACTGCGGTATCAGTTCGCGTTGCCGATGTCGAATATTGTGCCACTAAAGAATAATATTTTTGTAATCAGCACGCTCAGAAAAAGAAAACACTGTTCTGAAATTTGTTTCGATTCAAGAAAGCTTATATTATACCTAATGGTAATAGCATTGATGTCACCGTTGTCTAGGAAATTCAAACAATACATGAAAACGATATAATAAAATATATTTTTGTTGTAACATTATTATTTCTTCATAATCTGGTATCAGCAGCTGGTAGTACTTCGCTATCCGGAGTTCGAATAGATGTAAAGTACCGTTTATATCTTGCCTTTTGAATCCCTCGTGTCTAAAACCTTTTTGCAAGCTTCAGAAATGTTGATTTCCTCCAGGCACCTCGACAGAATGTTCGTTCATTAAGAGAAGTTGTCGTCGTCGAGACCTCTACTGTCGCTGATACCTTCCTCTAAATGTGTCTGTTTATTATTCTAATTCAGGCGACCTCAATCTGTGGGTGCCCCGGTGTAATTCGAACAATAAAACTTTTATCGCGACTTTTTCAATACATAAAAGCAAAAAAGATCGTGTTTTCCTTACAATGTTAAAAGAAGCCAGTGCTTAAATGAACCATAAATTGAGTCCTCTTTCTAGAGTTCAGTTAACTTATCGGAACTAAATGATTGGTACTAAAGATAGTAATGCTCTCAGATTTATTAAAAAACTTCAAAGTTTATCGTCTAGCCAACTGGATTGTAAGAAAGATCGTCAAAATGTAACGACGCATTCATGTCGGTCAGCTTCCAATGTCCTACTTGCAAACTAAGTCACATCTATAATGAACATACTGTAGTATGGAGATAGTTTTAAGAACGAAAGAAAAGAGATTTAAGTGTGATTTGGTAAAACTAGCGGCGACTACGTGCGCAGGCTGCTGACTACCGGAGAATTGGTGCGTGGGACAATTGTCAGTCGCTCATTGTGTCAGTTCTGTCACAGGGTAGAATAAATTAAACTATAAAGTATGTATTCACTTAAAAATAATGTTAAATTAACGCCGAAGTCTTGAGTATACAATCGCTTTCAGAGGAAAAACTACAAACTCCATCCAACTTGCGAAAACTGACTGAGATTAGTGTTAAAATTTAAAAGCCAAAAGCCGAGCGATGCTCATTTCAAATTGAATGAAAATAATATGATAATGAAAATAACTTTCGCATACGAATATGCAGAATAATACAATAGTATTTTGTGTTCACTAGTAACCGAGTTCCAGTTCTCATTCTGTTGTTTGCCGGCTAGCTCGGGCTGGCTGCGCTCATCGCTCGCTATGAAATAACTCCGGCAGAGTTATGACTGGCCATGAGTCTCATTAGTGCAGTACACCCATTTAGCTATGCGTGTGAGGAGACAGTGACATACTTGTGCGAGCTGTACTGCACTCCTACTTTATTATCCACATAAATATTCCACTGTGGACGTAACGACGCGACTTGTAAGCAAACAACGTATTCCCTATTATATTATGTCTTTGATATGAGAAGATTGACGATAATATGTTTGTTCGAAATTGCTGAAGATGTATGCTTCTTTTCAGACATGCAGACATAAGTGTCAATAAATCTGAATATATGTGCCATTTTGCTTGTATATTATTAAGAGTAAAACTTTATCCTTTGTTGTGTTGTATCATACCGATCAATCATCTGGAACATCATGCCACAGCGACAATGAGCAGGTATGTATGTATGTACACGAGGCGACAATACACTGCGTCATCCGAGTGTCAGTCGACGGATTTATCGTTCCCATATGGACCCGCCGAGCGTGCATATACGTCGCAGTCGTACCAAAGACTAGTTAGATTTACCTATTTGTTTTGCAGTTCAAACAAGGTTTTTCAAACGTAGATATTTCAAATGTACTTTTTCTATTTAGTTTGTGATGCAAAAACTCTCGTTTTGAAGTAAATCCAATCGAGTGACATTGAAATGGATTACGGTGTGTTCAGAGCTAACACCGAACAATCTTCATACCAACATGTGAGCTTGGCGCCAGGCAATCTAATTTAGTACACGAATCGTATTAGCACCACAAGCACTCAGTAATCACTCAATACGCGAACTCCAAATCACTCTCGGTGTGGGCCTTTATTAGTGTGCACTTTCAACTTACAAAATAATTTTTTGATCGTGGGCTTTTGTTCGTGTCCCGTTTTTAAGAAGTCATTTATATTTATTATTCGGACTTCAAGATGACTTCATTACCTCTGGAATGGGGTTGCTGTGCTCTCCAACACAGTAATGAAAGCTTTATTCGTTGTAAAGTTTGCGAAATGGCGTTTCATTATGAGTGCCTTGGCTTAGAATCAACATGTGTCCTGACATCGTGGTCCTGTTCTCAATGCACAAAAAAACCATCTTCAGCGAAAAACATGGATAACACACCTGTACGGTTTAATCCTAACATAACTATGCGCACAAGCAAGAGGCAAGCATTGCAATCTCCACCAAATCCAGCAACTATCCCCATCACGGAAGAAGGTATTCGTGCCATTGTTGAGAATGTGATGGAATCAAAGATGAATTCTCTTTTGGAAAAAATTACATCAACCATGACCAACTTACTGAACAGGGAGTTAACAGAAATACGTGAAGAAGTTACTGGCCTTCGGGGCTCCGTAGAATTTCTCAGCAAACAATACGACGACATGTTGAAGGAAAGAAAGCAGGGCGAAGAAAAGGTAAAAGATCTGTTAGAAAAAAACGAGAAGTTATCTTCCACAATTAAAGACATGTCCAGTCGTTTAAACACCTTGGAACAACACGCTCGTGCATGTAATGTTGAGATTCAATGTGTCCCCCAGAAGAAAACGGAAAACCTTTTCAATATTATAACTCAGCTGGGGAAAACCATAGGTTGCGACATTAAAGAGGAAAACATCAGTAATTGTACTCGTGTGATGAAGCTCAATAATAGCACAAATCGTCCTAAATCAATTGTTGTACAATTTGCCACTCCCAGATTACGGGACTCTTTCCTAGCAGCTTCTATTAATTTCAACAAAGCAAAGCCAGCCAGTGAAAAGCTAAACACCTCTCATCTCGAGCTCGATGGTCCGAAGTCTGCGATCTTCGTGACGGAACATCTGAGCCCGGCTAATAAGGTGCTGCACACAGCTACACGTCTCAAAGCTAAAGAAAAAGGTTATCGTTATGTTTGGGTACGGGGAGGACGTATTTATGTTAGGAAGTCAGATGGTTCTGATACCAAGATTATGAAAGACATGGATTCGCTACAATCAATTGTATAATGTTAAATTTTTAACCAAAGCTGTTATTTAGGTTATTCTAAGTTAAATTCGCTACCTTTACCATATATTACCAAAACACTCGTGGATTACGATCTAAAACTCATGAATTTTATTGTAATTTAGTATGTTCAGATTTTGACGCATTAGTGTTAACAGAAACCTGGCTCAATAATTGTATCGACAGCAGCGAACTTTTTGATAAAAGGTACAAAGTTTTCAGACGTGACAGAGAAACTTCAAGTTTTAATGCTAAAAAAGAGGGAGGAGGTGTCTTGATCGCTGTATCGAAAAAGTACGCTGCTGACAGGCAATGTTCTTGGGAGAGTGGGTGCGAAGACTTATGGGTCACTGTAAGTGTTGCAACAGGCTATAAAATAGCTATTTGTGCTCTTTACTTACCCCCACCTGTGCATTATTCAATTTTGGAGCACTTTATAGATAGCTATAATACTGTAGCAGAAAGAAATGATTACTGTACCATTCTGATCGGCGACTTCAATTTAAGTAATATAGATTGGAATCAAAAAAATAACAGTTGCGCTACTTATGCACATCCCATTTTGTCAGGGACTAATAGTAAACTTAATCAGGCCTTTTTAGACTTTATTCACATAAATAACCTCAAACAATATAACAATGTATGTAATGTTAAAAATAGAATCCTGGACTTGGTTCTTGTAAACCTTCACGAATGTAAGGTGTCTGAAGGCCTCAATAGTCTGACAAAGATCGATCCTTATCACCCTCCTCTTGAAATTTCCCTACGCCTTAATGTAAATAATTGTTTAAAACCCGAACCTAGCATAAGACTAAACTTCTCAAAAGCTAACTACTCTGCAATTAAACCAGAACTAGAAAATACTGACTGGTCTGCATTATTCGCGGATACAGACGACCCCAGTATAATGTTGGAACGGTTTTATACGGTACTTTATCAGATCATAGAGCGATTTGTCCCAACGACCTTAGTAAAAAGTAATGCGCGACCACCATGGTACACAAAAAAGTTGGAGAGATTGCTGCGTGAAAAGAATAACGTCAGAAAAAGGTATAGTATGTACAAAAACCCTATGGACAAGATATCTCTTCGTTGGTGTAGTAAGCACTGTGACCGATTAGCAAGAGAATGTTACAATTCCTACATAAATAGCATTGAACAGAAAATAATAACAAATCCCAAGGTTTTCTGGTCCTTCATTAAGTCTAAACGTGGTGTCGCTAATGCCTATCCAGCCTCAATGTCAAATGGCTTCACCAAAACTAGTGATGGCAATGAGATGTGCAACATGTTCGGGACCTATTTTTCTTCTGTCTACAGTCCAGCTACCCATGCGTATGACGTGGTTCATACTTCACCTTTCTTTGAAAGCCTTCTTTGTAACTCCGACAGCTTTTCCTTGATCCAGATTTCAAAGGATAAAATAGCCAAGCATCTTAAAAGTTTAGACATATCTAAAGGTTCCGGCAGCGATGAAATTCCCCCTAACTTTATCGTAACTTGCGCCGACCAACTAGCAAGCCCCCTAAGCTTGATTTTTAACAAATCTCTCAGCTCTGGTATTTTCCCTAAGCAATGGAAGAAGGCCAAAGTAGTACTGATCTACAAATCAGGTGCTGACGATTTGGTGGAAAATTATCGTCCCATATCTATTCTTTCGACATTTGCCAAGGTTTTTGAAGCAATAGTTTGCCCTGACATAAAAAACTACTTCAGGAAATATCTGTCTGACCACCAGCATGGCTTCACTGCTGCAAGATCCACCTGCACTAACTTAGTAGCTTTTGTGGAGGTTATTGCAGCTTCATTAGACTCGAACCAGCAAGTCGACGCCATATACACCGATTTCAGCAAGGCTTTTGACAAAGTTTCTCATGAAGTGCTAATTCAAAAACTTGCTGCGTACGGCTTTGCTGGTTCTCTTCTTAAGTGGCTGCACTCTTACCTAACGGATAGATCTTTTTATGTCGTGGCCAATGGCTATAAATCTGAATCCATGATCATTACATCCGGTGTTCCGCAGGGTTCCCACCTGGGCCCCATAATATTTATAATCTTTGTAAATGACCTTCCTTATTGCTTCTTTAACTCCATGCCATTCCTATTCGCCGATGATTTGAAAATAGTCCGCGTCATAGATTCTCTAGCCGACTCGATATTACTTCAGGATGACTTGAACAGACTTTTAAACTGGTGTAAGGATAACAATATGCTACTTAATGTTGAAAAATGTTCCCAAATTACGTTTACTCGCAAGGCTAACTTCATTGATTTTAATTATAGTATGAATGGTACGTACCTCAGAAAAGTTGATGAGGTAAAAGATTTGGGAGTCCTTCTTGACCGAAAACTTACATTTGTTCCCCACATGGACAACATTATTAAAAAAGCTTCAAAAACACTCGGTTTCGTGTTGCGTAATGTTAAATGCTTTCGAAAACCTAAAACTAAGATCTATCTTTTTAACTGCCTTGTTCGTACCGTATTGGAATATTGCTCGGTTGTGTGGCGTCCTCACTATGCAACACATAGTCTTAGGTTAGAGAGGATTCAAAAAAGATTTTTGTACCATCTTGCATATTGTGCGAGATTAGCCAAAAAAGTTCCGAGCTATGCAAAACGTCTTAAAAAATTCGACATGATCTCACTCGAAAAACGAAGAGATGGTATAGATTTACTTTTTCTTGTTAAATTACTTCGGAGTAAAATAGACTGCCCCCAGTTGTTAAGTAAGATTAATTTTAACCTTCCCCATAATTATCCGCGTCACCCTATCAAACTAATACATCCCCCATTCCGCAAAACTGTATCAGGATCCAATTCCCCTATCCCCAGAATTTGCAGGCTTCTTAATAATTGCGATGAATCAATTGACATTTTTTCCACAACACTTAAAAAAATCAAGCACCAAGTCCATCAAAAATAATCTACCGTACTGTTTTTTTTTTTCTATGTCGACTGTATAAACTAGTTGTTCTTAGCGTTATTTCTGCACTACCTAGTATTATATTGATGTTATAATTTTGTTTTTGCATGCTGTGTCTATCGCGTCATATTGTACACTATGTTTGTAACATATTGCATGAAATATAAGAATAATCAGTGTAACAATTGTAGATAGGCCAATAAATAAATAAATAAATAAATACACTTTTGGCAATAAATATAAATTAGTCAATAATTCAGGGTGTCAATCAATAACCACTTCGGTGTCAGGGTCCTTAGCCAAAGTAACACTGGTCCCAAAACAGACAACTTGATGTTCCAATGAAACATAAAACAAATAAAAGAAACAGGAAGCGTACGTTCTTAACTCAGACGGACCGGTAGACAATGTAATTGATCTGCCATGCCGGTAGCAATTCTCCGAGGAGACTATTTAAAGTGATTATGTAAAGTTGTGTGTGATTGTATTGAAGATGAGACCCGGGGCACGCCGCTACATTCGCAACAACAAGCAACTGCCGTAAATATCAGAGAGTTTTCGGAGGATGAACAAGTGTTATTTATAAACTGGATACAGTTGTATCACGGTACGGTTGGCGCAGTGGTTAAGCAATTGACTGCTGTGCTGCGTATCGTAGGTTCGATTCTGGCATCGTAACAAGTGTTTGTACGACCTATAGATATTTGTTCCGGGTCTCGGTGTAAGTGCAAATGAAACACATTCATAATACAGGTGGAGTTTCTAGTGTGGGGATAAGTTAAAAAAAATGAGATCGTCAATCATGGAAACGAAATTCATGGGAAATCATGCCGTTACAACTGTAATTAAATTGATACAAGAACATATAGCATTGATGTACAAACAACGTATATTTTTTTAAATAAAGCACTACATATTTTTGCCCAGAGCAAGTGTTATCTTATTTTGTCGGACATGCATAGTTATGTTGTTTATGTGTCATCAGCGTGATATCAATATTTTCAATGTGTTAGAAGTATACAAGCGTGTGCAGTTATCTATACTATACTAATATTATAGTGTAAAAGTTTGTTTGTTTGTTTGAACGCGCTAATCTTTGAAAGTACTGAATGGACTTGGACAAAATTTGGTATGGAAGTAGCTTTAAGCTTGAGAAAGGTTATAAACTTTTACCCAACTGTAATAAAGTAGGGTTATGTTTTTATCGTGATAAAGTCCACCGCCCCCGCGACTGCTAGTGTAGTACATGAGTGAGCAGTGAGTTACCTCTGACGACGGCCCTCTTGCGGTCCTCCTCGGCGAATACCTCCTCCGGAGTGCTTGGCTTAGGCCTTCCCTCCTCCCATGGGTACTCTTCTCTCTGCAACAGCCAATATATTATTTAATTTATTTAACTCTAATTATTCAATAACTATAATATCTTGAATTCTGCCAAACTGTAAAACAGTTTATTGACAGCTCATCTTGTTATAGCCCACATTCATAAAACTAATTATAAACTTATGGTCTACAAAAGTTATCTTGAACTTTTACTGAAGTTATACTGTATAGTACACTTGTACAAGATTTTAAATTTATAATAATTAGTCGTCGTCTAATGACGAAGCATGCAAAAGGTAGTAAGTACAGTAAAAAAGAAATCTACGATCATCCATCTGAACTGTCATATTTATATACTATGTTCAGGACTACAATAGGCCAGTGCAACGATACTGGTGTGTCCGAACTTGTCCACGGTTCGTGGAGCTTAACGTTGCTCTTCAAAACAAAACTACAGGCTCTCCGGCCGACAAAGCAATCTATAGCCTCTGAGGCTTTATCAATACCTAATATTACCACTAAACTTCTGCGCTGGGTACGCCAACTTCGACCTTCCTAGGTCACGCCCAAGTGTGGTATGTATGTAAATATGAGGTGAGTAATTGAAAGGTGTGATGCAAGTCAAGTGTTCTAGAACGTTCACAAAGCGCCAGTCTCCAGATGGCACGGTCCAGATCAGCATCACAGCACAACTTATTTCCAACAACTCCGCGTGCCATGCGGTGGCAACCAACCGGCGATAAATCCCAAAATATCCCAGGTTTTTCATCAAATGGGGATTACAAATTCCAATTAATCGTTACTCGCGACCCAATTATCGGTTTTAACACGCGATTGCACACGATATTTCTATTACAATCAAATCAAAGTCCCAAGGGCGGACATTTTTCAACAAGAACCAAGAATCTATCTGTCAAGAAGCAAAAATTATGTCAAGCCCACAGATAATTAATGTTGCCAACCAAAAGGTGTGTTCCATTTCACGTCGGACCGAACATTTACCCCCCCCCCCCCCCCCGGACGGGCCTACCCGTCCGCTAATCAATTGGAAGTCTTGACAAGGTTGCAAATTTAACACAGCTTCAATGCGGCCAATTACCGTAGCTAGTTCCTCAAAGGTGAGAACGGTGTCTCCCAACAATCTCCGCCAGCGTCCCTTTGCCGCTTTCACCGCGGCCCCAAAAATACCCCCCTAATGGGGGGCGGGCTGGCGGGTCAAACAACCAAGTGACCCCTCGGCGGGCCAAACTATTACCAATGTCAACCTGGCTCTCATTAAGGAAGGCGTGTACCTCCTTCAAATAGTTACTTGTACCCTTGTAATTCGTACCGCAATCAGACCTAATCAAAGAAGGTAACCCACGGCGAGACACAAATCTTTCCAAAGTCGCCTCAAAGGCCTCTGTCGAGAGGGAGGTTACCAGCTCCAAATGTACTGCCTTGGTTGACAGGCAGACAACACACAAATAAGCCTTAACAATCTCACTATTACGAAGGGTGGACGTCTTCAACAAAAGGGGACCAACAAGTCCGTTACGACGCCAGCAAAGGGCCTCGCCTCATTGACGTGATCAGCCGACAAAATCCAAAATTCTCGCTGCAGAATGGCCAACAGCGCATTGCAACCGGCATGCGAGTTCTTAACGTGACGATCAGTCACCAACAATTGAACCAAGTGGCCCTTCTTGGGCAACAAAAGGGGGTGACGGGCCCCATAAGGAAGGCAAGAGTGCCTCAACCGTCCTCCAACACGCAAAGACCCGTCCTATCCAAGAAGGGATTCAACTTACTGACAGCTCCCGACAACACAACCCTACCAGACTTCAAGACCTCGATCTCCTTCTCAACGTGTGCAGCCTGCACAGAGCGGACCCAAAGGAGGAGTGACTCCTGTCGCTCTTGAGGAGAGAGAACTGGTGACAGGCGCTTGTCCCCTGGATTCCTAGAATTATGGCCAAAACGCCTGATCCACGAGGTAACGTTTAACAATTTGTCGAGGGAGCTGTTTTGATTCATCAAAATTCAAGATCAAATGGGGGGTCCTTTGTCCCAACAGCGAACACCTTAAGTCCGGGCAAAGGATCCGACATCAAGACTGGCATTCGAGGCCAATTGTCCTCGGGGCGAGTCAGCCAGTCTGGTCCCCACCAGAGGGGGTGAGCAATCAAGTGGGGGGCCATGCACCCGCGTGAGGCCACGTCGCCAGGGTTCAGGTCACCAGGCACGTGCCTCCAAATCAAAGTCGTTTCAGAACCTTGAATCTGCAACACTCGGTTCACAAAAAAGACCTCCAAAGAGTGGACGGACTTCTTCAACCAACACAAAACAATTTGACTGTCCGTCCAGGCGCAAGAAGCCCGAATGACAACAGTTCCACCCAAGGTGCGCGCAACGTGGCTTAAGAGACGCACAAGAAGCACCGCAGGAAGTGCAGATACAAATTGGAGCCAGTCTTCCAACAGGGTTTCCCGAAGTGGCTCGTCCCAACCAAGTTCAGTTATAACAAGGGCAGGAGCACCAATTTTAGGGTAAGGACAACTCACAAGGGTGATTTCAAACCAGGTCCTTCCCTCAACAGTGGTGACAGCCGTTTCGCCAATTCCCCAAATCTTGCCTAAAAAGTCGTTCACCTTCAGGCCAACCTGTTCCGCTAACCAAGACGACAAAAGGCAACCCTGGGCTCCCGTGTCCAAAATGGCACGGATCACAATCGAGCCACCCGAGGGTCCCCAGACCTTGACCGAGGCCGTAGGCAACAAAAGCGTCTTGATCGGGGGGGGGGTCCTTTAGCGGGGCAGGTGTCAATCTCTTAGCGATGCCTGGGCGGCGACCAATCGCCGCATCCAGGCTGCTCTCGTTTACGACGAGGCCAACAATCAAAACATTCGTCCGCGCGGTGTCCCGAACCGCTCGCCATCACTGGAGGGGCACATCCCACCGGATGCCCGAATGGCGGAGGGCGCGACTCCAACCGGGGACGTTCCGCCAACGGAGGGGTAAGGTAGCGGCGCCGACCTGGCCACTGCTGCCTAGCAGCCAATGCGCGTTCTCCCTGACGGGAGACCAAATGGCGCTCGCGGGGCTCCCGTTCAACTTGCGCGGGGGGTGGAGTGCGGCGTACAGGATTGCGGGCCTCAGCCCGGTGCTCGTCTCCGGGGTACCCCCCCCTGCGCGAACCCCCCTCAGAAGCTGGTCTGCAGGAGCGGTTCGCGTTGGCGCACAAAATCTCAAGGTGGGACCCTTCACAAATTCTACACGGGCGAGGGTCGGGGCAGTCCCGATGAAAGTGGGCCCCTAGCACGAGAAGCACAAACGGCGTGCGTTGACAATGCGGCGGCGGGCACTTACGTGCAAATTCAAAAAGTCCAGGCAACGCGCCATGACATGCCCCGTTGCCTTACAAAAGTCACAATGATGCGGACTCCGGGCGCCAGCAAAACGGGGGGCGGGGCGAACATCAACAGGCCCCCTAGCCCGAGGACTCCGGGCGCCAGCAAAACGGGGGGCGGGGCGATCATCAACAGGCCCCCTAGCCCGAGGACTCCGGGCGCCAGCAAAACGGGGGGCGGGGCGAACATCAACAGGCCCCCGAGCCCTAGTCCGTCCCTGGTCTCTAGGCCGAGAAGGTAGTGGGGGTGACCCCGTGGCGCCACGAGTGTTATCCGAAAACCGACACTCGTCTTCCAAAATTTTGAGGAGGTCGTCAAAGGGGGGAAGATGGGTGGCACTATCCCCACCATACTTCTGCTCAAAACGTGACCTCAACTCCGCGGGGAGCAACTGCAGCACTATGTGCACCAACAAGTAGGACCAATGTTCTACCGGTAACTCCAAGCGTCTCAAGGCGTTGGTCGCTGAGACCAACGGGTTCAGCAAGTCAGTGCGCAACGTCGACGTGCTGACAATGGCCGGTAGCCTCAAAATCTGGTCGATGTGCACATCAGCCAGGCAGCGCTCATTCTGATACCGTCGGGAAAGAAGCTCCAGAGCGGTTGGGTAGGAGGAATCCGTCACCGGCAAGTGCTGCACCAAGGCTCTGGCTTCGCCCTCCAGGACAGACAATAAATAGGCCAACTTCTGGGCAGGTCCGAGGTCCGAGCGTGCATCCACAAGACTTTCAAAAAGATTTAGGAAGCCCAGCCAGTGGTCCAAGCGACCGTCAAAATGTGGCAGCTCTAGGGTGGGCAGCCTACCCAATAGTCCAGGGCCTGCAACAACGGGGGTCTGCGGCTTGGCCGCATCAGGCACCCGGCTCTTCAAAATTTCCAGCGCTCGTAGACTTATGACATCCCCCAGGTGGAGAATCTGGTCATAGTAACCCAAAATCTTATCGCGGGCTGCCTGGTCCATCACCCCCAAATCCCCACGTCCATGATGAACTCGCAGAAGCGTTTGAGCGCAGCATCAGCTGCCTTGATCCTCTCATTCAAGTGCCCGTACCGAGATGGGTGACCTCTTCCAAATCTACACGCTCAACCGTTGCAGCTGCCGATGTGAACCATCTCAACTGTGAGGTCAATCCGGCAGCAGCCTCCCTGACTGCCCTTAATGAGGCCATTGCAACAAACAAATATCAATACAAATCGGTTAAAATTCACTAACTAAACAAACAATGACTTGTTAGCCAACCGAGCAATCTCACCAAATAAAAACTCAAATTCAATTATTTCAAGTCCAAATCCGACCCTGTACTTATTCCAAGTATGAATCTAGCTTGGTACAGATGGCTAGTTACAAAATAAATAACAATTCAATGTATATATTGTGCAGGATCAACACCAATAAACATCAATAAACACAACAATTGACTGTATAATATTGAGCTGGACAATCTCTATCAACACAGTCCAATAACTACTATAAACAACAACCAATACACACAATTCAAGTCTTGTTATATTAGGCTATGTGTGATTATTATTTAGATAACCTTTTAAATTCAGATCAGTGACATTCAATTATTAATTGCAACAAATATACCAAATTATGTACCAAATACAACCTAATAATTCCTAATTTCACAAATAAATCTTACTTGTCAGTGCAATTTTTTTGGTGGTTGGCAACACCGGTGACAGGTCGTGAAAAAAAAACGATCTCGTAGTAAAATTTGCATTAAATATTTTAAATTGTGTATTAATTAGTGTAAGATCGGCTATTAACGCTAGATTCAAGGCATAAAGAGACTCAATCAGTGTTTGTGCCGTGTTTTTGTTGTAATAACTTCAAAAATCTATAAAACAATAAGTTTTGTACCGGCTGTCAGTTTGGTTGGACTCGGACTGGAAATCACCAAACCCGGGGAGTATATTTTTTCATAATTTTACCTATACTTATTACTTTTATACACTTCTCAACACCTGCAAATACTGCTCAGATCTTTGAGCAACGTCCAGTAAACATTGGCACCGTTTATGTCTCCTTTTGCTTGACAAACTGTGGAAGCAAAATCGATGACGAAAACATTCGCCCCAGACAAAACTCATACTGCATATTTACTACACATATACTTACATAATTATATTCAATTCTTATTAATCAACTATTAGCTTTGTTTAAACCAGTAACTTTTATTAAATAAGCAAGAAATCCATAGTGTTAACTATTATACATGCTTGGTGAATAACTTTTTTCTTGTAATCTGAGCAAATGATTTTTTTGTGAATATAAAGACAAGTAGTAATGTGTTAGATATTAAACATAAAATTTGAAGTTAATAGTACTATCATTCTCTATTTTTCTGCTACCTACATTCTTATTTATTATCCTTTCAACAATTTAATTTCATTTCTCTCTTGTAATTTCTTTTAATTCTAATAGTTATTTTCTTACTACTTTCTCAGGTTCTAAACTTCCCTAGTATATCCCCTAAATACTCAGTTGATTTCTGTCACATTCCAGGAGCGGTTCAGTCAACTTTTTGAATATGATGACCCGCGGAGCTACTGTTCGTGACATGAATGTGAAACTGAATGCCGCACTGAAGGAGCTCGAGGTCTCAAAGAAGACCTGCAATGACCTGCTGCGAGAAAGAGAGGAAAGCGAGGTGGAAGTAACGAAGTTAGTGGACAAAAACACTGAGCTCAAGAAACAGCTTGTGGAACTGCACACCCAGCACATGGACATATTGGACCAGCATCACCACCTCCGCAATCTAGTGTCTGAGTTTCAAGAATGCAGCGACACACACGATCAGGCACTGAAACGGATATCAGGACTTGAAGCAGAATTATACAAGGCTCAGAATACAATTTCTACAATTGAATCCTTGAGATCCAGTTAACAAGTTGCCAACACAAACAGTCTATTCGACGAGCTGGTGGGTAGTGGATCTGGACTGGAGTGTAAGAAGCCCACCTTTACCATAGACTTGACTGGGGACGATACGTTACCTAAATGTCCTATTTTAAATAGCCACAATAAAATAAAGAAATATATCAAAATTAATAGAAACATTCAAAAGTACAAGAAACTTTTAAAATCAAAAAGTGTTTATAAATATAATATAGAACTTAGAAAGCAGCGTGTTATCCTAAATAGCCAATTAAGAGAATGTAATTGCAAGTTAGATAGTCAGAAAAAGATGTATGATGTTGATATACAAAATCTAGAGCAGGAATTACTGAGTAGGGAAAATACACTTAGGGATATTTTTTATAAGTATGAGTCGAGCCAGAAAATGTTAAGTGAGCGCATGCAGGAGGCCTGTGACTTGGTGGACTTGGTAAAGTTTAATGCGGAGAGGTATGAGTCATTGACAAATGACCTCCCCTGCAGTTGTGTTTCAAATCCCTCGGCCATCATTTCATCGAATATTACTCCCGCATCCTCACTCAGTGTGCCACATACCTTGGAAACCATAAGTCCAGCCCAAAGTAACATTTTAGTGTTTTCAGATAGTTTAGGGACAGGTTTTGGTTCACTATTAAATACTCATTGTAATCATGCTATACTAAATCATTGTTACCATAACCTGCATTTCACTGAGCTTGTTCAAAAAATTAAACAATCAAAATTGAATGAGCACACCACAGTCATTGTTTTATTTGGCAACAGTCTTAATCTAACTAAAAAGGACTTAGTTAATGGTATTGACACCCTCCTTAAATTAAAATTAGGCAAATTAATTTTATGTGCTTTACCATATTCTAATAATTTGACATTTTATCAAAATATATATATTTTTAGCCTCAATAACTTAATGCATATGTTAGTATGCCGTCATAGTGACCGTTTATTGTATTTTGATACTAACAATTTTGTTAGAGATTTTGTTTTAACTCGGGAACATATTTATCTTCCCAAAAAAGTCGACATCTATTGGCTACTTTGTTAGCTTTCAATATACACTCAGTTATTGTTAATTTGACTGATCCTAGGTTAAGTGACTATTCAGTTTTATCTAGGGTGTCTAATAATACTGAAATTGATTCTTTAAACTCTTAGATGTGACAAAAGAGAGGCATAATAATACCATTTTACTTTATCATCAAAATATAAATCGCTTCTCTGGCAAAATACCTGATGTGGAACTGTTAATAGATAAATATCATATGGATATCCTATGTTTTAGTGAAATCTGGTTAAAATCAGATAGAATGCTATTTAATATTAATAATTTTTCGGTTGCCAGTGCATATAACAGGTCCTCAGTAGGGGGTGGTACTTTGATATTATGTAGGAATTACCTTAGATATAAGGAACGTAAAGATATCACCGCTTTCTCTATTGATCGCTTGTGTGAGGTAGCATGTGCAGAGGTTGAGGGCCAAATTTTCTTGTGTGTTTATAGACCACCAGCATCAAACTTTTCATCATTCTTAATAATAATGGAAGAAATACTAACTAACCTTCTAAGAGATAATAAATTAGTTTTCGTTTGTGGTGACTTTAATATTGATTTGTTAGTTAATTCGCCTGAAAAATGCAAGCTTATTTCATTGTTTAGTTCTTTCAATTTAAAATGTATATTCAATGAAGCAACGAGAATAACAGCAACATCTGCTTCATGCATTGATAATATTTTTACCAATTGTACTACTGTCGAAGAATCTTCCCTGGTTAGTGGCGTTAGGTCTGACCATACAGGTCAACTTGTATCTTTTGAGTTGATTAAAAAGTTACTTTTAAATAAAACTATTGATTTTAGGCCTCTTACTAAAAACAAATTAAAAGCTTTTAATGATAACATTCTCAGTAATCTTTCAACAGCCAATTTTGACTCCCAAAACCCCAACGTAAATTATAGTACATTATTTTCTACACTTTGCCTTGAATTTAACAAGGCTTGTCCAGTTAAGAGAGTTCAAATTAATAATTAATCTAAATTTAATGAATGGGCCACTGCTGGAATTAGAATAAGCAGAGATAACTTATACAAATTATATCATGAAAAATCGTTGACTGCTAATGAATCCTTCCATAATTATGTAAGAAATTATTCAAAAATATTTAAAAGAGTCTGCGCCCATGCTAAATCAAAATCTATTAGTAATAAAATTTGCACTTCTGCTAACAAAATAAAAACTGTGTGGAAGGTGATAAACAAAGAAACTGGAAACACAAATCAACAAGATCGGAATGAATTGATTTTGAACATTGATAATAATATCATCACAGATAAGTCAAAAGTGGCTGAGACGCTGGAAAATTACTTCACCAACATTCCAATAGAGGTTACAAAACCGTTGCAATCTTCTCCAATATTAGCAGAATCTTTTCTGAAAGAAAACTTTATGAAGGATATACCAATATTTGCATTTAAGCGTATTTCTATTGATGTAATTAAAAAAACATTCGCAAGTCTTAACATTAAAAATACTGAAGACTTATGGGGTATATCTGTTAGGGTTCTTAGAGATATCATTGACTCAATTGCTCCCGTCCTAACAGGCATTTTTAACCAATGTATAGACAGCGGTACTTTCCCAGACTTAATGAAACATAGTAAAGTAGTACCAATTTTCAAGTCAGGTTGTAATAGTGATCCCTCTAATTATAGACCGATATCTGTGCTTCCAGCATTGAGTAAAATCTACGAAAAAATCATGCTGGACCAGATGCTGTCACATTTTAATTCAAATGGGATTCTACATGGTCAGCAGTTTGGTTTCACGAAAGGTAGGTCAACAACTGATGCAGGAGTAGCACTCATCCGTCACATTTTGGAATCTTGGGAGAAATCCCATGATGCAATTGGCATATTCTGTGACCTCTCCAAAGCTTTTGACTGCGTTGACCACGAAATACTGACATGTAAATTACACCATTACGGAATTCGTGGACTAGCTGCTGATCTGGTTTTTTCCTATTTATCAGACAGGCAACAAAAAGTTAATGTAAACGGAGCGATATCTTCAGGATCTTTAGTGAAGATGGGCGTGCCACAAGGTTCGATTCTAGGTCCTTTCCTTTTCCTTGTATACATTAATGACCTACCTCTCATGATGTCTAACTTATGTAATATAATTCTTTTCGCCGATGATACTTCACTCATTTTTAAAATAGCTAGAAGAGATACAGATGTTTTACAAATCAATGAAAGTCTGGCTGTTCTCTCGAAATGGTTCTCAGCTAATAATCTCGCACTTAATGCGAATAAGACAAAATGTCTCAAGTTTTCACTACCTAATGTCCCACAAGCTGGACTCAATTTGATACTTGACGGCAAACAAATTGATCTTATTACTGAAACTGTATTTTTGGGTGTAACTGTTGACTCAAAGTTGCAATGGGGCCCTCACATTAGGACTCTTTCAGGTAAATTAAGCTCAACTGCATATGCAGTAAGAAAAATTAGGCACTTGACTGATATAGCGACAGCTCGGTTAGTTTATTTTGCTTATTTCCACAGTATTATGTCTTATTGTATACTGTTGTGGGGATCCGCAGCTGACGTAGATTCAATCTTCATACTACAAAAGAGGGCAATCCGGGCAATTTATAAAATGGGTCCCCGCGAATCCCTTAGAAATGTATTTAAAGAAGTAAATATACTGACTCTGCCTTCTCTTTATATATTAGAAAGCATATTGTATGTACGCAAAAATATAGGACTTTTTAAGATTAGAAGCGATTTCCATACTATAAACACGCGCAACAAACATGAAATTGTTATACCCAAATGGAGATTAGCCAAGACAAACAAGTCATTCCTTGTAAACAGCATACGCTTTTATAACAAGTTGCCAAAGTATGTGACAGATCTTAGCGAGGGAAAATTTAAAACCCATATTAAACGTGTCCTTTTGAAAAAAGCATATTATAAGATTAAGGACTACGTTGAAGATAAGACTGCTTGGCAATGATTCCTTCTGCACATGTGGCTTCCCTGGCTTATTGTGACTGCGTTATTGTATAAAGGTCTATTAACAACCCCACTTTTTTTCGTGTTATTGTTATTTTTTGTTTTTTTTTGTTGTTATTTTTATTTTATTTTACTTGTATATAATTTTTATTTTTATGTCATTTGCTTAATTCATTTGCAGTTCTGTAAAGTTAATTTTTAATGTAAATGTGTGAACACTATAGACTCTGAGATTCATTTCTGATTAGTTATATTACATTTTATTATATCAATTAGTCTATACTGTCCTCTCATACCAAAAATAAATAAAAAATTGTATCTATTATGCAAAGATTGTGAAAATCAAGATATTTTTAAAAGAGTAACCGTGGAGTTTCTTGCCGGTTCTTCTCCATAGGAAACGACCAATTTTGAACCGTGCTAACTTCTGACGTTTTATGAGTGCCCATTTAGGCCTATGTAAAATAAAACAATTTTGATTTTGATTTTGATTTTGAATACAAGGGACTAGCACTACAAATTACAGTACAAACTACAAGTGCTATTTGAGCCCGGCTGACAAAGCAATATTCAAACTTATTAAGTTATTTTCAACAATATTCAAAACTTCCAATTTACTATGTGGATTTTATATTATAAAAGCCACGCTCTGCTTACCAAAATTGTTCAGGACTGCAATAGGCCAGTGCAACGATACTGGTGTGTCCGAACTTGTCCACGGTTCGTGGAGCTTAACGTTGCTCTTCAAAACAAAACTACAGGCTCTCCGGCCGACAAAGCAATCTATAGCCTCTGAGGCTTTATCAATACCTAATATTACCACTAACCTTCTGCGCTGGGTACGCCAACTTCGACCTTCCTAGGTCACGCCCAAGTGTGGTACGTATGTAAATATGAGGTGAGTAATTGAAAGGTGTGATGCAAGTCAAGTGTTCTAGAACGTTCACAAGGCGCCAGTCTCCAGATGGCGCGGTCCAGATCAGCATCACAGCACAACTTATTTCCAACAACTCCGCGTGCCATGCGGTGGCAACCAACCGGCGATAAATCCCAAAATATCCCAGGTTTTTCATCAAATGGGGATTACAAATTCCAATTAATCGTTACTTGCGACCCAATTATCGGTTTCAACACGCGATTGCACACGATATTTCTATTACAATCAAATCAAAGTCCCAAGGGCGGACATTTTTCAACAAGAACCAAGAATCTATCTGTCAAGAAGCAAAAGTTATGTCAAGCCCACAGATAATCCGGGCACGCCGCAATTGCGGCGGTAAGACCCCTCTTTGAGGAGTGGCTAAATCGGCGTCACGGCGTCCTGACCTACCGCATGACGCAGGTCCTCACCGGACACGGAAGTTTCGGGAGGTACCTGTGTCTGATGGGAAAGGAGGAAACGCCTGGGTGTCACCACTGCGAGGGTCGCCCTGAGGACACCGTAGAGCACACGGTGCAAGACTGCCCGGCGATAGGCGGAGACCTCTCGCGCCCGGCATTGGTCGAGGCCATGCTGTGGGGCGAGAGGGAGTGGGAAGCAGTCGCCTCCTTCTGCGAAGCAGTCATGCTTCCGAAGGAGGAGGCGGGCCGTGTGAGGGAGAGGATGGCGTCCTCCCTCCAGCCCAGCCGCAGTGGTAGACGCCCACAGCGTCGGACGTCGGCCGACGATCTCCGGCCACCGTAGGCGCGGGCATGCGGACAGCGAGTAAAGGGCAACTCGCTGTCCGACCATGGACCATGCCCGGGTCGACGGCGCGTCATGTTCCACGCGCGCCTCAAAGAGCGACAGCAATATGACGAGGCCCCCCCATAGAGGGCCGAAGCCTGCCGGGGTCGTGGGACTCATCCCGTTACCGTGACCCCGGTACGTAAAGGGTTATTGAAGGAACACCGTGGATTTTAGTCAGTAAAAGTCTGACAGTCCCTCCCACCCTGCCCGGAGTGGGAGGACTTATTTGATAATTTTACCACGATAAAAAAATAAAAAAAAAGCCCACAGATAATTAATGTTGCCAACCAAAAGGTGCGTTCCATTTCACGTCGGACCGAACATACTAGGTACTAGTTTTTGGCCGCGACTTCGTTCGCGTAGGAAAATTTTCCCGCATAAATCCCGATTCTGTGGGAATATCCTGGAGATAAAGAAAAAATAGCCTATGTGTTATTCCAGGATGTCAACTATCTACTTACCAAATTTTATTGAGATCCGTTCAGTACTTTTTGCATGAAAGAGCAACAAACAGACATCCTCACAAACTTTCGCATTTATTATATTAATACTAGCTTCTGCCCGCGACTTCGTACGCGTGGGAAAGTTTTCCCACGCAAATCCCGATCCCGTGGGAATTTCGGGATAAACAGTAGCCTATGTGTTATTGCAGAATGTCAACTATCTACTTACCAAATTTCATTCAGAACCGTTCAGTAGTTTTGGCATGAAAGAGTTACAAACATCCATCCATCCTCACAAACTTTCGCATTTATAATATTAGTAAGAAAGATAAGAAGTAAGATTATAGTAGAATTATAGTTTAGATGTTTGTTAACTAATAACGCCAAAACAAGGGAACGAATCTGGATGAAATTAGAAATTGAGATAACCTGGAATAACGCATGACTTATTTTGTATCCCGGGATAATGAGCGAAGTTTCCACGTTAAATTAAAAGCTACTTCAACATAAATGTAAATAAAACTAATAAGGAAAATAAAAACCATTACACATCTATATATTTAAGATTTCAAATAACAACTGGCTAACTAGAACCCAAGCCCAACCAACCCACTCATACGTACTAACTATTAATATTAATGATTTCACAGAATAAATTAAAACATGAGTCAAATTTAGATTGTATAGTCATGAGTACAGCAGAACTAAACTATAAATAGTCGATATTCATCACTATCACGTACGCACCAAGGTCGCCATTTTCAAAGTCCAATTAATTAAGTGCCAGCCAAAAATTATTTTGATTGAAAATTGCTTCAGAATTTCAAAGGACTTTTATGAAATGTACAGAATAAATTTCGTCAGAATATGATTAATATTTTGTTTGCCTTTCGGCGAGACATTGGGTATCACATAATGTGAATATAGAATAGTAGACTGTTTGTTTTTTATCAATATGGATATCTCGATCAACTTTTAGATTCATAGTAAGGCGAGCCTTTTTGCATTATATAAACTTCCACGGTTTCATGTACCTAAAGTCTCTAGTGTAACTATTGACGCAAGGCTCTTCTAAACTGCTAAGTGACGACAGGTGTGCTGTTGCCTGCCAGGGTTGCGGAAATGTTCAATAGAGATACCGCGGTGATTGCGCATCATCAATCAAATTATACCAAGGGCAATTTCTTTCATAATTAAATACTTGTGATGAATAACTTAATAAAATAAAAATATTTTTATTAGCCATGTGTTATTCCGATAAGCTATATTAATGTAAAGTTTTAACAAAATCCATCCTTACAATCTTTCGCATTTACAAGATGAATTAAGTAGGTAAGTATAAGATTATTGTCTAGAAACTAAAGTTTCTAGCTGAATCAATCAATCCTTGACATTTTAGTGATGGCGTCTTTAGAAGCATGCCCACTTACAAGCTTAATGAGAAGCGGTAGCACTCACTGAATATGTAATTAGCGGACACTTCTAGCGTACCTAGACTACAAGTACCTGCGTGGTCCGCAGAGAGCCGCCATCGTCCAGTGCGGTCGGGACAGTTCTATTGAAGTAATCGAAATTGGAATGTTATTGCCTCACTTAGTAAGGTACGAACGGTAACGTAAGAACGGTAGGTGAGAGTGTCCTCTCCTATTATGAAGCAGTTTGTGTGGAGGGTGATGGGTACTAACACTAGATAGTAAGCTATGAGGTATAAGTTACTAACACTTTTGGATTCTGTGGTCCGAAATAAAAATGTTTATTGAAGTACTACTAGTTGCTGCCCACAACTTCATTCGCGTGGGAGGATTTCCCGCGTAAATCCTGATCCCGTGGGAATTCCGGGATAAAAATCAACGTATGTATTATTCCAGAATGTCAACTATCTACTTACTAAATTTTATTAAAATCCATCCAGTAGGTCCGGTGATTAGCGTGTACAAACCAGACAGACTTTTTTTGCCGTGTTACCGTTTCTTAACTCACCTCAATTATTATTTTTGCATAAAATTGAAATGTACAGACACACGTTTTTACTGTTTTATTATATGCATGCATTTATTGAAATCTATTTTATTTATTAAAAATATATATAGATCAAATAATCATAAAAAGTGTGTCAATCTTTGTCGTCTTAATATTTGTTAAGATTGATCAATTGATTAAATTTAATAAGGCTTTAACAATTTGGAGCTTACAATTGTAATATTTATATGTACCTGTTATGTAAATAATAATAAAAAGTATATCATAACATATAATATTTTTAATGTATCAACGTTGTTACGCGTATTTCAATCACGACTTTCATTTCTCTTACAGAATATTTTATGAATCGCCATGCTCTCAATTCATTAAATCTATGCTTGCAATAATATGTAGTTCAAATTGCGAAAATCTGACTGTTTATCAGTTACGCTTTCATGGCTATGTAAGCTTGAGCGCTTGCAAAACTTATGTATTCGCTTTGTTTTTGGTCTGAGGAAATACGATCATGTCTCTCAGTTTCTCAAGGATCTCAAGTGGCTCCCTATCCGTCTTCGCAGGAACACTCGAATATTATTCCTACTGTACAACATCCTATTCAACCCTGCATATCCTAGCTACCTGCGCGATCGTTTTTCATTCACTGGTCCTACTGATGCCCTTTGTAGATCCCACCTTAAACTCCATCTCAATTTCCCATCCCATAAAACCCGTTTCTATTCCCACTCCTTCTCCTTTCATGCAATACGAATGTGGAACTCACTTCCCGCTAAAATCCGCGAAGCTAAATCTATTAGTAGGTAATTTTAAAAACCTAGTCAAAGATCATTACCTATCTAACATCCCGTAATTTTATATATTTATTATAGGTATATATTTTAATAGCATCAATATAAATATGTATTTTAACTCTATGTATATATATTTGTTAATTATAGTTTATTTTATTAGCTAAGTATGTTTTATTTATCGTAATTAGTATTTATACACACTGTGTCTATCATCTCCTCTTCAACTCTCCTGTCGCAGTTCTGCTGGAAGAAATTTCTTAGGAAATAAGCAGCACCTTTGTGCTCGTTTGTCTGTTTTTATATGTTTCTTCTTTTGTAAGCGTCATGTGTGTACATAAATAAATAAAACTTGTTGTGATGTTTGGTATGAAGTTAGTAGAAAATAAAGTGTCAAACATACGCTAGCTTACCAACTTGTATATGGCTACATTATAAATTAGATTGTACGTTTGTACGAAACCTTTCCGAACAAAGTGGGGGAAACAGCTAGCTCCTTATACACCCTTCTTCCATTTAACAAGGTCCTTTACATTCATCATCGCCTGCCACCCACCAGCACACAATCTTCAGCAGGTATTCACTTTACTACCAAAAGTGGAACTCCTAAGCGCCACATAAACCAGCGTAATTGTAAAGTAAATCCGAAGTGGAAAGCCGGATAGATCTGGCGATATTTCTTCATTAGAGGGAGGCGTGCGATGAATTTTTTACGCGTTTATACATATGAATGCGCGGCCATCGCTCTCGGTACCAGCAGGATTACTGGCTGATGAGCTCACTAAGCATCCGAATAGGTTTTACGTTGTTATTTGCTTGCGTAGGGGGAAAGGGAGCACTCGTAATTGGAACATGCAGAGCTTTGTGTGCCGGCTGCTAGAATACGACAAACAGAATGGCCGATGCCAAATCGATTTCAAATGCTTTAATTCGTTCTGTTTGAATCAACGTCAATGTGTGTTGATGAAAATAATATAGGTATGTAAGTGAAATGTTATATTCTGGAGAAATACTTTATATATGAGACCACAATTTGTTTATGTTGTAGAACGAGATTTTAAACCGATTTGTGAAGTGTTTAGTGACAACCGTTTCTAAAGATAGAAAAATGTATGAAACGCGTCCGCAAGCCTCGACCTCTCGTGAATAGTTTCAGTTCTGTGGTGGCGCGGAGAACACTGTGATTCAGGAGTCTAATAATGCCTTTGAGTTATGTTTGCAAATAAAAGACACTGTGTTTCCACTTAACGACGCAATAACAGCTTCTGTAAAAATTGTTGATCATTCTATTCAATTTCTTTCTTTTTTCAAACTGAATAACATCATGTAACTCCTCCCGCTCTGCAGGGAGTGTCAGACTTCTACTGACTAAAAATCCACGCTGTTCCTTCAGAAGCCCTTTCGTTCCGGAAGCCACATATGATATATAAGGCTGTTGATTCAGAGTCTAACGGTTTATACGTCAATGGTTAATTCGATTGCAAAAAATAAATATTAGGCATTATCAAATCAAATCAATTATTCAAATTGTCTTACAACTAGATGTACACTTACAGTCTTGCTTAGCTTAATGTAATTAAATACATGTACCTAAACTAGGTAAACCTGTATTTTTTTTAATAAACTCTATTTTTTTCTATCCATCGTCTAATATGTACCGCGCATAAATTGGCAAAATAGTCATTCACTCCGCTCGTAACTCTGAACTGTTAATATCAAAATACTGGCTATCCGTTGTTAAAAGACGAGACTGACACTGAGACTAAAATTACAAACACACCGTCACCACAATTATGGGACCAATACAAAGCTGGGTTATTTGACAAAATGCAGCTCACCCAGCTAGCTTACTTTACAGGAAATAGTTTGATAAATCTATACTAATATGTATTGTAAACAGTTTGTATATAAGGGGTTATCTCCGGAGCTTATGATCCAATTTAAAGAAATATTTCATTGGTAGTAAGATCCATTCTTTGTGAGTGCATATTCGGTTATGAATTAATTCTAAAAACATGAAGTCATGGGTTAAGAGTTAGTAGGTAATATGTTGTGTGTTTATACGTAAACGCTTCAAGAATAATATGACGAGTTCGTTACAGATCACGCCGCCGCACGGTGGGCTGAAAATCGGCTTTCATAGACTTAGGCATTTTATTTTGCAAGTGCGAGTTTTTTTGACGGATATCACTTCTATTAGTTATAACAATATACAAAAATGACACCAGAATTGATTCTGCACAGAAACGAAGGAATTATAATTTTTTTACGAAAATTTTGTATGGAGCTAGTATGAAAAATCAAAATATCTCTAAAACGGCAGCGATAACCGTAATATCCTTATAGGGGGTTATAGTACTAATTATTTATGATTTTTTGACATACGTTACATAATGGTAGTAGATGCCTTTTTTTTTAAAAAATCGTCATAATATTTTTATTTATTTTTACATATTTAAACGTTCCTTTTAGTGTTTAAGTTGAAGAATTCAGAGCTTTAACAACTCTTATCATAAAATAGCATCACCCCTATAGACCTGAAGGACTAGACAGAGGTGTGTAGTGTCTTGTTGATCTTGTAAGATTTCCAACAATACCAAATAGTTGAATATCAGTGTCAAAGTGCCCATGCTGTCGCTTCTTTTTGAAAGATAGGGGAATGAAATTTTTAATTGATCATACCCTAAAAGTATGATTACAACATAACCGGACACATAATAATAATAATATCCTTATAGGGGATTATAGTACTAACATTATTTATTTTAACATATGAAACTGTTCAAAACGATCCATGAACTGTGTCAAAGTTAAGAACATCGTTAGGAAGCATGCTTTTTCCCCAAATATTAAGAATATGTGAAAAAAAAAAGACTGTATATAAACTTTTTATTGATAGGTAATTTAAATAGAACAGAAGTAACAAAAATAATATCTAATAAATTCAATTATACAAAATACATTTTTGAAACTATAATTTATGAAATTATTAACTAAACATATTGGTACAATAAACTAACATAAATAACAAAAGAACATAAAGAAAAATAATTAAATTTTACAAATTTTCTTTACAACTTTCGTTGTCGGACTCCAATTCCGAGTCAGAATCCAGATCGGATATACCTACAAACTCGAACTCAGTTTCCGGAAACTGTATTAGGTCGAGAGTTTCAGCAAAAAAGGTTGTCTTCCTTTTGGCATCTAACTTCGGCCTTTGTGCACTTAGAAAAGGATCCGAAGAAACAACAAGCATATTTAGGATATCTTGATTAGAATCTTGCCTGCTTCTTTTCCGCGAATGATGTTCCCGGAACCTCCTAAAATCTTTGTTTCGAGACTCTGAGGCTTCTTCCGAGAGAGTACCAATCGGGACAATATCATTTTTTTCGATTATGTCAGCTCCGTGTATTAATAGTTTATGTACGGTTGATGACATGTAGTACCAGTCGTATAATTCCACGTACTTTTCTGCTGTTTTGCGAGCAAAATCTTTAAATTTGATGAAATCGATCTTCTCACCAGATGTTATTGCTTGCAAAATAACAGCAAATCTTTTTATCAGGTTTTGATCCAACCCAGTAATAGCTGCAGTTTTATTGGGAAACTCGAAAAACTTCCTTGCGGTATTCCCGTCATTGGTAGTTCCCGAGCCTTGTTTTACTATATCAATTAACAGATTGAGCTCCTCTTTAAATTTATTTTGAATGTTTTTTTTTTCTGTTTTGTAACATATCTTTATGCTCATTACTTCTTGCTGCCCACTGTTTGAAGTCAAGTCTGTACGCAATGTGTAACAGACATTCCATGCAATTTATACGGGCATGTAGGGATGATAGGCCAAATTCATATATGTCAGAACACACAGTTTTTGATGTTACAGCATCTAAGTGGTTCATTTCTGTTGGTTTTGCTAAGCACAGGTAGCATGATGCATTTGATCTAGCTTCAGAAAGGTACGTGCAGACTTTTGCGTCGATCATTGTCATCATTAGTTTATGAGTCACCCTGTTACTATTAATGCACTCTGTGGGGTTAAGGGCCTCAATTTCCTCATCCATTTTTCTTTTGTTATCAATGACAACTGCATGGCTTTCTTTTACAAAAGTGAACTGAACCGGACGACAATAAAAAGTTGAGCATGGTTTCGGGTTTGTCCATATAGTATTATCTCCATCTGTCAGTTTCAGTGGCACCAAGGAGGTCATGAAAATGCTTGAATCATCATGCTCGCCGTCCATTTTCTGCTTGTATCGGCTTTGATTGGAAGCACCATCAAATCCCCACTTCGATATCAGCTTTAACTGCTTATTTTCCACATTATCAGAAAGACTTTGAAGAATCCGCTTCACCGTGATGTCAAGTAAAGCTTGAAGTGTAATTCTAGCTGATGAATCCGTAACTGATACTGATTGATTAGGAGGGTAGCATGCAAGCTTAGTTTGTTGCAGTTTATAGTAGGATGGGTAAATATCCTTAGCACCTTCCCGAATGGCAGTCTCTCGCAACGTAATATATTGCCACTTTGAAAGCTTAAGTGAAAGAAGCAATCCAAGTGCTTTCTCTGGTGTAAATATTACTGTTTTCTTAATGCTTTCCTTGATTTTAACGGCAGCTTCTGGATTTTTGATCATATAATTGATTACAGATGCGATATCTTCATAACCTTCTTCTTTTAAACGTGCTGCAGCTGCATATGCCAATTCACAGGAATCCTCGCCTATGTGCTCACTAGATCTTCTCTTTTTCTGTTTGCTTCCCAGATCTTTGAATGGTTTTCGGGACCTTTTTGTCATTGTTCCAACAGTCGATGATGTCGAAGGTTCTGGAGAGACTGAGCGTGCTCTTGGTATCTCATCAACAGTTGGTTCTTGATTTATTAAAGTTTGCACGCAACTCGGCCAATCAATATTTGCTTGCAACCACTCTCCGTACGTATTTCTAAACTTATCAAAGAATCGTTTAGATTTCTGCCACCTGTTTAAAGCAGCTCGCGTGAATCTCCGGCAAAATTCTTTGAGAGTTACTTGATCTTCGGCAGAAAGGCAATCGCCTATGCGGGACACAATTGTACTAAACAATACTTCATGATTAAATGAAGGACACTCACTTTTTAGAAGAACAAACAAATCTAAGTTGGTGATTAAACTTTCCATTCTAAGATTTTGTAGTCGCAAAGCAAATAGTTTTAGTGTTAGCAGTTACACGGTTGTGAACAATCTAAATTATGGAACAAAATTATAGCCCTTTTATTGTATAAAGTCAATAATTAGTTAACTACCCTCATTAAAGTTATAAAAGATATGATAATAAAAATTTATAATCGTCAAAAACATTTCGTAGAACTCATAGTAGAACTAATCAACATTAGCAAATCACATTAGCTCACTAATTATAAAAAGGTGAATGCAGTTCTTAGTTGGTATTGTTGCGAGATATTTCAAATCATTTAATCACTTAATAGGCTCATTAGAATCAGAAGACTACAACCATCATTCTAATTACTTAATTACTTGTCATCAGACTCATTAGATGACTACACAATATGTTATTTTGTATTTTGAACGTATGCAAGGTTTTAAAATTCCTTTTGTGTCGATATTATTATGTGTCCGGTTATGTTGTAATCATACTTTTAGGGTATGATCAATTAACAATTTCATTCCCCTATCTTTCTAAAAGAAGCGACAGCATGGGCACTTTGACACTGATATTCAACTATTTGGTATTGTTGGAAATCTTACAAGATCAACAAGATACTACACACCTCTGTCTAGTCCTTCAGGTCTATAGGGGTGATGCTATTTTATGTTAAGAGTTGTTAAAGCTCTGAATTCTTCAACTTAAACACTAAAAGGAACGTTTAATACGTAAAAATAAATAAAAATACTTTGACGATTTAAAAAAAAAAAGGCATCTACAACCATTATGTAACGTATGTCAAAAAATCATAAATAATTAGTACTAAAACCTCCTATAAGGATATTACGGTTATCGCTGCCGTTTCAGAGATATTTCGATTTTTCATACTAGCTCCATACAAAATTTTCGTAAAAAAATTATAATTCCTTCGTTTTTGTGCAGAATCAATTCTGGTGTCATTTTTGTATATTGTTATAACAAATAGAAGTGATATCCGGCACCAAAACTGGCACTTGCAAAATAAAATGCCTAAGTCTATGAAAGCCGTTTTTCAGCCCCCAGTTTTTAAGAGTTAGAGTTTACTTTACAAACCAATTTGTAGTTACCGAGTGGTGTATCATAATATAAAGTTTCTAGACATAACAATTATAAGCGATTTACTTGTAAGCGCTCAATTTGATCGAACTTTGTATTTATGTAATATAAAGTCTGCTTATTTTTTGTAAAGTAGGTACTTACTTAAAAATTAAAATATTTCTATGTATGATAAAATTGTTGTAAAACATCAAAGAGTGAATGCAGCTATTGTGATTAAAACGAAACGCAGGGAATGATATGCGAAAGTATATGTATGAGTGAGAAACAGGATAGACTGACAGTTCACGACGGACGACTTTATGGTGTAACGCTGATCGGTGAAACTAGCTGTTAAATTATAAAATAAATAGTTGTTCAAGTCTAATTATTTCGTTTATTTTGCTATACAATCCCACATTTATGTTTATTCTATCTCTGATGGCAACATACAAACTGCCGTATACAATACTACTACTCAAGTTCAATTCCTGCGTGAGCTGCTATTGTTTTACAGTTCACTATCACGAGCAAGCGGCTGTCGAGTGTAGGACTCAGTGCTCCTAGTGCCCGCCGTCAGCTTTATCTAGTTTCTCATAATTCCCTGCAGTTTCTAGAAACGTAAAATGAACATTTCTATAAAGATTGCATAGTTGAATGATCCATTGTTTTACTGTAACAGTTTTCAGATCTTACGCGCTAGTTTTAGTTTCATTTATCTACACTTAAACTAATGGTTAGAGAGAGACCAGAGGTTTTGGACAAAGCTCCATTCTAACAGCGAATGTGATTATCAAAATGTTGACATTGTCTGTATTAGTTTGTTAATATTCGTTTTGACAGGTGACATTCGTAAGCGGTAGTGACGAAGGTGACTTCGTCACTACCGCTTACGAATGTCACTTGTCTAGAGTCTCGAGAGCAACTTAACATGCCTAATGATTATGAATACGTAAGTTATAAATTAACTGTTAACTTTATCCCAGAACATAGAATGAAAAAGTATAGGCACCTACATTCTTCATATTACGTATTATTGTGGTTGTTCAGTATACGTATAAGTTTATCATGTTTGTGTTTAATACAAACTAATCCAATTTAGAGAGGATCCCTGACCGTCGGCTACTACAACAAGTAACACTCCGGCACTTCACTAACACTACCAAAACACACTAAGGAATCCCGATAGATTATAAATTAACCAATTTAAATATAAATTTCATCGCATCTCATGTTTAACGACTTTAGATATTAATGAAATGAAAAGATATTTTATTTTCATATTGGTTAAATAGCCCGTTATAATTTGCATGTCTTTTGCCGTTTTAACTAAAACTAGATTAGGCCTGTGTTTCGTAACTCCATAACAAACTCAAAGACTTCCACTTCCACACAACACCAAGACGTGTATTCTGAAACGACTATGGTCGATTCAGAATCCACAATATACCTTTTTGTTTATAGTTGATAGGTTTGCGTTTGACCACCATCTCACTTGATGTTAAGCGAGGATGTGGTCGAAGATGGAGCACGATTGCCTAGAAGTAACCTATTCTCTCATGACTTAAAGACTCCCAGGTTATAGCTGCACCTAAAACAAACTGTGCAGAAATATTTTTGTATTCGGGATAGAGGCATCTGTTTGTGGGTAAAGTTTGTGTGGTGCCGGCATCATGCTGAGATGCAAGTGCGCCGGTCCGACGCGGCGCCGTGTCTATCCGAAAATAATCCGTGACGTACAAAGCGTGCAGTAAACGGTTCGCAAACATTTATATATTCAGCCTATAATCTGGAATAGGGCGTAATCCAGTACGCGGGCGTAGTACGGGTTGACAGAGTCGCATGTTTTCGAACGTTTGGTGCTAACACATGCTGGATTCATGACAATATTTTTCCGTCATTGATTTGAGAGCAGAGGCGATGATGTAAATTACTCAAGTAATGTGCCTGACAGAGTTCGAAGACACAACCCACAATGTTATGTTGGGCCCGTAACCACTGTGCCACTACTGCTAAATCGTTTACTTTGTAAAAACATGATCTAATTGTAAGATTTATTCTTAGTTCAACCTTTGAGAATAAGGTCAGCTGCGATATTTTTAGCGAGAGTGATGAAAGGTCAAAGGACATTCATTCATGGCTCAAAGAGCAATCACACATTTCTAGTGAACCGAATATAAAATAATAGAAATAGAATCCAAGTACAGACATAGAACAACTACAATAGAATCTTTCAACATCAAGATAATGACAGAAATTATGAGCATGTCCGATCGAAAAAGTTACCAACTCAGCACTTACCAGGCGAATGACACCTAGCGCTGGTTTTCAGTTGGCACCCAGCTGTGACATACGGACGACTATGACATATTCTGATTAGTGAGATGTTTATGTGTATGTACACCCGACTATTATGCACATAGAAGATAAATATTGTAATGTAAAAAGGTAGGTAAAGTAGAGGAAGCTGTAAACTTTTCAGTATCTGCCCCACCTACTCCCACGCGAGTACAGTGCTAGAACACACCGTATGTACTTATCTGTTACCTCGCTAGCTGCTCACGCTCCTGAACAGCTCGATTCAACAGCTCATTCGCATATGCAGGGCTCCCCAACTTCACTTACACAAATAGCTTTTTGAATTTCAAAAAAGGTTTTTCGAATTCCTATACAATTTGCCCAATTTAGTTCAGTTTATGCGAGTGGCTCGTTCGGTATTTATCCTCAATTACGGCATAGTTGAGTATATTCCGAGGAATAAGCGCCGCTAAATGGTTGGCTGTAATATTTTACATTGATACCTACGTGAAATATGTGAATCTATTAATTTTTTGGCAGGCTTCCAAATACAAATGTTTTAACATAATTACGTTTAAAAAACGATCTATTAATGTAACCATACTGTTACCTACAAAGTCATTCATGTAATCCAATTTTCCATCTTAAGACGTACCTACGTATGACAATTTTAAAACTTAATCCAATATACAATCAATAAAAAGAATACAAGTGGATCCTACAAAGAAACTATTGCTTATGTAAATCTGACGTCGTGGACCTAAGTTTACTCGTATCATGTGATTGTGAGCGTGAGCATGCGGCCGCTCCTGTCGGTATCCTGACACATTGTCCCACAGCGGCGGCGGTGAATGTAAAGTTGAAACAATCGCTTTACGTCACATTACGTTCACGTTAACGTTGTTCGTTACGTGCTGATGGCTGCACAAAGTACCCAGACCATCCATCCCCGGTTTCACCTCACACTTGTTATGGTGATACTGTTACTAAGTACAGACAAAAGTAGAAAACTAGAATATAGTGGAAATATCAGCCCAAGTACAGTAAAAGAATTTATAAGTTGACTTTATGTTGCTACTTATGGACACTATTCTTAGAAACATAAATCAGTAAGTAAGTGTCTAGCAACAGAGGGAAATTGTATCCCCTTTTAAAAACGATTTTCAGTTATCTATTTATAAGGTTGCCCTTAGCGCGCTCTCAGCTGGAATAAATATTCCCAGGATAATGTTTTTGAGTATCATTATCACGTCGCGCGTCAAGGTATAACAAGTTAAACTATGTGGAGACATATTTATATATTCTGACGACGTATTCCCAATTAAGTGAGTTTGTTACTAAAAATTGAATTGTAAATTAACTTGAGGATGAATAGTTGAATCGTTAAGCTCCTTAAGTTCTTGTACTTGAGTTATTAAGTGACAAAAGCATGTGCTATTTGGACAGGTCCACTCAAATCTGTGTGCTTATTTTCTCAAAAGACTACTACAGATATAAACCTACATGAATGTCATATGAATTTATCAGTACCGATTCTATAGACTTTAACGTTGATGTCTGTGTTTGTTTCGGTATTTTTCTCAGAGTTGTCAGTTAGGAAGCATCAGCTTTATCTAGTTTAACTAAAACCGACAAAAAAATAAAGAATAGATTATCCTTATTTTGTCCTTCTTTTTTTGTTATGGTTTACAATATAGAGTATATGTATCTATCTATAAGAGAATAGAATACAATAGTTTATTTAAAATCAATTTGCAAAATTAAATATGTATAATTTCATTTGAATATCAGTTAGCAGCATGAGAGCACCGCCTTGAGCAAGTTAGTAGATCGTTACTAGCAGGTACAGGTCTACGACAACACAGCTGTAGGCAGAGTGCCTAGTGTGCGTGTGTCGTAACACGCACACTCAACCAAGTACCGAACAACCCTTTTAAAACACAGTAAACGATAACGAGAGTACACGATACACGACACGTCATGTCGTAAACGATAACGACGCGCCATTAAAATGTCTGGGAAATTAAGGGACTCTACAGTCTCATAAAAATTGGACCGTAGATAAGGTTTATGTATTATTAACGTAACGTTTCGCGGGACATTATGAATTACCCCATTACTCATGGAGAGATACAGAGTTAAACCAGAAAAATTAATCCTTCGGTGATGTTAATGTTTTGATATTCACGTTACACAACTGAGACAACTTGACAAACGTAAAGCTTGTACTTTATCTTGAGTTCTTGAACATTTTCTTGTGCAACGTGTAACAAAAATTAGGTATAACTGAGCATTCGCTAAGTAGAATATAATGTAAAACAACAGCAATGCAGAACAAACGAACGAACGAACCACACTTCATTACACATAACATTACACACTTTACTCCCTCCCACACACCCACAAATTTCTTTACGTCAATATAGGACCTACAATAATACGTATAAAATCGTATATAATTAGAGAAAAATGTGATAAAGGTATCCTAGTGTGTGGTTCAGTGCTTTAAGTTTTATTTATGAAATTGTTATGTTGATACTTACGATGCCACATATTCCTAAGAAAATGACTAACACCGCGCTGTGTGGTGCACCGTGAGATTCGCCTTGTCAGCATTCCGATAGCGTGGGACCGAAGACTGTTCAATAGCAGTGATTAATGTGAATTTTGTGTTCAGTGCTTCACTCTTGTTTCTCACATCGAACAATTGTCACGAAACTTAGTTTTAGCGACTTAAATGTAATTTTTATATTAATTAAATTTAATTAAGTAAATTGTGTCGGTCTTATTTGCATCCTCGACTGCAGCCCAACGTAATTAAATTATTGTGAAGTTAGATATAAATAAATAATAATAAATATTCTAGACTATATTTTCCAAATTGAGGAGCTCGTGACTAAAACAGCAGCACGGGTAGATCTTCAAGGTTAAGCAACAATTGCCGGGATTTGTCCGAGGATGGCATCTTCACATATTGAGATACTTTCGTGCCTTGGGAAGCACGTCAAGCCATTGCTCGCGGCTGTCACTTGTACATCCTTGACAGTCGGCACTGCTAGTCAGAAGCCTACAAATCTGCCACTGGTTTGGCCGAGGGGTATTGTGTTAGCTACTGGGTTGTGGAGCAATCGCTTCATGTGGAACAGTACTCAGCTGCAACCGGTTAGACGGTAGGCTGACCCCGACATAGTTGAGAAAAGGCTAAGCTTTTTTTTTTTTTTTTTTTTTTTTTTTTTTTTTTTTTTTTTTTTTTTGTAGATCAGCACACTAAGGCTGTGAGTCTACTTAACCGGACTTTTAAAAGGCTAAGCATATGATATGAATAGAACAAGACAAGCTGTGAGCCCAGTCCCACTAGCTCTGCTCTCCACGCGGCAGACAACACTGAGCACTTAGATACCTGTAGCCGACCAATACGCTAGTTAGCTACGGGCTACGGCGTAGCTAATAACCGTAGCCGCCTGCTACGAGGCTACGCCGCTGGCCGGGATCAAGCCATAATCACTAATGATCTAGGTTATTGAAATAAACACGCAAATTGTAGCCTGCATGGACCACTATACTGTTATATAGCTATACAACTGAAGAGCGTACCCAGACTAAACGTAAACATAAATCACCTTTTTTGATAATTCTACAAATACTCCCGAGACAACAAAAGCCGATCAAAGCCGATTTAAATCGTACGCCTAATAGCTCGAACAAAAAGGCACAATACATACATATCGAAATGCTATTGTATTTTTGGATTTGATAAAAAGTTCGGGACTCAAACACCGCTTTGATTTAAACGACAATTCGTTGGAAAATAATATGGGTATTGCGTATATTGTGAATATTTTATACAGCTAGCATGTAAAAGGCCGGTCCCAGGTGAAAAGTAGGGAATACAAACAGGCGAGTACAGTCGCACACAGTGGAGCGCGGTTGGCCGCAGGTACAATCACGCACAAAGCTGTACGCCGGAAAAGTAACACATTGACTACTTTCTTCCGTTTTTTCATATTCAATTCTAAATTAACATACATTTTACGATATTGTATGTAATCTCTCAAGTCATTTACTGCGGGTTTTGTTGACTATTATTGCAGATAATAAATTAAATAGAGATAGGTACTCATATGTTGTCAAAGTTCTTCAGGAGTTATGAATATAAATGAGGAACTACTATATCTACTACTGCAGCTATCGACAGTGTTCTTCAAATTAATTTTTAGATACTTAAAATGCTCTCTTCTGTTCTCGCACACGAGTGCCAAGCTGAATCAAGTGGTTCTACTAATCAAGATAAAATGTATAGACTAACTGTGCTTCTTTAATATACCGTTTTCTTAATTTACTTTTTTTTTAATTTCTGCCGTAAAACAAATTTTTCGAAGTAAACGGAAATCATTAAAGAGGTAAGTCAGGTGATCGTGGTAGGTAGTCATGGATATGTGCAGGAACCGTGCGCCACTAACTCGCCCAGTGGGAGACCCACAAGGATTTTAATAATTTTGCGCACTTTTAGAATTTAACTTGTAACACAGGGCCCAGTCATAGTGGTCGTCTGCGCTATCGGCGCGTACGTACCATATACAATCTTCAGTGTTTCAGTTGTCAATGAAATCCACAGTATTTCTTTTGTCAGGATTCTGTCTTCCAAAACCATATTTTTGCTTTTACAACGGAGGTTTAAAGAGCGGCTGGATCAATAAAATCACCTTCATGAGTAAATAACTATTAGATTAATGCAGTTGCCGCCCTTATTATATCAAGCGCTAGTAAACTTTAATTAATTAAGCGTCAAATATATAAGCAGTTATTTTAAAAGTCTACAATGAAAATCCTTTCCAGACACGGATACTTAATCATAGTAGGTACGTAACTTGTTTTTCGCCATAAATATTTGAACAATTTCTCTGTACTAGGTATTTATTGTTTTACTTGCGAATGAATTATAGTCAAAACAATTGACTTTTATAAAATAATATTTTTTTAAACTATGCCCAAATATGGTTTTACATTTAATAATTTTCGGGTTAACCTTTTTTTAAGGATGCCAAAACATCCAAAGACTACCTTCCGACCTGGACGAAGTGGCCCTCTCGCTTCGTATTCGTATTTCAGATTTTTATCATCCTCAATGATTTTTACTGACTAAAACCCATCCGTATTCTTCATGTATGTTCCGAAGCCGCGGTAACTCTCTCGAACAATTCCACAACGCGGGTTCATCTACGCACGTAATTTTTCAATTTGTTTTTTTTATTTTTATGGATGAACCCGTTCTTAACATTTGTCAAACTTGATATTAAACAATTGATGAAGTCTACGATGGAACGAAGGTTCACTCTTGTTTTAAAGGCGGTTGTTTCCATGTTCCAAACATGTCACCATGTTTGTAGTTAACTTCAATTTATTCGCCAATACTTGTCACACCCAGCGTAATTTACCGGTTCCACAATGGGCTACTTGTGCGTATTTCAAGGGAAATATTTTCAATAAAGCCGCTTTATTTCCGGCCGGAAATACGAACGGGTCTCGCGGAATTCATTGTGACTTGCTCAAATACGAGAAATGAAGATTAAATACGCAGTCAATGTGTTTGTCATTATAAACATTGATTGTGAATTAATCGTATGATTGTCAGAAACAGGGAAGTACGAAATATACGCAAAGGTACCAACGATGCACTTTTTTATTGATGATTAAGCATGCTTACCTAGAAGTGTGTTTAAATGGTCTTTAAGTCAAGAGTGAATAGGTTAATTCACTTTTGTAATAATATACTTTATGTGTTGATCCAGCAAAGCACATACAAAGCCAGTGCGACAGATGACAATATATTCCGATAAGGAGACGATGAGCATCCCGTATTATTGACATTTCACTAACAAGCGATCCGCACCACGATTAGTCCGAGAGCTAGTCTCAGGCATGCGGGTAATTACTGCTTCATTACGAGAAAATTTCTTTCTATTCTATTTATTTCCACGTATTTAACAAGGCTTCTTTTAGACATGGAATTATTGCGACATATGTGTAAGAGAAAACGTTTTCTAGTAGACGTTATGTTACTATCGTTACTTGGGTTAAAAATATTTAATTTCTCAAAAAAAAGAAGTCCTTAAGTATAGTTCTTCTTATCTGCTATCCTTATAGATTCAGAAAATTAAATAAGAGGTGATAAGAGAAGTCATCATCGTCTGCTTAGTGTTGTTCCCAGCTATGTCGGTGCCGGCTGTCAGTCTGACCTCGACTGAGCCACTGCCTGTCTGACCTGCACAACCCAGAATCTTCTGACTATCCGTGACGACTGCCACAGATGTCCCTATGAGGACACGGCGGTATGACACCACTAACTTCCAAACTCTGGGCTGCTGAGACATGTCTTATAGACAAACACAATAGTACATTTTGCCTGACCCGGGAATCGACACCTAGACCTCACGCTCAGCAGTCGCGCTTGTACCACTACACCCACGAGGCAGTAGCCCATACATAAAAAGTATCCCTTATTAAATAAATGTGCCACAGGTTTTAACTAATATTTCCTATAGACGTAGTCTTGAAAGCCACGCCTCCACAACAAGGTGTGATGATTGGCGGATAGTCTTCAATCCACCTGATGGCTTCATAGAACCGGCTGAGAGCCTTCTTCCTGGGCACATGTCACCGTGGCCGGCTTGGAAATGCCTTAACAGACTGCGAACCCAACTCGGACATAGTAAAGATAATCTCTACAAATGTGGATTTAAAGACACAGATCAGATCTCAGATGTATATGCGGCGCGACCCGTAGAAAACGCCACCTTCTATCTTACTCCGCATGCTGTCACCTCCACTCTTGATAATCTTATGTATGCATCAACGAGCTAGATCTAATTTTAGTTAAAATATCGCTATCATAAGTGTCGCTGAACGACCATGTAAGTAATCAGTATCACTCACTGGAATTACGTACAAGAGCACAAATAAATAAGCGTATTTATTTCACCAGAGAATATAGTACCACACAGGGGAACTATCGTAATTTAAATCTTATTGGAACCCGGCATTCATAAGTAAATATGTACATAAATATTGGATTTTTTTAAAGAAAACTGGCATTGTGGTTAGAATTCACATTACTTACTAGCAATCTTGTTCACCCTTCCAACTAAACTAAATAAGCTTGTATCTTGAGTGGTTTCATAGCAATAGTGTAATGGGTGGGGTTCGAACCGCGATCTCTCGATCACAAGTCCGACACCTAAGCCATTATGCTATTGACACTTTCAGGAACACTCCTAGCAGTTGTTTCTATATTATTATCATTTATTTCTGTTATAAATCCAAACAATCAATAATTTCCTATAATTACATCTATGTAACGATTTAATTATAGGAAATTATTGATTGTTTTTTTTTTTATTAAAAATAGGTTCGCGTTTGACCACCATCTCACCTGATGGTAAGTGATGATATGGTCGAAGATGGAGCACACTTACCTAAAAGTAACCTATTCACTCTTGACTTAAAGACCCCTAGGTTATAGCTATCGGGAAACACAGACTTCGGTAAGGAATTCCACTCCTTAGCCGTACGCACAATGAAGGTATTCCCAAAATGTTTTGTGCGTATGGATGGGATGTCCACCATGTAACGATGGCGCTTCGCCGTTTGTCTCGTAGTCCGATGATGGAACGGGCTTGACGGAATTAGGCTGTGTAATTCCATTGCACACTCACCGACATTTAACCGATAGAATACCGATAGACTTGCAACTCGTCTTGTTTGTTTGTCTTGTTTGGATTTATAACAGAAATAAATAAAAATAATATAGAAACAACTGCTATCAGTGTAACTATCTAAGAACTAGAATTTTACTACTCAGAGTCAAATCGAGATACACACACAACACGATTTTCCAGTGGACAGTACGTTCAACCGACAGCAAATAGATTTATTTATAATAATAGTTTCCGCCTGCAGCTTCGCTCGCGTGTAATGTTCTGCATCAGGTGTTCCAGTTTCCGAAACCAATTATAGTCTGTATGTTGCCCAGACCTAATAGCTGTACCTATAACATAAAAAAGTCCGGTAGTTCCGGAGATTAGCGTGTACACACAGACATACTTCTTATTTTAAATTCTTGCCCTAATACTGTTTCTAAACCCCCCTCAGTTATTTTCTTTATAAATATATTCAAAGTACAGACTTTTTTACTATTTTATTATAATAAGTTTTAATTAGATTTAACCTTTCCATTCGCTTCATTGTTACACACATAACTGTCTGAAAAAAACATACTAAGCATATAACTGAAATAATGATATTTATTTTACAAATAGGTAGAAAGTACAGACTTTTTTACTATTTTATTATAATAAGTTTTAATTAGATTTAACCTTTCCATTCGCTTCATTTTTACACACATAACTGTCTGAAAAAAAAAACATACTAAGCATATAACTGAAATAATGATATTTATTTTACAAATAGGTTATAAATAACACTCACACGTAATTTTTTTCGTAATTAGAAACTAGATGAGGACAGTGTGTGAGGCCACTGGGTGAGGAGTAAAAACAAACGCGGCTGAGTACCAAAAGGTTTAATATGTCGGCCTGCACTATACCTGCTGGCCTCGTGGAGGACAGAGTTTCAATAGCACTCGGGGTCTAGTTGTACTGGTTTTTACGCCATTGACGTGGCGTTCACTGAAGCGGGCTCTAGTTGTGGTCACAGTTGTGGCGGCCGGCGGTTACAGCTGATAACGTTGTACGGCAGACCTCGGTCTGGCTCTCAAGGTGCCAGGACACTGACGCGGGACCAACCCGCTGCCGTTCTCAAAATCTTAATATATCGACCGCTACCAAAGCTCGGCACACAAGCCCGAGGGAGATATTACTTAGTATTACGGGGAATTTAGATTTCTGCGACATTGTTGGCTCTCTGTTAATTGTAAGGTATACTAAGAATAACAGACTTTAATATTATCTGTGGAAATTATATTCACATTGTTATGTTGTGTTTAATTATTAGCTAGACGACGGCATAATTGTCAATAATGAATGGTCGTCTAGAAATTATAATTCGACCATGATTTTTAAATGTTATTAAAGTTTTATTGCCAAGGAGTAATTTGTTATAAGTATATGCAGTGAGCTGTATTTCAGTAAGACTAATACGTAAAGCACAGTTATCTTTTACACAAATATTTATAATAAATAAACTATGACAATGAAATTCAGTTCAATAAGATTATAGACAAATAATGAAGACAAATCTCTTCCCAGTTTATTTATGCACTTTAAAGAAATGAAACAAATTCCCTGCCAGAGTCTGTGTTTCCCGATAGCTATAACCTAGGGGTTTTTAAGTCAAGAGTGAAATAGTGGTCAAACGCGAGCCCATTATCAATAAAAAAAAATGAGTATATAATGTGTATCTTCGTATGCCAAACGCACAGTAGTATTAATAATTAAAAAATATTAATAATGTAGTGACTACTTAATTCATTATCATATAAAAATAATAACTTTCTGCACTCGTTCTCTATACAAACTTTAACTTTGCCAAAGTTTATTTTATTTGGCAGATAGATTAGATATGATTTCAGGCTAATAAGGCAGAAACTTTGTTAATACTAGATAGTAAATTAAGTTTCTTTCACGAGTCGCGATTGTCATGACTGGTCAATGTGGCGACGCTTAAAGGAATATTTTCAGAAGCGTAACGTATACTGATACAGACGTGGACGACGTCGCATCAAGCCTTAAGTTCAATCACACATGAGAGGCTCATTCACTCAATATATAAAAGCGCGGTGGGATTGAGAAGCATATAGATTTGCAAAATCGACTTGTTATTAATCATCTGACGTTACCTACGTCTGCGGGACTCGCATTTAATGAGGCCTCGTGAGGGTACTCAAGTATGGAGGGAAAGGCCGTGGCCTATTTCGTCCACGCCCAGTAACGCCACTGAATAAATAAAATACATAACTTGTTTTCTGTCACTAATAAATATATTCAAACTTTAATTAAAGTAAATTGGCACATTCAAATCTATACTAATGTTATAAAGCGGAAATGTTTGTTTGTTTAAATGCGCTAATCTTGGAAAGTACTGAGTGGATTTGGATGATATTTTAGTATGCTATATTTTACCCAGCTACAAAAAAGGAGGTTTATGTTTTTGTCGTGACAAAGTTCACGAGATCCAAGAACAGCGCGACTTCTAGTGTGTTAATAGAAAGCTACTGATGCTGTCTCCCAAACTAAGGTAGAACTTGTGTTATAAGAAGCTCAATAGCAAATATCTTCTGTCTGTAACGTCTAGTATATGTAGTGACTCTTACTGTACCTGTGTCCGCGTCAGGACTATGACGGAGTCGGGCTCAGGTCCGCCGCCTAGAGGCACCTCGCACGAGATCTTCACTCCCTGGAACAAACATGATATCACTCATTTACAGGATCTTCATGTCACAGCAGAGAGCGTAACTTCTATAGTACAACACTGTGCTTATGTACCGTGTTTACTACATGTGCTGACCGAACAAGGAATAAATACAAGATATTATTTCAAAAGAAAGTTTATATTTGTTTATCTTACGCAAAACTTAGGAAGAACGTGGGAATAATACCTATGTAAAATTTGAAAACGCACAACGCGCGATCCGCTTCTGAAAAACGCTCCATAGTGAAAAGCTCTTAAAAGCCAGGCTACCAATTGACATATCTTTCGCACCAAGTTGCTGCATTTATGCAGTAAGCTAGACAAATATAAACGTTCTATTGAGACACCCTGTAGTATTACTTAATGTGATCAATTTTCTTCTGAACTATGAAAATATCAACTCGTATTCCTGAAATTATCTGTTTTAATATACAATATAAAAAACCCAATCGTGATATTAAAGGAGAGTAAACAGAAACTTAATGATAAAAAAACGGGTGACCGCTTCAGTAGCTTTGAAGATAATTTCAAAAGTAATTATTGGTGAGTTCTCATGAAAAAGTAGTCCTTTGTGATTTTCCTGTATATAAAATAAAAATTGGTAAAATTTGTTTCTAAGTTTGTATGTAGGAGGTAATCTGAGAAACTAATGATCCAGTTCTAATAATGTTTCACTGGCTTTAAGGTGCATTATTTATGAGTGCTGTGGGCTATCAATTATTTCGAAATCCGCGCAGATGAAGTCGCGGGCGAAGTGCTAGTACTGGATATGTATAGTTAGGTAAACGTAAGAAGTTTGTATGGTTTTCACTTGATTTAAGCATTCATAGGGGATCGTATCCCTTTCGAGTGAGCAAACTGGGCGAAGGACTGCGGCCTTACACTAACAAACTAATAGTTTAGTTGAACACACTCGCCGGATTACATCAATAGTAGTGGTTCCGCATACACATACATTATGTACATACGTACAAACCTAGAGAAAGTTGAAAATAAGTTACGTAACCCAATGTTTTTCTTTTGTTTATTATAGATGTTAAATGAATTCGAAAGTATGTAATGTTGTACCTGAGAGCTTTGCTACGATTATTTTCAGGTATTCGACTGTTGTTTTCGCGAAAGTTATCCTCTCTGTGGTTCTGGACATTATTTATGGCCCATTCCAGTTTGTGTGAGTATCTTTTCTCTAACTTTTAATGATTTACAAAACAAACAACAACTCCCAGACAGAGATAAATGAATAAATAAGTAACAGTGCTGTAGCTGACACATTTTTGAAGACATCTCTCATCATTCTCTAAGACGTAATTACTTCTCTCAGTACGTTGTGATAATCTCAGCCATTATTTCAAACGAGAAAATGGAACAAATATAAACACATCAAACTACCATCTAATTACCTTAATAACTTAACTTCATTAAAGTAACAATTGAAGTTGTTGTGCTATTAAAACATTTCTGTTACTCGACTAGTAGTGTCACTCACCTGGGTGTGTGACGTCACCACCCTCCTCCCCGCTCTTGCTAAGCCCACATGTTGTTCTGTTAATATCACTTCGTCATTACTCCCGCTCACCTGCGTCGGATCGTTCATCACGCCCTCACTTATCATTTTTCACATGTCTCCCGCTGGCGCCAGGTTGTTACACTTCGAGTATGAATTAAATCCCTGGAGCCGAGTAACTCACATTTTCTATTGGTTTAGAGCCTTCTAATTCATGACTTGATTCATGGACTCGACTTTCTCGTACCATTTATTAAATTGTCAGTTCAGTTGCCATGCACCGACAAAGCTACAAAAAACTTTTTAGCAAAAAATAGAACCGACTTCCATATCAAAACACTACAATGCCAAAAATAACTTTAATTTCGGTAGTCGGTGTCATTTGTTTTGTATTTTCTTTTTTTTTTGACACCACCTTCCGAAATTAAAGTTATTTTTGGCTTTGTAGTGTTTTGATATGGAAGTCGGTTCTATTTTTTGCTAAAAAGTTTTTTTCACGTGTTTTAGTGGGTCGGTTTGTAATTTATCTAGTTACTAAAGCCAAAATGTCAACTACTTATCACCTTTTACAAAATATTGCTTTTACCAGTGCAGAGCCGTTAATTTTTGTTAATTTTTGGAGTTCTCCTGGTACATCACCATCAATTCTACTTCACCACATGCATTGTGACGAGCATAAAGTGCTTAACATCCATATTCAAGTAATCTAATCGCATTCCACGAAATACTTATTATTGAGTAGTTTCGGTGGCCAACTGGGGTCTTCATCATCAGTTCTACTTCCTCAAATGATGCTTATCAAGAGCAACTGCAAAAGTTACTATAAGAAATATCCAAAACGCTATAGGTCTGTCTATAATATTTGAAGAGTTCCCTCGATTTCTCCATGATTCCAAAATCAGAACCAAACGTGACGACAATGGGATCAACTAGAAAGTATACCCATTCAAACAAAAAAAGATTTTTTCAAATCGGTCCAGCCATCTCCGAGTTATGAGGTAACATACATTAAAAAAAAGTTCAAGACGAATTGTAAACCTCCTGTTTTTGAAGTGGGTTAAAAACTATTTTAATCGAAACCAAATTTAGAAGAATTGTTTTAGTTAGAAACAACGCTTAAACTTCTATTAAAACGATTAAAGGTTACATAGTTATTGAATTACACGAAGAGCTCTGAAAGTTGCTCTGATATATAAATATGCGAAAGATTTTTATTAGAAAATCGCAGAGTTGGAAATCTTTTATTATATTTAGAAGCAGCATGATCAGACGTAATGACATCACGCAGGCAATACTTCGGGAGCATTCCGGCGTGGTCATCAATCTGTGTCTCACAAAGAGTTTATTATTTTTCGTTAATCAATGGAGTCTTATTACAATCTCCGTAATTTATGCGATCGCTCCCTCTCAATAACAGATACTACATTGCATCTGTCGCTCAAGGAACTTCATTACCAACGAGATAATTGATATGTACAAAATGTAGAAAATGCCGCAAAATAATGTAAATAAAATTCACTAGATGACTTCAAGTCTAATGAATTACGTGATTTTAGCTCATGAGCGGCAGTTAGATGCTGCCAATGAAAGGAGAAACTGTGCATGAGTTAGCGGGTAATATAATTTGTTGAAAGTTTTATTGGCGTCCGAGCTCTGACTTGCATTTGATAAAAAACGAGGGACGTTTGCAAACTAAAGCAGGTCTGCTCAAGACGGATGGCTACGTATCGCGGGATTACCGAGAGTGATGGCGGCACAGCCGGCGGCACAACAAATTGAGGTCGCCTCTTCACCTACCTACTTACCTGTTCATTTAAAATAGCGCTTTTCCGAACACCCACGTCTAACGCCTCCCTACATTAGGCAGCGCTTGACAATCAATAAAAGTCAGATAAAGTTTACAGATCCATTAGCTACGTTGTCGCGCAACATTTATTTTAAACTGATTCAAATAAATGCTAGCGGTGTAACATGCCGCTACAAATTACTTGCCTCTTCTCTTCGTTGTAAACAGTCTTGTGTGGAATAACGCTCTAGTAGGTAGGCAACAATATGCGACACGATATTAAAACTTGTGCGCGTATATCTCTGTTTGTCTCTGTTTGAAACATAAAATGAAGAAATATAAAGCAGTAAGTGCTTCACATATATCTCAGACGTATAATTATTTTTGTGAGAGTATATATTTTTGTGACGATAATATTGTACTTAATAAACGTCAAGGCAGCGGGCGATGAAAGCTGTCGCCGCTCAGAAAGGATGTTGTCGTAAATTGTGAACTGAATCGTGTCCAAGTTACAATAGGCGATAGGATTCAAAAAGACGGTGTATTATTATATTTCTTCCGTCCGCCGTTGGTCTCACAAAAGGATGGTTTTACTGACATATATATTGCAGTTAATCGATTATATTTTCATGAATAAGATTGCCACAATATTCAACGATATGTTTTCGTTACTACGAGTAGGTATTTACCCACTGTAAGAATTAGTTTGTTGCTAAAATAGCTCTCAGATGCCTGATTTATTTTTTTGTAAAAATATATTAAAATGAAGTAATAATAAAATAGACTTTCCAATCAATACAAATTCGCGCAGAAAAACGAGTATAGTTATAGTAATAGCTGTATTTCAGTGCGTGGGAACTACTTCGTATGAGTCTTACACCGCGACGAAGTTCTGTTTTTGAAACCATCACCAGAAACCGATACAACTATCCCAATTGTAATCGTTATGTTCGTGTTGCTCTACTAATTGTAATGTTTCGAATTCGAAGCAACCCTCAAGCAATTAAAACTAAAGGGATGGGTATGCAATAAAGGCTGGCTTCCGTACTAACGTCAAAGCGATTATTCTATAAAATTTACCATATACAGGGTGGCCCAAAAGTCGTGGATCAAACGCAACTAGGGGTTAGATGGGATCATCAGCTGCAAAAAGTTGTTCTACGGGACGTTCTTAAGGTCAACCCCTGCAGAGTTATAATTTATTTTGTGTTTTTATGAGAATATTGACTTTTTTTTAACTAATTCTTATTAAAATTCAAAAAAATCGACATCCTGTATCTTTTTTATAAGTTTTACTAGATTGGTACTGATGAGTCCTTGCGTTAGACATGCTATTTATGGTTGTTTATTGGGTGTGTTGAAGATAATATTAAGTTTTACGATTTTATTTTTCTCAAATCATAACTTTTTATTTACTTCGGACCCCACTGTGAAAAAAGAATACTCTACCGAAAAGTGACCCTGTATAATAAGTTTTGGCGCATTTAATAGGGATTCTGAAAAGGTATTACACATGGCTATGCGTGGCTTTGATATCTTTCAAGGACGATTATTCGTAGCAAGGCCAAAGTTAACCCAACCATAAAACTCGGTTAGGCTTATTTAAAAATAAACTGGAACTAATACAATTAATGACAAAGACTCTCTGCCTCTCTTTTACACTTTATCCTTTGTCAATAAAAGGCCGGTTCGCCCGTCAGTTCAGGTAACGATATCTTTTCTAGGAAACAAAAGGCTGGGCCGGCCGGGGCGGGGGCCGGGAGATGCGCGTGAGCATGTTTCTTTAGAATGTTTAGTATTCTTTAGTGACTTGCTTCCTACCTGTGAGTACGCACGTGTTCTTTTTCTCGGTTTTACGACGACTTGTGATCAGTTTCTTTTCTTTGACCTACGCTTTATTTTTCGAACTTGTGATAGATTGCCTACCTGTGACAAGTGCTGTGTGAATTGGACTAGATTCGGAATCGGACGGATTGGCTACAAAAGTGGACAGATGGCTGCTGCGAGGAGAGAATAAATCTCAACGGGAGTATGCAGAAATGCATTACCTGTATGGCTTTTGCGACGGTAATGCCCGGGCTGCTGCCAGGGAATATCGTCAACGCTACCCTAACCGTGATCGTTTTCCGGACTACAGGGTCTTTATGCGCGTACATAATTCGTACATGGAGGGAGTCTTACCCGGTCAGCATGCTCCGAGAGCAGGCAGAGCAGTGGTGTAATTTGAAAATGAAGATGAAGTGCTGAGAGAATTAAGATTGGATCCTAGTATAAGTCAACGCCAAATATCCCGTAATCTCGGGATTCCAAGATAGACGGTGCAACGTGTCATTAACAGAAACAAATATCACGCCTACCACGTGCAAAGGGTGCAAGGTTTGCTGCCCGGTGACTATGAACCTAGAGTGCGGTTTTACAGAGAGATGCTAAGATACCACAGAGAGGATCCGCAGTTCTTCAACAAGGTTTTATGGACGGATGAGTCAACTTTTAGAAGAATGGGAGTATTCAATATCCACAATCTACATTTTTACTCCAGAGTGAACCCCCATATCATAAGAAATGATTGATTCCAGCATCTGTTTGGTATTAACATGTGGGCTGGTATAATTGGCCAGCAGTTGGTGCTGCATGAAATGCCAGCAAGGCTGAATGGTGCTCAGTATTTAAATTTTTTGCAAAATAATTTAAACCATATTCTTAACGAAGCTGAAGTTCCAGAAGAAAGAATAGCAGAAATGTGGCTGCAACATGATGGCGCCCCGCCTTACTTCGCTCGAGCAGTTAGAGATCATTTGAAAGAGCGCTTCCCCAACCGGTGGATTGGTCGAGGCGGATATATTGCGTGGCCACCCCGGTCGCCCGATTTAAATCCATTAGATTTTTTTCTTTGGGGCTATTTTAAAGAAATAGTTTACCAAGGAGAGAACAATAGCGAACAAGAACTACGACAAAAGCTCGAATTTGCTAGGGTACAAGTTACTAACAACAGAGGTGCATTCCGTAGGTTACGTAGGAATTTTATTAGACGGTGCAGATTATGTATTATGGTCAGAGGCAGGAATTTTGAGCAATTATTGTAAAATGTTTTGTTTATTAATCAATTATTTCACAATCATTGTTTTGTTTTTTTCGTCCTAGAAAGATATTAGAGCCACTAATGGCCATGTGTAATATTTTTTCAGAATTCCTATTAAATGCTCCAAAACTTGTAATACAGGGTTACTATTCGGTAGAGTATTTTTTTTTTCACAGTGGGGTCCGAAATAAATAAAAAGTTATGATTTGAGAAAAAAAAAATCGTAAAACTCAATATTATCTTCAACACACCCAATAAACAACCATAAATAGCATGTCTAACGCAAGGACTTATCAATACCAATCTAGTAAAAATTATAAAAAAGATACAGAATGTAGATTTTTTCGAATTTTAATAAGAATTAGTAAAAAAAAAAAAAACAATTTTCTCGTAAAAACAAAATAAATTATAACTCTACAGGAGTTGACCTTCCGCAGCTCCGGAATAGGGCAGCCGAAGGAACAGGGTGGGTTTTTAGTCAGTAGAAATCTGACACACCCTTCCGCTTGACCCAGAGCGGAAGAAGTCATTCGATGATATTGCAAACCAAAAAAAAAAAAAAAGGGGTTGACCTTAAGGACGTCCCGTAGAACAATTTTTTGCAGCTGATGACCCCATCTAACCCCTATTTGCGTTTGATCCACGACTTTTGGGCCATCCTGTATAATTTTATGTTTCACTAGCTTGTATCAGCGGCTTCGCCCGCGTGGGAAGTTTTTCCCGTGTAAATCCCTATCCCGTGGGAATTTCGCAAAATCCTTTCTTAGCGGATGCCTACGTCATAACATCTACCTGCGTGGCAAATTTCAGCCCGATCCGTCCAGTGGTTTGGGCTGCACGTTGATAGATCACTATGTCAGTCAGTCAGTCAGTCACCTTTGAGTTATATATATTTAGATTAATATCGTAGAAGGATTATTCATTTAATAGATTTTAGAAACTATCGCTTGGTCTAACTTGTATCTCAAAAATGGAACCTATTAAGATACAATTAGTATTTACATCCCGACGCCATTTTTTTTAAAAAGAAAAGAACGTGTCTTTCAAGATAGTGGCGCTGCTTTCAAGAGTCACTCGAGGCAGCTGGGCGGAGCGGTGAGGCGCGCTAGTTCCAAGATTATTTTTTAATCTGGCGGCTTAAATGATACCTAACCTCGTTTGCGGCCCGACCACGATAACATGTTAAAATCTTTTAAAAAATCACGAAACATATTTTCGTCGACACAGAGTATGTAGGAAGGATTTTTCACGTATTCTCATTCCTCAGTACGCGATACAATCCCTGCAAACTGCTCAGCGTACAAGATTCTGATATTCAATACAATAATGCGAGCGCTCCAGAGATATAGCGGGATATTATTTCAGTTTGTGTGCTGAGAGTCGCTTCGAGTGATGCGCGTTTATCGTACATTCACGATTTGTATTCAATTGCAATAAGATGAAACTACTTAGATCGCAGATGAATAGATATAAACTAGCAAATTAGCTTCAATTGTATCTGAGAGAAACAATGCTATTTTAATAAAATATTTAAATGCATATAAACGTAGAACGTAGGGTAGAATATTCATTTATCTCTAGATTGTAATTAAAATATATTTCCGGTGAGTTCATCAACAAGAGCTTGTTCCGTCGTCTGGAGAGACAAACATTTAAGTAATAAATTCAAATCGGTCTTGTTGATATTCAGTTTTAAGGAAAAATAATGATTGAATATAGCGGCATCAGCGCGCTAGGCACAAGTCGGCGCGAGCCTGCTTTATATTCCGAGCGAAGTAAAAGTTGTGCGCTGTGCCGGACGCGAATTAATTTAAGTTAGTAAACTGCTGGTATCAAGTTCTTTCAGCGGTTATGATACAAACTTGCTCCGCGGCATCTCAACACATCGACGGACGCCGCACTGCGAGCGCTCCCGGAGGAACGTTCTCCATGTTCTCATCTAATGCGCTGTATACATATGAATTCTTGTATCAACTTTAGTGATCGATAAACTTGTCACATATTTATCGTGCTCTTGTGACGACTTTTAATGAAGGCCCATCTTAATAATATACAGTCGAATTAACCTTAATCTAAAGACTACCTTGCCAGTCTTTCTTTCACACTGCGCCGTCTTGCACTTGCCTGAACTTACGTTATTATCTAAATTTAATTAAAAAATGATAAGACCTCTCCCTTTATCGCTATGTTTGTATTTATGATTTTAATTTCTTACAACATTATCAGATCGTTGTGTTGTTGACTTTTCTTGAATTGAGACATACCCTGAAGGAAGTGTGCGATGCTGGACAGGTTTTGATCGCACCTTCAACAGTAGGTATAGTAGTTAGAGGCTCACCTCGACGGCAGCGTCGATGAGCAGGTAGATGGGCTTGTAGGCGTGGTCCACGCGCGCGCGGCACACGAACAGGCGCCGGCCGCACACGCGCCGCGCCGCCACACCCACCTGCAGCAGACCAGCTCGTCACACGCGCACCAGGGGGACTGGCGGCCCAGACGATGTGACGTGGCAATCATGACCAGCCTGTAACGTTCCACCTGCTAGGACATAGGCCACCTCTCTCTGAGACGGCCCATTGGCTGTCATCGTGCAGTGCGGGATGGTGGATGTCATACTTTTTAGAGATTTTCGATCCCAGGACACGTCGGTATCCTTCCCCGTTTTGAGATGATGACGTAAATTTCATAAATCACGACCTCAAAGTCTCAAGTCGTATCTATAATCATGGGGTTTCCGTGGCTCCTTACAATGGAACACTAAGTTGAACTTTTTATGGAACTACATTTTAGTTTTATTTAAAGTTCAGCTTCATCTGCTGCACTCACTTGTAAACAATAATAAGTTTAATTTAACGCAATTTTGGAAAGCAAAGCTTAGTACAGATTTTTCACTGGGTTTTCCTTTACCCGTGAAAACTAAACATTCGTTCGCGCAGCTACGCAACTTATCAGCTATTCTTTCTCTGCTAGCTCTCAGTTATTCTTTATCATCATAATTTAGATAAAATACATTACCTGTAAAGGAAAGGTTTTCTATAATTTCCTTACCCTTTATAATTTCCATCAATTGACACGAATAATATGGCTAAATTGATGTCCCTTGAAGGATTTTTGAAGAAAATGGATTGAATGTAAACAGTTCAAATCATTGCTTTAGATATTAGTGTTTATAACAATTGTCCTGTTATTGTTTACATGTTTAATTTTGAATTTGTGTGTCCTGTAGTTAATTACAAATTTTAATAATTGAACTTGAATTTTTAGGCGTTTTCTACTCGGTGAATGTTTATTAACCATGTACTCCAACAAATAGTTTAGTTAATTTAATTTAATTTATTTATTCCATTCGGACAACATAAATCCATGATGTTAGTAAATATACACGCTTAAAACTAATGTTAGTAGTTAACAGTATTTTTGGTTATTTAGGACTCTACCAGGTTTCGTTATTTACGTAGTATATTATCACAATCGTGGTTTTCCGTAATCAGTATATTATTTTGGTTCGAATATATAATGACATCGCATACTTCTGAACAACAAAGAACCACCTCTAACATATTCGTAGCCGCAGCAATATGAGCTCCTACCGCTCGTAACCCTGAACAAACCAAATCATAACATCGTCATTTGGGTACACAGGATAAGGCGTAATCCCATCTTAAATATTCCACGGAGAAACAGTCAAGCCAAGTTAGCTACACTTTGTTAGTATTTTTACAATTTACCTCAAGCGTGTTTTATGAATGTTCACAGTTTTCATTGTGAGTCAGTGTATAATTAATTGTAATATTTATAATCTAAGTTACAGACAAAGGATGTAAATGCGATCAACTATAAAATTTTAAATTGGCTCTAAATTGTTCTCAATAACTTTTTGAGATCAATCCTTCAAAATATTCTTGATGAATATCAAAGAAAATAGATTTTCATAATTTAATTGAGTTAAGCCACCAAAATTTGTAATCAACTTTCGGGCTTAACTTGGTTGACTCTGCCATGCTTCCATAATAACCATAACGGAGAATCCTTTTATATCGCAAGACGTTGCATTAGGTAAAAATTATAGTAAACAGAGGATAGGCATAGCGAGGTTTGTTTATTAAAGTTGAGTGACGCCACGGGGCAAACAGATGCAGAAGCCTTACTGAACGAGAGCACAAAAAGCTGCGTTTATGGCAAAATGCACCCATAGATTAAATCATTTATATTGAAACATTATATCGCATTATCGCTAAATTTAATAATGTATTCAAAAATATTGATATTTTCCCTGTGCATACCGGAAAAGTCTAATTCGCTAAAAAATATCTGAAATTTCAACCGAATTATGTATTATAATTTGCTTTTATAACAAGTTGCCGAAGTCTAGTCTGTGACAAAACTTAGCGAAGGAAAGTTTATAACCCACATTAAATGTGTCCTTTTAAAAAAAAACATAAGATATAGGACTACGTTGAAGCTAAAGACTTGGCAATGATTCCTTTTACAAATGTGGCTTCCCTGGCTTATTGTATAAAGACCTATTCGATTTTGATATAGTAGATACATACTATTTTGGGGGAGACGGCATGTTAGCATAATTGCTATGCGCTAACGGACAACACGACGTACAAAGAAGGTGTTTCAATGAAAGAATCCATGATACAAACTAGACCTTCTGTGTCCCTCTTTGAAATGGTCAAAAAGTTAACAAAGGGCTTGGTGGCTGGATCTCGGTGGAATTAAAGCGAGCTACATTTACGGCCGAGGATATGATCATGACACCGTAATAAGCAAGCGTATCCGGGGGCAAAGCTTTGTACAGCACTGATTGTGCAGATATGTGTATATACAGGAGCCACGATGAGAACATTACAAATTCAGATTCAGATTCAGATTTATTATATTGTTTGTTACAGGTAGAAAATTAGTTCTTAAAATTATTATTATGACTAGTATCACTGTAACATACCCATAAGGTGTACAATATTTTAAAATTACAATTATATTTCATGTTACATTATTTAAATTTACAATTATATGTCAAGTGTACAATATCTACATTTACAATTATATAATTATGTCAAAAAATAATAGAAAATAAACAAGGAAAAATAACATTAATTGAAAAAATAGGTTCATTATACATGCATCGATTGTCATTTGTCAAAATTAAGCATTATTATAATATTAAATAAATTTTAGTCTAAACATTTGTCATTTAAGAATTCATTGATTGTGTAATATACTTTCTGTATCAGTAATTGTTTGAGCTTGTATTTAAAAGTAGGCAATGTTTCAATATTTTTAATAGAGTCAGGTAATTTATTATAAATTTTAACACCCATACCAAATATGCTTGATTTAAACTTAACTGTTCTGCACTTTACTACCCTAAGTTCATTTTTATATCTAGTACTTCTCATTGTCTCGTAATTACTGATATCTCGCTTTGTAATTGATGCTGCTTCCAATATATATATTGACGCTAGGGTTAAGATTTTTAACTTTCTAAATTCCGGTCTGCATGAATCGGTCTGTTTAAGCCCACATATACTTCTGATGCATTTTTTTTGGGCTTTGAATGCAAATTCTCTATTAGTAGAATTACCCCAGCACACCACACAATATTTAAGTGTGGAACCTACATATGCATGATAAACATTCAGTAAAACATTTTCATTTATAACTTTTCGTAGTACATGGAGAGCATATGAATACTGGTTAAGTTTTTTGCAGACATCATCCACGTGCAATTTCCAGTTTAGTTCAGAGTCGATATGGATCCCTAGAAACTTTGTGTTATTGACCTGTTTTATTGTTTTGCCTTTATAGTTTACATTGATTTTATTTGAATTTGTATTTTTATTTGTAAAGGACATATAATTTGTTTTAATAATGTTTATTTTTAAATTATTCATCGTCAGCCAGTTGATAATATCGTCGAGAGATTTATTCACTTGTAATTCAAAATTTTCTTGACCACTATCAGCGAAAATAGCCGTGCTATCATCAGCAAACAATATAATTTCCTGGTCTACAGATCTTGGTAGGTCGTTAATGTAGATAATAAACAGAAGAGGCCCCAAGATACTTCCCTGGGGGACTCCGAATTTAATAAGTTTAGGGTCTGACACGTATGTATGTCCGAATTTTGTTTTTTTTTATCTATTCTCGTTATATGTGTCATTTGAAACCTGTTTGATAAATAAGATCTAATAAGATTTAAGGCATTTCCTCTTATCCCGTATCTATCTAATTTATTAATTAGTATATTATGATCCACATGATCAAAAGCTTTAGTCATGTCCATAAAAATAGCTGTCATTTGTTGCTTGCTATCCAAACCCGTCATTACTTTCTTAAGAAAATTAAAAAGAGCATCGCTAGTAGATCTTCCTTTACGAAAACCAAATTGTTTATTAGTAAATAAGTTATTGACTTCAAAGTAGTTATATAAATTGTTATATATAACCCTTTCGAAAATTTTTGCTATCACTGGTATTAATGCAATAGGCCTGTAATTACGCATATCCTCGGAATTATCTCTTTTGAATAATGGCTTTATAATAGTTATTTTTAGTTTTGAAGGAAAAACTCCACATTCTAGACATTGATTGATAATATTACTAATTACTGGAGCTATGTGACTAGATACTCGTTTAATTATTGTCGTACTTATATTATCATACCCTGTACTATTGGTGTTGTTTAATCCTTTTATTATTTGATCTATTTCATGTGGATTTGTTGGCTTTAAAAATATAGAATTTGAGTTTTTATTATATGTTAGTGATTTTGTCACTGAACCTCTTGAAATGGACTGAATTTCATCAATGAAGTAGTTGTTGAATGATTGTGCAAAGGAGTTAATTTTAAAACAGTTTTTTTAATAAAGACGGTGTCCTTAAACGTCCCAATTTTCTTTGAATATGATGAGTCTGTCAGTTTGATTTATTAAAGTCTTTGGTTTAAAATGTAGTCAATTAAATGAAAAATTTTGTCTATATTTAAGGAGATTTGTGAAAATCATCAAATGACTCCTCCGGCTTTTGTTGGAGTGAAAGGGAGTGTCAGACGATAACTGACTAAAAACCTTCATTTCTTTCAGTTACGTATGCGCAGCGGGGCCGTTATATCTCGTTAGAACATTCTCGCAACCCCAGACTAGTTTAACGGCGATTTAATGGTTACTGCAAACAATACAATATGAAACAATTTAATTCCTCCGAAACTGAGCTACAACATTGAATATGACAGTAATTTTGTATGGAAACAGATTCCTTATAGCTGTTGTTGCATTATCGCCTACTGAACATTATTGATGAAATCTTTCCAAAGTAGCTTTATACTGACCGTTATAGCATTCGCTCGTAAAACCAGCGACTATTCGAAATATTTCAACAAATATTTATGCGCACATAAAGGAAGCGATTAAAGTGGCGCGCAGAAACAAATATAGGTAATACGTGCAGTTGTCTTTTAAGATCTTGTCTCAGCTTCACGGAGAGTTCTCTCAGAATATTCCCTGGCGGACGTCGAGTAAATGGAAATGTATTGACTTTCATTTAACAAGTATTATGATGTTTGATTGGATGATTTGGTAGGAATATTGATCAACCTTATTGTTAGCCAGGTTTCATTATGAAATGCGTTTCGTCACCGGCCACGCGACCCACTTTTATGAAACGTCCGACAAGCTGGCGTGCTACCTAATATCTGCGCACTTCATTATTGCCACATTTTCCGAACAAGTTTAACTTCATATTACTGTAAATATTGAGTTTGCCTACGAAAATAAACTAATGTATTGAATTTTTTGAGAACAAATCTTTTCACACAGGGAAAACATACTGGCAAAAAAACTTTGCACTTGCATACAGTTAGAAAATTAGAATAACAGTTGAGCACAGCGCTGTGGCGGTGTCCAGTGTCCACTAGTTTATGTTTTTTTATCGTTAAAAGAAAATTGCATACGCTGTTCGTGAATTATCAAAAATAATACAAATAATAATGACTGAATGAATAAACTCGCATTTATATAAAGTTATGGTACTGCACTTTTTTCATAATAATGGAATTAAAAGGGTTGCAAAAAGTTTAGCGCCAACTGCGGTCGTACCGCCCCGAGGGACGCTACAGATTTTCATTATCCATGTCATGTTGTGCATAATTTCACTCCCGGCGACATAGACCGACCAGTAAAATACAGGGTTCTGCGAATTGTCTGGATGGACGGTATTACTAGCGACAGATGATGTGTAGGCCGATGTTACATGACTTCAAGGCCTCAATCAAATATAAATAGTATCTGAAAGCATTCAAGAGGAATATACCTTAAAATTTGATACTTATTGGAAAAATTATAATGTAAGTATCCACCATTTGTAGGAATGTCTTATTATGATACTTGTTTACCTATATTATATGTTTATTTGATATTATTTTCTATCGATAATATTTTTTTAAGAAGTGGAGTATACTTGGTCACCTAAGAATTATGAAGGATGGACATGGGGTAAAAATCAGCGCAATGCTGTAAGTCTATCGGCGGCGGCGGCATAGCATTATGCTGAACGTGAGGTGATTATTCCCATAGGTATGATATGCGTGTGAACTTGCCTAGGTTCTGATCTTTTCATATTTTTGTACATTTTTATTTGTATTTTACAGCTTAATTTAAGCACGAACATTTTCTAGTATTTCAGTATAAACGAGCGTAGATGCATGTATTACAAGCCACAGACACTGTTAAAATATCATTTATCATCATGTGCTTGGCCTCTTCCCAAGTATATATACTATACTATACTGTACCGTGATACTGTAGCCTCCAGTCTGTCCGGGTGCAGCTGAGTGTTAGTGTCTCACATGAAGCGACTGCTATTGGATCTCCACAACCCAGTGAATGGGTATCACTATACTGTAGCCTCCAGTCTGTCCGGGTGCAGCTGAGTGTTAGTGTCTCACATGAAGCGACTGTTATCGGATCTCCACAACCCAGTGAATGGGTATCACTATATTGTACCGTGATACTGTAGCCTCCAGTCTGTCCGGGTGCAGCTGAGTGTTAGTGTCTCACATGAAGCGACTGCTATTGGATCTCCACAACCCAGTGAATGGGTATCACTATACTGTAGCCTCCAGTCTGTCCGGGTGCAGCTGAGTGTTAGTGTCTCACATGAAGCGACTGCTATCGGATCTCCACAACCCAGTGAATGGGTATCACTATATTGTACCGTGATACTGTAGCCTCCAGTCTGTCCGGGTGCAGCTGAGTGTTAGTGTCTCACATGAAGCGACTGCTATCGGATCTCCACAACCCAGTGAATGGGTATCACTATACTGTACCGTGATACTGTAGCCTCCAGTCTGTCCGGGTGCAGCTGAGTGTTAGTGTCTCACATGAAGCGACTGCTATCGGATCTCCACAACCCAGTGAATGGGTCTCACTATACTGTACCGTGATACTGTAGCCTCCAGTTTGTCCGGGTGCAGCTGAGTGTTAGTGTCTCACATGAAGCGACTGCTATCGGATCTCCACAACCCAGTGAATGGGTATCACTATACTGTACCGTGATACTGTAGCCTCCAGTCTGTCCGGGTGCAGCTGAGTGTTAGTGTCTCACATGAAGCGACTGCTATCGGATCTCCACAACCCAGTGAATGGGTATCACTATACTGTAGCCTCCAGTCTGTCCGGGTGCAGCTGAGTGTTAGTGTCTCACATGAAGCGACTGCTATCGGATCTCCACAACCCAGTGAATGGGTATCACTATACTGTACCGTGATACTGTAGCCTCCAGTCTGTCCGGGTGCAGCTGAGTGTTAGTGTCTCACATGAAGCGACTGCTATCGGATCTCCACAACCCAGTGAATGGGTATCACTATACTGTACCGTGATACTGTAGCCTCCAGTCTGTCCGGGTGCAGCTGAGTGTTAGTGTCTCACATGAAGCGACTGCTATCGGATCTCCACAACCCAGTGAATGGGTATCACTATACTGTACCGTGATACTGTAGCCTCCAGTCTGTGCGGGTGCAGCTGAGTGTTAGTGTCTCACATGAAGCGACTGCTATCGGATCTCCACAACCCAGTGAATGGGTATCACTATACTGTACCGTGATACTGTAGCCTCCAGTCTGTCCGGGTGCAGCTGAGTGTTAGTGTCTCACATGAAGCGACTGCTATCGGATCATCACAACCCAGTGAATGGGTATCACTATACTGTAGCGTGATACTGTAGCCTCCAGTCTGTCCGGGTGCAGCTGAGTGTTAGTGTCTCACATGAAGCGACTGCTATCGGATCTCCACAACCCAGTGAATGGGTCTCACTATACTGTACCGTGATACTGTAGCCTCCAGTCTGTCCGGGTGCAGCTGAGTGTTAGTGTCTCACATGAAGCGACTGCTATCGGATCTCCACAACCCAGTGAATGGGTATCACTATACTGTACCGTGATACTGTAGCCTCCAGTCTGTCCGGGTGCAGCTGAGTGTTAGTGTCTCACATGAAGCGACTGCTATCGGATCTCCACAACCCAGTGAATGGGTATCACTATACTGTAGCCTCCAGTCTGTCCGGGTGCAGCTGAGTGTTAGTGTCTCACATGAAGCGACTGCTATCGGATCTCCACAACCCAGTGAATGGGTATCACTATACTGTACCGTGATACTGTAGCCTCCAGTCTGTGCGGGTGCAGCTGAGTGTTAGTGTCTCACATGAAACGACTGCTATCGGATCTCTACAACCTAGTGAATGGGTATCACTATACTGTACCGTGATACTGTAGCCTCCAGTCTGTCCGGGTGCAGCTGAGAGTTAGTGTCTCACATGAAGCGACTGCTATTGGATCTCCACAACCCAGTGAATGGGTATCACTATACTGTAGCCTCCAGTCTGTCCGGGTGCAGCTGAGTGTTAGTGTCTCACATGAAGCGACTGCTATCGGATCTCCACAACCAAGTGAATGGGTATCACTATATTGTACCGTGATACTGTAGCCTCCAGTCTGTCCGGGTGCAGCTGAGTGTTAGTGTCTCACATGAAGCGACTGCTATCGGATCTCCACAACCCAGTGAATGGGTCTCACTATACTGTACCGTGATACTGTAGCCTCCAGTCTGTCCGGGTGCAGCTGAGTGTTAGTGTCTCACATGAAGCGACTGCTATCGGATCTCCACAACCCAGTGAATGGGTATCACTATACTGTACCGTGATACTGTAGCCTCCAGTCTGTCCGGGTGCAGCTGAGTGTTAGTGTCTCACATGAAGCGACTGCTATCGGATCTCCACAACCCAGTAAATGGGTATCACTATACTGTAGCCTCCAGTCTGTCCGGGTGCAGCTGAGTGTTAGTGTCTCACATGAAGCGACTGCTATCGGATCTCCACAACCCAGTGAATGGGTATCACTATACTGTACCGTGATACTGTAGCCTCCAGTCTGTCCGGGTGCAGCTGAGTGTTAGTGTCTCACATGAAACGACTGCTATCGGATCTCTACAACCTAGTGAATGGGTATCACTATACTGTACCGTGATACTGTAGCCTCCAGTCTGTCCGGGTGCAGCTGAGTGTTAGTGTCTCACATGAAGCGACTGCTATTGGATCTCCACAACCCAGTGAATGGGTATCACTATACTGTAGCCTCCAGTCTATCCGGGTGCAGCTGAGTGTTAGTGTCTCACATGAAGCGACTGCTATCGGATCTCCACAACCCAGTGAATGGGTATCACTATACTGTACCGTGATACTGTAGCCTCCAGTCTGTCCGGGTGCAGCTGAGTGTTAGTGTCTCACATGAAGCGACTGCTATCGGATCTCCACAACCCAGTAAATGGGTATCACTATACTGTACCGTGATACTGTAGCCTCCAGTCTGTCCGGGTGCAGCTGAGTGTTAGTGTCTCACATGAAGCGACTGCTATCGGATCTCCACAACCCAGTGAATGGGTATCACTATACTGTACCGTGATACTGTAGCCTCCAGTCTGTCCGGGTGCAGCTGAGTGTTAGTGTCTCACATGAAGTGACTGCTATCGGATCTCCACAACCCAGTGAATGGGTATCACTATACTGTACCGTGATACTGTAGCCTCCAGTCTGTGCGGGTGCAGCTGAGTGTTAGTGTCTCACATGAAACGACTGCTATCGGATCTCTACAACCTAGTGAATGGGTATCACTATACTGTACCGTGATACTGTAGCCTCCAGTCTGTCCGGGTGCAGCTGAGTGTTAGTGTCTCACATGAAGCGACTGCTATTGGATCTCCACAACCCAGTGAATGGGTATCACTATACTGTAGCCTCCAGTCTGCCGGGTGCAGCTGAGTGTTAGTGTCTCACATGAAGCGACTGCTATCGGATCTCCACAACCAAGTGAATGGGTATCACTATATTGTACCGTGATACTGTAGCCTCCAGTCTGTCCGGGTGCAGCTGAGTGTTAGTGTCTCACATGAAGCGACTGCTATCGGATCTCCACAACCCAGTGAATGGGTCTCACTATACTGTACCGTGATACTGTAGCCTCCAGTCTGTCCGGGTGCAGCTGAGTGTTAGTGTCTCACATGAAGCGACTGCTATCGGATCTCCACAACCCAGTGAATGGGTATCACTATACTGTACCGTGATACTGTAGCCTCCAGTCTGTCCGGGTGCAGCTGAGTGTTAGTGTCTCACATGAAGCGACTGCTATCGGATCTCCACAACCCAGTAAATGGGTATCACTATACTGTAGCCTCAAGTCTGTCCGGGTGCAGCTGAGTGTTAGTGTCTCACATGAAGCGACTGCTATCGGATCTCCACAACCCAGTGAATGGGTATCACTATACTGTACCGTGATACTGTAGCCTCCAGTCTGTCCGGGAGCAGCTGAGTGTTAGTGTCTCACATGAAACGACTGCTATCGGATCTCTACAACCTAGTGAATGGGTATCACTATACTGTACCGTGATACTGTAGCCTCCAGTCTGTCCGGGTGCAGCTGAGTGTTAGTGTCTCACATGAAGCGACTGCTATTGGATCTCCACAACCCAGTGAATGGGTATCACTATACTGTAGCCTCCAGTCTGTCCGGGTGCAGCTGAGTGTTAGTGTCTCACATGAAGCGACTGCTATCGGATCTCCACAACCCAGTGAATGGGTATCACTATATTGTACCGTGATACTGTAGCCTCCAGTCTGTCCGGGTGCAGCTGAGTGTTAGTGTCTCACATGAAGCAACTGCTATCGGATCTCCACAACCCAGTGAATGGGTATCACTATACTGTACCGTGATACTGTAGCCTCCAGTCTGTCCGGGTGCAGCTGAGTGTTAGTGTCTCACATGAAGCGACTGCTATCAGATCTCCACAACCCAGTGAATTGGTCTCACTATACTGTACCGTGATACTGTAGCCTCCAGTCTGTCCGGGTGCAGCTGAGTGTTAGTATCTCACATGAAGCGACTGCTATCGGATCTCCACAACCCAGTGAATGGGTATCACTATACTGTACCGTGATACTGTAGCCTCCAGTCTGTCCGGGTGCAGCTGAGTGTTAGTGTCTCACATGAAGCGACTGCTATCGGATCTCTACAACCCAGTGAATGGGTATCACTATACTGTACCGTGATACTGTAGCCTTCAGTCTGTCCGGGTGCAGCTGAGTGTTAGTGTGTCACATGAAGCGACTGCTATCAGATCTCCACAACCCAGCGAATGGGTATCACTATACTGTACCGTGATACTGTAGCCTCCAGTCTGTCCGGGTGCAGTTGAGTGTTAGTGTCTCACATGAAGAGACTGCTATCGGATCTCCACAACCCAGTGAATGGGTATCACTATACTGTACCGTGATACTGTAGCCTCCAGTCTGTCCGGGTGCAGCTGAGTGTTAGTGTCTCACATGAAGCGACTGCTATCGGATCTCCACAACCCAGTGAATGGGTATCACTATACTGTACCGTGATACTGTAGCCTCCAGTCTGTCCGGGTGCAGCTGAGTGTTAGTGTCTCACATGAAGCGACTGCTATCGGATCTCCACAACCCAGTGAATGGGTATCACTATACTGTACCGTGATACTGTAGCCTCCAGTCTGTCCGGGTGCAGCTGAGTGTTAGTGTCTCACATGAAGCGACTGCTATCGGATCTCCACAACCCAGTGAATGGGTCTCACTATACTGTACCGTGATACTGTAGCCTCCAGTCTGTCCGGGTGCAGCTGAGTGTTAGTGTCTCACATGAAGCGACTGCTATCGGATCTCCACAACCCAGTGAATGGGTATCACTATACTGTACCGTGATACTGTAGCCTCCAGTCTGTCCGGGTGCAGCTGAGTGTTAGTGTCTCACATGAAGCGACTGCTATCGGATCTCCACAACCCAGTAAATGGGTATCACTATACTGTACCGTGATACTGTAGCCTCCAGTCTGTCCGGGTGCAGCTGAGTGTTAGTGTCTCACATGAAGCGACTGCTATCGGATCTCCACAACCCAGTGAATGGGTATCACTATACTGTACCGTGATACTGTAGCCTCCAGTCTGTCCGGGTGCTGCTGAGTGTTAGTGTCTCACATGAAGCGACTGCTATCGGATCTCCACAACCCAGTGAATGGGTATCACTATACTGTACCGTGATACTGTAGCCTCCAGTCTGTGCGGGTGCAGCTGAGTGTTAGTGTCTCACATGAAACGACTGCTATCGGATCTCTACAACCTAGTGAATGGGTATCACTATACTGTACCGTGATACTGTAGCCTCCAGTCTGTCCGGGTGCAGCTGAGTGTTAGTGTCTCACATGAAGCGACTGCTATTGGATCTCCACAACCCAGTGAATGGGTATCACTATACTGTAGCCTCCAGTCTGTCCGGGTGCAGCTGAGTGTTAGTGTCTCACATGAAGCGACTGCTATCGGATCTCCACAACCAAGTGAATGGGTATCACTATATTGTACCGTGATACTGTAGCCTCCAGTCTGTCCGGGTGCAGCTGAGTGTTAGTGTCTCACATGAAGCGACTGCTATCGGATCTCCACAACCCAGTGAATGGGTCTCACTATACTGTACCGTGATACTGTAGCCTCCAGTCTGTCCGGGTGCAGCTGAGTGTTAGTGTCTCACATGAAGCGACTGCTATCGGATCTCCACAACCCAGTGAATGGGTATCACTATACTGTACCGTGATACTGTAGCCTCCAGTCTGTCCGGGTGCAGCTGAGTGTTAGTGTCTCACATGAAGCGACTGCTATCGGATCTCCACAACCCAGTAAATGGGTATCACTATACTGTAGCCTCCAGTCTGTCCGGGTGCAGCTGAGTGTTAGTGTCTCACATGAAGCGACTGCTATCGGATCTCCACAACCCAGTGAATGGGTATCACTATACTGTACCGTGATACTGTAGCCTCCAGTCTGTCCGGGTGCAGCTGAGTGTTAGTGTCTCACATGAAGCGACTGCTATTGGATCTCCACAACCCAGTGAATGGGTATCACTATACTGTAGCCTCCAGTCTATCCGGGTGCAGCTGAGTGTTAGTGTCTCACATGAAGCGACTGCTATCGGATCTCCACAACCCAGTGAATGGGTATCACTATATTGTACCGTGATACTGTAGCCTCCAGTCTGTCCGGGTGCAGCTGAGTGTTAGTGTCTCACATGAAGCGACTGCTATCGGATCTCCACAACCCAGTGAATGGGTATCACTATACTGTACCGTGATACTGTAGCCTCCAGTCGGTCCGGGTGCAGCTGAGTGTTAGTGTCTCACATGAAGCGACTGCTATCAGATCTCCACAACCCAGTGAATTGGTCTCACTATACTGTACCGTGATACTGTAGCCTCCAGTCTGTCCGGGTGCAGCTGAGTGTTAGTGTCTCACATGAAGCGACTGCTATCGGATCTCCACAACCCAGTGAATGGGTATCACTATACTGTACCGTGATACTGTAGCCTCCAGTCTGTCCGGGTGCAGCTGAGTGTTAGTGTCTCACATGAAGCGACTGCTATCGGATCTCTACAACCCAGTGAATGGGTATCACTATACTGTACCGTGATACTGTAGCCTTCAGTCTGTCCGGGTGCAGCTGAGTGTTAGTGTGTCACATGAAGCGACTGCTATCAGATCTCCACAACCCAGCGAATGGGTATCACTATACTGTACCGTGATACTGTAGCCTCCAGTCTGTCCGGGTGCAGCTGAGTGTTAGTGTCTCACATGAAGAGACTGCTATCGGATCTCCACAACCCAGTGAATGGGTATCACTATACTGTACCGTGATACTGTAGCCTCCAGTCTGTCCGGGTGCAGCTGAGTGTTAGTGTCTCACATGAAGCGACTGCTATCGGATCTCCACAACCCAGTGAATGGGTATCACTATACTGTACCGTGATACTGTAGCCTCCAGTCTGTCCGGGTGCAGCTGAGTGTTAGTGTCTCACATGAAGCGACTGCTATCGGATCTCCACAACCCAGTGAATGGGTCTCACTATACTGTACCGTGATACTGTAGCCTCCAGTCTGTCCGGGTGCAGCTGAGTGTTAGTGTCTCACATGAAGCGACTGCTATCGGATCTCCAGAACCCAGTGAATGGGTATCACTATACTGTACCGTGATACTGTAGCCTCCAGTCTGTCCGAGTGCAGCTGAGTGTTAGTGTCTCACATGAAGCGACTGCTATCGGATCTCCACAACCCAGTGAATGGGTCTCACTATACTGTACCGTGATACTGTAGCCTCCAGTCTGTCTGGGTGCAGCTGAGTGTTAGTGTCTCACATGAAGCGACTGCTATCGGATCTCCACAACCCAGTGAATGGGTATCACTATACTGTACCGTGATACTGTAGCCTCCAGTCTGTCCGGGTGCAGCTGAGTGTTAGTGTCTCACATGAAGCGACTGCTATCGGATCTCCACAACCCAGTAAATGGGTATCACTATACTGTACCGTGATACTGTAGCCTCCAGTCTGTCCGGGTGCAGCTGAGTGTTAGTGTCTCACATGAAGCGACTGCTATCGGATCTCCACAACCCAGTGAATGGGTCTCACTATACTGTACCGTGATACTGTAGCCTCCAGTCTGTCTGGGTGCAGCTGAGTGTTAGTGTCTCACATGAAGCGACTGCTATCGGATCTCCACAACCCAGTGAATGGGTATCACTATACTGTACCGTGATACTGTAGCCTCCAGTCTGTCCGGGTGCAGCTGAGTGTTAGTGTCTCACATGAAGCGACTGCTATCGGATCTCCACAACCCAGTAAATGGGTATCACTATACTGTAGCCTCCAGTCTGTCCGGGTGCAGCTGAGTGTTAGTGTCTCACATGAAGCGACTGCTATCGGATCTCCACAACCCAGTGAATGGGTATCACTATACTGTACCGTGATACTGTAGCCTCCAGTCTGTCCGGGTGCAGCTGAGTGTTAGTGTCTCACATGAAGCGACTGCTATTGGATCTCCACAACCCAGTGAATGGGTATCACTATACTGTAGCCTCCAGTCTGTCCGGGTGCAGCTGAGTGTTAGTGTCTCACATGAAGCGACTGCTATCGGATCTCCACAACCCAGTGAATGGGTATCACTATATTGTACCGTGATACTGTAGCCTCCAGTCTGTCCGGGTGCAGCTGAGTGTTAGTGTCTCACATGAAGCGACTGCTATCGGATCTCCACAACCCAGTGAATGGGTATCACTATACTGTACCGTGATACTGTAGCCTCCAGTCTGTCCGGGTGCAGCTGAGTGTTAGTGTCTCACATGAAGCGACTGCTATCAGATCTCCACAACCCAGTGAATTGGTCTCACTATACTGTACCGTGATACTGTAGCCTCCAGTCTGTCCGGGTGCAGCTGAGTGTTAGTGTCTCACATGAAGCGACTGCTATCGGATCTCCACAACCCAGTGAATGGGTATCACTATACTGTACCGTGATACTGTAGCCTCCAGTCTGTCCGGGTGCAGCTGAGTGTTAGTGTCTCACATGAAGCGACTGCTATCGGATCTCTACAACCCAGTGAATGGGTATCACTATACTGTACCGTGATACTGTAGCCTTCAGTCTGTCCGGGTGCAGCTGAGTGTTAGTGTGTCACATGAAGCGACTGCTATCAGATCTCCACAACCCAGCGAATGGGTATCACTATACTGTACCGTGATACTGTAGCCTCCAGTCTGTCCGGGTGCAGCTGAGTGTTAGTGTCTCACATGAAGAGACTGCTATCGGATCTCCACAACCCAGTGAATGGGTATCACTATACTGTACCGTGATACTGTAGCCTCCAGTCTGTCCGGGTGCAGCTGAGTGTTAGTGTCTCACATGAAGCGACTGCTATCGGATCTCCACAACCCAGTGAATGGGTATCACTATACTGTACCGTGATACTGTAGCCTCCAGTCTGTCCGGGTGCAGCTGAGTGTTAGTGTCTCACATGAAGCGACTGCTATCGGATCTCCACAACCCAGTGAATGGGTCTCACTATACTGTACCGTGATACTGTAGCCTCCAGTCTGTCCGGGTGCAGCTGAGTGTTAGTGTCTCACATGAAGCGACTGCTATCGGATCTCCAGAACCCAGTGAATGGGTATCACTATACTGTACCGTGATACTGTAGCCTCCAGTCTGTCCGGGTGCAGCTGAGTGTTAGTGTCTCACATGAAGCGACTGCTATCGGATCTCCACAACCCAGTGAATGGGTCTCACTATACTGTACCGTGATACTGTAGCCTCCAGTCTGTCTGGGTGCAGCTGAGTGTTAGTGTCTCACATGAAGCGACTGCTATCGGACCTCCACAACCCAGTGAATGGGTATCACTATACTGTACCGTGATACTGTAGCCTCCAGTCTGTCCGGGTGCAGCTGAGTGTTAGTGTCTCACATGAAGCGACTGCTATCGGATCTCCACAACCCAGTAAATGGGTATCACTATACTGTACCGTGATACTGTAGCCTCCAGTCTGTCCGGGTGCAGCTGAGTGTTAGTGTCTCACATGAAGCGACTGCTATCGGATCTCCACAACCCAGTGAATGGGTCTCACTATACTGTACCGTGATACTGTAGCCTCCAGTCTGTCTGGGTGCAGCTGAGTGTTAGTGTCTCACATGAAGCGACTGCTATCGGACCTCCACAACCCAGTGAATGGGTATCACTATACTGTACCGTGATACTGTAGCCTCCAGTCTGTCCGGGTGCAGCTGAGTGTTAGTGTCTCACATGAAGCGACTGCTATCGGATCTCCACAACCCATTGAATGGGTATCACTATACTGTACCGTGATACTGTAGCCTCCAGTCTGTGCGGGTGCAGCTGAGTGTTAGTGTCTCACATGAAGCGACTGCTATCGGATTTCCACAACCCAGTAAATGGGTATACTTACACTATACTCTGACAAGACCAGACTAAGATTGTCTGGCTTCTGACTTCCCAACACGACTGTCAAAGATGTGCAAATGACAGCCGGCACCAACAACTTGACGTGCTTGTTGAGGCGCGGAGGAATCTTGTTATATTATAATGGTCACCCGTCCAAAGACTAACCTCGGCATGTATTGCTTAACCTTGAAGATTTACCTGTGCGACTGATATTATTTAACCACGATATTCCATATCTCTCTTATTCTTTAAAAAATTAATGAGTGTTGTAAGAAAATAAACGCAGAAATGTTAAATGTTCAGAATAGAAAATCGAGTTCGATTTGAATACGTAACCTTTTGTGTTTGCTGAATGAATATAACATCCCCAACTAATTGGCAAGAAAGATACCTCCCTGAGAGAATGGACACGAGTTCATTTCATCAGATAATACTGAGCGTGTTAATTGGAGCCATTTAAAGGGATCTGGGGAAAAGGCGCCTAAGTCGTTTATTTGGGGTGTTTTTGTTTGCATGTGACATAATTAGTACCTTCCGATGCTTCAATGGAGCCGCTCTTATATAATACAACATGGAACTACTCGAGTTTACTTCAATAGCGAACATCTAATTAGGCATGCTATTTGGCAATCTGGTTTTGGTTAAAAGTAAATCAGGTTTTCAAAATGAAAACTGCTTTTTAATAATGTCACTTATTTTCTTTTTGGCAAAACTAGCGTCGAAAGTTATAAGTATTACTATATATATTTTTTTTTACGGTGTGTTATTTCGACAGAAGCGATACTGTACCTAACTACAGTTTCACTGCCTTAGAGGTACTCCCCGAGGCAGTGAAACTGTAACAATTAGCCAGAAGTAAGCCAACTTGGAATCGATACAAACAGACAGTTAATCGCGTATGGCGTATCTGAAGAATACGCGGCACTACCAGTAGGACACGAGGAGATATGTGTTTGCCAGCTAACAGTAATAATCCAAACAGTAAAATCGAAAAATACCTGTTGTCATATAACATAAACAAGACAATCAGGTATTTTTGGATTTTTTGCGTGATCCATCTTCGACCACATCATCAATTACCATCAGGTGAGATGGTGGTCAAACGCGAACCTATAAGCGATAAAAAAAAAATATGGCACGAAATCGCGATAAGAAATAATAATAATAATAAGTGGAAGTGTGCAGCGCATGCGATGGACACATTCCATCAATGAAAATGTCATGCGCTCATACTTTGGGGCTACAGAGGGGGGAACTAACCTGACTGCGTACCGTGGTCGGATGCTCTCTCTGTTTCAGGTACTTGAACCAGCTGTCAACGTTTCGGCCCAAAGACTATCGGATCAGGTGCGGGTCATCCAGCGTAACCGTATGTTGGATGACACCGTACTTGATAGACTACGCCTCGAATCACGGTGCAGCCGTGTCTCATCTGCTTCACCACTGGCCGCGGTGCAACTACAACCCAGTATCTCACCGCGACCCGACCACGTCAGTGATCATGATGATGACGAGGCTATAACCGTGAGTACCCAGTGCAGTGAACAATTGAGGAGTGCTTTGGAAGACGCATTACGGGAGTATCGCTCCACACCACCTGAGCTTAGACCTCGTCTACCCCGTTTACCCATGCATAAGAAAAATAGGGCGCTAGTGTGTGCTCTAGATTCACTACTGTTAAATTATTTTGATAATAGTGAAGACCTCACCGATACCCATTCGGTCCTGTACTGTGCAGCTGTAGCAGCATGTCGGGTAGCTCATGTCAAGTTCCCAAAGACTGACAGAACTATTCGACCGGCGGTACCAGCTTGGCAGTGCAGGATCGAACGTCGTATCGCTGGGGCTAGAGCACTCATTGGTAAACTTATCTGCTTCAGGCAGGGCAACACTCGTCCCAGAGTGATGCGCTTTGTGAGGCGGGCGTTCGCGGGGACTGATATCAGTCCTCGGGATTATCTGACCCGCGTCACAGAGCGTATCGACTTCCTGAAGCAGAAAGTCTATGCATGGGCAAATCGAATTCGTCGATATAAGCGGCGGGTGGAGCGATACACTCAGAATCGCACATTCCAAAGCAATGAAAGGTGGGTTTATAGGGCCTGGGAGCGACCTGACCAAGGTGTGACTGATACGTGCCTACCGGATGATGACGCCATGTGTTCGTTCTGACGCAGCATCTGGTCTGTACCTGTCAGCCACACCGAGGGTGACTGGATGAGTGAGATCAAGCGCACGTGCGATCTTATACCAGAAATGGGGGCAATTACAATCAGCCCCCAAGATGTAACCCGTGCAGTCCGTCCGTTATCCAACTGGAAATCTCCAGGGCCGGACGGGCTGCACAATTTCTGGATAAAATGTTTCCAAAGCTCGCACGCTCGCTTGGCCGCTCAGTTCCAGTCTGCCTTAGAGTTAGGATCGCTGCCTCAATTCCTAACTACAGGAATAACCCACCTGCTCCATAAATCAGGCAGTACTGCGGAACCTAAAAATTATAGACCGATCACGTGCTTACCGACGGTCTATAAAGTTCTTACATCCATTTTGAGAGCCAAAATTAATAACCACATCGATACCAATTCAATCATGTCTGCTTCTCAGAATGGATGTAGGAACGGGTCCCGCGGTACTAAGGAGCTTCTCCTCATCGATATTGCCATTAACCAACAGGTTCGTCGTTCCCGAAGGAATCTGTCAACATGCTGGATAGATTATAAGAAGGCCTATGACTCGGTTCCACATACATGGCTCATGAAGGTGTTGGAGTTGTATAAAATAAACCCAATACTACGCACTTTCCTTGAGTCATGTATGGGGCAATGGAAGACGGTCCTCTGCTACCCAGGATGTCGACAGAGCCAGGAGAACAGCGAACCGATTAGGATTGAGCGAGGTATTTTTCAGGGCGACAGTCTGAGCCCACTGTGGTTTTGTCTGGCTCTGAACCCCCTCAGTACACTGCTGGAGGGTTCGGGGCAAGGCTACCAGTTGAGAAGAGGTGGTCAGGTCATATCACACTTGCTTTACATGGATGATTTGAAAATTTTTGCCTCCACCAACTTGCAACTGATGGAGCTACTGAAGGTAACGGAAACCTTCAGTAGCGCCATCAGGATGGAATTCGGGGTGGACAAATGTGCGGTCATGCATGTAAAGCGAGGGGAGATTATGGAATCCGTGGGAACTCAACTCTCGGACTCCATACACCTAAGATCCCTCGGCTCAACTGAAACCTACAAGTATTTGGGTATGTCAGAGGCACTAGGCATCAATGTTGCTTTTGTTAAACAATCACTGAAGGAACGCTTCTTTGGCCGCCTGAATAAAGTACTGAATAGTCTTCTATCAGGCGGAAACAAGGTACGTGCCTTCAATGGTTGGGTCATGCCAGTATTGATGTACTCTTTTGGCATACTCAAATGGACTCAGACTGAACTTGACGCCTTGGACAGGCGGGTCCGCACAACGCTGACTGCAAATCGGATGCATCACCCACGTTCATCGGTGATGAGGCTGTATATCCCGCGGAAGTGCGGGGGTCGTGGCTTTTTAAATGTAAAGACCCTGCATAACCGCGAGGTATGCAGCCTTAGGGAATATTTCCTAAAAGCCGACGTGGGTATGCATCGAGATGTGGTAGCGGTGGACAAAGGCCTCACTCCGCTCTTCTTAGGTAGCGAGAATTGGCGCAAACCTGTAGTATTAGATACTAATGACCGCAGAGAAGTATGGCAGAGCAAGGAGCTTCACGGACGCTATTACCGGGCCCTTCATGGGTCTGACGTAGATACATTAGCGTCCGTAGCCTGGCTACGTTTTGGTGACCTCTTCGGGGAAACCGAAGGTTTTGTTTGTGCGATTATGGATGAAGTTATGATGACGAATAACTATCGGAAATATATTGTGAAGGATGGTACGGTAGACACATGTCGGGCATGTCACAAACCGGGAGAATCCATTCGTCACATTATCTCCGGTTGTTCTCGTCTGGCTAACGGAGACTATTTGCATAGACACAACCTTGTAGCCAGGATTGTTCACCAGCAACTTGCTCTTAAATACAATCTTGTGGAATCAGAAGTACCGTACTATAGGTATGTGCCCGACCCAGTTCTCGAAAATGGCAATATTACATTGTACTGGGATCGGTCTATCATCACTGACAGGACTATTGTTGCCAATAAGCCTGACATAGTGGTGATAGACCGATTAGAGCGTCGCTCAATGATTGTTGATATAGCGGTCCCTCATGACGAAAACCTCGTGAAAACCGAGAAAGATAAGCAATTTAAGTATCTTGATCTGGCTCGCGAGGTTGTCGACATGTGGGATGTGGATACAGCAATCATTGTGCCGATAGTCGTCTCGGCCAATGGCATAATAGCCAAGAGCCTCGACAAACATCTTAGGAGGCTCTCGTTGGGCAGCTGGATCAAGGGCTTGATCCAGAAAGCAGTACTTCTGGACACGGCGCGAATTGTTAGGAGGTTCCTCTCTCAAGAGCCCTGACCACCGGTAGCTTGGACCCTGTACCCGATACCGGTGGGCTACTGTTTTTTATATTTTTAAATGTTTTTTTTGTTTTTATAGGAATATTTAAAAATGTAAATAATATGTTTGTAAAATGTAATAAATGAAATAATAATAATAATAATAAATTTATTTGTTAGAATATTGTTGTTACAAGGTGTTACATACAATTTTACGTCCAAAATATTCTGCTGTTTCCAGCGTACAAATATTTTCAAGAAATTAAATTAAAATCAATTGATAAAAACCATACAATGTCATGGATAAGGAAAACATTAACTGTTATCAAATACAATTTCAAGGGATCCTACATATAATGTCAAAGAATTATTACATACAATGTCAAAGCATACTAATTAGAATGCCAAGAGTTATCAAATACAATTTAACGGAATACTAAATTATGTCAGGAATTATTAAATACAATGTCAAGGCATGCTAAAAATAATGTCAAGTTATCAGATGAAATTTCAAGGAATACATACTAAATATTATGTCAGGTATTAATAAATACAATGTTAAGAATTATTGAATACAATGTCATAGGTATTAGATACAATTCAATTATTAGGAATGTAAGGCAAGTCGTCGTCCAATTTAAATTTAGAATCAAACTTTTCATTTAAAAACTCATTTGTTGAGTAGTAGCACTTAAACAATAGGAAGTCAAATAATTTCTTTTTAAATGTCATGAAGTTAAGATCTTTAAAAACATTAGGTAATTTATTATAAACACGAATTGCCATACAGTAAACATTATTGGAAAATAGTTTAATTCTTTGTTGGGGTACACATAATTTGTGAATATCTCGACTTTTTCTTATAACAACATCATTATGTACTTTAAATAAAGATATGTTTTTATGTACAAAGATACAAAGTTCGAATATATATAAAGACGGGAGTGATAATATTCTTAAACTTTTAAAGAGCGGGACACAGCTATCTAATGGGTGGGCTTTGGTTATTGACCGAACACATTTTTTTTGGGCTCGGAATGCTTTAATAATTTCAACAGAATTGCCCCATATGATAATACCATAGCGTAGAATTGATGCTACATAACCATGATAAGCATAAAGTGCTGCGTTGATACCAGCTATGCGAGTTATTCGGCTTAAAACAAATACAAATCTTTGCAGTTTAGTACATAATTTGTCAATATGTACTTTCCAGTTGCAATATTTATCTAATGTTATACCCAAAAAAGTAGCATTTTCAACCTCTTCTATAGTGTCACTTGCGTATCTTATTTTTAATCCGTGATGTTTGCTATTGTATGTTTGGAACTGTATAAGTTTGGTTTTACCAATATTGACATGTAAATTGTTGTCTTTTAACCATTCTATTATTTTGTTTAGTGTATCATTGATCTCTTTTTCGTATTTGGTGATATTTTTATCAGTGAGTTCAATACTAAGAGTTGTATCGTCGGCGTACAGAATGCATGAATATGGAGTCACGTTGGGCAAATCATTAATATACAGTACAAACAATAAAGGTCCCAATATACTGCCCTGGGGAACTCCATAGGAGTTTTGACGATAGGCGGATCTATATATAATTTTTTCCGATGTAGCATGTCTAGATATCTCTACACATTGCTGGCGATTATGTAAATAAGTTTTTATCCAGTTTAACGCATTTCCCCTAATACCATAGCGATTCAGTTTAAAGAGAAGTAGTTTGTGATCTACGAAGTCAAATGCTTTTGACATATCGAGAAATATTGATGCTATTGTCCTTTTCTCATTAAGACTTGAGGTAATCATTTTCACAAGAGAAAAACATGCAAGAGTTGTTGATTTACCCTTTCTGAAACCAAACTGTTCCTCTTTTAAAATTGCATGTTTTATTATAAAGGAGTGAAGTTTATCGTACATTATTTTTCAAAAATCTTAGAAATTATGGGTATTAGAGTAATAGGACGATAATTATTCATATCATTTTTATCTCCTTTTTTATATAATGGTTTGACTATGGAAAACTTTAATTTGGTGGGGAATACACCTTGAAACAATGATAAATTAATAATGTGGGCCAGAGGACGAGATATATATTTAGAGCAACGTTTAAGCATCTTTATATTAATGTTATCATAGCCAGTTGAGTTTGTTGAATTTAAAGAATTAATAACTTTATATACAGTATCTTCATCAGTTGGAGTCAAAAAAATGCTATCCGATATGTCAGTGATGGTATGTTTGTAGTCAATGGGTGATTCAAAATTAGGGGTTTTTGGTTTGTTAGTCATATTAATAAAAAAGTCATTAAATAGGTTTGCAATTGTATTGCCATTAGTGTATGTGCACTGATCAATTTTAATAGAAGAAATTTCAGCGTTATTATCGTTATCTGCACTATTCTTTTTTATTATATCCCAGGCAGCTTTACATGTATTGTTCGATTGAAGTATATAACGAGTATTATCAATTTTCTGAGCATGTAATATACATCGTCTCAATATCCTAGAGTAATTTCGATAGTTCTTTAGGTGTAGGTTTTTGTTAGAATTTAATAGTCTATATTTTAGGTACATACTTCTTTTCTTGACACAACATCTTTTTATTCCTTTTGTTATCCATTTAGTTTTTACTGGTTTGTTTGTAATTTTTACTTTTAGGATGGAAAAACAGAGATCATAAAACAGGGATAGTGTATCATGAAAGTGATTGAATGCTAGATCAGTATCATCAGATTCGTATATTTCTGAAAATGAAAGAGACGATATGCATGATATGAACTTTTCAATGTTGTCTTGACTTAGATCTCTTCTCTTTTCAAACCAAAATTGTTTTCTGCATTTTGTAGTATTTACAGACGAATTGAAGCTAATGGACTGACCAGTTTCATGGTCAGATAATGCAAGGATATGTACTTGAGGCTGAACATTAGGTACATCGCTTGCGATGAGATCTATACATGATGATTTTCTTGTGGGTTTAGTTATATGGTTAGAAATATTATAGTTATGCAAGATAAGTTCTAGTTCTTTATAATTATTATTACGCTTTAACGCGTCAATGTTCCAATCACCGCATAGTATTATGTTATTTTTATTTCGTTTTGTTACTTTTCTTAAAATATCCTCTAGGTTTTTTAAAAACAAACTTAAATTTGAATTTGGAGTACGGTAAATACAGATAACAATGACCTTAAGAGTGATAATCTCTATCGCACAATATTCGAAATCATACAATAAAGGCGTAACTAAGTTAGATATATGTTTACATTCGAGGTTCTTTTTAACCATTATGCATGTTCCACCTCGCCGTTGGTGTGGTCTAGAAAAGGATGAGACCAACTTGTAATTTTTTAGTATTAAGTTACTTTCTGATCCTCTTTTTATGAAAGTTTCTGAAAAACATAAGATATCAATATTTGTACCTTTTTCATGCAGTTCCTGTAAAGTGATTTCTAATAAATCTGTTTTGTTTAAAATGCCGGCAATGTTTTGGTGAAATAGTGTACATTTACGTTTAGTTTCGAAAAAAAGTGGATTTACTACCTTCATTAGGGTTCGACATAATTGCAGTAGCTTCATTAGCATTTAATGGCTGAAGGGGGGTCTTTTTTTGTACCTTAAAATAATAGGGGATTGTTCCTTTTTTGTTAACGCGTATACTACTATTTATGTTTGAGCTCGATGAAGTGCGAGCGTGTTTTAATGTACAGGCTGTGTCCATAATTCTCCTGAAGTTAATATTATCAATTTCTATATTTAGTTTATAACACAGTATTTTCTTGGATATGTAATTATAATTGTTATAACTATATATATTCTCAGTTGTATCAATGAACTTACAGTTAGGAAAATTTTGCAAGAATAATCTAATATTTTGATTTAACAACTTTACATTTAAATAGGGATTATTGATAATATTTATTATAAATACTTGGTTATTTCTTAGTTTACGAAGTGTTGGAATCAACTCTGACAGAAATTTGTAAGGGTTTCTGTCATTGCTACCTATACCCAATATTACTATGTCATCGTTATGCAAGTTTTTTATATAATCGTCTATTTTACATAATATTTGCGTACTAGTTGAGCTTGGGTTTGAATATCCTGATACAGAATATACGTTATTCCACTTATTTGCATTCCTCTGTAACTTTATTTCACTGGCAAAACCTCGTACTTGTTGGTCACCTAAAATGATAATTTTGGGAACAGCTGTTGAATTGTAGACTTTTGAATTATTTGAAACCTGATTATTAGTTTTATTCAGTAGTATATATGAACTTTGAGCACATGGAATCTTTATACTGCGTTCCAATGATTGTCTGTCTTGTGTTTTCATGACTGATACTGTAACACTTTTCTCAGAACAACCCAGTTCTGTTGTTGGTTGATTGCTTTGTGTTGAATTTTGTGTCTTTTCATGTTGAGCTTTTAAATGAGTGTGAGTAGAAAGTTTTTCAACACTAGGTGAGCTTTGCGTCATGAGCAGAGAGTCCCCAAATGACTCAGTGAGACGTCGCTTGACATTATGTTTCTGCATAGTTGAATGACGTAAGGTTGTTCGTGGACTTCGGCAAATTTGTTTCAGTATTTCAACTTCCTGAGATAGTTGGGCAATTTGATTTTTCTGTTCTACATTTTCGAGAATAATATTTTCTAATTCATGTTGCGTAGATTGTAACTCCGCCTTTAATGCATTTATTTCGGTGTCCATTTCGTCTCGGCATAATGCTGTTATATGTGAAGAAACGTCTAGTCTTCTACTCAAGAATTCGTCGGAATAAGATGAGTTGATGGAAGTGCTCATATCCATTTTTTCTAGTGATTTACACTTTTGTAAAGGTCTTCTACGAGTTACATTATTTATATCTTCCATCGTTATGCGCCCTCTATGTCAAAGTTGTGTAGCTAATGTAGTGCAATGCAATAGGTACTTAATAAGAAGTTTTCCTATTTGTCAGCAGATGTCGTGTAACATATAATAGGTAATCGATGAAGAAAGTAGTGCCCTCTATGTTTGATCTGTAATATCCATGTGATGTTGAAGATGTGTAAGTAGTTTTCCTATTCAGCAATAGATGTCGTATTGCGGATTATCGCGAATCAATGAAGAAAGTACTGTCCTCTATTGGTGAAATTTATCAAACTGAAGTGCCAATGTAGTGCCCTCTATGGTTGATCTTCAATATCCGTGCGATGTTAGAGTTGTGTAATTAGTTTTGCTATCCAGCAATAGATGTCATTTTGCGGATTGTCGTTAATCAATGAAGAAAGTAATGCCATCTAATAGCAAAAAAATATCAAACATAAGTATCAACAGACGAAATTTTGAATGAATGTCTTCGCTATTGTGCACTAGAGGCGTTACATATTTTCACCTTAATTATTAATTAAGTTTTTGTTTATTTCACTATTTATGAATTGCTTACGCAATATTTGCAATCAGTGTGTTAAGTGTTAGATAATATTCTTGAAGTCACTACTATTAATCAACAGAAAGTACATACAGATTCCGGTGTCCCTGGATATTTCATGTCATTAGTTTTGTCACCACATATTTAGTTCACAAGCCCATCGAAGTAAAAATATCACTTTCACAGACAGATTAGTTTATAATATTCACTTTTTGACACTTTTTATAACTTTTATTGAACTAATTATTTTTTAAAGATTTTTTTAATAAGGCGCTGTTAGAATCGAATGTTTACAGAAGAGCGCCCTCTGGCGGTTCGATTCTGGCGTTCGAAGATGGAGTTTTCGCAACAGCTTCTTGGTGCTGGGATCACAGCCGTGAATAGGGCGATGACTCTTCTCATTACTGGCGAAGAAAAAATCCAAGCCATAAAAATTCTAAGCGACAGTTGTCGCATCTTAACCCATCTTCTATTACTGAAGCACGTATCAAATTAGTGTCACCCGGCTTAGAAAAATCATTCCTAAATGTTATCAAGGATAACGAAAGGGATAGCACTTTATTCGGTATAAAACTATCCGAAAAAATCAAAGCTTCAAAAGCTATTGAAAGGCAGGGCCTGCAAATTAAAAAGCCCTCGGTACCTCAAAAACCTCCACAGACAGCCCAACGGCAGTCGCACGACCTCGCTACCAGGAAAACTGGCAAGGTCCTTCGTGTTACCTGTCGAACAAGGGGGGGCGCGGAGCCCAGAGGAGACAAGCCCCCGCAACACGCAAGGCTCAGACAGCGGCGAAACCGAGGTATTCGAACACGAACAAAACGCGTGCTCAACCTCAACAATAGAACAGGTACACTTTGGACGAATACGTCATTTTTATTCTCACTGGCTTAACATAACTTCCAATGACATCGTTCTCGAATGGATTCGTAAGGGTTTTTCCATACCATTTTCTGAAACTCCGGTGCAAACCTCTCCACCTCGTAATGTTCTTTCAACGGTAGATAAAGAAGATATGAATGTGGCCATCAAAAAGTTAATCGATATAGGTGCAATAACAACATCGCTTCCCGGCAAAAAAAAGTGTCAGAATACAAAAATAGTTGTTTCGAGAAAATGCAACTTTAATAGTTTTTTGTTCATCTAGACGTCAATAATTTAAAAACTATAATAGTAAGATCGCTGAAATATGGTGTGTAAATAGCTTATTTATATATTTATTATAGGGCATTAAATTTAATAGCAAAATTGTATTTTTATTTAACTAACTTTTAAGAAACTTTTAATTTGATGAATATTATGACTCTTTATTCGATTAGAATTTCTGTAGTTTAAAAAATAATACACATTATACTGTATGTAATCACCATTACTTTTATTATTAAAAGTCTTCAATTATAATTAAAAATAAAGAAAAAGTAACCAAATTATAAACTTCGCATTAAAATAAAATAAAAACATCAAAAAATAACTTCTTAATTATAAATTACTAGTTTTGGCCTAATTAACAATCAGTCTTAATTCACTCCTTGGCCGATAACAATATAAAAAATTAATCTTAGATCTAACATGAAATTATTTGTCTTAAACATACGTCTAAATGCAATCATCATCATTACTTAATTTATTGATTAACTGTCTTTACCTTGGTCTTTACTTATAAAATTTAGGTACCTACAATAAGAAAAACTAACTAATTAAAACCTTCTCTTTAACATGTTTTTAAAATAAGAAATAAATTTAAAACAAACTTCTTTATAGGTAAAAATATTTTTTTACGTGAACTTACAATCAACTAAAAAAAAAGCTAAATTATTCACTAAAGAGACTTATAAAAAGACTCATAACAGGGGGGAATATGACTATTTTGTAATAAATCCAATAGATCCTTCAGTTTATTTTCTTTGAGTTTCGGTTTCGGTTTGTTTCGGAGAACTGATGTTCTTTAAAAGAGGTTTTAAACAACAGCTTCGTAGGATCGTCCTGCAACAGTTTGAAAATCTTCACCTCAGAAATTTTAAAAGATTTTGCTGTAGTTATATATATAGCCCAATATCCTCAGACAGACGCTTCAATGAATAAAAATCACTAGATGACATTTCTGTCACGGTCTAGGGATTGCCTTTTTTCTTAGCACATTTAATAGCTTCAACGTATAGGCTGGGTACTTAAATTGGACCTCATCTGAGTCTTCTTTGTATTTGTTTTTCTATTTGCTCCTCTTCCGACAATATTGGTGAATTCCGCTTATTACTTTTTCTTATAGTCGGCCGACCAACGCTACTGCCTGAGGTAGAACTCTTATACCCACAGTCAGTTAGTTAAAATTTGAGTCTTTGACACTGTCATCACCGTCTTCGAAATAAAAATTTTCTTTATCTGATGTATTTCCATCTAAAACAATGAGAGTAATTTGATTTATGAAACCTTAAAGTAAGAGTACAATTTAAATATCAGTTCAATATTAACAAGCCTGTAAAAAAGGTTCTCTTATATCCTCAATAATATTTGTACTTGTACATTGTGTATGCATTATGTTTTGATCTTCAGTTTCGTACTGCTTATTTTCACATTTTTTCGAAGTAGATGTGTCGAGATCTAAAAAACAAAATAAATAAGTATCCCTGGACAACTGACATGCGGCTGTCTGATTCCGTACTGTATTATGGTAATCATGCAGCTGATAAATATACATAAAAGTGAAGTAATCAGCCTGTCCCACTGCAAAGCAAAGACCTCCATCATTGAATTCATGTCACCATTATAATGATAGGATCTGGGAAAATCACTACGCTTAGCAAATGCCAGTTGGTGATTATAAACCAGAGCAAAGTTCAAAATTTCGAGATACTTTTTGCTTGATCCGGGAATCGGCTCCAAGTCCCTAAGATCATGGTCCGGTACATAAACCACTAGAACATCGGGGCGTTACATTACATTTATTTATATTTGACTATAATATAAAACACTAACCTTGCATTATAACATCATCGTCTTTCAAATCATTTTGATTACAAATATTTTATACTACGACTATTATTATTATTCATACTGATCCTAAAAAAATAAACAGTTAGTAAAACTAGTACTATTAAATAAATAAAATACGCAACGTGGCATTAAGATTCAGTTCAATTTTATACAGAAAAAAAGACCGAACACAACATATAACTCGTGATTATTATAAAAGTTTACAACAAAAACGACATTACATGTGTTGCGTTTTTTATAAATTCCCTTAAATCGCGATTATAGATCAGAAACAGTAAAAAAGAGACACTTTATATGTTATGTCTCTTTTTTGTATGATCTGGCAATATTTACAATGCTTTTTCGTCAACAATACAGTCATAACACAGATTGTGCCGCCTTTTTAGTAACAATTCTAATATTTAAACGTAAAACTTATCGATAAAAAGTCACATCATACGTTAAAACACTTTTCTGGCGACACAGTATACATCAACCCTGTATTAACACAAATGTGACACTGTTCACGCCGGTGTTCGGAGCGAAACGGCTCTGTGAAAAAGAGAACTTAGTGCCATCTAGCAGTAACCATGCTCAACATAATAACGACATTTTTTGAGCCAGACAAATGAAATACGCGCTATTTAATGCTGTAATTATGTCATTTTGTACCTAATATGTGTTGTGACAGTTTTCTTGCCGGGAAGCGACATGTTCACCTATCGAAAATCAATTCATATCAAAGATATTTCTTACTTCCAAACCAAACGGCGACAAGCGGTTTATTTTGAATTTAAAACCATTAAACAAGTTCATCTCTAAATTTCATTTTAAAATAGAAGATTATAGAACCGTTACTAAATTAATACCTCAAAACGGTTACATGGCTAATATAGACTTGAAGGAAGCACATCTTTGAATTCCTATTGCTAAATATCACCGAAAGTACTTGCGCTTTTATTTCGAGGATGATAAAGCACAAAACATTTTGTATGAGTTTAATGCTATGCCTTATGGCTTATCTATAGCACCTAGAACCTTTACCAAGATTATGAAAGAGGTGATGACACATCTTAGGAACCGGGGTTATAAATCCGTTCAATTCCTTGATGACGTATTATGTATAGGTGATACTTATTCTGAATGTCGTGAAAATATAACAGAAACTTTGAAATTATTAGAATCCCTTGGTTTCGTTATTAATTTCAATAAAAGTTCATTAGAACCAAAACAAACTTGTAAATATTTAGGTTTCTTGTATGATTCAAAAAGTATAATTATGTCCTAACCAGACGAGAAACGCGCTCACATAGCTAGTTTAATAAATAAATTCGTACGCTTACCACGCTGCACAATAAGAGAATTTGCACAATTAATTGGGATGCTTACTGCTACTTGCCCCGCAGCAAAATATGGATGGATTTACACCAAGATCTTGGAACGACAAAAATACTTGGCGTTACAATTGAACAATGATTTTGATAGGAAAATTAAATTATCTAATATAATTTTGAATGATCTGAATTGGTGGTCAAAAAATATTTCCACAACTTCCGATTCCATAAGGGCTCAAGCATTTACAGTAGAAGTATTCACTGATGCGTCAAGAATCGGGTGGGGCACCTGTTGCAATAACGAGCTCATTAACGGTACTTGGAAAAATCCAGAATTAAAGTTTCACATTAATTATCTCGAACTCTTAGCGGTATTTTTAGCATTAAAATGGTTCGCTCGCAATTATTCTGACTGTGCTATATTATTACGCATTGATAATACGACAGCCATTAGTTATGTCAATCGTATGGGCGGAATACAATTCCCACATTTGAACGACTTATCTCGATCTATTGGGCAGTGGTGCGAGAGGAAAAATATCTGGCTAGTAGCTTCTTACATAAACACACACGATAATTTTATAGCCGACGAACAGTCTAGAAAAATTAACATAGACACTGAATGGGAGTTATAAAATTTAGCATTCCAATTGATAACACAAGAATTAGGCCAACTAGAAATAGACTTATTCGCCTCTCGCACTAATGCAAAATGTAAGAACTATGTGTCTTGGCGACCAGACCCCGATGCCATCGCAATTGATGTGTTTACAGTAAGCTGGCGCGATAAACACTTTTATGCCTTCCCGCCATTTTCCGTAATATTAAAATGCTTACAAAAAATAGTTTTAGACCAAGCCGAAGGTGTTTTTGTTTTCCCCATATGGTCATCACAAGCCTGGTATCCCCAGTTAAAGAGTATGCTTGTTAGCGAAATAGGTATTCTGAAAGCCAATAAAAGTCTTTTATCTTCCCGTTTCAGAACCCACCATCCACTTTACAAGTCGCTTACCCTGGGTGCCGCGGTGCTCTCGGGCTTGCGTTCACGCAGCGAGGGACGCCTCCAACCGCTCTCGACTTAATGCTAGCTTCTTTGTCTCAAAACACCGTACAGCAGTATAACGTCACCTTTAAATCATGGTGGGAATTCTGTTTACTTAATAATTTTAGCGTGTTTGAGGTGTCAATTCCACGGGTCATCATCACCTTTTAATACGATCAATTTAATAAGGGAGCATCATACGGTTCACTTAATAGTCATCGCTCTGCCCTATCGCTACTTCTAGGAAGCAGTATAGGAGCAGACGACTGCATAAAAAGGTTATTAAAAGGCGCATACAAGTTGAGACCGTGTGTACCGAAGTACACAAGTACTTGGGATCCCCAGGTGGTACTCAACATCTCTAATTGGTTTCCAAATGAAGACCTCACAATAGAAAATGTCACTAAGAAATTAGCAATTTTGTTAGCTATTTGCACAGCTCACAGAGTTCAAACGTTTGCCCTTATCAAGACCTCAAACATAAAAATAAATTCTAGAGGCATCGAAATTATCGTAACTGATATTATTAAGACATCGGCACCTGGCCGAGATCAACCAATTTTATATCTACCATACTTTTTAGATAAACCAAGTATTTGGCCAGATACGACATTAAAAGATTACCTTCAAGTGACTAGGGAAATTAGACCCAAGAACGTACCTAATTTATTCTTGACGTTTAAAAGGCCCTATAGAGGCGCCACGGCGCAGTCAATCAGCCGCTGGATAAAACAAGTGTTGGGTGCGAGTGGCGTGGACGTGACGACATTCAGCGCGCATAGCACCCGCCATGCCGCCACGTCCTCGGCGCACCGCGCTGGCCTGTCCATAGACGCCGTCAGGAAGGCGGCTGGCTGGACAGCCGCTTCCCAAACGTTCGCCAAATATTATTGTCGGGCCATACGCGAAGAAAATTCTTTCGCAAGTTCGGTTTGTTTTCCACCAAACCCAAATTAAAAAGCGACTGATTACTGTCTATATTATTGCATATTACTGTAGAAGAGACTGATTGGTGTCTATTGCACTATATTATAATATTAAGAACGAAGTTGATTCTAGATTAAGATGCCAATGTATCATTTACAATTGATTACTGATTAATAACAATTAAAATAAGGAAGGCTTATGTTAAATATACAAATTAAATTAACAACTTATGTATTATTATTAGCAAAACTTCATCTCTAAACATCTACGTTGTGAATGTTATATCTGAAGAATGAAGCGATGCAATATAATATATGATCAAACGAACTTCGCAAGTGAAGTTCGATCGATATTATATTAATCGCTTCATTCGAAGATATAACACCCACCCACCCTATTTCCCTATAACGAAGCTTTTGCTAAACTATAACTAGATTTACTCTAAAAAAGAATGAGACCTGATACACTGACCGCAGATAGCAAGAAAGTAAAATAAAAGGGGGTATTTAAAAAAAAAAAAAAGTGCGAAGTTGCCATGTAGGTTAGAGGAACTACGTTGTGAATGTTATATCTTCGAATGAAGCGTTTAATATAATATCGATCGAACTTCACTTGCGAAGTTCGTTTGATCATATATAATATATTAGATCGGAGATAAAGATACCTACCTGAGATGAAACTGAATACCAATATTGTACATGCAAAAAATCTGTGTCAATCGGTGTCAAGGGTTTTTATTTTCCCAAACAAAGGTTTACAAATGGCACAATACCACTCAATATCGTACCTACATCGCTGTCACGTAATAAAATAGGCTTACAATCCGGATAGACATCTGACAGAGTTATTGCTTCTCGTGTTTATATTTTACGTTGACAGCACAACGTACCTACTGCCGATTTTCCGTTACATTGAGTTCAGTTCCGTGGTTATTATTTCGTTTCCACATTGGGTTGTTTTGAACAATTAGAATCATATTTTGTGAGTTACCTATCATTTATTTTGCGTTCCAAATTATTCGTATATAGTGAACTTTAATGTTAATTATTAAATTAATTCTGAAGGGCGGGGTCACTAATTGTTTCATCGCTATCCATATTAATACGGTGGAGTGTCCATATTAGTACGTGTTTGTTTGTGTGTGTGGATATGAGGGATTAATATCAAGTGCTCTTAAGTAAGTGATTGCAAGCTTTGCAAGATTCAATTTAAGTAATGAATCACGGCATGTCAGAAATAGAATTACTTCAGTAGAAGCATATATGGAGCGTTCTTGGTTATAACAAATTGCTGTTGTGTAATGTTATAAATAGGAGAAAATTATCACAATTTCATCAAATTTTCAACGAAATAAGAAAGAGATTGAAAATTCCCCGTAAATTAAAAAGCATGTTTCTGTATTAATTTTCTGCATGACTGGTTTTATAACTTCCCTAAGCGTACATATTCTAGTCACAGAACCCACCACAAACTTTTCAATTAAAATGTCTGTAAATATGAAAATTTGCATTTCCTTAGCGGTGTAGAGCATTCCGTTCGTACTTGCTGCGTCGACCGGAGGCGATTGGAAATGATTTTCACTTCGAACTCTGACGTACCAAGTTATTAAGAAATACCAAATCGGCTTCAAGTTTTGCTTCATTATAGATGGAGAATAATACAACAATACTCAGGTGATTTATTATACACTAGCTTCTGCCTGAGACTTTCGCGTAGAAAGTTTTGCATCAGGTGTTGTGTTCCAATTTCCAATATCAATTATAGCATATATATTGCACAGACTTAATAGCCATATAACAAAAGAGTTACATTAAAATCGGTCCAATAGTTCCTAAGGTTAACGTGTACACGCAGATATATTTTTTAAAATTTCTGTTTTATTGTTGTTTCAAAATCCCCCTCATTTTTTTTTGTAAATATATTCCATGTATAGACACATTTTTACTGTTTTTCGACACGCACGATGATGTCGTGTTACAAATTTCTTATAGTAACTCCTAAAAAGTCCCAAGGAACCATCTGCTGTGCTTGAGGTCAGTAAAGTAAGAGAGATGAAGCCGCTGAAATCCAAAGGATGGCAGCACATTGTGATGTGACTGAAAGTCAGTTCCTAACTGCTATTTCTCGACATCACCACGAAACTATCGTCAAACTCTGAAGAGGCCGCAACTGATTTCTTTTTGAAGACAGGCACCCAGACTCGACGTGATAACTGCGGTAATGCTAACGACAGGCCAGCTTAGCATTCGTTTATCTTCATAGCTTTTAGTTTACGCCAAGATAAGTGATCTCTTTCATCACGAGAATGATTTTATTTCCTTGTAGTTACCAGATTCAGATTTATAATAATTGTTATATATAATGTACATAAATACTTGTACATTATTGTTAAGGTGCATTTCAAAGGTCTTAAGGTTAATATACATGACTGGAGAGTGTGTTTTAACAGCATTTAAGTCATCTGAATTTTGGTGAATAGATCGTGAAGCAATACAAAATATACTTACCGCTCCGTGATACTTACTATTATTTATAGGTTACTACATAATAAAATTTTTGACTGAAAATAGTGATAATGTAGTTTTGTCCCTAATTAACTTAACCCTAATTAATTTTAGAACTACTTATTTATACACCTACTATACAATAGAAACACATGAGCTTCTCCAAACGTCTACAAAGCGTTAGCGTTTAGCGAATGTTTAGTGATACATGTGACACTGGTAGCGGAGCCGCTAACAGAAAACGAACGAGAAAGAGGGTAGACCGATTCGTCTGCTCATAAACTTCCACCCGCAATTACTTCAATTCATCCGTGATCATGGCGCTTGTAACAGTGCCGAAATATCGGAAACTCAAAACAATAAATACACATGGTAAATATCCCGTTTTAAGTTCTAATGATACAAACAAAATAACTTAAGACACACAGAATACATCACAAGTGCAGAATATGTCATAAAAATTAACTTGAAAGTGAAGGCAAGTTGTTTAAGTCAACATATCGGATGTAGTTGAACAAGAACTAGCTTCATAAATGAAGCAAACCTTTATGAACATGCAGACGCAGAAGTTCTAAGAATGATAAAACAACTATTTATGTCATTCTTAAATCTTCTGCGTCCGCCTGTTCATAAAGGTTTGTGTTATTTATGAACATAGTTGTTAAGTTATTATAAAGTGATAGCGTGGGAGACAGAGCAATAGCATAGCGTGTTAGTCACACTGACAAAAAAAGTTGAAACTGTTTGATGAAAGTTGTCTTGATGAAACCGTGGACAATTAGCTAGTCAGAATTTTATTTTTATTTTATTTTACTTTATTGGGACATAAAACAGTTACACATTACAATATAAGTGTGTAGAAATAAAAATGTATAAATAAGTAAACGTGTAACCCACATCAATGTCCGCGGAATAATGGTATAAGGATAAATTAATACGTGCGTTGTTATTACAGAAAAGTAAGAAGTATCTACTCGTGCGTATTTTTATATAGTTAGTATAAAAGGGCTATTCTAAAGACTCAATAGCCATCTTTTTGCACTTAAAGTGTGTAAGCGCGAATATATCCAAATCAATGAAGTGGGTATTATACGTATCAACAATGCGTCGTAGAGGCGCCCGTGCACCAGCGTGAGTTCTACACCTTGCGGTATGGAAAAGCTGAGGCACACGCGCCTCTCGACGCATAACAGTTCTAGGTACAATGTAACATAGGTTATTGGTGATATCTGGACAATCAAATCTGTTATTACACAGACCATGAAGCATCATGGCCATTAGTAGGCTGCGTCTTGACTCCAAGCTTTGAAGTTTATAACGCGTCAGTAATTGAGAATATTGTAATTTAGACTTGGTGCATTTGTATTGCATAACACGCAAATATTTTTTTTTGAACCATTTCCAATCTTTTTTTATAAACATCAAAAATGGGACTCCAAATCGGTACTGCGAATTCCAATTGAGAACGGACCAAAGCTTTGTAGAGAATTAAAAATGTAGATGTTCTTTTGAAGAATGTGGATAAACTTAAACAGTTTTGCTTCTAATGGATTTATTTTGAGATATAGGTATACAATTAATACTCAGATAATAAATACACACGGATAACAAGGTACATACATGTAGATGTACTAGATGCCAATCATTAACTGGATCAAGCATAAATAAAATCATGGATCGCATCGAATTTCCATTTTCCACATTCAACCGCTCGTATGCTTTAGATGCATATCCTCACGAGTTTATTTTAATTGAATGAATGCTCTAGATTGATGGGGAGAGTGGTGTGTTGACTAGTAACTGGTACCTACCTATTATATCATATTTTCTAGAAGTTAGCACATTTACTGCATCATTATTGTTTCTTTAGTTGGCCCTGCGCCTAATCTCTTTCCGGTCGTGTCGGATTGCGTCTCATCGGACTATGAGAGTACAGGAGCAGAGAGTGCACCTGTACCTGCACATACTCGTGCACTATAGTATCTCCGGCGCAGATGGCTGATCAATGATGAGATTGATCGCCGTGGCCGAAATACTGCACATACTTACTAATTAATTTGTTCTACTGTTTGTGGTATGGCGCCTACCCAAAATAATATCGGTGAATAATTTGTATAACAAAATATCGGATGGAGTAGGAATTCTTAGACGTCGTTATGTAGTGGCAGAGTGCAGGCAATGTGCTGCCATTGTATGTCAAACAATCTAGAAGAGCGTTTATTGTGCGAACTACGAGGAGCGGAGCGAGCACTGCGCACTGCGCACGCGGACTGCTCCGCGGCGGGCGCCAGATGCGCGCTCGCTCTTTGTTATAATTGGTTTCATTGAACAGTCGCTGTCCACAACATCCGAATAAAATAAAAACAATCAGAGTTCTGTTGTAGCGGAACAAGACTTTGACATAGCGCAGTCGTGTTCCTAACTGACTATCAATATCAGGTAGTCCTTGAAATTTGTGATGAAAGCGAATATTCGATTTTGTGAAACGTATAATGCATATTACACAATTTCCTTTTAGGTAATTTAGAAGGGTTTGCGGGAAATTCTAAACAGTTATCGCGGCCCCAGAACGTAAAGGCAACTGAACAAATAGGGGGTGGGTTTTTAGTCTATAGAAGTCTGATGATCGCTTCAGCTCTACTCGGAAGAATCATTGGATGACTTTGTCTCCGAAAAAGGTAAAATAAAAAGTTATCATCACAGTTATGCAGCATAAGAGAATACAGTATCACTCTGAGTGTTTCAGTAAAACATTTTAAGCAAGTATGGGAACAGATTTTATGAAACGCGTCGATAAATAAGGGTCCGTAGAAAATATGGCAGAGCGACAATCTCCACAGAACTGGTGAAGGGACACATATTATATGCAGTGTGCACACACCACGCACTGACTCGTGTGCACATGCGCACACTACCGTGATACACGCTCCGAGGGTTACTTACGACCAAAGAGTAAAGTAATATATTTACGACTATGATCGCCCGGGAGGCGTAAATGTGCATAAAACAACAGATACTAGCACCACGACCCGATGTTTGTATCGTAAATGCGAAATGTAGTAACAAAAGGGACGAATTTCTATTGAACCTTTACTTTAGAATGTATTAGGTACCTATTCTTAACAACGCCAATCAATTTAGTCCAATTACTAATTAATTTAAACGCACTTAATAGCAACAAAATAGTCTTGTTAGTAGACCACGTGGAATATTGTAAACCTATATATGAGACTATTGTACGAAGGGGTGTCTGGTTTGGGTCTCGAGTAATAACTACACAATTGGAGTGCCGGCGGGCCTTAGAAAATATTTGATTGAATACATAAATGGAAATTAGAGTCTCAAATTCTTGTGAATACTATTAATACTCAGCGCGGTTGTTCAGTATACTCGTACAAGCTAATTCGCTAAACGCCAAGTATGTTAAGACAGACCTAAGTCATTCTAGCTATAACCCCTAGGTTCTCCCTAGGCCTTTAAGTCAAGAGATGAATAGTAAAAAACTTTTACCTATTGCGGCCAGATCTACTGCAATATTTGTGACCTAAATTTGTGTTTTAAACCAAATTTGTTCTGGCCAGTCACATCAAGGCACATGCAAAGAGGGTTTATAAGGGTTTCCATTACCGAAATCGGTAAGGAGCATTATACTACCATTTAATAATCACCTCATCGTATCTCTCTGACCTGCGCGCTACAGGCGGTCAGTCGCTCCCGGGAGCCACCACCACCACCAGAGCACCACCTCAGTACTCGTACACAGGTGGTACAAGTACTAATTCGAACTCGCGCTAACACTCAACCACTATATAGCAAATAGGGTCAGAAGGTTAGCTTGATACGATAAGTACAAGAGACTCCGCCTTTTTAGGGTTCCGTAGCCGATTGGCAAAAAATGGAACCCTTATATTCTCGTCATCCCTCGTCTCGTCATGTCTGTCCGTCTGTCTGTCTGTCTGTCTGTCTGTCCGTTTGTCTGTCCGTCTGTCTGTCCGTCCGTCCGTCCGTATGTCACAGCCATTTTATTCCGAAACTATTAGGACTATACATGTGAAACAATGGAACTAAAACTGAAAATATATATATTTTTTTGGAACGAAGTTCCTTATCGCGCGTTGCGAAAGGGGGCTAGACGGAAAAAATTAAGATGAAAAGTTGTAACGACACCTTTTGCTATAACAAAAAAAATATTATTATACCTAACTTAAAAAAAAAAAAATATTATCTACAATTCCTTCACTAATTAATCGAAAGGAAATTCGTTCCATCCGGGTGTTCCTTGACACCTCTCAAGTTATTTTTTTTTATTGAAAATAGGTTCGCGTTTGATCACTATCTCACCTGATGGAAAGTGATGATGTGATCGAAGATGGAGCACGCTTACCTAAAAGTAACCTATTCACTCTGGACTTAAAGACTCCTAGGTTGTAGCTGTCGGGAAACACACACTTTCATGAAACCTATGCGTGTGTGGTATCTATAGACAGGTCTTTAAAAATGACTTTGGGGTTTCTAAAACCACTTTTTTATAAAGTAAATCGTTTAAAAGATAAGCTTACAAAGTGATAAAATGTCAGGCCCCCCTTCTCTAATTTCTATAATAATGGAGTGAAAAATCTAAAAAAAATATATGTCTGTAGATCTCAATGTAAACTTTCAACCAAAATTGGTTTAAACGAGATCGGCGACCCTTCATGGGCGAGTCTGACTCGCACTTGGCCAATTTTTTACCGCATACTTCAAGCAACTGGGAGTGTGCGATAGAATTCTGCCGTAATTCTTTAAAAGGCAGTCATCTGACAATTTACCGATTTTGAGTTTTTATAAATTTGGCACTGGTATCAAAACCACTTCACAGCTTTTTATGAGAAAAATATCTCAATAGCTAAATAAGTTTCATAAAAAGGGGTTACATAGATCGACGCGCCTTTTTTCCTGATGTCGCTCAATGTTTAACTCAAAACCGGTAAATTTTCAGACTGCCTTTTAAAGAATCACGACAGAATTGCACAAAATTCCGCCAAGCCCGTTCTATCATCGTACTACAAGACAAACGGTGATGTGCCATCGTTACACGGTGGACATCCCACCCATACGCACAAAACGTTTTGGAAATACTTTCATTCCGCGTACGGCTAAGGAGTAGAATTCCCTGCCAGAGTCTGTGTTTCTTGATAGCCTGCTATTACGTGGAGGTCTTTAAATAAAGAGTGAATAGGTTAATTTTAGGTAAGCCTGCTCCATCTTCGACCACATCATCACTTACCATCAGGTGAGATGGTGATCAAACGCGAGCCTATAAAAAAAACTGTTTAAGAGCCTCCATCGATGGATTCAGCAGCACTATGTCATCCACGTAGCTAATATTGTTTATTGACACTAGAGATTGGCATGTGTCTGAGATCTTTATTCCTCTATACACGTATAATTGGAATAACTGAAAAACTGTCATTCTTCTGTTTAGCCTGGTCCCAACTATGTCGGAATCAGCCTCCAATGTATCTAGATCTAGCTGAGTATTAGTATTGTACAGGGTGCGACTGTCTGTTTAACCTCAACAACTCAGTAGCTGAGTAACACGCTGACCATTGGCGAGACTAGTGTCAGAGTTTCTGGTTTCTGATTCCCCGTAACGACTGTCAAAGATGTATAAATGATACCCGGGACCATCTACTTAACGCGTTTTCCAAAATACCGAGGAACCTTGACTTGTTAAGATGGTCACCCATCCAGGCATCGGCCTCGACAAGCTTCGATTAATCTTGAAGATCGTCCCGCGCCGCTGTTATTTTGACACGAGCTGTATTGGAGTATTTATAAATGTGTGGGTCCGGCGTGGAACAGTCTAATAACATGCTTACAATAGGAATAATGATGAGATGGTATGATATCATTTACTGTTACCGTAGTTACTCATTATTAAAACTTAAAGGTTTGTAACTATTTAAATTATATCTTGCAAGTATGAATGTGCTCCTGTTTTCACTCCTTGTACGGAGCTGGCCTTCTGCACTTTACTATGTAGTGGCTGCTGAGACCCGCGGAGTATAACATAGACACAAAGTTTTCATCAAAATTCACCTTTGAGTGTTTTGCGTGTTGAGTGTACAAAGCTGTACAAATATTCTGTAATTATCTCCTTCCGACCTGTTTGTCTGCAAATTCACAGCACGTTTCCTTTTTATTTAATTCCTGCTGTGGTACGTGTGTGTTCTCATTTGGAGGTAATTACGTAAAACATATTCCATGTTGTTGACCAGTAAGAGGCTCCTGTACCATTCATATAACTATGTGGATACGCCAAATCAGTGGAATTTTTAATATCAGATAGTTTCAAGTTTGTACATTATTTTTACCTTCCTATAATAAATTTGTCATACCTATCCTATATAAGGACATCTGTCAAACCTATATCTTACCGATGCGATGTACAAACGTAGATAAGATTAATTAAAAAAATTGGTCAAGTGTGAGTCAGACTCGCTCATGAGGGGTTCCGTAGTAACTATGTCAAATAACTTTGTTTTTGATAGTAATTGTATGAAGTACAAAGTTAATTTGCGGTTCTAGAAAATGTGCTGTATCTCAAAAACTGCTGGCCCCATCTCATTCAAACCAGTTTTCGTTGAAAGTTTTTATTCTATCTATAGCATATATTATTTATTACATTATTTTATTTATAACATAATTATATTTACATTATGGCTATCGAGAAATACAGACTCCAGTAGCTTTGAATCAAATCAAATCGTTATTATGGTTCCGTATTTCGAATGAGAAACGTGGTGGAAGTGAAATGTATGTAGGTTTGTTGTCTGCCTGTCTCTCTGTCCGACTTTCTGTATTGAACTAATTCCGTTGAAACTTGGTACTAATGAACTTTGAGACACAAATTCGGACGTGGAACGAAATGAAGACAAAAGTCTGCGCCCTGCGCCATGTCAAATGAAAGCACTTATTGTGATTTAAGTACTAAATTTTTTTTTTTTCATATTTTATCATAAAAACTTGCGAAATTATTTGACCTTGTAACGTAGGAGCTAGATAAGTATAGTCTGTATAGTTAAGTATGGAGATCAAATCCCTGGTTCCTTTATTTTTCCCTATTCTAAGTAAATACAACATGATTTCACGAAAGGCAAGCATTACTTCTTAACGAACACCGAACTTCCCAGCGGGCTTTGGGTTGTTACCGTGGGGCAAGGCGATAGAACACAAAATAAGTGGATTAATTGTAACTGTGAGTCCTAACTTAGCAGAAAACTTGAAACAATCACTGAGCCGAAGATAACAGTCTGAAGTGAGTTGTTTATCTTTGATACTCGTAGCTAAGTACTCAGCAATGTATAAAAATAGCCTGAATTGACTTTGAAAGGAGAAGTTTCTGTTCACACAGAAATGGTATCTACATGGTAGGTATATGTAAGTCCATAAAGAGGTCCAAAGAGATTTTATCGTCGAATATTCGATTACGAATCTTCAAATACTTCGGACACATTGTGCGTAATGAACACTCCATGAAACGACTTGTTGTTCAGGGGCATGTGGAAAGCAAGCGTTCACGTGGTCAGTCCTCAACGCGTTTGACAGATTTAATTAAAGCGGCAACAGAGACAGCCTTAATGCAAAGCTCCCGAGATGTAGATTATTATAGCAGAGTGGTGTGTGTTTTTAGGGTTCCGTAGCCGAATGGCAAAAAACGGAACCCTTATAGTTTCGACATGTCTGTCCGTCTGTCTGTCTGTCCGTCCGTCCGTATGTCACAGCCATTTTATTCCGAAACTATTAGGACTATACATGTAAAACTTGGTAGGTAGATGTATTCTGTAAACCGCTTTCCGATTTTAAGAGAAAATTTAAAAAATATTTAAAATAAAGGGGGCTCCCCATACATGGAACTGAAACTGAAAATATTTTTTTTCATGAAACCTATACGTGTGTGGTATCTATAGACAGGTCTTTAAAAATGACATTAAGGTTTCTAAAATGACCTTTTCATAAAGTTAATTGTTTCAAAGATATACGCTTCCAAAATGTTAAAATGTGTGTCCTCCCCTCTAACTTCTATAATAATGAAGTGAAAAATCTAAAAAAAACATATGTTATAGAAGTAAATGTAAACTTTCAATCAAAATTGGTTTCAACGAGATCGAGTCAGCAGTTTTTGAGATACAGTATATTTTCTAAAACCGCAAATATAACTTTGTAATTCATACAAATACTATGAAAAACAAAGTTATTTGGCGTAGTTGTAAAAATTGTAAATAAGCTAGTTTTAAGGTTTACTGTTTTTTTTTTCAAATAAATATATTAAGTATATTATATTTATTGTAGTTACTACAGAACCCTTCATGGGCGAGTCCGACTCGCACTTGGCCAATTTTTTGTAGAAGGGTATAATGGGGATTAATTGTCAGATAGATGAGGCATCCGGTGCCTGTGATGAGTTTATTATATGTATAACTAGCTTCTACCCGCGACTTCGTACGCGTGGGAAGGTTTTCCCGCGCAAATCCCGATCCCGTGGGAATTTCGGGATAAAAAGTAGCCTATGTGTTATTCCAGGCTGCCATCTATATACTTACCAAATTTTATTCAGATCCGTTTAGTAGTTTTTGCGTGAAAGAGTAACAAACATCCATCCATTCTCACAAACTTTCGCATTTATAATATTAAGTAGGAAGGAAGTAGGATTAGTAGGAAGTAGGATTAGTAGGAAGTAGGATTAGTAGGAAGTAGGATTAGTAGGATAAAGGACCTTGCTAGCAAAGTGGCAAAAAGGAAATGCTATGTAAACATAATCATTTGTTTTTGTTTATTAGTAATGCTTGAGTTGTTAGTGTCTTGTAGAAAAGTTGTTGCGGTGGCCATAACATAGATGAGACGTAGGTATAAGATTTTAGTAGTGGCACTGACCGTGGTCCTTGTCGAAGTGCACGGTGGTGTGCAGTGGCGTGACGTTGGTGAGGCGCAGCAGGTAGCAGGCGCGCCGCCCCCGCGCCAGGCGCGTGCGCAGCAGGGGAGCGCCGCGCTGCACGCACGCACAGCCCGCCACGTGCTCGCAGCCTGTGCCTGCCCACGTGCATGTCATTACTAACACCTAGTTTCTACGAGAGGCACACACTTATGGCAAGTCTTCATCACCTGCTTAGTCTTTTGCAAATAATGTCGGTGTCGGCTTCCAAGTAAATGCCCTACACTATCTGACCTGCACAACAACACGATACCCTTTGGAAATACCAGAGTCAAATTTTCTGGCTTCTATCTGATCCGTAACGACCGTCAATGATGTAGAAATGACAGCCGGCATGAACGGCTGAGCGTGTTTTGTTTTTCAAGGCGCTGAGGAATGTCGATATGGATAAATGGATTGATTGATATGTATTAAGATGATTGCACATCCACAGACCGAGTTGGAAAGCGTTGAATTACATTGAATTGCTGTTATTATTGAACCACGAGTTCCTCCTGCGTATGCCAGGAAAATGGGAAAAAAGGGATACTTAAAAGTATTAAGTAGGTAGTAGTTCTAACTAAAAGCATCGGAAGTCGAGATTCCAATTATCATTTTTAATTAACTACTTGATCAAGCGAAATCATTTGGTAAACTAACGTCAGAACATTTTTTGAATGAAAGCAGATTCAATTATGATAATGTTATTTGAATTCTGTTTTTACCTCTAAAGAATTGAAAGTGTTGGTAATAAGCTCTCAGTGCTCAGATACACTTCAATATTCTTGGCAATACAAACAAATTGTTATATGTATAAAGAAGTGGTTCGGTTATTTGAAGTTGTGTTGGAACTTAAACGAGTAAGCGTTTAAATGGAGTGGATTCTGTAATATTTTATTAACCGACTTCTGAAAAAGGAGGAGGTTCTCAATTCGGATGTTTGTTTGTTTTTTTTTTTTTTTTTTTATGTTTGTTCGGGCATAGCTCCGTCGCTCGCCAACCGATTTGAAAAATTCTTTTTTTGTTGGAAAGGGTATACTTCCCAAATGGTCCCATGAAAATTTTATCGACATCGAACAAGCCGTTTCTGAAAAATTAACAAAAGTCTAAAAAAAATATTTACCTTGATGATCTTTTCGGTTACTCTATATTGTGTTTTTTGTTCGCGCGTTTTTAGTTTTTTGTAGTTGACATTTTGGCTTTTATATTATACAAATTGACCCACTAAAAAGCGCGAAAATAAAAACTTTTTTGCAAAAAAATAAAACCGACTTCCATATCAAAACACTACAAAGCCAAAAATAATTTTAATTTCGGGAGGCGGTGTGAAAAAAAAGAAAATACAAAACCAATAACACCGACTACCGAAATTAAAATTATTTTTGGCTTTGTAGTGTTTTGATATGGAAGTCGGTTTTATTTTTTTGCAAAAAAGTTTTTTTTAAGTAATGCTTATTAAGTGCTGTCAGTAAGACTACACTTATTCAAATGTATAAAGGAAGTTCTTTTTTGGGCTAAATATATATATAGTGTTTTAAGTGTTTGGAATCGCAAATAAAAAACATGATAAAAACATACAAAAAAGTACATCAACTACTACACAATATGACTCAATTGTGCATAGTTTCGTCTGCTGGTACAAACTGAACTTACCGGCCTGAGACCCACAGAAGAATTGATGTGAACTGCACCCACTAACATGACATCGATAGTGCACACCAGGTAATCCGTGGCGAATACAACTTGCCTAAAGTGGTGCCCGACTGCCCTAATGCACGCTACTGGCTCTGTTGTTAACGTGTCTACGTGCTGGGTATAACTAGTGAAATACCTAATCAACCTTTGACTCGAAAATCGTTTAGAGTGTAACTGTTTTAAAGAGCTGCAGTAATTTTAATTGCGTCACGATCTGAGGTGGTTAGGATGTTTTTGATGAGATTTTCAGTGTGTTTATTTTTTAAACTGGACTAGCAATGTGGTTAGGATTCACATTACTAGCAATCTTGTGAAATCCTTCAACTAAACTAATTATGGTTGTGTCTGGAGTGTGTTCACGGCAATAGTGTAATGGGTAGGGTTCGAAATCGTGACCTCGCGATCACAAGGCTGACAACTTAACCATTTGGCTATTGACGCTTAAAAATGGCATACATGCGTGAGGTTCGTCGGGACAGCGCAGCAGGCGCAGGTAGAGGCGCGGCGCCAGCACGCGGTACGCCACCAGCGCCGCGCGCGCGCCCGTGCCCGGCTCGGCCCGCTCGGCCCACTCGCCCGGCTCGGCCCGCTCGGCCCACTTGTCTGGCTCTGCCCGCTCGGCCCACTTGTCTGGCTCGGCCCGCTCGGCACACTCGCCCGGCTTGGCCTGCTCGCCCTGCGCACGCGCCGCCTCGCCCGCGCTGCACCGCACTCGCACCAATGTCCCCACGCACCCGTCATACTGCAATACTTACTGATATAATACATGTGTCACTCACTAACATGGGAGTAAACATTGGGGGAAGATTGTACCTAGGATGGTACTGAGTACCTACATTTTCAAAGGTGCATAGTTCATATACTTTCTGTCCCATATACCTTCTTTATTCTCTATAATGCTTATATTACAGGATAATATTATATGCATATACAGTAGAACAATACATACAAATTAAACTACAAAAATCATTAATTTATTTGTGTTTCTTCCTGCACAAACTTAACAAAGAGTAAGCCCCCGAATCAATCGCTTGCTTACGTGAGTCAATACTTTCGACCCTTTGATCCCAGTTTCATGTTTTTACTTCGAATATTTATGTACTCCGAGAGCTAAACAGAATTACATAGAGCATTGATTATTTTATACTAGATGTTGTCCAATAGTCGAAATTCAACAACCTTGGCGAGTGAGCACGTTGAGATGAAGCCCACTAGCTCACACGCAGAGCTTGAGCTGTGACGGCAGGCACGCTAGGGACCAATTGTATTTAGATAGATAGATATATTCTTTATTGTTTATTTATTGTTTAGAAACATATATTGTGCGTGTCAGCTCAACCTATCGCCCGGTACTGCTGCACGAGCACACATCTCACGCCGCATCACGAAAAGTGCCGCACGCAAAAGTGGCTCATATTAGCTGTTCGTCTAGACTCTAGCTTATTCATTTTCACTTAAATAATATACTTTAAACCGACTTCCAAGTCGGTGCATGGTTTTCACAACGTTGACAGTGTCAATGAGAGCGTAGGGCGCACCGAGTGCCAACGAGTTCTGTATAGAGCTCGCGCTACTATTCACAACACTTCAACCTTCTCAAAGACAACGGAAAAACAAACAACTCTCTTTAATGTGACAAAATGCTTTTGAAACTAGTGATGGGTCAAACTGAAGCGAACTTTGCTTTGGTGCACAAAATACAAAGATTAAAATGTATACAAACAAAATTATAAACTGTAACTCTTCGTATTGGCAAGCAAATACAAGTTTACTTTTAGCTTCGTAGATTGAGTGTTTAATAATAATTTAAATACATGGCGGAACGGAAAGGCTTGAAAAGGTTTCCTAAATACTTTGAAATGTTAATTGGAAGCGCGGCGCAGCGGTGTGTGCCTATTCGAACCACTTTTAGTCTCGCTCGCGATCCATTTCTCCGCTGGGACGTAAAGTTGTTCGAGTGGGGTCGCTCTTGTCGCTTGTTTGCAAGCACTGACCGTTATAAATCTTCTTTTGAACGAAAAACTTTAAACGTCTAAGTAAAATATGCTGAGCACCGCTTTTTACTGGTGACTGGATATCCGACACTTAGCATTATCTCGCTCACAGGAACTCGGCACCCGGCACTTAGAGTAATTTGTCCCCGAAAAGGTAATATCAGGATTAACTTTAAACCCTTCTGACCCTCGGCTCTCAAATGATTAATGTACCGAAACCTTTAAGGCTTGTGTCGGTGTTAAATAGGTATGAGAATATTTTCAGTGTAAGTAAGTTCAAATCAAAAGGATGGAAGTAATTTGTTCTGGATGTAATTTCGTCCCGGCGGACAAAAATGTGCGATTCGTCGTAAAAGCTACGGTCCTGGTGTTTTTGTTGATTCTGACATATTCAGGATTTTATTGCTATTACGTCGTATTGCTTTCAAATAAATTACTTTGGATTTAATTTGCTTCTTCGAACTATTTCGTAAACAAAGAATCATTCCGCTATTTCTGGGCGTCAGCGTGAGCGCCTTAGATTATTTAATTTCTGATATTTGCTAAGTATAAGTGAGCAGTTTTATAACTTACTTATTCGGATCGCTGTACCAAGGCCGGACGTGAGAGGGGTCGCCGCCACCGATCGCCTCCACGTGGACACGGTGGTGCTCAGCCCAAGCGGGGAACACCACCACCGTATGCTCCACCGTGTCAGCCGGGTGGTCCCCACAATGACGACACCCGGGCGTGTCGTCCCGTTGAATCCGATACAGGTACTTCCCGAAACAGCCGCGTCCGGTCAGTACCTGCGTCAGGCGGAAGGTGAGGGGACTTACCGCTGCGATGTCGGCGTGCCCAAGACTCATCTGCCAGCTGTCTTCAATTTATCAATACTAGGTATAACTCCGGAAAGCTAAGCATTTTTCACTTCTGGTTAATAAAATAACAGATCATATCAACCAGGATGTTTGTGCCTTTACAATGAAACATCAAAAGAGGTCAACAACAGTATAACAATCTTCGATAATCGCGCCGTTGCTTTAGAATACTTATGTCTGTTCTTTTTACTCAAATGCACGGAAAGGGTACCAGGGGACTCATAGTAGGAAAGAAGATTTGAGTAGAGATTATTGAATGGGTACAAAGTTTAAAGTCGTTATGTATAGTTTGATTTATTTTATGTGCATCATAAAATAATTTTAATGCTTTTACGCTTCTAGACTGAACATGTTTGCTTTTTTCGGTTTTTATTTAAAATTATTTTATACGTCGACTGGTTTTTATTTTTTACATTTATAGTGATAACGTTTTAAATACTTTTCGTAATTTTCATCATTTTGCATGTAAGAAGAATATAATAAGATCAAAATGTTTTGTTATATTATCATATAACTGTAACGTTTTATTATTAGTTAGTGAATAAATACATAAATAACATCGTCATAAGTAAATACTGTTTTGATTTTATTTTATTGATAATAGGCTCGCGTTTGACCACCATCTCACCTGATGGTAAGTGATGATGTGGTCGAAGACGAAGCACGTTTACGTAGAAGTAATCTATTGGTGGATTTTGACCTCAACTAAACAATTTGGTGAAGTTTGACTTCATCTAAACCAAATGATTCACCACCAAATTGTTTCATTCAAGGGTTTAAAAGAACCTAACCAAACCGAACCTCGGGGTGCCCCTAATGTCGGCCGTATTGGGTTAGGATTTCGGGTACTAAAGCTATTTAGAACTGTGATTTTGGGTATTAATGTTACTATTTCAGGGAAACAAGATTATGTAATTTCGGGATTTTAATACGTACCCGAATTATATTGTGCAATTCCGTCGCACACTCCCCGAAGTGTAAGTGATGGAATCCCGATAGATTTGCAACTTGTTGCCTATGTTCAAAGCTCTGGAGCTTTGAATCGGCGAGTTGAGAGATGATTCAAACTTTTGTAATTCCCTAGTTGCGGAGAGGGGATGACAGCTTGGAAAAACTGGTCGTTGTTGGCGAAGTAGAAGGCAAGAGAGCCCGAGGTCACTCGCCAACCAGATGGTCTGACCAATTACAGGAAGCCTCAAAAAAAAATCACTTGGCGGTGAGGGCGGCGATGTACAAGGACCGGTGGAGGATTATTATCAAAGCAACAGAAGCCAGTGATCACGATCCTCAGTATATGAAGGGGGAATATGAAGGGGAGGAGGATCAGAGAGAGAGAGGGAGAATTCCCTGTTCATTAAATAAATATCCAATAGCTGTAAAGTCTTTAAGTCAAGAGTGAATAGGTTACTTCTAGGTAAGCGTGCTCCATTTTCGACCACATCATCACTTACCATCAGGTGAGATGTTGGTTGAACGCAAGCCTATCACAGAGGTGATGTACCTCAGGCGCGCTGCTGTTGTATGTATGATCACCGATTACTCGAAGACGGTTGAACCGATTTGGTAAATAACTTTTTTGTTTGAAAGTGTATACTTTGAAATTGGTCCCATTGCCACCAAGTCAAGATCTGATGATGGGATCCTGGAGAAATCGAGGTAACTCTTAAAATATTATAGGCACACCTATAGTGATTTGGGTATTTTTTACAGTAATTTGTGTAGTTGCATTCGAAAAGCACCATTTGTGAAGTGGACCTGATGATGAAGACCACAGATGGTCTCTGGAACTACTCAATATTTAAGTAGGAATAATAAGTATTTCATGGGTTCCACTTCAATTACTTGAATATGGTTATTAAGCACAATATGCTCGTGACAATGCATATGGTGCAGAGAAGCTGATGGTGAAGTACCAGGAGAACTCCTCAACAATTAACGGCCCAGCATTGGGAAAAGCAATATTTCGTAAAAGGTTATAAGAAGTTGAGATTTAGGCTTTTGTAACTAGGTAAATTATAAATCGACCAACTGAAAAGAGTGAAATAAAAACTTTTTACCAAAAATAATTAAACCGACTTCCAAAAAACACTGCAAAGTGAAAAATAACTTTAATATCGGAAGTCGGTGCCAAAAACGAATATAAAAACTAAAGACACCGACTACCGAAATTAAAGTTATTTTTCACTTTGCAGTGTTTTTTGGAAGTCGGTTTATTGTTTTGGGTAAAAAGTTTTGTTTATAGGTTCTTAGTGAGAGCTTGCATGCATGTTTTTTTCATTGGTAGTAAGATGAATTATTGGTGAGAGCTTACTATTTTTAATAAATTATTTCGAAATACATGCAGACAAAATTGCGAGTAAAGTGCCAGCAAAGAATAATTTACCAAATAGCCAGCACACAGATAATTTAAGCACTATTAGGGCTTTCGTGTATGAAACATTTTGTAATATCATATGAAGTGTATTGGACAAAACAATTGTTCAGGACTACAATAAAGCCAGTGCAACGATACTGGTGTGTCCGAACTTGTCCACGGTTCGTGGAGCCCTACCGTTGCTTTCAATAATCTACAGGCTCTCCGGCCGACAAAACAATCTATAGCCTCTGAGGCTTTATCAACAACAAATTAATACCACTTACCTTCTGTGCTGGGTACGCCAAGCTTCGATCTTCCTAAGGCCACGCCCAAGTGTGGTATGTATGTAATATTATAGTATCTGTTATTACAAATACCAAATAACTTACATTTTCTTTGTAATCACAATCCATAATTCATCCATCAAAACAAATATTTTCTTGTCATGACATTTTTTACGTCAAGGCTGACAAACTGTAATTCCTTCTTCTTTGTAGTCACTGAATGGCTAATAGACTAAAAAGGTTGTTCATACTTTTATTATATAATTGTTATTCACTTTTATCGATAGGACTAGCTTAATATTGTATATTATATTGTGGTTGTCTACTGATTAACGGCATTTTAAATTATAATTATAAATTTCTAAAACACACTCTCAGATTTTATCGAAGAGGTTTAATAAATTATGCTCGAATATAACTGGCTGATCAAATAACTGGCAAGATGGACTATTTTGGACTCTACAATTTGAATTCTGGTACAGAATAAGAATGGAATGGATTTTGAACGCTGAGCTGGGTATAAAAGGCGCTGGGGGCCATCTCCGGAAGTTCAGTCTTTGACCAGTTTTTGAAGAGTTTAGTTCTCGACGAGTTTTGACGAAGAGTGATGGAAGAGGAAGTGCAGTACCCGCTGCCCTGACTCCTTGTTGGGAGCCTGCTGCCTTGACGCCTTGTTGGGAGCCTGCTGCCCTGACGCCTTGCTGGGAGCCTACTGCCAGATCGCCTTGCTCAAGCTGCTGTACGACGAAGACATCGTGGAGTAGAAGGCGATCCTGGAGTGGTCTGCCAAGCCGTCCCGCAAGTAATATACTCTAAACCTCCTCCTCTTCTCTCCTGAGTGTGTCAGTTAGGTAGGTAGGCCGTTTTTTTAGGATAGCTAGGTAGATAGGCAGGTTTTTTTTATAAAATACTGTATATTATTAATATATTAAATTTAATGGTACATCTATTTTACCCTCTTTTATTGGAGAAGTAGAAGGTATCGTTACAATATGAGTAAGTGAAAGTGAGATGAAGTCAAGTGTTATGGACGGTCACAAGGCGCCGGTCTCCAGATGGCGCGGTCCAGATAGCATCACAGCACAAACTCGCACCGGATTGAAGCTATTTATCACTATTTTCAGCAGAGTCCGCGTGTCAGCCGGCTGAGGCAATACGGCGATATGTTCCGAGAAATATCCCTGGGTTTTCGTCAATTAGGGATTCTAAAGTTCAATTAATCACTGATCACAATCAATCTGTTAATATCACGTGAGATCCAATTCGATTTCCAATTATAATCAATAAAATCAATCTCCCAAGCGGTGGTTAGTTTTAGCAAGAACGGAAACGTCAAAGTGAAAAAAGCTATAGACAATATAATAATGTTGCCAACCAAAAGGTGCGTTCGGTTTCACGTTGGACTTAACAACAATAATTAAGTTAATTTTATGTATATGTTGAAATTGATAATCAAGCTATGCTCGCCTAGAAACTGAAATGTTTGGTAAGTTAAATAATATATAAAACATACAAAAAATTGTGTTTGAGATTGAATAAAAATAAAACTGCCAAAAAGAGAGTTCCAGTAGCCACTAGGTCACCTCAATGTTGAAAACACCAGACACCCGAGGGAGTCATGAACAATTTTTAGTGTCACTATCGCTGATATAATAATAATAATATAGCCTTTTTATTTCCTTAATAAAAATACAATTTATAAAAATTATATGTGTTTACAGTGCATGCAATTTAAGTGTGTATTAATAAAATTAAATTCTATATTATGTAAGATTATTGGTTCTGATTCAATTATTAACAAAATTTATGTATATTATTTCCTTTATTTATTAAGGACCTATAAGGTAAAGGCCTCCTCCATTTTTCTCCACATAGGTTGGCTTTGCGTGTCCAATCCTTTCCCGCTGTTTTTAAAATTTCATCAAGCTATCTCTCTGTCGGTCTGCCTCTGTTTCTCTTGCCGATAGGTCCCTTCAATGAAATTATCTTTTTATACAATCGGTCTTCTTCCACACCTGCAATATGGCCAACCCCCTTCCATTTCAGTCTTTTGCAGTGTTCTAGAGCGAGTGTCACTATAGCTAATATACATTTACTATAATTGTCTTTTTTTAACGATTAATGGCTTCCTTTACAGTTGAAAAAAAAAATTAACTGCATTATAAAGCTTCTTCGAAAGTTTTAAGTGCTCAAACAACTACTAAAGCGGATTAAAACTTCTATATAAATAAAACGAAAAGTCCTGACTGACTGAATGACTGACTCATCAACGCCCAGCCCAAACACCTTTTTTTCTTATCGTGGTAAAATTATCAAATAAGTCCTCCCACCCCGGGCAGGGTGGGAGGGACTGTCAGACTTTTACTGACTAAAATCCACGGTGTTCCTTCAATAACCCTTTACGTACCGACGTCACGGTAATGGGATAAGTCCCACGACCCCGGCAGGCTTCGGCCCTCTGCAGGGGGGGCCTCGTCATGTTGCTGACGCTCTTTGAGGCGCGCGTGGAACACAACGTGCCGTCGACCCGGGCATGGTCCATGGTCGGACAGCGAGTTGCCCTTTACTCGCTGTCCACATGCCCGCGCCTACGGTGGCCGGAGATCGTCGGCCGATGTCCGATGCCGTGGGTGACTGGGCGTCTACCACTGCGGCTGGGCTGGAGGGAGGACGCCATCCTCTCCCTCAGCCCAAACACTTGGACCGAGAATGCTGAAATTTTGCACAGAGATTCCTTTTATAATGTTGACAAGGAATAAGAAAGGATTTTTTGAAATTCAATCCCTAAGTGAGTTAAATAGGGAATGCAAGTTTGTATGGAAAATTTTTCAGTGTTTTTGGAAAATCAGCCCCTGAGGGCGTAAAATAGGGGTGTCTGATCTTAGTGTATTTTACTGTGTGTACAAAAATAATAATATAAATAAATAAATAAATCTATTAACACAAAGTGTGACTCAACTTCATTTTAATGTGGCTCCTGATTTCATAGTTAATCTGACTGTCAGCCAGAAAAGTGAATACCACACTAAGGACTATTTATAAAAAAACTTGTTGGCCCATAGTCCTGCGATAAAATGTTGGGAAAAGAATTGGATTCCAACTAATAAATTACATGAAAATGTAAGCCGAGAAACAGCGCGAGCGCTGATAGCACTAATCCCGTGTCGGGAATATAAATGCGGACAATCCAAATGCGTAAAAAATAAATCGTGTGTAAATTGGAATCAGCGCTCGTCCTCCACTCCCTGTCATCTATTAGGGAATGTAAAACGAAATGCAAATTTTAAAGAAATTTATTTATTTATTCCCTTAAAAATTAGACTCTCAGCGGTTTTACTAGTAACATGTACTATCCATATAATCTCTCAATTTATATCAGAAGCTCTTATTTTCCGGATATAATTCTGACATCGTCCGTTTTAAGTTTCATGAAGGGGCTCTGGCTAATCGTAAAAATTGGCCAAGTGCGAGTCAGACTCGCCCATGAAGGGTTCCGTAGTAAGTATAATAATATAATATAATATTATGTATATTTATTTGAAGAATAAAAAAAAACTTAAAAATGTCTTAAAACTAGCTTATTTACATTTTTCCAACTACGCTAACTCCGTTACTTTGTTTTTCATAGTATTTGCATGAATTACAAAGTTATATTTGCGGTTTTAGAAAATAAACTGTATCTCAAAAACTGCAGACCCGATTTCGTTCAAACTAATTTTGGTTGAAAGTTTACATTAAGATCTACAGACATATATTTTTTTTAGATTTTTCACTCCATTATTATGGAAGTTAGAGGGGGAGGGGACACATTTTACCACTTTGGAAGCTTATATCTTTTAAACGATTGACTTTATGAAAAAGTGGTTTTAAAAACCCCTATATCATTTTTAAAGACCTGTCTATTAACACCACACACGCATAGGTTTCTTAAAAAAAATATTTTCAGTTCTAGTTACATGTATGGGGACCCCCTTTATTTTAATTTTTTTTTTCTTAAATTCGGAAAGCGGTTCACAGAATACATCTACCTACTAAGTTTCACATGTATAGTCTTAATAATAGTTTCGGAATAAAATGGCTGTGACATACGGACGAACGGACAGACAGACAGACATATCGAAACTATAAGGGTTTCGTTTTTTGCCATTCGGCTATGGAACCCTAAATAGGGCTTCAAGGTAATCCGTAAAAGACCAACTTTTACGATTACCTTTAGGCCCGCTCTAAACAATTATGCCATCAATATTATTAGGGTATTCTTGACGTCGCTACTACTTTTAATAAAAGTGAGTCGATCACAAAGTATAGACCACCTATGAATCATCATCACGACAACGTTATTTAAAAAAATATTCAGTTTTATAGACCTGGTGTACAAGAGATTTGTAGTTTACCCATATTTCTAGTTCACCTTGATTAGTGAGGAGTGTTCCACCCATCCAAAATCCATCTTTAAATTGTCTTTATATCCCCTATACAGAGTGGAACTCAGCAGAAATGTGTACGAAACTAATACTAAAAACAATAAAACAAAATACTGGCTGCTTTTTTTTTCATCCGGGATGAGCCCTCTCTTGACCTAAATCTCGCTTGATGGTAAGCGATAGATGAGGTCTACCGCGATGGAACGAGCGAGCACAGAAGATGCCTATTTACTCTTGCTTGCACAGAAGCCTTAATCCTTCTCTCGCTTGAGCTTAAAAGGAACCTCTGTAAGTTAGATATAACTCATCATATTATATGTTTTTCAAAGGTTCAAGAGTTGTTCGTGTTTGGAAATGTTCTAAAGAGATATCGTGGTTTAGTCAGTTGAAAGTCCTTTCCATTCCATTCCACGCCACATAGACCGGGAGGAGTCTTTTGATATTTTCCTAACGAAAAATAACAAAAAGGGGATGTGTGTAATGAAGTAGAGGCTCACATGTCGGTAGATGTCGTTGAGGAGCGTGAAGCTGGTGCGTGCGCCGGGCGCCAGCACGCACAGCCACGCGCGTGAAGGATGCAGCGCCGGCGCGCGCGTGCTACACTGCCGCGTGATCACGCATGTCGACGCCCACTCCTCGTTGTCGGCCACCAATCTATACATAAGCCATTGGCTCATATTTAAAAAGCATCAGTGGATTGTTTTAATAAACAGAGCAGCTGCTCAACCTTTATAAAGTGCAAAGTTGGTAGTGTATGGAATACTACTCGCATCTCTGAAACTAAACCTAAATACTAGCTACAATCAATCAATAAAAACAATACACTTGAGTCTATCGAGAAACGGGCCAAAATTTTCATTGTCAACGTGAGACTGTCAAAACAACAGAGCCTTGAACATCGGCAATGTGTTGCAAGTCACACACATACATTTACATTTACGGTTACATTTCGGTGAGTGTGCGATGGAATTGCAGAATCTAATTCCACCAAGCCCGTTCCATCATCGGACTATAAGACGAATGGCGATGCGCCAATGTTACATGGTAGAATCCCACCTATACGCATAAAAAGTTTTGTAAATATTTACATTGTGTGTACAGCGGAATCGAATTGAATGGAATTTCCTGCCGGAGTATTACATGATAGCTTTAACTTAAGGGTCTTTAAGTCAAGTGTGAATACTAAATAGGTTACTTCTATGTGAGCGTGCTTCATATTTGACAACCTTATTGCTTACCATCTAATCATAAAAGAAATTATTTAATACGGGAAATTATTTAGAAAATATTTTTACAAATGTTAGAAAAATGATTTTTTGATTGCTCGATATAAACCGAAAGGCTGAAGAGTTTGGTACGTGTTGCTACTATGCTACATAAATTAGCAAAGTTTGCATTATTACTACCAAGTGTTAGGTATAATGTGCGCTTACTGACCGTTACAGTGATTGTGAGCTTGTTTTGGCGCAGTTTGAGCAGTCCTCCCAATCCCACAGGGCGAGGAACCTACACGACTTTGCACTTAGACTGCTCACGGTTATTATAAAGAAGTAAGCAATCCTTAAACATTCCTCCAAAAGTTATTTCATTTAAAAGCCCCTCAGCATCTAAAAAGTTTTTCCAACAGAACAGGAAATTGTGTTCGCGGCAGTTAATTAAAGTTGTTTGTGGTGCAATTTTGGGCCACAACTTACCAAAGCTACTAACTTGCCGAATATGTATCAAGTTAATAATCTTCCACCAATATTTGTTGGATTTTCGCAAAATTGTAAGAGTTGAGAATAAGGTTGATATTGCAACCGCTTTTAATTTAGAAAAGTCCGCCTCGGTAAATTGTTCAACTGTTTACTGAAACTGACGGTCAAACTTGTGATGTTTGGGAGGCTTTTTACGAAATTATGTTGTTGGTTGAATAATCCCCTCTGTTGTGTGAAGTACCTTTTTAATACCCTGGACAAAGACATGGCTTTTGTTTATAAATGCTGCACGGAATGAAGGGAGCATTTGAGGAAAGTGGCTGAGTTAATAAAATGTAAAGTGACATAATATAAACCGCCATCCTTTCATTAATTTATTATATGTATGAAGGTATTATTTAAATTTATTTGGTAATAGCGACTCGCCCCGGCTTAGCATGATTTAGCATAATATTATAGCATGCGATATTTAAACCAAAAACCTATTTATGACAAGTATTTTTTAAAGTAAGTACAAACGAAACAGTAACTACGTCGTGTCGTCTATGTCTATTGCCGTAGATTTATTTGTAGAAGAGTTAAATAATTCCTCAGCACAATATTTATGTAACTTTATAGTTTCGACAGCGTAAGCTATGAAAACGCTTCAAAAATGTTTTTTTTAGGTTTGTTTAGAAAATATTGATATTTATTTACTATAATTGAACGTAATGTATAAGTTGTATATACTTTGAAGAAGAGTGTCTCTACATAATGGTGAAGCTTGTGTCCAAATCTGTGTAGTAGGTAGTTTTTGAAATACTTGCAAACATAATGTTACATATCGGCAGGCGCGGTGGGGGAATGTGTTTTATTATATTTAAGAACTAGCTTTTGCCCGCGACTTCGTCCGCGTGGAATAGTTTGGGCTAACGTTAAATTTAACCCCGATTTTGAAGCATTATTCATTGGCTGTTCGTTCCCCAAGCCAGCCAACGGTAACTGGTATGTTCGAACTGTCCGCGATTACACGGAGCTGTACCGTTGTCATTCAAACACAATAGGCTCTCCGGCCTTACTTATACATAATTAAACTTTACACAATTAGATATTCCAACATGCGCACTTACCTGTGGCTGGTTGACGACAGCGTGCGACCTTGGATGATCACGACCATGCGGAATGCGTTAGTGTGTATGATTGTGTAATGTTGTGAAAGTGGTGTCACGGCGGTCACAAAGGACGCAAGCTACAATATTTTAGGGATTACAATTTCAAATTATCGTTAATCGCGTCCCAATTATCGGTTACAACGGGCGATCGAACACGATATTTCCAATTACAACAAAATCAATCAAAGGTCCCAAAGGTTGGACATTTTTCAACGGAAACAGGTTATCTGTCAAAGTCTCAAAGTCAAGTCAAAGTTATGTGATATTGCCACACCAAAAATATGCGTTCAAATACGTTTTGGACGCAACATCTACCCCCCCCCCCCCCGGACGGGCCTACCCGTCCGCTAATCAATTGGAAGTCTTGACAAGGTTGCGAATTTAACACAGCTTCAATGCGGCAAAATACCGTAGCTAGTTCCTCAAAGGTGAGCACGGTGTCTCCCAACAATCTCCGCCAGCGTCCCATTGCCGCTTTCACCGCGGCCTCAAAAATACCCCCCCAATAGGGGCAGGCTGGCGGGTCAAACAACCAAGTGACCCCTCGGCGGGCCAAACTATTACCAATGTCAACCTGGCTCTCATTAAGGAAGGCATATACCTCCTTGAAATAGTTACTTGTACCCTTGTAATTCGTACCACAATCAGACCTAACCAAAGAAGGTAACCAAAATTTTTAAAAATTTTTAGGGCTCCACATTGATAAAAAACTGAATTGGAAAACCCATATCGAAGTTTTATGCAAGAAAATCAGTAAATCTGCCTATGCCCTGCACACGTTGTCGTCTATTATAGGTGTGGATGCATTACTTACAGCCTACTATGGTTTAACTGAATCCCATCTACGCTATGGTGTAATTTTTTGGGGCAATTCAACAGAAAAGGACACGGTGTTCAAGGCTCAAAAGAGGTGCATTCGTTCAATATTTAAAATTAAACCTACTGATAGTTGCGTGCCTTACTTTAAAAAATATAAAATACTTACTTTGCCATGTTTGTACATTTTTGAGGTAGCTGTATTTGTCAAGACAAATCCACACCGATTTAAACGATTAGATGAAGTAGTCCCACGTAACAGGCGCGACAACAGTAGAATATGCTCTCATACTGCGAGAACAGCGCTTATGCGCAAAAGTGTTTTCTGTATGGCTCCTATGATATTTAACAAATTGCCTAAAAGTTGGAGAGAACTGCCCTTGTCACTTTTCAAAAAAAGGCTGAGAATTTTTTTAGTTAATAAAGTGTATTACAATGTTTTAAATTTTTTGAATGAAAAGGACTTTTCTCTTCCGACTTCTAATAGATATAGTTAAGTATAACAATATATTGATGTGAATTTTAAACCAATTGACTTTGAATCTATTTGACTGCATAATAATGAATATACTGGACATAATGCAATTTATTTTTTGTAATATAATATACTTATACTATAATGTCTTGACATCAATTTATTATTTATTTCTTGTGTATTTTGTAATTAAATTTAAAATGACTATATGTAAATGCAATTAAATGTAATTTTTATACCTACAAAATTTGTACGCCGTGGACGCTCACAACATACTATTAATTTAATACCTTGCATATCTGATTAGTCAGTTTATGTATACGCATGTTTGACAAATAAATTATCTTTCTTTCTTTCTTTCTTTCTTTCACGGCGAGACACAAATCTTTCCAAAGTCGCCGCAAAGGCCTCTGTCGAGAGGGAGGTTACCAGCTCCAAATGTACTGCCTTGGTTGACCGGCAGACAAAAAAACACAAATAAGCCTTAACAATCTCACTATTTCGAAGTATGGACGTCTTCAACAAAAGGGGACCAGCAAAGTCCGTTCCGACGCCAGCAAAGGGCCTCGCCACATTGACACGATCAGCCGGCAAAATCCAAAATTCTCGCTGCAGAATGGCCAACAGCGCATTGCAACCGGCATGCGAGTTCTTAACGTGACGATCAGTCACCAACAATTGAACCAAGTGGCCCTCCTTGGGCAAAAAAAGGGGATGACGGGCCCCATAAGGAAGGCTAGAGTGCCTCAACCGTCCTCCAACACGCAAAAGACCCGTCTTATCCAAGAAGGGATTCAGCTTACTAACAGCTCCCGACAACTTAACCCTACCAGACTTCAAGACCTCGATCTCCTTCTCAAAGTGTGCAGCCTGCACAGAGCGGACCCAAAGGAGGAGTGACTCCTGTCGCTCTTGAGGAGAGAGAACTGGTCACAGGCGCTTGTCCCCTGGATTCCTAGAATTTTGACCAAAACGCCTGATCCACGAGGTAACGTTCAACAATTTGTCGAGGGAGCTGTATCGATTCAACAAAAAATCAGGATCAAACGAAGGGTATTTCGTCCCAACAGCGAACACCTTAAGTCCGCGCAAAGGATCCGACATCAAGACTGGCGTTCGAGGCCAATCGTCCTCGGGGCGAGTCAGCCAGTCCGGTCCCCACCAGAGGGGGTAAGCAATCAAGCGGGGGGCCATGCACCCGCATGAGGCTACGTCGCCCGGGTTCAGGTCACCAGGCACGTGCCTCCAAATCAAAGGCGTTTCAGAACCTTGAATCTGCGACACTCGGTTCGCAACAAAGACCTCCAAAGAGTGGACGGACGTCTTCAACCAACACAAAACAATTTGACTGTCCGTCCAGGCGTAAGAAGCCCGAATGTCAACAGTTCCACCCAAAGTGTGCGCAACGTGGTTTAGAAGACGCACAAGAAGCACCACAGGGAGTGCGGATACAAAATGGAGCCAATCTTCCAACAGGGTTTCCCAAAGTGGCTCGTCCCAACCAAGTTCAGTTATAACAAGGGCAGAAGCACCAATTTTAGGGTAAGGACAACTCACAAGGTTGAGTTCAAACCAGGTCCTTGCTTCAACAGTGGTGACAGCCGTTTCGCCAATTCCCCAAATCTTGCCTGAAAAGTCATTCACCTTCAGGCCAACCTGTCCCGTTAACCAAGAAGACAAAAGGCAACCCTGGGCTCTAGGGTCCAAAATGGCACGGACCACAATCGAGTCACCCAAGGGTCCCCAGACCTTGACCGAGGCCGTTGGCAACAAAACCGTCTTGATCGGGGTGGGGGGGTTCCTTTAGCGGGGCAGGCGCCAATTTCTTAGCGATGCCTGGGCGGCGACCGGTTGCCGCATCCAGGCTGCCCTCGTTCACGACGAGGCCAACATTCAAAATATTCGTCCGCGCGGTGTACCAAGCCGCTCGCCATCACTGGTGGGGCATATCCCACCGGATACCTGAATGGCGGAGGGCGCGACTCCAACCGGGGACGTTCCGCCAATGGAGGAGAAAGGCAGCGGTGCCGATCCGGCCCCTGCTGCCTAGCAGCCAACGCGCGTTCTCCCTGACGAGGGGAGACCAAATGGCGCTCTCGGGGCTCCCGTGCAACTTGCGCGGGGGGTGGAGTGCGGCGAACAGAATTGCGGGCCTCAACCCGGTGCTCGTCTCCGGGGTACCCCCCCTGCGCGAACCCTCCTCAGAAGATGGTCTGCTGGAGCGGTTCGCGTTGGCGCACAAAATCTCCAAGTGGGACCCTTTACAAATTCTACACGGGCGGGGGTCGGGGCAGTCCCGATGAAAGTGGGCCCCCAAGCACGAGAAGCACAAACGGCGTGCGTTGACAATGCGGCGGCGGGCACTTACGTGCAAATTCAAAAAGGCCGGGCAACGCGCCATGACATGCCCCGTTGCCTTACAAAAGTCACAATGATGAGGACTCCGGGCGCCAGCAAAACGGGGGGCGGGGCGAACATCAACAGGCCCCCTAGCCCTAGTCCGTCCCTGGTCTCTAGGCCGAGAAGGTAGTGGGGGTGACCCTGTGGCGCCACGAGTGTTATCCAAAAACCGACACTCGTCTTCCAAAAACTTGAGGAGCTCGTTAAAGGGGGGAAGATGGGTGGCACTATCCCCACCATACTTCTGCTCAAAACGTGACCTCAACTCCGCGGGGAGCAACTGCAGCACTATGTGCACCAACAAGTAGGACCAATGTTCTACCGGTAACTCCAAGCGTCTCAAGGCGTGGGTCGCTGAGACCAACGGGTTCAGCATGTCAGTGCACAACGCCGACGTGCTGGCAATGGCCGGTAGCCCCAAAATCTGGCCGATGTGCACATCAGCCAGGCAGCGCTTGTTCTGATACCGTCGGGAGAGAAGCTCCAAAGCGGTCGGGTAGGAGGAGTCCGTCACCGGCAAGTGCTACACCAAGGCTCTGGCTTCGCCCTCCAAAACAGACAATAAATAGGCCAGCTTCTGGGCAGGTCCGAGGTCCGAGCGTGCATCGACAAGACTCTCAAAGAGATTTAGGAAGCCCAGCAAGTCGTCCAAGCGACCGTCAAAATGTGGCAGCTCCAGGGTGGGCAGCCTACCCAATAGTCCAGGGCCTGCAACAACGGGGGTCTGCGGCTTGGCCGCATCAGGCACCCGGCTCTTCAAAATTTCCCGGGCTTGTCGACTTATGACATCCCCCAGGTGGACAATCTGGTCATAGTCACCCAAAACCTTATCGCGGCCTGCCTTGTCGATCAGCCCCAAATCCACGTCCATGATGAACTCGTAGAAGCGTGTGAGCGCAGCATCAGCTGACTTGATCCTCTCATTCAAGCGCCCGTACCGAGCAAGGGTGAGCTCTTCCAAGTCCAAACGCTCAACCGTTGCTGCTGCCAATGTGAACCATCTCAACTGTGAGGTCAATCCGGCAGCAGACTCCCTGACTGCCTTTAATGAGGCCATTGCAACAAACAAATATCAATACTAATAGGCTAAAATAACTAAACAAACAACAATGACTTGTTAGCCAACCGAACAATTTCACCAAAATAAAAACTTAAATTCAATTATTTCAAGTCCAAATCCGACCCTGTACTTATTCCAAGTATGAATCTAGCTTGCTAAGGATGGCTTATTACAGAAAAAATAACAATTTAATGTATATATTATGCTGGATCAACACCAATTAAACACAACAATTGAATGTATAATATTGAGCCGGACAATCTTCACAATAAATCAATACACACAATTCAAGTCTTGTTATGTTAAGAAATGTGTGATTATTATTTAGATAAACTTTTAAATTCAGATCAGCGACATTAAATTATTAATTACAACAAATATACCAAATTATGTACCAAATACAACCTAGTAATTCCTAATTTCACAAATAAATCTTACTTGTCAATACAATGCAGGGACTACAGTACAAACTACAATTACCATTTCAATATGATAGCCTGGATGACATGGTAATATATTCAAACTTATTAAGTTATTTTTATCAATGTTCAAAACTTCCAATTTACTTAGTGGATCTTATATTATAATGTAAAATCCACGCTTCTGCTACCAGTTTGTTCGTTCCCAAGCCAGCCAACGGTAACTAGTATGTTCGAACTGTCCGCGATTACACGGAGCTGTACCGTTGTCATTCAAACACAATGGGCTCTCCGGCCTTACTAATACATAATTAAACTTTACACAATTAGATATTCCAACATGCGCACTTACCTGTGGCTGGTTGACGACAGCGTGCGACCTTGGATGATCACGACCGTGCGGAATGCGTTAGTGTGTATGATTGTGTAATGTTGTGAAAGTGGTGTCACGGCGGTCACAAAGGACGCAAGCTTCAATATGTGGTCCGGGCCGGGATGTAGCTCAAACTTCGCACCAGATTGGAGCAGCTACTTATCACCAATTCACTATCACTTTCAACAAATTCACGGGACAGTCAGTCTGACTTCAATACGGCGTTATGTTCAAAATATCTCAGGGTTTTCGTCAATTCGGGATTACAATTTCAACTTATCGTTAATCGCGACCCAATTATCGGTTACAACGGGCGATTGAACACGATATTTCCAATTACAACAAAATCAAAGGTCCCAAAGGTTGGACATTTTTCAACGGAAACAGGTTATCTGTCAAAGTCTCAAAGTCAAGTCAAAGTTATGTCAACTGTCAACATCAAAGACAATAGAATATTGCCACACCAAAAATATGCGTTCAAATACGTTTTGGACGCAACATTGGCGCTCCGCTCCTATTGGCCTTAGCGTAACGATATATAGCCTATAGCCTTTCTCTATAAATTGACTATTTAATTAAAACATATTTTTTCAATTCGAACCACTAGTTCCTGAGATTATCGCGTTCAAACAAACACATAAACTCTTCAGCTTTATATTATTAGTATAGATAGTTGTTGCCCGCGACTTCGTCCATGTTTCCGTCGTTTTTCGTATAAAAAAAAGTAGCCTATGTCCTTCCTCACGGTTCAGTGATTTTGATGTAACAGACAGATTAACTTTCGTAATTTAGTAGGGAAATATAATATGTCAATCTATAATACTGTTGAAAAATATCGCAATACCGAACCGCATAATATTATTGTTAATAGCTGTGCCCGCGACTCCGTCAGCGTGTAACTCCTTGTGTGTTATTAAGTTAATGTATTGGTAATATTGTTTAGATCACGTTCATATGAGGCTTAAGTACCTATAGAACGAAAATACTTCAGCGCAAAGCTTCCGGGTAAACTATGTTGAAAGTTGACCCGTCCGGCACGTGAACATAAAGATTTCTAGAACTGCTAACCCGGGAAAGAGCGACGTACAACTGACCATGCGAGAAACAACTGACACAGAGATCTACTCCAGCAACACGAAAAGTCTGCCCTTGAGCCTTATTAATTGTCATTGCATAACACACCGATGCTGGGAATTGCGTTCTTTTAAATTGGAATGGAAAATTATTTGGTATTATGGGAATTCTGGGAATAAAGACGGTTTCTCCTGCACCGAAACCTGTTAAAATTTGAGCCTCGATTATATTTTGTTGCAACTGAGTTACTTTTAGCCGAGTTCCATTGCAAAGAACAAAGGCGAAAAAAATGTTAATAGAATATTTGAGCGTCTATAAATGTCATGTTTGCAAATGTTAATAAAATAATTTCTTAGTTATTTTCAAGACATGCTTATAAACTGACCCACTCTAATAAAAAATTTTTTTTTTTTTGGAAATACAGTTGACTAATATGATCACAAGGGGTTAGATTATTTTTTTCCTTTACAATTTGACTTCATGACTTTTAGCTAATATTGTCTCAGTTGAAAGTTCTCTGCTGGTTTCTCTGCCATATATTAGTAAATCTACTCCAATTTATTTAAAGTGCTTTGCCCTTATTGCATAAATATACTTTACAAGCGTATTGATAAACCACAATAAATATAATTGCAGGTTTTTGTTAAGAATTCTGCTGAATAAATAAATACTAACATAATACTATAATACTATGCGGTGATCGGAACATTGACGCGTTAAAGCGTAATAATAATTATAAAGAACTAGAACTTATCTTGCATAACTATAATATTTCTAACCATATAACTAAACCCACAAGAAAATCATCATGTATAGATCTCATCGAGCGTTTTGGTCCCTGGCAAAGTCGGTTGAATCGAACTTCTGTCGCCCCTCACTACCACCACTGCTCAAACCTGAAGGGTCTCTGGCTCACTCCGCTGAGGAAAAAGCAAACTTGTTTGCCGCTCTCTTCGCGGAGTCTTCACGTCTGGATAGTAGTGGCGCTCACCCTCCTGATGCTCCTATTGGATGCGAGACGTGTATGTTGGACATTCGCATCCATCAGAAGGACGTCCGTAGAGTGCTGCGTAATCTAGACGTGAAGAAAGCTAGTGGCCCCGACGGGATACCAGCAATTGTTCTTAGAACTTGTGCGCCTGAATTGTCTCCAATCTTGACACGCCTGTTTCGCCTTTCGCTAGAGACTGGAAAGGTGCCGAAAGCATGGAAGCTGGCTAACGTACAGCCTGTACCCAAAAAGGGCAGTCGTGCTGACCCTGCCAACTACAGGCCTATTTCAGTCACGTCCATACTCTGTAAGAGTATGGAGCGTGTACTTAATAGTAAGCTCCTGGCATACCTAGAAGCCAACGACATCCTCAGTGACCGGCAATACGGCTTTCGCAAAAACCGGTCAACTGGGGATCTTCTAGCGTATGCCATTCATATCTGGAGTGAGGCCATTGAGAGGCAAGGGGAAGCACTTGCTGTTTCCCTTGACATCTCCAAGGCTTTTGACAGGGTCTGGCACGATAGCCTTATTGCTAAGCTTCCTTCTTTTGGGTTACCCACCCAACTTTGCGTTTGGATTGAAGACTTCCTGAGGGATCGGTCCATTCGAGTGGTCATTGATGGCTGCTCGTCTGGCCAATTGGCAATTAATGCCGGGGTCCCTCAGGGGTCTGTTCTCTCAGCAACTTTATTCTTGCTGCACATTAACGATCTGCTAATGCCCGGTACCTTTGGGTATGCAGACGACAGCACAGTTTCTGAGAGATATGTGTCCAGCGCGCGAGCTGGTGGGTCACAGATCCAGTCTCTCCGTGAGGACATGGTCGGGCGCTTGAACTTGACCTTGAAAGCTGTCTCCGAATGGGGCGAGGCCAACCTGGTCAAGTTTAATGCAGCTAAGACCCAGGCGTGTCTCTTCTCCGCAAAAAGGAGCCAATTTGAACCGGCTCCTACTTTCCGAGGTGTAACTGTGCCGATAACTGACCATATCGAGCTTCTGGGGGTAACATTAACTTCTACCCTCAATTTTGGCCCGTTTATCGAGGCTAAGGCTCAACTAGCATCAAAAAAGTTGGGAATCCTAGCAAAGGTGAGACGGTACTTCACACCCGAACAGTTGCTCAATCTCTATCAAGCCCAGGTTCGGTCGTGTATGGAGTACTGCTCTCATCTTTGGGATGGATCTGCTAAATACCAACTGGACGCGCTTGAGTCTATCGAGAAGCGGGCCAAAAGACTCATTGGCAACGATGCACTGGTCGAATCAAAGCTCCAGAGCCTTGAACATCGACGACGAGTTGCAAGTCTATCGGTTTTTTATCGGTTACATTTCGGGGAGTGTGCGATGGAATTACACAATTTAATTCCAACAAGCCCGTTCCATCATCGGACTACGAGACAAACGGCGAAGCGCCATCGTTACATGGTGGACATCCCACCCATACGCACCAAACGTTTTGGGAATACCTTCATTGTGCGTACGGCTAAGGAGTGGAATTCCCTGCCGGAGTCTGTGTTTCCCGATAGCTATAACCTAGGAGTCTTTAAGTCAAGAGTGAATAGGTTACTTTTAGGTAAGCGTGCTCCATCTTCGACCACATCATCACTTACCATCAGGTGAGATGGTGGTCAAACGCGAACCTATTCTAAATATAAAAAAAAAAAAAAAAAATCTCATCGCAAGCGATGTACCTAATGTTCAGCCTCAAGTACATATCCTTGCATTATCTGACCATGAAACTGGTCAGTCCATTAGCTTCAATTCGTCTGTAAATACTACAAAATGCAGAAAACAATTTTGGTTTGAAAAGAGAAGAGATCTAAGTCAAGGCAACATTGAAAAGTTCATATCATGCATATCGTCTCTTTCATTTTCAGAAATATACGAATCTGATGATACTGATCTAGCATTCAATCACTTTCATGATACACTATCCCTGTTTTATGATCTCTGTTTTCCCATCCTAAAAGTAAAAATTACAAACAAACCGGTAAAAACTAAATGGATAACAAAAGGTATAAAAAGATGTTGTGTCAATAAAAGAAGTATGTACCTAAAATATAGACTATTAAATTCTAACAAAAACCTACACCTAAAGAACTATCGAAATTACTCTAGGATAATGAGACGATGTATATTACATGCTCAGAAAATTGATAATACTCGTTATATACTTCAATCGAACAATACATGTAAAGCTGCCTGGGATATAACAAAAAAGAATAGTGCAGATAACGATAATAACGCTGAAATTTCTTCTATTAAAATTGATCAGTGCACATACACTAATGGCGATACAATTGCAAACCTATTTAATGACTTTTTTATTAATATGACTAACAAACCAAAAACCCCTAATTTTGAATCACCCATTGACTACAAACATTCCATCACTGACATATCGGATAGCATTTTTTTGACTCCAACTGATGAAGATACTGTATATAAAGTTATTAATTCTTTAAATTCAACAAACTCAACTGGCTATGATAACATTAATACAAAGATGCTTAAACGTTGCTCTAAATATATATCTCGTCCTCTGGCCCACATTATTAATTTATCATTGTTTCAAGGTGTATTCCCCACCAAATTAAAGTTTTCCATAGTCAAACCATTATATAAAAAAGGAGATAAAAATGATATGAATAATTATCGTCCTATTACTCTAATACCCATAATTTCTAAGATTTTTGAAAAAATTATGTACGATAAACTTCACTCCTTTATAATAAACCATGCAATTTTAAAAGAGGAACAGTTTGGTTTCAGAAAGGGTAAATCAACAACTCTTGCATGTTTTTCTCTTGTGAAAATGATTACCTCAAGTCTTAATGAGAAATAGCATCAATATTTCTCGATATGTCAAAAGCATTTGACTTCGTAGATCACAAACTACTTCTCTTTAAACTGATTCGCTATGGTATTAGGGGAAATGCGTTAAACTGGATAAAAACTTATTTACATAATCGCCAGCAATGTGTAGAGATATCTAGACATGCTACATCGGAAAAAATTATATATAGATCCGCCTATCGTCAAAACTCCTATGGAGTTCCCCAGGGCAGTATATTGGGACCTTTTTTGTTTGTACTGTATATTAATGATTTGCCCAACGTGACTCCATATTCATGCATTCTGTACGCCGACGATACAACTCTTAGTATTGAACTCACTGATAAAAATATCACCAAATACGAAAAAGAGATCAATGATACACTAAACAAAATAATATAATGGTTAAAAGACAACAATTTACATGTCAATATTGGTAAAACCAAACTTATACAGTTCCAAACGTACAATAGCAAACATCACGGATTAAAAATAAGATACGCAAGTGACACTATAGAAGAGGTTGAAAATGCTACTTTTTTGGGTATAACGTTAGATAAATATTGCAACTGGAAAGTACATATTGACAAATTATGTACTAAACTGCAAAGATTTGTATTTGTTTTAGGCAGAATAACTCGCATAGCTGGTATCAACGCAGCACTTTATGCTTATCATGGTTATGTAGCATCAATTCTACGCTATGGTATTATCATATGGGGCAATTCTGTTGAAATTATTAAAGCATTCCGAGCCCAAAAAAAATGTGTTCGGTCAATAACCAAAGCCCAACCATTAGATAGCTGTGTCCCGCTCTTTAAAAGTTTAAGAATATTACCACTCCCGTCTTTATATATATTCGAACTTTGTATCTTTGTCCATAAAAACATATCTTTATTTAAAGTACATAATAATGTTGTTGTAAGAAAAAGTCGAGATATTCACAAATTATGTGTACCCCAACAAAGAATTAAACAATTTTCCAATAATGTTTACTGTATGGCAATTCGTGTTTATAATAAATTACCTAATGTTTTTAAAGATCTTAACTTCATGACATTTAAAAAAACATTATTTGACTTCCTATTGTTTAAGTGCTACTGGCTACTACTCAACAAATGAGTTTTTAAATGAAAAGTTTGATTCTAAATTTAAATTGGACGACGCCGACGACTTGCCTTACATTCCTAATAATTGAATTGTATCTAATACCTATGACATTGTATTCAATAATTCTTAACATTGTACTTATTAATACCTGACATAATATTTAGTATCTATTCCTTGACATTTCATCTGATAACTTGACATTATATTTAGCATGCCTTGACATTGTATTTAATAATTCCTGACATATTTAGTATTCCGTTAAATTGTATTTGATAACTCTTGGCATTCTAATTAGTATGCTTTGACATTGTATGTAATAATTCTTGACATTATATGTAGGATCCCTTGAAATTGTATTTGATAACAGTTAATGTTTTCCTTATCCTTGACATTGTATGGTTTTTATCAATTGATTTTAATTTAATTTCTTGAAAATATTTGTACGCTGGAAACAGCAGAATATTTTGGACGTAAAATTGTATGTAACACCTTGTAACAACAATATTCTAACAAATAAATTTATTATTATTATTATTCCATTTATTTAATCTATGTACATATGAATTACATTTTTAAATATTAATATAAAAGAATAAAAACATTTAAAAATATAAAAAATAGTAGCCCACCGGTATCGGGAACAGGGTCCAAGCTACCGGTGGTCAGGGCTCCATAGAGAGGAACCTCCTCACAATACGCGCCGTTTCCAGGAGTACTGCTTTCTGGATCAAGCCCTTGATCCAGCTACCCAACGAGAGCCTCCTTAGATGTTGGTCGAGGCTCTTGGCTATTATACCATTGGCTGTGACGACTATCGGCACAATGATTGCTGTCTCCACATCCCACATGTCGACAACCTCGCGCGCCAGGTCAAGATACTTATTTTTTTATCTATCTCAGCTTTTACGAGGTTCTCGTCATGGGGGACTGCTATATCAACAATCATTGTGCGACGCTCTAATCGGTCTATCACCACTATGTCAGGCTTATTGGCAACAATAGTCCTGTCAGTGATGATAGACCGATCCCAGTACAGAGTAATATTGCCATTTTCGAGAACTGGGTCGGGCACATACCTATAGTATGGTACTTCTGATTCCACAAGATTGTATTTAAGAGCAAGTTGCTGGTGAATAATCCTGGCCACGAGGTTGTGTCTATGCAAATAGTCTCCGTTAGCCAGACGAGAACAACCGGAGATAATGTGACGAATGGATTCTCCCGGTTTGTGACATGCCCGACATATGTCTACCGTACCATCCTTCACAATATATTTCCGATAGTTATTCGTCATCATAACTTCGTCCATAATCGCACAGACAAAACCTTCGGTTTCCCCAAAGAGGTCACCAAAACGTAGCCAGGCTACGGACGCTAATGTGTCTACGTCAGACCCATGAAGGGCCCGATAATAGCGCCCGTGAAGCTCCTTGCTCTGCCATACTTCTCTGCGGTCATTAGTATCTAATACTACAGGTTTGCGCCAATTCTCGGTACCTAAGGAGAGCGGAGTGAGGCCTTTGTCCACCGCTACCACATCTCGATGCATACCCACGTCGGCTTCTAGGAAATATTCCCTAAGGCTGCATACCTCACGGTTGTGTAGGGTCTTTGCATTTAAAATGCCATGACACCCGTACTTCCGCGGGATATACGAATTCACCGATTAACGTGGGTGATGCATTCGATTTGCAGTCAGCGTTGTGCGGACCCGCCTGTCCAAGGCGTCAAGTTCAGTCTGAGTCCATTTGAGTATGCCAAAAGAGTACATCAATACTGGCATGACCCAACCATTGAAGGCACGCACCTTGTTTCCGCCTGATAGAAGACTATTCAGTACTTTATTCAGGCGGCCAAAGAAGCGTTCCTTCAATGACTGTTTAGCATAAGCAACATTGATGCCTAGTGCCTCTGACATACCCAAATACTTGTAGGTTTCAGTTGAGCCGAGGGCTCTTAGGTGTATGGAATCCGAGAGTTGAGTTCCCACGGATTCCATAATCTCCCCTCGCTTTACATGCATGACTGCACATTTGTCCACACCAGATTCCATCCTGATGGCGCTACTGAAGGTTTCCGTTACCTTCAGTAGCTCCATGAGTAAGTTGCTGGGGGCAAAAAGTTTCAAATCATCCATGTAAAGCATGTGAGATATGACCTGACCACCTCTTCTCAACTGGTAGCCTAGCCCTGAACCCTCCAGCAATGTACTGAGAGGGTTGAGAGCCAGACAAAACCACAGTGGGCTCAGACTGTCGCCCTGAAAAATGCCTCGCTCAATCCTAATCGGTTCGCTGTTTTCCTGGATCTGTCGACATCCTGGGTAGAGAAGGACCGTCTTCCATTGCCCCATACATGACTCAAGGAAGGTGCGTAGGGTTGGATTTATTTTTACAACTCCAACACCTTCATAAGCCATGTATGAGGGACAGAGTCATAGGCCTTCTTATAATCTATCCAACATGTCGACAGATTCTTTCGTGAACGACGAACCTGTTGGTTAATGGCAATATCAATGAGGAGAAGCTCCTTAGTACCGCGGGACCCGTTCCTACATCCATTCTGAGAAGCAGACATGATTGAATTTACATCAATATGATTATTAATTTTGGCTCTCAAAATGGAAGTAAGAACTTTATAGACCGTCGGTAAGCACGTGATCGGTCTATAATTTTTAGGTTCCGTAGTACTGCCTGATTTATGGAGCAGGTGGGTTATTCCTGTAGTTAGGAATTGAGGTAGCGATCCTGACTCTAGGGCAGACTGGAACTGAAATGCCAAGCGAGCGTGCGATCTCTGGAACCATTTAAGCCAAAAATTGTGCAGCCCGTCCGGCCCTGGGGATTTCCAGTTAGATAACGGACGGACTGCACGGGTTACATCTTGGGGGCTGATCGTGATTGTCCCCATTTCTGGTAAAAGATCGCACGTGCGCCTGATCTCCCGCATCCAGTCACCCTCAGTGTGACTGACAGGAGCTGACCAGATGTTGCGCCAGAACGAACACATGGCGTCATCATCCGGTAAGCACGTATCAGTCATACCTTGGTCAGGTCGCTCCCAGGTCCTATAAACCCACCTTTCATTGCTTTGGAATGTGCGATTCTGAGTGTATCGCTCCACCCGCCGCTTATATCTGCGAATTCTATTTGCCCACGCATAGACTTTCTGCTTCAGGAAGTCGATGCGCTCTGTGACGCAGGTCAGATAATCCCGAGGATTAATATCAGTCCCCGCGAACGCCCGCCTCACAAAGCGCATCACTCTAGGGCGAGTGTTGCCCTGTCTGAAGCAGATAAGTTTGCCAATGAGTGCTCTAGCCCCAGCGATACGACGTTCGATCCTGCACTGCCAAGCTGGTATAGCTGGTCGAATAGCTCTGTCAGTCTTTGGAAACTTGACATGAGCTACCCGACATGCTGCAACAGCAGCACAGTACAGAATCGAATGGGTATCGGTGAGGTCTTCGCTATTGTCAAAATAATTTGACAACAGTGAATCTAGAGCACACACTAGCGCCCTATTTTTCTTATGCATGGGCAAACGAGGCAGGCGAGGTCTCAGCTCAGGTGGTGTGGAGCGATACTCCCGTAATGCACACTCCAAAGCACTCCTCAATCGTTCACTGCACTGGGTACTCACGGATGTAGCCCGATCCTCATCATCTTCACCGACGTGGTCGGGTCGCAGTGAGATACTAGGTTGTAGTTGCACCGCAGCCTGTGGTGAAGCAGATGAGACACGACTGCACCGTGATTCGAGGCGTAGTCTATCAAGTACGGCGTCATCCAACATATGGTTACGCTGGATGACCCGCACCTGATCCGACAGTCGTTGGGCCGAAACGTTGACAGCTGGTTCAAGTACCTGAAACAGAGAGAGCATCCGACCACGGTACGCAGTGAGGTTAGTTCCCCCCTCTGTAGCCCCAAAGTATGAGCGCATGACATTTTCATTGATGGAATTTGTCCATCGCATGCGCTGCACACTTCCACCGGCAGCGGGGACCCTATCAGAGGCCGGTGGGCCTCGAAGTCCGAAGCTGGCCGGAGGGCGGCCTCTTCCTCGCCGACGCGCAGGTGGTGGTGTCGTCGGCGGCGAGAAGTATTCGTCGCTCGAGCTCGACGCAACTGCAGCGGCCGGAGTCTCTTCACTCACGGCTGGAGCTGGTCCCGGCGGCTGCGAGGCGGAGCTGAGCGACGATTCCGCAGGTCTTGGTTGTGTGTTCAGAATCAAACGTGCCCGGTTTCTTGTCAACATATTGATTTTTCCATTTATTGTTTTTTCTATTTACTCTTCTATTTATTCATGTCTAGATTTTTTTTTTCACTATTTTCGTTTCGTTGAACATGATTATTTTTGTTTGTTTGGCTATTTAATTTATAAATTATATTGAAAAATTCGGAGGAAAAAATTTTTTGACATGTTCTTTGACAACCGGGCCACAGATTATTATTATTATTTCCTTTATTTCTAATTATACACATATAAATTACATTTTTAAATATTTCTATAAAACACAAAAAAACATTTAAAAATATAAAAAATAGTAGCCCACCGGTATCGGGAACAGGGTCCAAGCTACCGGTAGTCAGGGCTCTAGAGAGAGGAACCTCCTAACGATACGCGCCGTGTCCAGGAGTACCGCTTTCTGAAGCAAGCCCTTGATCCAGCCGCCTAACGAGAGCCTCCTAAGGTGTTGGTCGAGGCTCTTGGCTATTAAGCCATTGGCTGAGATGACTATCGGTACAATGACTGCCGAGTTCACATCCCACATGTCGACAATCTCATGCGCCAAGTCAAGATATTTGATTTGCTTATCTTTCTCGGCTTTCACGAGGTTCTCGTCATGCGGGATGGTTATGTCGACAATCATGGCACGCCTCTCGTTTCGGTCCACCACCACTATATCAGGCTTATTGGCTACAATAGTCCTGTCAGTGATGATGGACCGATCCCAGTATAATGTGATAAGGCCATTATCGAGAACTGGGTCGGGCACATACCTATAGTACGGCACTTCCGATTCCACAAGAGAATATTTCAGAGCAAGTTGCTGATGAATAATCTTGGCTGCAAGGTTGTGCCTATGCAAGTATTCTCCATTAGCAAGACGAGAACAACCAGAGATAATGTGACGGATTGATTCACCCGGACGGTGACATGCCCGACACATGTCAACCGTGCCATCCTTCACAATAAATTTCCGGTAGTTGTTCGTCATGATAACTTCGTCCATAATTGCACAGACAAAACCTTCGGTTTCCCCAAAGAGGTCACCGAAGCGCAACCAAGCTACGGACGCTAATTGGTCTACATCGGGCCCATGAAGGGCCCGGAAAAAACGTCCGTGTAGCTCCTTACTCTGCCATATCCCCCTTCTATCGTTAGTGTCCAGCACTGCAGGTTTGCGCCAGTTCTCATTAGCCAAGGAAAGCGGGGTGAGTCCCTTGTCCACTGCTACTACATCTCGATGCATACCCACTTCAGAAGCAAGGAAATGTTCCCTGAGACTGTATACCTCGCGGTTGTGGAGAGTTTTAGCATTCAAAAAGCCTCGACCTCCACATTTCCGCGGGATATACAGCCTCATCACTGACGAGCGTGGGTGATGCATTCGATATGCAGTCAGCAATGTACGAACTCGCCTATCCAGGGCGTCAAGTTCAGTTTGAGTCCATTTGAGTACGCCGAAAGAGTATATTAACACTGGCATGACCCAACCGTTGAAGGCACGCACCTTATTTCCGCCCGATAGAAGGCTTTTAAATACCTTCTTTAGGCGTCCAAAGAAGCGCTCCTTCAGCGATTGCTTCATGTCAACTTCATTGATACCTAACGCTTCCGACATTCCCAAATACTTATAGGTTTCGGTTGGGGAGAGGCTTCTCAGGTTTATGGAATTCGAGGGTTGAGATCCCACGGATTCCACAATCTCCCCTCGCTTTACATGCATAATCGCACATTTGTCGACACCAAACTCCATCCTAATGGCACTACTGAAAGTTTCAGTTACCTTCAGTAGTTCCGTCAGTTGTAGACTAGTGGCGCCAAAAAGTTTTAAATCATCCATGTAAAGGAGGTGAGAAATAACCTGACCACCTCTTTTCAACCTATAGCCTAGGCCTGAATTCTCCAGCAGTGTGCTTAGAGGATTCAAGGCTAAGCAAAACCAAAGCGGACTCAAACTATCGCCCTGAAATATACCTCGCTCGATCCTTACCGGTTCGCTGTACCTTGGGATATATCGACATCCTGGATAGCGAAGAACTGTCCTCCATTGTCCCATACATGATGTCAGAAAGGTGCGTAAAGTTGCATTAATTTTATACAATTCCAGCACCCTCATGAGCCATGTATGGGGCACTGAGTCATAGGCCTTCTTGTAATCTATCCAACATGTCGACAGATCTTTTTTGGAACGTCGAACCTGTTGGCTAATGGCCATATCAATGAGGAGTAGCTCCTTAGTACCGCGGGATCCATTCTTACATCCATTTTGAGAGGTAGACATGATGTGATTGTCTTCAATGTGTTTGTTAATTTTAACCCTCAAAATGGATGTCAGAACCTTATAGACCGTTGGTAGACACGTGATTGGTCTATAATTTTTGGGTTCCGCGGTGCTACCAGATTTGTGGAGCAGGTGGGTAACTCCAGTGGTAAAGAACTCAGGTAGCGAGCCAGATTCTAGGGCAGATTGGTACTGAGACGCCAAGCGGGCGTGCGATCTTGTTAGCCACTTGATCCAAAAGTTATGCAGTCCATCCGGCCCTGGAGACTTCCAATTAGGCAGCGGACGGACTGCATGGGCTACATCTTGGGGGCTGATAGTGATTGCCCCCATTTCTGGTATTGGATCGCACACTCGCTCGACCTCCCGAGTCCAATCGCCTTCGGTGTGACTGACAGGTACCGACCAGATGTTGCGCCAGAATGTACATAAGGCGTCATCATCAGGTAGGCACATATCAGTCGCACCTTGCTCCGGTCGCTCCCAAGCCCTATATACGCACCTTTCGTTACTTCGGAATGTGCGATTCTGGACGAATCGCTCCACACGCCGTCCATACCTCCGAATACGGTTTGCCCATGCATACACCTTCTGCTTTAGGAAGTCGATGCGCTCTGTGACACAGGACATATAATTTTGTGGGTGAATATTGGTTCCCAAAAACGCCCGTCTCACAAAGCGCATCACTCTCGGGCGATTGTTGCCCCCCCTAAAGCAAAGAAGTTTTCCGATGAGTGCCCTGGCCTCACCAATACGGCGCTCGATCCTACACTGCCAAGCTGGCACAGCGGGTTTAGGTCGTGTAGCTATGTCATTAGGAATTTTAACATTAGCTACACGACATGCCGCGACAGCTGCGCAGTATAAGACAGAGTGGGCATCGGCGAGGTCTTCGCAGTTATCAAAATAGTCTGACAACTGCGAATCCAGAGCAGCCACCAGTGCCCTATTCCTATTATGCATGGGCAAACGAGGTAAGCGTGGTCTTATTTCAGGCGGCATATTGCGATATTCCCGAATAGCACACTCCAAAGCACTCCTCAATTGCTCATTATACTGGGTACTTACGTTTGTAACTCTGTCACTACTCTCCTCAACTTGGATGTTGGGCTGTGGTGGTACCACCACAGTCGGCGTCGGATGTGAAGTGACACAGCTACTCATTTCCGAACGGAGGCGATCAAGTACGGCTTCATCCAACATATGGTTACGTTGGATGACACGCACTTGATCCGATAGACGCTTGGCCGAAACGTTGACAGTTGGCTCAAGTACCTGAAACAGAGAGAGCATCCGACCACGGTACGCAGTCAGGTTAGTTCCCCCCTCTGTAGCCCCATAGTATGAGCGCATGACGTTCTCATTAATGGATTGAGTCCATCGCATGCGCTGCACACTTCCACCGGCAGCGGGAACCCTATCAGAAGCCGGCGGGCCTCGGGATTCCAAGCTGGCCGGAGGTCGGCCTCTTCCCCGTCGACGCGCAGGTGGTGGTGTCGTCGGCGGCGAGAAGTATTCGTCGCTCGAGCTCGACGCAACTGCAGCGGCCGGAGTCTCTTCACTCACGGCTGGAGCTGGTCCCGGCGGCTGCGAGGCGGAGCTGAGCGACGAATCCGAAGATCTTGGGCGTGTAGTTCTGAGCAATCGTGCCCGGTTTCTGGTCAACATGGTTTTCAATGCACGATGTTTTCTTTCGCATTAGTCCATTTTTATAGATATAGTATATAGTAGATGTAGTGTGGGATTAATAGTAGTAGTAGTAGTCGTTTTTTTTTTACTATTTTCGTTTTATCGAACATTTTAAATAACTATTTTGTATCAAAATTATTAATAAAATCCGGTTGAAAAAATTTTTGACGTGCTTGTTGACAGCCGGGCCACAGATTATTATTATTATTATTATTATTACTAAAATAAAGTCATACTGCAAGCAAAGTATGGCAACAATACGACATGACATTGACATCTGCGTAAGGTGTATTGACAACTGCTGCTATCTCGGAAACACAACCGACATTCGGTTGTGTTTCCGTACTTTTGAAATTATTAACTGCTTCTGTGTATAAACTCAGTTCTTCCATGCGACTAGTGCTTGCCTAAGGATTCCGATCAGCTGCTATTTACGCCGTCGACGTTTTGCTTTGACTTTTTTGGACTACGATTCTATCTGATACTTCAGACTTTGTTGTTTGTGCATCCATTTGTATATCACAATTACTATTTAAATCAATGATCACAATTGGAAGTCGTGTAATGCCTACTAGCATAATGTGTGTTAACTGCCACATAAGTGGAAGTGGTCAATGGTTACTTTAAAAGAGATTTTAAATTACTGACGCAAGAATATTTCCATAGATCACTTCCCCACATGATGCAAAACTTTCAGATAGCAGCAGCTTTACTAAATAAGTTTGGTGCTCGCCTGCAAGATAGTGAATATGCCAAAGAAATATTAAATATAATGAGGCAAAATAATTTGGCTAGTATGGTTGAGGCTGTCAATATGAATAGAAGAACTTCTAATTTCCAAAACATCAGCAAACAGAAACAATGTTTACTTTCCTGTCTTAGAATATAGAGACCTCATTCTATTCGCCCTGAGAACGTACCAAATACGACAAGCACGTTCATATTATGGTGAACATATACGTTTCCACGGCGGATACAGGATTGAGGTATGCAGTGAGTGAGTGAATTAATCTGAATACAATCTTAGAGGCAGTAGTGATACAACCCTTATTAGAGGCAAAATTAAATCACGCCATGTCTCTAGAAGGCAATACGTATAATTATATTAATAGAAAATAATGTGCCCGCAGTTGCTTAGTGGAAAGACGGACTGTCAGATGTTGCGCGCATATCATAACGGTAGTTTGGTATCTCAGATGGGCCAGACATCAGACAACTATTACTACACCAGCAGGTTTTTTGGTCGATATTATCATAAGAGAAGATGAAGAATAAATACATACATATATAAAACAAATTGTTTCACTTTTATAAGTACCTATTACCTACTTTTATAATATTTATTTATTTAATTCGACTAAGATCCATATTTGAGGATGGCAAACAGATGTTCCGACTGATGGAAAGTGATCGCCGCGGCCTATATGGATCTGTATTACAAAAGGTATTGTACATACGTTGCCATCCTAGAGACAGAGCCGCAATTAACTTGTAATACTTAATGCCTGTAATTATAGCTTTCATAACGCATAGTTACTTGTTTAAAACAGATTTTCGATATAATCAACTTCTAATACCTTGGAAGCGGCGGGGGACCCATTTTTTCCTGGGTGGGGGGTAAATCATCGAATGACTTCTCCCGCTCTGTGTAAAACGGAATTCCTTCCGCTTTACCCAGAGCGGTATCAGACTACTACTGACTAAAAACCCACCCTGTTTCTTCAGCTGCCCTTAAGTTCCGGGGCCGTGGTATCTCGTTAGAACATTACCGGGGTTGCGCCCCGGCAGGCAATGGCCTTATTGGGCCCCGTCACTGGTGCTGACAGCTCTTTGAGGCGCGCGTGGAACACGATGCGCCTTTGACCCGGGCCTGGTCCTTACCGGATGGTGAGCTACCCCTGCTCGCCGTCCGCAAGCCCGCGCCCACGGTGGCCGGAGATTGGTTCGCGATCCCCGACGCACGGGGCGTCGTCCGCGGTGGCTGGGGCGTAAGGAAGAGAGTTGCCTCTCCTTCGCGCGTTCGGCCTTCTCTTTCGCTCGCATTACTGCTTCGCAGAAGGAGGTGACTGCATTCTATTCCTACTCGCTCCGCTCCAGGGCCGGGCGCGAGAGGTCACCGCTGCCGATAGCCTCAACGAGGAAACGGCGAAGCCCTGCCCAAGCGGGGCACACCTCCACCGTATGCTCCACCGTGTTCTCCGGGTGGTCCACGCAATTTCGACACCCGGGCGTGTCCTCCCGCTGAATCCAAAATAGGTACCTCTCAAAACACCCGTGTCCAGTAAGCACCTGCGTCAGGTGGAAGGTGAGGACGCCGTGGTGTCTCTCCAGCCACTTTTCAAAGACGGGACTTATCGCCGCGATTGCGGCGTGCCCAGCCTTCGGTTGCGACAGCCACTTTTTCCATGCTGCCGTGAGATCGCGGGCAGGAGACCCCTGGCCAACTGACAATGGCTCAGTACTAGGTCTATGTTTTCCACACTAGCGTTGACTATGGATATAATCAAGTCTGCGGTACCAGTCTGCTTCCAATAAATCGGTTTACGTAATAATGGCCAGACATAACCTCTAAAACTTCTTCAACGAATATCTTTTTTTCAAGAGTTCCTTTAATAGTGGATCTTAAGGCAAAAATGATCATGAATTGAAACTCTATACTCTTGTATATTTTCCATTAATAGACGCTACAAAATTATGCCAACAAAAAATTGTTAGAGGATTCGCCATTGTTCTTTGTGGTGGTTTTAAATTTCGGAGCAGAATAATAATCAGAAAGCTTCGAACTGCTAAGCTATCGGGAGTTACACGTGTTATTGTGAGTCAACCATAAAAGATAAACATATGCTGTCATGGGATATTTTTATATAATTTTAAGGAGAACATTTCCGTTATAAATGATTTCTGTGTAGTTTTAACCATTAAGGTTGCACTCGCGACGGAAGTTTAAAAAATGGAGTAACTTCTCCCGTTTTCCCAACATTTCCCTTCACTGCTCTGCTCCTATTGATTGTAGCGTGATGAAAAGTATACTATAACCAGCTCAGGAGTATGAAAAATAATTGTACCAAGTTTCGTTAAAATCCGTCGAGTAGTTTTTGTTTCTATAACGATTATACAGACAGACAGACAGACAGACAGACAAAAATTTTACTGATTGCATTTTTGGCATCAGTATCGATCCCTAATTATCCCCTGATAGTTATTTTGTAAATATATTTCATGTACAGAATTGACCTCTCTACAGATTTATTATAAGTACTAGCTTTTGCCCGCGACTCCGTCCGCGTGGAATAGTTACTTTGGGCTAACGTTAAATTTAACCCCGATTTTGAAGCATTCTTCATTGGCGCTCCACTCCTATTGGCCTTAGCGTAATGATATATAGCCTATAGCCTTTCTCTATAAATTGACTATTTAATTAAACAATAATTTTTCAATTCGAACCAGTAGTTCCTGAGATTATCGCGTTCAAACAAACAAACAAACTCTTCAGCCTTATATTATTAGTATAGATAGCTGTTGCCCGTGACTTCGTCCACGATTCCGTCGTTTTTCGTAAAAAAAAGTAGCCTATGTCCTTCCTCAGGGTTCAGTGATTTTGATGTAACAGAGAGATTAACTTTCGTAATTTAGTAGGGAAATATAATCGGTCAATCTATAATACTGTTGAAAAATATCGCAATACCGAACCGCACAATATTATTGTTAATAGCTGTGCCCGCGACTCCGTCAGCGTGTAACTCCTTGTGTGTTATTAAATTAATGTATTGATAATATTGTTTACATCACGTTTACATGAGGCTTTATTTTTTTTTTTTTTAGCGTGGTAAAATTATCAAATAAGTCCTCCCACCCCGGGCAGGGTGGGAGGGACTGTCAGACTTTTACTGACTAAAATCCACGGTGTTCCTTCAATAACCCTTTACGTACCGGGGTCACGGTAATGGGATAAGTCCCACGACCCCAGCAGGCTTCGGCTCTCTGCAGGGGGGGCCTCGTCATGTTGCTGACGCTCTTTGAGGTGCGCGTGGAACACAACGCGCCGTCGACTCGGGCATGGTCCATGGTCGGACAGCGAGTTGCCCTTTACTCGCTGTCCGCATGCCCGCGCCTACGGTGGCCGGAGATCGTCGGCCGACGTCCGACGCCGTGGGCGTCTGCCACTGCGGCTGGGCTGGAGGGAGGATGCCATCCTCTCCCTCACGCGGCCCGCCTCCTCCTTCGGAAGCATGACTGCTTCGCAGAAGGAGGCGACCGCTTTCCACTCCCTCTCGCCCCGCAGCATGTCCTCGCCCAATGCCGGGCGCGAGAGGTCTCCGCCTATCGCCGCCGTGAGGACACGTCGGTGCTCTGCCCAAGCTGGGCAGTCCTGCACCATGTGCTCGACTGTGTCCTCAGGGCGACCCTCGCAGTGGTGACACCCAGGCATCTCTTCCTTTCCCATCAGACACAGGTACCTCCCGAAACTTCCGTGTCCGGTGAGGACCTGCGTCATGCGGTAGGTCAGGACGCCGTGACGCCGATCTAGCCACTCCTCAAAGAGGGGCTTACCGCCGCAATTGCGGCGTGCCCGTTATACGAGGCTTAAGTACCTATAGAACGAAAATACTTCAGCGCAAAGCTTCCGGGTAAACTATGTTGAAAGTTGACCCGTCCGGCACGTGAACATAAAGATTTCTAGAACTGCTAACCCGGGAAAGAGCGACGTACAACTGACCATGCGAGAAACAACTGACACAGAGATCTACTCCAGCAACACGAAAAGTCTGCCCTTGAGCCTTATTAATTGTCATTGCATAACACACCGATGCTGGGAATTGCGTTCTTTTAAATTGGAATGGAAAATTATTTGGTATTATGGGAATTCTGGGAATAAAGACGGTTTCTCCTGCACCGCAATCTGTTAAAATTTGAGCCTCGATTATATTTTGTTGCAACTGGGTTACTTTTAGCCGAGTTCCATTGCCAAGTTGTGGTGGTTTTTAGAACCACCACAACTTTGCAATGGAATTTTCGGAGCAGAATAATAATCAGAAAGCTTCGAACTGCTAAGCTATCGGGAGTTACGTGTTATTGTGAGTCAACCATAAAAGATAGACATATGCTGTCGTGGGATATTTTTTATATAATTTTAAGGAGAACATTTCCGTCATAAACGATTTCTGTGTAGCTTTAACCATTAAGGTTGCACACGCGACGGAAGCTTAAAAAATGGAGTAACTTCTCCCGTTTTCCCAACATTTCCCTTCACTGCTCTGCTCCTATTGATTGTAGCGTGATGAAAAGTATTCTATAACCAGCTCAGGAGTATGGAAAATAATTGTACCAAGTTTCGTTAAAATCCGTCTAGTAGTTTTTGTTTCTATAACGGTTATACAGACAGACAGACAGACAGACAGACAGACAGACCGACAGACAGACAAAAATTTTACTGATTGCATTTTTGGCATCAGTATCGATCCCTAATCAACCCCTGATAGTTATTTTGTAAATATATTTCATGTACAGAATTTACCTCTCTACAGATTTATTATAAGTATAGATAGATAAACACTTAATATAAACATTTTTAAATATAAGCATTATTGTATGTATTTTAATTTATTTTAATTATATACTTTGAGTCAATAACTTCATTCTCTGTAATATAATTACTGAAACAATTTGAAATCTCACAAACATCGCACCTATGTCAATCTGGCACATCAATTACTATCTTGGCGTTAACCTAATAAGATTTAACGTAGAAACTTGCACGTGGAGCACTTACGCGATAAAAGCTTTCGTTCAGTAGCAACAGCCACTCAGCTCAATATAAAGGTTAAGCAGGAGCCCCCGGCAATGGGTAGCCTGTATTTGAGTGGAAAAATAGCTTCTCTAAGATATTTATAAGATTTAACATATGCTGATAATGTAACTAAAAACCTACTGAAATTCAGAATTATTCACCTGTATGTGTCATGAGAATAGAGTACTGGTGGTCATGGGTTCGAACCCAATCGGGCACATTACACAAATTAATGTGCCTGATTGGGTTAGTAATTGATATCATTACAACAACTCTCTCGATGACGAAAAACCTCGCGAGGAAACCGGGATGCCCTTGGTCCAACAATCGATCGGTCGAAGACTTTCGACATCTACCAACCCGCGCGTGAAAAACTACGGCCCGTTCCCTTTTGTAAAGTGGTGCCCTGTTTCTCTATGCAGTAGCAATATAATAAGCAGAATCATTATGTGTAATGGGGGTAGGCAGTGACTGTTGAACTGTCCCCTGTTGCGGAATAACATAGTCTCATAGTCATAGTATCTAATAAGTTTTTTATTGATTATAGGCTCATATTTGACTAATATCTTACCTGATCGTAAGCGATGATGTGGTAGAAGATGAAGCATGCTTACCCAGAAGTCACCTTTCTAGGATTATAGCTTTCAGAAGACATAAACTCCGGCAGGAAATTCCACTCCGTAGCCGTACGCACAATGACTTTCATTGTGCGTACGGCTACGGAGTGGAATTCCCAAAACGTTTCGTGCATATGGGGGGGGATGCCCACCTTGTAACGATGGAACATAGCCGTTAGTCTTTTAATCCGATGATGGAACGAGCTTGGCGAAATTAGATTGTGTAATTCCATCGCAGACTCCCAGAAATGTAACTGATAGAAAACCACTTGCAATTCGTCGTCAATGTTCAAGCTTTGACTGTATCAGTGCAGATTCTCGTTTAATGAGTATAATATATGATGATGACCTACGTGATGACATCAGTCTCCGGGCGGTGGTCGGGCAGGCGCGGCAGCGGGTAGTGCAGCGGCACGCACACGGCGCGCGGGCCCGCCCCGCCCAACTGTTGCGTCAACTGCAGCTCCATCTGCACGCTCTCGCATCTGCAACAGAACGTACACACAGGAATTTTGACCACCACTTGAATTGTCAGGTAGGTGTTCAGGGAGGAAAGAAAGAAACGCCAAACAGATTGTAAGAATCGTTGAGTTTTTGCCGGTTCATCTTAATAGGAACCAACTAATTCGAACCGTGCACTAGCTTCTGAAGTTTAATAAGTATGTATGTTTGAGTTTTTTTAAGTTTGAGATGTAAAATATCTTTAATAATATTTGAATGTATAATTAATAAATACCTATAACGAAATATTAGTTGAAAAAATAGAGAATTTATTAAATCAGTTTATTTTTGCTCGTTATTTTAAATATAATAATAACTATAGAATATGATATAACACGCACTCACAAGGGAGTCGTGAGCGGTAGCATAGAGGACATAACGGCATGGCCATTACACATTACCTTCTAATGTTACTTTTTGTTTGTAATTTATTACATAAAAATTTAAAAAAAATGTAGTAATGTAGAGTAGGAGACTGATTTCTGTAATACCGGCTCGCCTAGCACAGGAGTCAGGGGCTTCACTTCATATTTTCATGTTCAATAAATTACTTATTTATTTACTGCCAGGGCGCGCTTATAACCGTTTCACTTTAAAACAAGAGAATATACGCGTGATCACAGTTATTCACCTTCTTTGTGGCTATGTCAGATATCGACTTAATTGAGTGGGCTGTAAAATAGTTTTAAATTCAGATTCAAACGGCAGTATTGTCTCCCATTATCCACAAGCAATATTGATGGACAATAATAATTAAATTTAAAATGCGATTCACCGCTAAAAATTAATTGTTGTCATTCTAATGTTCTGTAATTGTACGGTGCACGTACATGAGTTTTCAAAATGTTGCATTTATTTCAAAATATTGGACTATTTTAAGTTAGCTAGTAGGCTCGCGCATGTGCACTTTGAACGCGACTTACATTGGACAGTGCATTAACACTTTTACATTATTCTATGCATCTTTTTAAAAGGTCACTTTTAAATAATTTTACTTTTAACAATTAGTGTTCAATTAGACGTGGTTTGAGTCGGACTACTTGCATTTTAATTTCGTCTCATCTCGTTGTTCACTCATTGATATTTGCATTCCTTTATATTGATATTTGACATCCATTTATGCTAGGGATTCACCCCTACATAATATTTTTGGTCCTTCGAGTATAGTTTTCGAAGCTATTGCAAGTACCGTACAGTTCGATACATCGGTCGATATTCGTCGCACGGGATCTGTGTCGTTTGTGCCACGTGTGTTGCCGTGCAAGAGCATCCGGGGAGACAGCAGCGAGCCAGATTCCAGAGCATTACTGCACTGCATTTGCGTACAGGGAGTCACTGAATTCAAGTAAGATCCTTCATTTTCTATCTTAAAGATTTACGATGGAAGGTTTAATCGTGCGACAAGCGGAGATCTTTAAAGAAGTGAGGAAGATTCACTCTAATTTTAAGAAGGATTCGTCGAGCAGGAAGACCACTGATTACCTTCGTGACAGGCTAGAGCTAGTAGATTTGCTATGGGCGGAATGTGAAGAGAATAATCACCAGCTGAGAGCAGTAGAAAACACAGACCATCAGTATTTCACCGGTAACATTTACGAGGTCATTAGGAGTTGGTATCACGGAGCGCGTCAGGAGATTGCAGCGTTCGAGAAGAAGACTGTTGCCGGGCCCTCCGACGCCGGCCATAGTAAGGTAAACGTAGAAGATACAGAAAGTTCTGATGACAATATGTTTAGCCGCATATCGTGGCGTACAAATTGGTAGAAAGAGATGGTGCATGAACCGTGAGTAATATTAATCAAAATTACATTATAATTATATATTATGTAGGTACTTATTAAATAGTTCTCAATTAAGTTTATGAAAGATTAGGTATCGTTACAATTAAAGGTTAAAATGGTATTTAAATAAATTACTAAACATACGAATGAATGTCTTTAAAATTATAATTCTAAATAATACAATATATTACAAAAAATATGTCAATCATATGCGCTTAACAGATTGAGGAAAATAGCTAATCAGACTACTCTACTAACAGCTTACCATGGTTACGTTAGCTCTATCCTCAGATACGGTGTAATATTCTGGGGTAACAGTACAGACAAGGAGCGTGCTTTCATTGCACAGAAACGTTGCATCAGGGCTATATTTAACATACAGTAAACTGAGTCATGTAAGCCATTTTTTAAAAAGATGAACGTATTAACACTACCCTGTGTTTATATATTTGAAGCTGCAGTATTTGTAAAAAATAATATTGGCATGTATAATTACTACACGCGTATACGGCGCAAGGACCAACTCCGAACAGAATCTAGCAAGACTCACCTAATGCATCAGAGTATCTTTTGTACAGCTTCACGTATTTATAATAATATTCCGGAGCCGATTAGAATAATTCCGGAAATGAGACAATTTAAAAAGAATCTCCATGATCTGTTAGTAAACAAGTGCTACTACTCTGTAAAAGAATTCCTGTTAGACAAATCACTGCTCCAATACAGTCTCCCTCAGTCTTCATGTGTTCAGTGACCAACTGATATGTACCTATGAATTATTATTTTTTTTGCCTAATTTTCATATGTAATTCCTATTAATAAGCAATTTGAGGTAATAATGTTTTAATGTAATTTAATTTATTTTATGACTATTGTATGCCCTAAGGGCGGGACATAGCTGATCTGTATTATTATGTAAGACCTGTATTATGTACTACCTATGATCCACAATAAAATATTTGATTGATTGATTGATTGATAAAAAAGAATGACAAATATGTTAAAATGATAAAACAGATATTTACAACATCACTATCTCAAAGATGAAGAAAATTGTCCTCTTTTATAAACTTTGCGATACTGTAATATGCTCTTCCAATTAGCAGACTCTTTAATTTAATTTTAAGCGCAGATATATTCAATGTCTTCCACGATTTGGGCAATTTATTAAAAATGGTCGGAGCCATGCAAAAGATGCTCTTACCACTGTTGTCTTAGCACTGTGAACACAGAGTTGGAAATTATCACGTCTATTCCTAGGGACAGCATCAGACAAACGCTAAAATAAATGAGAGTTGGATTTAATGAACATTACTGTTTCCAGGATATATAATGAGGGCAATGTCAATCAATATCTTATGTTCTATAATATAGGATTTACAGCTGTCCGTTGTTTGCAATCCAAACATCGATCGAATGCACCTTTTCTGTGCCCGAAATGCTACTTCATTGTCCGTGCTATTTCTCCAAAAAATTACTCCATATCTAAGAATTGATTCGGCTAATCCATAGTAAGCAGTAATTAGCACGTCTGTATTGAGTACTACTGCAAGCTGTTTCAGAGCGTAGGCTGCACTACTCATTTTTTTTACTAAGGATCTCTATTTGAGGTTTCCAGTTCAATTTGTAATCTATTAGTAGTTCTAGAAAATTTGTTATGTCAGCTTCATTGATATTTATATGATTAAATTGAATGTTTAGATTATTTATTGTTCGCTTACGTTGTCTAAATTGCATTATATTAGTCTTTTTAAATTTATTAATAAATTATTATCATTTAACCAATGTATAATAGATATTAGTGATTTATTAATGTCATGTTCATATGTGTTTATGTCTTTACAAGCTATTGTCACAGTGCAATCGTCAGCAAAAAGTGTCATCGGTTGTTCAGTTACTTTAGGCAAGTCATTTATATATAAAGTGAACAACGGTGGTCCCAATACACTGCCTTGAGGTACTCCGTATATAACCTCGCGTTCCTCAGATCTTGAAGTTTCTTCACGTTTACTTTTTATATTTATTGTACTGATTTCTGTCACTTGTTTATGGTTTTGTAGATACAATTTAATTAATTCTAATACGTTGCCTCTAATACCATAGGTTTCAAGTTTCTCTGTCAGAGACTTCTAATGGACGCAGTCAAAGGCCTGTGTCATGTCACAAAATATGGCACAGACAGGCGTTCTTTTATCTACATTTTGCATGACATTATGTAAAAACTCATAGATGAGCAAATATATGCTTTTATTTTTTCGAAATTCCTTTTGTTCATCACTCATTATATTATATTTTCTAAATACGTATTCGTTGCACTATATATATATTTTTCGAACACCTTAGACATAACTGGTATAAGCGCGATTGGTCTGTAATTTATCATTAATTTGTGATTATCCTTCTTATATAGTGGCTTCACTATAGATTTCTTTAATGCATCATGAAATATACCCGTACTTATGCAAAGATTAATAATAAAACTCAAATGAGTACATATTTCAAATGCAACTGCTTTCAATATTTTTGTGGCAGTACCATCGTAGCCAACGCTGCTCGTGTTTTTTAGTTTCATGATAATATTTAATATGCCATATGGTGTAGACGGAGCCATAAACATAGACTGAGCTCTGGCAAGAAATAATGACGTTGAGTTTGTTCCCGCAATTATTGTTGCTTGTATTTTATCTAAAAAATAATTATTAAATGCATTGGCAATGTCCTTCGGGTGTGTGATATCGTTACTTTCAAATTTAATGCAAGAAATTGAGTTTCTCGGGGCATTGTATTCACTCTTATTAATTATTTGCCACGTAGTCTTAGACTTATTTGTAGAGGTTTTAATATTGTAATTATTTTGTGCTTTCTGAGTTAGGTCCATAATCCTTTTAAATAATTTTGAATATCTTTTGAATTTATCTCTGTTAGCTTGACTTGGTTTCAACCTATATAGCCACAGAAGCTTCCGTTTGTTTTTACTACACAACTTTATCCCACGTGATACCCAACTAGGTTTTTTAGTAGTCTTTATGGTAATCATTTTGCTGGGGAAACACAATTCGTACAATAGTTGGAACGTTTCAATAAAACAGTTGTAGGCTGCATTAGGATCCTCCATCCCATACACATTTGAAAAGGATAGGCTACTTAGACAAGTCTTGAATTTTTCTATATTCACTTGACTGTAGTCTCGTGTACTTTTGCGATAATACTTAAGAACATCCTTATTTTTAACGGGGCACTTTAACAGCTGTCCCGTATGATCGGATAGCGCGAACTCCAATACTTCTAAATGACAACGATTCTTGTTTAAAAATTATGCGCAAAATTATCCATGCATGTTTGGAATTTAAAAGAATACACTCGAATTCGGCTGACAATTTACTTCTCTTTAAAATATCGATGTTGTAATCCCCAGCTAGAACTACATATATTCTTACATCGCTGTTTGGATAAATATTTTAAAAGAATTTCCAGTTTATCAAAAACTCATTTATATTATTTGAGTTAGGTACTCTATAAACACACAAAATTATAATGTTATAGTCCGTCAATTTAACTGCACAACACTCGAATATACTTTGCGAGGACATGTTTGCTACTTTGGTTAATTAACATTTTAACAAGTATACATGTACCGCCTCGCTTACTTGTTTGCCTACTATAACAAGCAGCTAAACTATAATTAGGTAGGTATAGCTGATTCTCACAGCCGGCCATCATAAAATGTTCTGAAATTCATATTACATCTACATCAACATCTCGTTCTGAAAGTTCACATAAACCATGTTCGAGTCATCCATCGGTTGTTGCAACAAGCTAACTTCCGTGCATTCACTAGGTTATTGGATCGAAACCTAGACGACGTGGAAGAAAAATGGGAGATTGAGGATTTGCTGAAGACGGTAGAGTTCCGGTGGACAGCAATTGACAAGGTGCATTTACAAATTGATGGCATACTAAGGGGAGTCCGTTTCTACACAGTAAGGTAGTACCGGGGGTGGATCTGCTCTAAATCCATCCACATTTGACACACAACCTAGCTGAGAGGTTTGTGTACACAACACGTCTCGCATGACGCATTTGGATAACACAGCGCATCAATCATGCCTATTATCACACTCGTGGGGTTGTCCGACGCCTAGATTCAACGAGAAGCCGAGGTCGGTCAACGCCAATCAAACGCAACTTTACGCATACGACGCAAAGCAAGAGCAACCTCTTCATTGAGTCCAAACATGTTTGGGATGGATATTGTCAAGCAACGTGACTAAAATATTTAATTGCAACGTCGTAGTAAATGAAGTTAATGATTTGACAAGATACTGGGAAGTAGAAGACAACAGTGGCGATTCATGCAATACTATGACGTCAGAGGAGTGATATTGTGAGTTCTTCACTGCAACAACTAAGCGATTGAGTAATGGCAGATATGCAGTTCGTTTGCCAATGAAGCCTAATTTCCATCAGCGGCTAGGCAAATCAAAGCCACGCGCAGTAGCACAGTTCATGCAGTTAGAAAGAAAATTAAGCAGGGATGACAAATTATCTGATAGTTACACAAAAATCATGTAAGAGTACCTGCAAATGGGACACATGAAGGAGAGCATACCCGGCTATAATCGGGCATACTATTTATCTCACTATGGAGTCCTTAAACAGGAATCATTGACAACTAAGTTAAGGGTAGTTTTTAAAGCGTCCCAGAAAACTGACACAGGCTACAGCCTGAACGAGTTGATGGAGTGCGGTCCTAAGCTTCATCAAGATCTATTGACATTACTTCTGGGATGGCGGTTATATAAGTACGTGTTTACTGCAGATTGCGAGAAGATGTATCGTATGATCTTAGTGCATGAAGAAGATCAACACCTGCAGAAGATTGTCGGGAAAGAATCCAATCAAGATCCGTTAAAAGAGTACCAATTATGCACAGTGACGTATGGTACTAAGGCAGCACCATTTCTGGCTCTAAGAACATTAAAACAGCTAGCAAATAACGAACAAGAGCAATATCCTTTAGCAGCTGGCGTCATCTGTAATGAGATGTACGTTTATGACGTATTAAGTGGCAGTAACTCCATCGAACAAGCACAAGAAATCCAAAATCAACTTATCAACATGCTGGGAGGAGCTGGTCTTACATTAAGGAAGTGCTCAAGCAACAACCCTACATTGATTGAGAACGTATCTTCACAAGATCGGAACCAAATGACAATGCACTTCACGAACGATGGAATTACAAAAGCCCAGCGGGCCTAGACAAAATCCATTTTCTGTAAGTGTTAACGCCAACGGAAAAATTAAATTGCATGGAGTTGACATTTACTTACACGTGACAATCACGTGACATATGGTTAGCAAATGTCAACTCCATACAATTTAATTTTTCCGTTGGCGTTAACGCTTACAGAAAATGGATTTTGTCTAGGCCCGCTGGGAGTCCAGTGGAATCCTACAACTGACACATTTACATTCAGAAACAAAATACAAACTGACACCAAATATCAACTAACAAAGAGGAAGCTGCTATCTGCGATCTCTTAAATATTCGACTTACTGGGTTGGTTGACACCATTGACAGTGAAAGCGAAACTGCTGTTCCAAAGCGTCTGGTTATCAAGATTTGATTAGGATGAATTTTTACTTAACAGCATGCAAAAAGAATGGCAACAGTTTACTAGCAATTTACATAACATCAGCAAATATGAAATACCGAGGTGGCTGGGAGATATCACAAAACCTTTTCAAAACATTATCCTCCCATGATTTGCACCACTACACAGCAATATATGTGATCGTTGCGATTAGCCTTGCACTGCTAGTAACAACGTTGTACCTACGGTAAAAGATATTAACCCTAAGACAGGGGGAGGGCTTGCAACACGCTAGAAGCAGAAGAGAAGAAGAAGGACAAAACGACATCGAGCACGGTGATTGAAGCAAGATTGACGCAAGATTGAAAAACGGGACGCTAAAGTGCATAAAGTATCGAGTGCCAACCTACTTTAAGTGAAGTGAAATTTGACACTGAAAAACACAGTGATAATTGTAATAATATATAATTATGGTGACATTCTATTTATAGACTTTAAGTTGCAGTTTTTCGTAATATATTTTTGATTTGATTTTAATCGTTTTTACATTAGTGATATGCATATTCTTTTTACATTGTTTGTTAATTTTATCTTACTTTAAGGTTGTTTTTATTTACAAGTTTACATTTGACTGACGGTTTGTTTTATCCTTAGTTGAGGCAATATGTACGGTGCATGTACATGAATTTTCAAAATATTGCATTTATTTCAAAATATTGGATTGTTTTAAGTCGCATGTGCACTTTGAACGCGACCTACATTTGACAGTGCATTAACACTTTTACATTATTCTATGCATCTTTTTAAAAGGTTACTTTTAAAAAATTTTACTTTTAACAATTAGTGTTCAATTAGACGTGGTTTGGGTCGGACTACTTGCATTTTCATTTCTTCTCATCCCGTTGTTCACTCATTGACATTTGCATTCCTTTACATTGACATTTGACATCCATTTATGCTAGGAATTTACCCTAAAGTAATATTATCTGAAATCCTGTCGGCAAATTGACCCTCACTCACTGTTATCTGTCTGCCAGTACCGTTTAGCTGTAAATATTTGTGTTACCTTCTAGAATGGCGCAGAGTGAGCACGGGCGGGTCGAGAACGAAGCGCACGGGCACCACGTCCCACCACACCTCCATCTGTGCGCACACCACCTCGCACACCTCGTGCACCGATCCCTGCACAAATCATCAATAAACACCATTTTGCTCTTTCTAATGAAATTTAGCCAAGAATAATTCATCTCTCGTCTGTTTTAAAGTTCTAAACGAGAATGTCAAGTATTCTAAAATTGGGTTAGGTGGCATTTTGAGACAGTTAATGTTTCAACTGTCAGCTTTCGAGATGGTTTAAAAGCCTAATAAAAGCTAGAACCCAGTTTTAGTTAAAACGTAGATGATCACTTTGTCTGGGCTACCGAAAGTATTTCGTGAGACCGTATTTGTTTTTTGGAACGTGTGTTTTGGAATTCATGTTACTTTACGTTCACACTGATTTCCTACAAATCGGGTCAATTGTGTTGAACGTTGAAGAGCTTGAAGAGTTAAATAATAAGAGCGGCGCGGGGCCGAGGCCGAGGTCGGTCGTAGGTGAGTGACCAACTCAACATATCGAGAAGCCTTAGTACTTCTGAAAGCACGTTATGCCGTGGGTCCCGGCTGTGTTTGGCAGTCGTCATGGATAGTCAGAAGCTGCCACTGGGTCGTAGAGGTCTAATAGGCATTCGTTCCATGTAAAACACTAGCAATCAGCTGCGTCTAGTTAGACTGGATAGCGACCTCAATATAGTTGGGAAAAGGTTAGGCCAATCTTCTCCTTTTCGAGTCTAAAATCCTTGGAGCAATATGCTACCTGCCACACACACACCTGTGCCTGCACAGCCCTTTCATTGGCTTCGTTAAGTTCCTGTAGGTGGCAGGTGGCCGTGCACGATAGATTTGATAAGAGGTGGCCATTTATGTTGTAAAGGAGCTCCATACTAGCATTGTGTCTGCGATGGGTCAGGCAAGCCCCATTTGGCTAGAATATATTTTCGGCTAAGCCGAAAATTATAGGTCAGTTACGTTCTCCCTTATTACGAACTGGACTGCAAAGTACATTTTATTCGTACGTATGCTAAACAAAAGAAAACAGCTTTTATGTGAGACGTAATAACAATAATACCAATATGCACGTTCTAAATCAGGAAAATAAAATTTCATTGTACTACCTACTTTGGGGAATTTTCAGAAGGTATATAAAATCAAAACACTGAGCAGTATATTGAGGAAAATCTCGATCCTTTCAACGGATTGCGTCACGTACATGTTCGAATTCATGGTGGAGTGTGTAGTGATGTGTAAAGCCACAAAAAGCCACAAAGCCACGAAAAGCCTCAAAGCCACGCGGAGATTTTGTTGAAATCACCGCACTTGTATCGAATACGATGAAACCGGTGTAATGTAATGTGTTTATAAGATTACTGTGTCATCCTGACTGCTAATGGAAATTATAACAGAACAATTTACAAAGGAGATGTTCCAGATATGTATGGAGCCTGGGCTACCATTAGTACACCACATGTAAATATTGCTGTATAATGTAGTAACCGTTTTTTAATATTAATTTTCTATGATTTCGCTTTATTTTAGTGTGATATTCAAATTAACTCGGTCGAGGAGAGCAACACAATAAATATGGATCAGCCATGTTGCTATTAAACAATGATGCGAATGTCATTTTGACATGTCAGTTTGACGGATCGTGTTTTTGACGTCTCGGAGGTCGATATATATTTTTGTAACTACAATAAAATATCAACATACGAATTCCGAAAATACTTAGGATTCCTTATAGTTATACTTATAAAATAAGACTACAGGATAATTATATTACTGCTTTACGGCGGCACATCTTTTACCTAATACATATTTCAGTAGCTAAAGATTGGTTATATTGGAAACATAAAACGAAGGCTTGAATGTTACTTTGTGTAGCAAAATGTGCTATTTCATTATTTAGTGCTTGTCAATAATCTCTGGACTTCGATAATGCATAGAAGAGCAGTGAACTGTTCTGTGAGTTGTAGATAACTATTACTCCTATAAAACTCCAAATAAGTTCTGTAATTGGTGACATTAAGAGGATAGAAAACCAGCCATAAGAAGTATATAAATAAAACAACTTGTAGAGACTTAAATATATATATTTATTCCGCATTATCCCTTATCAATACTCCATCCAGGAAAAAAGCCGCGGCTTCTATGCTGTCCAAAATATAGTTCATTTTCATCTATAACAGAGGTACACTGCAGGCACGCTATTGTACATAAACTAGAATAAATATGAGTTAAAATCTATTAGAATATGGAAAGTGGGAAGATAACATCATATAGTAATAGCATGTTAAGAAAATAATAAGTAAATGCACGGGTTAATGCAGACATACTTGAAACTGAACTTGTCATTGTAGAATAAACAACGACGAAACCGTAAACAACGATATCTAAATCACAGGCGAATCAAAAACCATATAACAAAGCTGGGATCAATAGAGAAGCAATCAATCAATGTCTTTAGAAATAATCTGGGTCGTAAAACAAAATAATCATTAAAAACTCCGAAATCATTCAATCCAACACAGCGAAAACACATAACGACTCACTAGGCTTGGGTAAAAATATCGATATTTTTCATAAAATAATCGATAAATATAGACAATATTTTAAATCTCAATAAATCGATATTTTTTAATTCACTTTAGTATACTATTGGTCTCAGTTACACTAATCTTGTCAGATCTGGGAAGTAGTCCAAATGTCGCACCAGATCGTCAGCATGTTTGCACCATCAAAATATGCATATATCTTCAGATTAATTTTCTTTTCTTGGCCTCGCGAAGCGTAAGGGCGTGTCAAAATTCTACTGAATAAAAACCCACCCTGTTCCCTTCCAGCTGCCCTTAAGTTCCGGGGCCACGGTATCTCGTTAGAACATTCCCGCAACCCCGGCAGGCAATGGTCCTATGAGGCCCCGTCACTGGTGCTGACAGCTCTTAGAGGCGCGCGTGGAACATAACGCGCCGCCAACCCGGACCTGGTCCTTACCAAACAGTGAACTACCCCTGCTCGCAGTCTGCAAGCCTGCGTCTACGGTGGCCGGAGATCAGCTCGCGATCCCGACGCCCGGTGTGTCTCCTGCGGTGGCTCGAGTCCATGTTACCTACGTACACTACCTTTACGGAAAATATCTATTTTTGACTTGATAATAATTCATATAGATTAAAAATATCGATTCGATATTAATCGATATATTTTTTTCACTTGCCCATCTCTACGACTCACAGAAAGACACCAAACGTCATGAAACTTAAATCTGTCAAACACGACTGTCATGGCTGCCCTAAAACAAGGGTTGTCATAATAAAAATCTTCCTAAATAATAATTTATCACAGCTCTACCCGTCTCCAAATAATTTTTTGAGTATTTTTATGGTAATCTCTATTATTTTTTCTATTTATCTATGTGGTGTACTAATGGTAGCCCAAAATGAAACATCTCCTTTATCCTGTGATTCGTCGCTACTCAATTACGAACACGAGCGGTAGATGCGGGGTAATTTATTCAAAGGTACTATTAACATAAGAAAATAAAGAAAAACATAACATTTAAATTGCATTTATAAATACGCACAAAAATTAAGGGAACATTTTTTTTGTCTCTTGAAATCATTTAACTAGGTATATTTTGACAATATTCCACTTAATCCACTAAATCAAACGCGTAATGTCAAGGACAGCTGCTGCGACAGTGTGTGTTTTGTTTATATTGCCCATTGTTGTATGGGGATTCGTACCAACTTGCGTCAACCCAAATTTAATCCACTAAATCAAACGCGTAATGTCAAGGACAGCTGCTGCGACAGTGTGTGTTTTGTTTATATTGCCCATTGTTGTATGGGGATTCGTACCAACTTGCGTCAACCCAAATTTACTCTCAACGCATCAAGTTTTTATTTAACTTCACTACCAACAAGATTTTAACATAGTTTAGGTTTTTATAAGATTTTTGAGAACTTCAAAAATGTTCAATAATGCCTGATCATATTTTAAAAAGGGTCACTATCTCGATACACCACAACACAAGAGTCACTCTCTCAACACTGCCAATAGTTATTATAGATTTAATTATTCAATAAACATAGCAAAACTACTCAAACGTTTCAAACACATCGATCGACCGAAATAAACATCGATAGATTGACAATGACATTGACACTTGACAGTTTCATACTTCGGTGTTCCGTTATGCTGTTTTGAGTTTTTAATAAAATCAGCAATGTTTAATATTTTCATAATTAGATAAAATAAAACGATTTATTAGCATTTATTTTATTAATTTTACACTATGCTTATGCTCTTGTGAACTTAGACGGTAGCTAAAGGAAGATATTTCGATCATTGTCAGTTTATGAATGCAAGTGTCAATTGTAAACGTAACGTTATTTTTTGGATATGCTTTATTGCGGAAATAGTCAAAATATGTCTTAAAAACCAGTAGTAAATATACACAAACAAAACATTGTTTTTGGTAATAGTGTACCTGTGACGCAATATAGTACGGGGTATTGGCAATCTCCTTTATTTAAAGCGACAAGTGCACTAAGCTGATTATGGATAACACGTTCTCGGATTTTGGATAAGAATGGTATAATGGAGATAGGATAAAAATCAAAAAAATAAACAGGATTACACTTTTTAGGGAGATAAGTTATTTGGGCATATTTCCACAAAATTGGAAAAACAGAATAATTGGATAAGGCAAATTAGATTAGTATAACGTCAGTCATACTACAAAGGAACCAAAAAGCCCACTATGAGTATATAGATACCTCGACTCCTGGTATGGTATCGGTGGCGACCTCTTTCGTGCTAACGATCATGGGCTCGTAGTCCGGAGGAAAGCTCTCCTTAGGTATGTCCCTCAGTATCAACCTGTAACATAATAATTATTTAATTATCATATCATATCGTTTAGCTTGTGTGGTAGTAAAGTTGATTGGACAAGTTGCGGAGGTCGCACTTGGTGAGGTTATTGTATCATTGTAGGCTGCATTTCTTTGTATGTGTTTGTGTGTGTTTCAGTGTTTTTCTCAGAGTAGTCAAGAAACACCGCATCATCTAGCTAAACTTAAAACGCAAAAAAAACATGTTAACTATTTTTACTGGTACTGCTGATTAGGGATTTATAAACAAGACAAAAGTGAGGAATAACTTGTATATTCACAAATATAGACAATACAGACAATCTCAACTTTAATAACGCAAAACTAAGCACAACACAACCGTACACGTCGAGAGCTCAACCCAAAGAGAGACGGTGATCGCTCCATGTCGACCGGTGTAGCCGCTTCGTTTCCCGCCACAGCACCACTCGCGCTAGCTTCACTCGGTGTTGCCAACACGGCCCTCCTGCATCGTGCATGACCTCAGGCACACTCCAACCAACACCAATAGCACCTGCGTACACCGTCACACAAGCCAGAACTATGCATCTGAAAATAAAACAAGTATCAGAACACCGCCATCAGGAACATCATCTTGATCTCTTTTACTTCTTCCCTAAACTTGAAACATTAGAGAAAATTATTTTAGTCCCCTTTAGGCCCAGGAAACCTTGCGAGACGCATCGTTTTTGATGTACTGATCTGCCCAACTCATAGAATTTTGTCTTTAGATTTAGACAAAATCTGAAATCTAGTTCACTTTAGTCCGAAGTAGTGCCTGGTCCAGTTTACTCCTTTAGTCTTAGGCAGTAACTGCTTCAGCACACCACTCCTACCCTGGATTGTGAACACTTCAAAGTTCTGGCAGACCAGCACATACCTATATTCTTTGTATGAAACCATAACACGCATAAATTGAATAAACATAATAGGCTAGTTGTAAATAAATGATTATGAAACCTAGTTCACTCCTTTGGTTCGAAGTAGTGCCTGGTCCAGTTTACTCCTTTAGTCTTAGGCAGTAACTGCTTCAGCACACCACTCCTACCCTAAATTATATTTTTATATTGAACCATAAGACGCATAAATTGAATAAGCAGAATAGGACTAGTTGTAAATAAATGATAGTGAAACCTAGTTCACTCCTTTGGTTCGAAGTAGTGCCTGGTCCAGTTTACTCCTTTAGTCTTAGGCAGTAACTGCTTCAGCACACCACTCCTACCCTAAATCGTGAACGCTTCAAATATGAATAGGGCTAGTTGTAAATAAATGCCTGTATAATCTATTTAACTTGCCAACGCGTGATTTACTCAAAATACCGATTATTAAGGATTTTATTCTCCGCCTCGGCCACTCCTTCATGTCATTTACTTGATCTCTTCCTCTCATATTGTCATCTAACGTCCATAGTATGCACATCAATGTCTCCAAGCACAGGACAATAACTATCACTATCTTTACGCATTATCTAGTCTAAGAACTCTTCAAAACGAACGGCCCTTATTGGTTTGTCTTAACTACTATAGAAACTTGTTGTAATGTTACATAATAAATATACACTCATCACAACTATCCTGACTTGACTCAGCTCTTATACTTTACATTAATTTTAATATCGTGTTATTAAATCTTTCACATTAATAAACACCCCATGGCCTATTTAATAGTAACATTAGTTCCTTAACAGTTAACCAATATACTTATTCACACTATTCGAACGTGATACGTCTACCACTTTAAAAATGTTTTCAATGTTACTGAAATGTCAGTCCATCGCTTATTTGTCTGTACATTAAACAAGACACTACTGTTACGTTACGACTAATCAACACCTCACCAATCACATAAAGAATTAAGAACATAAATTTCGACATTAACGTAAGCCGAATCTATTTTTATTAAACTACCCTCTTTACACTGTTCCTTGAAAATTCTTTAAATATCATTCATAATAGCAGGTAGTTCAGTTATCTCTAAATTGCGTTCCATAACAAAATATGATATCCGACTACTAGGTACCTATTTCTACAAAGGCAAGTAGTTAGGACGGTATCATATTTTTCTACCTTCGACCGCTTCGATCTTTTTATTGTAACAAGACGCCTCCAGATTCTTGTACAAGACTTACACTTTACACTGAATTTATTTGTGATTACTACCGCAATAGTTCTTTTCTTTTCCGAACTAACGAAACATTATAACTATTTGGTCCTTTTAGTATTTAATCCTGAATACTTGAGCTACTATGATTGGTTACATGCCCTGGTTTATAGACATAACTATGCAGAAAACCCGCTAAAACTCACGTGTTTTAAAAACTGACCTACAGATTTAAATAATACTTTTACGTCACCTTTCTTGTAAATTTAACTACCTACATGAAGCCAAATATATTCCTTTTTATCTTTAAAAGACAAAGAAATCCTTTTTTTTTCCACAAGCAAACCGGTCACATGTTATGGATACGTAATCACACACTCATTACGTCTCTTAGCGGAAACTATGATCTAAGTATTTAGTTTAACTTGATAACAAACAATACTATCAGACTGTTTAAATGTAGATGCATCAATTTCGATTAAATTCACATGGTCACACGGCTCAAACTCAGGTATCATCAGGATATTTAGATTTGTACTTACAGTTTCTGTTAACCTTACTTTGCTGCTACTCGACGCGTATCTAGCACGAATTATGTTTGCACTTAGTTTTGCTTTTCTTTTTACCCGTGGGTTGGGGAAAGCACTAGCTTATCCCACTTCTGATGTTAACTATTTTTACTGGTACTGCTGATTAGGGATTTATAAACAAGACAAAAGTGAGGAATAACTTGTATATTCACAAATATAGACAATACAGACAATCTCAACTTTAATAACGCAAAACTAAGCACAACACAACCGTACACGTCGAGAGCTCAACCCAAAGAGAGACGGTGATCGCGCCATGTCGACCGGTGTAGCCGCTTCGTTTCCCGCCACAGCACCACTCGCGCTAGCTTCACTCGGTGTTGCCAACAAACATGACGTGTAAATGTGTTATTTATAACCAATTTACAAAATAAATAATTCTTTTCATTTACGGGTACAATTCACATAACTAACTATCTTGTTAACTATTGACCCTGATCACGCCTGATGGTAAGCGTAAGACGAGGTCTACGATGGAACGAGCGAGCACACGAGATAAATGTTCTCTCTTGCTTTATATTCTGACGGGTCATATACGGTATACTGTATACTGCCTATTCCAAACATGCACCTTTAGATTTTGCCCGCACCAATTGGAGTTGGGGATTCCGAGCCGATAAATCAAACATATTTTATTTCACATAGGCCTACGTTCACTTTTAAAGCTTAAAACGGGACATTTACCATGTTTACTTATTGTTTAGAATTTCCGATATTTCGGCACTGTTGCAAGCGCCATGATCACGGATAAACTGAAGTAATTGCGGGTGGACGTGTATGAGCGGACAAATCGGTCTACCCTCTTTCTCGTTCGTTTTTTGTGTGGCGTATGTTAGCTTAAAAACTTATATCAATGTGGGATTAGCTCAATGGATTTCCAATTAAACCGCTGATTTCTTCTTAAAAACTCTATTTATTTCTCCTTACAAAATTACACGTCTTATCGTCTTGGTATCGTCTTAGTTCTCCCATTCTATATCCTTTACTTATTCTACATCTTTAACATTCATTCGCTATCTCTTTCACTCCTTGACTATTTCGTATATCCATCTCTCTCACTCGTTTATGCTTCACATCTGTCATTCATCTTCACGTCTCATTCCACTATCCTGTCATAACGTTCCATTCCTACAGCTCGGCCATTCTGCTAACTGACTGTCCCCAGTCAGATCTACATTGAAAGTACATCTTATTTTCTAATTGACAACAAAACTATTAACTTAAAGTAACCCTCCTCTTCAAAACATACTTTACATCATCCTAGTAGATAACACCTTACTTTAAAACAATAAATTGTTAACACAACAACTTTAAAACAATAAAATGCTAACACGACAACTTTAAAATACAAATCAAATGTGAATACAAATAAATTTCAGGTTATCACATAACACAACTTATACTAATACCATCATAATGAAATATTAGGTCAAGAACAAACCCCAAAGGTCCCCAACCTAACAAACAACAACTAACGAAACTTACTCACCTAACTCAACAGTATTGCCAAACACTGGCCATGGTTTCATATTATCTGCAGAGGAAGAAGTCACTCGAGAACCATCTGTTCTGTGATCCATCTTCTCCACATCATATCGATCATTTCTTTTTACTTTGGTAATTCTGTATGGTCCTAGATACTTCGGCTTGAGCTTCAATCTAGTACCGAACTGTGTACGTTTGATGGCTACAACATCTCCTACTACATATTTTCGACTTTCTTTTCTTCTTCTATTATACGTCTTACAATTTTCATCTTGAACTTTTCTTATTTGTTCTTTAGCCTTCATCTTTAAGTCTTCTCTATTCTGCATGAAATTACTTCTATGCTCTTGCTGAAGCAAATCATAAATTTCAATATCTTCTTTAGTTTTCATTTTTGTACCCAACATGAGTTCAAAGGGAGTAGTGTCAATGCTTCTTTGATATGTGCTATTTAATGCTTTTTGCACCCGGCTGACCTGCTTGTACCACTGAGATGGCTCCTCAATGCATAGCTTTGCTAATACCGCTATAATTATTCTGTGAATGCGCTCCACTTGACCATTCCCTCTTGGCACACCTGTTGTTATGGTTATATGTTGAATACTCTCCTTCTCACAATACTCCTTAAAGTCGTTGCTGGTAAATGCGCTACCACGATCTGAAATCAAACGTATAGGATTCCCAAACGTTTGCTGATGAATCTGTAACTTGTCTATAGTCTCCTTACTGGTAGTCCCCTTCACTGGAAACAACCACACAAACTTTGTAAATCCATCTACAACAGTTAGAATGTAATTATACATCTTCCTCGTCCCTGAAAGAGGTCCAATATGATCACAATGAATAGTATGCAACGGAATGCTTTCTTTATCAATGCAATTTAAGAATCCCTCCTGTTTACCTTCTTTTTTGGTCGCTAGCAGACATGTTATGCACGACAGTAAAAACTCTTCAATCTTCTTGTTAATATTTTTGATATAATATTCTTGTTCCACCAGTTGTATCATTTTTCTTTTCCCAAAATGTCCCTTCTGGTGTATTCTTCTTAAAATCTCAAATTCTAAATTTCTTGGTATTACTAACCTTCTTTCTAGTCCTTTGTACAATAAACCATCGCTGTAGACATAGTCTTCATATGGCTGAAGTTTTACTATCTCTATAATCGCCTTTATACCTTCATCCAACATCTGTGCTTGCTTGACTTGATCATGTAGGCTTAACTCGACAGCTCCAACAAATGGATTTCTGCTCAAAGCGTCCGCATGTTGCATTTTGCCTCCTGATCGATGTTCAACCACGTAATCATACTCTTCAAGCAATAATACCCATCTGGCTACTCTAGTTGTTAGGTCCTTCTTATTCAATGTCTTCTGAAAGGCTTGACAGTCTGTAACAATTTTAAAGTGTTTTCCGTACAAGTAATGCCTAAACTTCTTTACACCCTCAATAATAGCCAAAGCTTCCAACTCATAGCTACTATACTTCTTCTCAGCATCACTGGTCTTCCTACTGTAGTAGTGTACAGGATGTAACTCATTTGCATAGTCTCTCTGAAGCAAAATAGCACCGTATGCTATTGCAGAGGCATCAGTATGCAATTCAGTTAATAACTGAGGATCATAAATCCTTAACACTGGGCTACTAGCTAAAGCATTCTTCAACATGTTAAATGCACTTCTCTGAACATCTTCAAACACAAAGTTAGCCTCCTTCTTCAATAAATCAGTTAATGGTTTAGCTATCAATGCAAAATCTTTAATATATTTCCTAAAATATGAAGTTAATCCAACAAAACTATGAAGTTGCTTTAAAGTCTTGGGTTCAGGGTACCTGGTTACAGCATCTGTTTTGTCCTGAGAAGGTTGAACTTTTCCATCTTCTATAATGTGTCCTAGGTACTCTATTCTTCGACATAACAATTGCGCCTTCTTCCAATTAATCTGCAAGCCATATTGTGATGCGACAGCTAACACTTCTTTTAACCGTTGCAATGCCTGACATTCATCCATAGCAGGTATTAATAAATCGTCAATGAATATCACCAATATTCCCTTTGCTATAAGTTCCTGAAACACCATCGTTACAAATCTCATAAAATACTTCGGGCAAACCGACAAACCAAACGGAGCCCTCAGAAACTCATACTGTCCATTGTGTGTAACAAAAGCAGTGTACTTTATGCTTTCTTTACTGACTCTCAAATGAAAGAAACTATTTTTTAAATCTAACACACTAAAAACACGAGCACCTTTAAGTTTATCTATCAAATCATCAATAATAGGCAGAGGAAATTCATCTTTAATCATCTTTTTGTTTATAGGTCTATAGTCTACACACACCCTAGTACTGCCATCTTTTTCCTTTACTAACACCAAGGGTGAGGAATATTCTGAAAAACTTACACGAATGATCCCATCCTTAAGCCACTCTGATACTTGCTTTTCCACAATCTCTTGTTCAGCCAAAGATATACGCCTTGGTCGTTGAGTCACTGGTATATCATCCTTGAGTACAATATGCAATTCTATCGGCGCCTCCTTTACCTGTACTGGTGTATAATTCTTCACACAGTCAATGACTTCTTGTTGCACCTGCTTATCTTGAATAGTACCTAAAACAAACTCATCCTGACTTACCACGCACACAAGCTTTGACAACCAACTGTTTACATTTGGAGTAATTAGTATTGACCCCTTTGACATAATGGTAAAAACATCTTTAAGGAATTCTTGACCCAATATTACGCTACACGGCATACAACGCCTAGGAACAACATGAAACGCAATATCTTTATATTCGTGTCCATCTAATAACACACAAGCAGTAAACTTTTGCATCGACCTTACACTGCCGCCTAAACCCACCAGATTCGTGACAGTGTTCACAGACTTAGGAGCCCCAAGATGATCGTAAAGTTCGGTACACACCAAGTTTATCTCACTACCGGAGTCAATTAATGCTTTAACTTCGCACTTATTCACTAAAACTGTTTTGCAAGAATTTTCGAATCGAAACTGTGCCGGCGTTTTTTCTTCGACGTAAACATCAGTGAAGTTGGCGTCAATTCCCACTGGCATCGCCATCTTGTCGCCGTCGCTGATGTTGGTACTCCTGTCAATGTCATCAGTTTCACCAACCGCAGACTCACGAATGTTCGGAGTGAAGTTAGTCACACACATCGTTCGCTTATCTTCGTGAATGTTCGGTTTTCCGCCTTGCCGTTCACGTTCTCGGTTATAGGTCTTTTCATTCGTATTCGTATTATTTGTTGAAGGAATGCATTGAGTAGAAATGTGTCCAAACTCATTGCACTTAAAACACTTCAGACCTTTTTCTTTATTTGGACACTTTGATGATTGATGATTTTTTTCACCACAGCTGTAACATCTCTTGATCCCCGCGCCATTTTCTTGATTTTCAAACTTCCTGTGTCGACTATGATCGTTGTTTTCCGTCCTCATCTTATCTTTGATAGTCTCGTAAATCTTAATCTTTTCTTTTAGGTCCGCATACGTCGTAACTCCGTACAACAACATTTTATTAACTTCCGAGTCGATTATGCCGTCAATTATGTACTTAATGGCAACATAATCTGGCATCTTGCCGCGTTTTCCCATTTCCTTCATGACTAACATGTAATCTAGACACCGTTCGTCCTTTTTTTTCTTTCTGGCGGCCATCATCTCGTGGATGGTTTTACTATCCACCGTATCTGGAAACTCCTTAAGTAATCCAGCCTTTAAATCCTCCCAACTCTTATAAGGTTTTTCAGATCTGAGCCACAGCGCAGCAGTTCCGACCAAAGCCCTTCTGGCTACGATCAGAGTTTGCAGGGCTGTCCATTGAAAAATCTCGGCATTGTCGTCAATGTCCTGCGCCCATTTCGCTACTGAAAATGTCTTGTCTTGCCCACTGAAATTTGGGACAAAGCTCTCATGGAAAATAGCCTGATCACGGTTAAACCCTTGCCTAGCCGATGTGGATGCGTCATGTTCGTCTTCACCGTCGTTGGCTTGGCGGCGATTTTTCCCTTGTCGCGGCGACTTTTCCATATTTCGTCTTTTCTTTCCTTGTCTTTTGTAACTACTGTTACCGTCTTCAAACAGGATGTAATGTTAACCGTCTTCTTTCCGTAATAGCGTCTTAACGTCTTTCGTGCAACCCTTGTGCCGTCTTGATTTTTTGCTTCTTTTCAACGGAAACTGGAAATAATGAGCTATCCCGGACGAGCCCCCAAAAAGTTGTGGGATTAGCTCAATGGATTTCCAATTAAACCGCTGATTTCTTCTTAAAAACTCTATTTATTTCTCCTTACAAAATTACACGTCTTATCGTCTTGGTATCGTCCTAGTTCTCCCATTCTATATCCTTTACTTATTCTACATCTTTAACATTCATTCGCTATCTCTTTCACTCCTTGACTATTTCGTATATCCATCTCTCTCACTCGTTTATGCTTCACATCTGTCATTCATCTTCACGTCTCATTCCACTATCCTGTCATAACGTTCCATTCCTACATCAATATACTATTGCCGTGAACCCACTCCAGGCATAAGCATATTTATTTAGCTTAGTTAGAGGGGCTAAAAAGATTGCTAGTAATTGTGATTCCAACCTGCTCAAACTTGCTGCACGCAAGCCAGCGGGCAATCTGCCCCGGACATCGCTACTGCGTATTCCGAGCACGCAGTTTTAGACATAGCCCGCACCCGGGCCTTGAGGATTTCGAGCCGAAAAATCAAAATAAAAAAAAAATAATTTCATACGAGTATAGGCCTACATGGACACTTATAAAACGCCAGAAACGTTGTCTATAATAATCTGATAATGATCTGTGAGCCACACAAATAATTGTTCTGTACGGGAACCGAACCCGTGACACGCAGCTTAGCAGACAATCCCGCAGTCTCTGCGCTAATCGTGTCATCAAACTGAATAGTCAAGAATTCTAGAAATTCCCCACTTTGTGTACTTCGTAAGTAGAAACGATATTAATTAGTTCTTTGTTTCAATATTTCTCTGTTTGACTGTCACAGCAAATGTATACTATACTAATATTATTAATGCGAAAGTAACTCTGTCTGTGTGTCTGTTTGTTACCTTTTCACGCATAAACCGCCAAACCGATTTAGAAGAAATTTGGCATGGTAATAGTTTAGGACCCTGGGAAGGACATAGGATAGTTTTTATCCAGAAAGTGTCACGGGACCGGGATGTACGCGGGAAAAACCTCCCACGCGAACGATGTCGCGGGAAAAAGCTAGTATAATATAAATCAACTAGTGTAACGCGACTAACTGTGCGTACGTTATCAAATATACTTCATTTATCATAAACCTATGTACATAGGTAGTGTTCAGTCCCAAGCCAGCGCAACGATACTGGTGTCTGAACTGTCCACGGTTTGTGGAGCTTAACGTTGCTCTCAATAATCAAAAGTACTTACACAATAATCTACAGGCTCTCCGGCCGACAACAATCTATAGCCTCTGAGGCTTTATAAATACCACTAACCTTCTGTGCTGGGTTCGCCAACTTCGACCTTCCTAGATCACGCCCAAGTGTAGTATGTATGTAATATGAGGTGAGTAATTGAAAGTGTGATGTAAGTCAAGTGTTCTGAACATTCACAAGGCGTCAGTCTCCAGATGGCGCGGTTCAGATTAGCATCACAGCCCTAACTCGTTTCCAGCAAATGCGCGTGCCACGCGATGGCAACAAACCGGCGATATGTTCCGAGAAATATCCCTGGGTTTTCGTCAATCCGGGATTACAAAGTTCAATTAAACACTGTTCACAATCAATCTGCTAATATCACGTGAGATCCAATTCGATTTTCAACTATAATCAATAAAAACTCAATCTCCCCAGCGGTGGTTAGTTTTAGCAAGAAGGAAACGTCAAAGTGAAAAAGTTATGTCAAGCCCACAGATAATTGATGTTGCCAACGAAAAGGTGCGTTCTGTTTCACGTCGGACCGAACATCTACCCCCCCCCCCGGACGGGCCTACCCGTCCGCTAATCAATTGGAAGTCTTGACAAGGTTGCAAATTTAACACAGCTTCAATGCGGCCAAATACCGTAGCTAGTTACTCAAAGGTGAGAACAGTGTCTCCCAACAATCTCCGCCAGCGTCCCTTTGCCGCTTTCACCGCGGCCCCAAAAATACCCCCCCAATGGGGGCAGGCTGGCGGGTCAAACAACCAAGTGACCCCTCGGCGGGCCAAACTATTACCAATGTCAACCTGGCTCTCATTAAGGAAGGCGTATACCTCCTTCAAATAATTACTTGTACCCTTGTAATTCGTACCGCAATCAGACCTAATCAAAGAAGGTAACCCACGGCGAGACACAAATCATTCCAAAGTCGCCTCAAAGGCCTCTGTCGAGAGGGAGGTTACCAGCTCCAAATGTACTGCCTTGGTTGACAGGCAGACAAACACACAAAGCCTTAACAATCTTACTATTACGAAGGGTGGACTTCTTCAACAAAGGGGGACCAACAAAGTCCGTTACGACGCCAGCAAAGGGCCTCGCCTCATTGACGCGATCAGCCGACAAAATCCAAAATTCTCGCTGCAGAATGGCCAACAGCGCATTGCAACCGGCATGCGAGTTCTTAGTGTGACGATCAGTCACCAACAATTGAACAAAGTGGCCCTCCTTGGGCAACAAAAGGGGGTGACGGGCCCCATAAGGAAGGCTAGAGTGCCTCAACCGTCCTCCAACAGGGTTTCCCGAAGTGGCTCGTCCGAACCAAGTTCAGTTATAACAAGGGCAGGAGCACCAATTTTAGGGTACGGACAACTCACAAGGGTGATTTCAAACCAGGTCCTTCCCTCAACAGTGGTGTCAGCCGGTTCGCCAATTCCCCAAATCTTGCCTGAAAGGTCATTCACCTTCAGGCCAACCTGTCCCGCTAACCAAGACGACAAAAGGCAACCCTGGACTCCCGTGTCCAAAATGAGATCACCCAAGGGTCCCCAGACCTTGACCGAGGCCGTTGGCAACAAAACCGTCTTGATCGGGGGGGTCCTTTAGCGGGCAGGCGTCAATCTCTTAGTGATGCCTGGGCGGCGACCGATTGCCGCTTCCAGGCTGCCTTCGTTCACGACGAGGCCAACAATCAAAATATTTGTCTGCGCGGTGTCCCGAGCCGCTCGCCAACACTGGAGGGGCATATCCCACCGGATGCCTGAATGGCGGAGGGCGCGACTCCAGCCGGGGACGTTCCGCCAACGGAGGGGAAAGGCAGCGGCGCCGACCCGGCCACTGCTGCCTAGCAGCCAATGCGCGTTCTTCCTGACGAGGGAAGACCAAATGGCGCTCGTGGGGCTCCCGTTCAACTTGCGCGGGGGGTGGAGTGGGGCGTACAGAATCGCGGGTCTCAGCCCGGTGCTCGTCTCCGGGGTACCCCCCCCTGCGCGAACCCCCCTCAGAAGCTGGTCTGCTGGAGCGGTTCGCGTTGGCGCACAAAATCTCCAAGTGGGACCCTTCACAAATTCTACACGGGCGGGGGTCGGGGCAGTCCCGATGGAAGTGGGCCCCCAAGCACGAAAAGCACAAACGGCGTGCGTTGACAATACGGCGGCGGGCACTTACGTGCAGATTCAAAAAGTCCGGGCAACGCGCCATGACATGCCCCGTTGCCTTACAAAAGTCACAATGATGCGGAATCCGGGCGCCAGCAAAACGGGGGGCGGGGCGAACATCAACAGGCCCCCTAGCACGAGGACTCCGGGCGCCAGCAAAACGGGGGGCGGGGCGATCATCAACAGGCCCCCTAGCCCGAGGACTCCGGGCGCCAGCAAAACGGGGTGCGGGGGGAACATCAACAGGCCCCCGAGCCCTAGTCCGTCCTTGGTCTCTAGGCTGAGAAGGTAGTAGGGGTGACCCCGTGGCGCCACGAGTGTTATCCGAAAACCGACACTCGTCTTCCAAAAATTTGAGGAGGTCGTCAAAGGGGGGAAGATGGGTGGCACTATCCCCACCATACTTCTGCTCAAAACGTGACCTCAACTCCGCGGGGAGCAACTGCAGCACTATGTGCACCAACAAGTAGGACCAATGTTCTACCGGTAACTCCAAGCGTCTCAAGGCGTTGGTTGTTGAGACCAACGGGTTCAGCAAGTCAGTGCGCAACCTCGACGTGCTGACAATGGCCGGTAGCCCCAAAATCTGGTCGATGTGCACATCAGCCAGGCAGCGCTTGTTCTGATACCGTCGGGAGAGAAGCTCCAGAGCGGTCGGGTAAAAGGAATCCGTCACCGGCAAGTGCTGCACCAAGGCTCTGGCTTCGCCCTCCAGGACAGACAATAAATAGGCCAGCTTCTGGGCAGGTCCGAGGTCCGAGCGTGCATCGACAAGACTCTCAAAGAGATTTAGGAAGCCCAGCCAGTGGTCCAAGCGACCGTCAAAATGTGGCAGCTCCAGGGTGGGCAGCCTACTCAATAGTCCAGGGACTGCAACAACGGGGGTCTGCGGCTTGGCCGCATCAGGCACCCAACTCTTCAAAATTTCCCGCGCTCGTAGACATATGACATCCCCCAGGTGGACAATCTGGTCATAGTCACCCAAAATCTTATCGCGGGCTGTCTGATCCATCACCCCCAAATCCACGTCCATGATGTACTCGTTGAAGCGTGTGAGCGCAGCATCAGCTGACTTGATCCTCTCAATCACTTGCCCATACCGAGCAAGGGTGAGCTCCTCCAATTCTACACGCTCAACCGTTGCAGCTGCCGATGCGAACCATCTCAACTGTGAGGTCAATCCGGCAGCAGCCTCCCTGTTTGCCCTTAATGAGGCCATTGCAACAATCAAATATTAATAGAACAGGCTAAAATTAACTAAACAAACAACAATGACTTGTTAGCCGACCAAATAATTTCACCAAAATAACAACTTAAATTCAATTATTTCAAGTCCAAATCCGAGCCTGTACTTATTCCAAGTATGAATCTAGCTTGGCACAGACGGCTAGTTACAAAATAAATAACATTTCAATGTATATATTGTGCAGGATCACACCAATAACATCAATAAACACAACAATTGACTGTATAATATTGAGCCGGACAATCTCTATCAACACAGTCCAACAAGTACCACAAATGCAATAACCAATACACACAATTCAAGTCCTATTATGTTAGACTATGTGTAATTATTATTTAGAAAACCTTTTAAATTCAGATCAGTGACATTCAATTATTAATTGCAACAAATACCAAACTTTTACAACAATACCAAATTATACCAATAATTCCTAATTTCACAAATAAATCCTACTTGTCAATTCAATACCAAGGGGCTAGCACTACAAATTACAGTACAAACTACAAGTACTATTTGAGCCCGGCTGACAAAGCAATATATTCAAACTTATTAAGTTATATAAGTTATGTTAAGTATTTAAACTAAAGTTATTTTCAAAACTTCCGATTAAACCAGTGGATCTTATATTATAAGAGCCACGCCTGCTACCAGAATGTTCAGTCCCAAGCCAGCGCAACGATACTGGTGTCTGAACTGTCCACGGTTCGTGGAGCTTAACGTTGCTCTCAATAATCAAAAGTACTTACACAATAATCTACAGGCTCTCCGGCCGACAACAATCTATAGCCTCTGAGGCTTTATAAATACCACTAACCTTCTGTGCTGGGTTCGCCAACTTCGACCTTCCTAGATCACGCCCAAGTGTAGTATGTATGTAATATGAGGAGAGTAATTGAAAGTGTGATGTAAGTCAAGTGTTCTGAACGTTCACAAGGCGTCAGTCTCCAGATGGCGCGGTTCAGATTAGCATCACAGCCCTAACTCGTTTCCAGCAAATGCGCATGCCACGCGATGGCAACAAACCGGCGATATGTTCCGAGAAATATCCCTGGGTTTTCGTCAATCCGGGATTACAAAGTTCAATTAAACACTGTTCACAATCAATCTGCTAATATCACGTGAGATCCAATTCGATTTTCAACTATAATCAATAAAAACTCAATCTCCCCAGCGGTGGTTAGTTTTAGCAAGAAGGAAACGTCAAAGTGAAAAAGTTATGTCAAGCCCACAGATAATTGATGTTGCCAACGAAAAGATGCGTTCTGTTTCACGTAGGACCGAACAGGTAGGTACGTAAGTAATTCACTTGTAAGCAAATGACATGCGAACATCCTCAATGTGTATTGTAGTGTGATAGGTGGGCAATGGGTGTAATTTGCCTGATTAAATGAATTCAGATATTTTTGAGCGTATATACGAGTAAATATGAAGAGAAAATCTGTGCGGTAAGTCTATATAGGCAGTAACAACCGCGTATCTAGACCATAAAGCCGATGTGTCGGAAAACTGGTGACCTCAAAGTTATTGGTTCCGATCCAAGGTTTGTTCGCCTCGATGGCTTTCAACGATCGGTCAACGCTTAGTATCGGGAATATATCCATCATGTTTCAGTTCATTTACCCAGAGACCCAAGTATATTATGTTCTTGTGTAATTATTTGTTTGTTATAAAGCAATCTCAGTTCAAAGAAAATGGAGCCAATTTGGAGTTCTGTATTTTAGGAGAACAATTTAAAGTTGGGACAAAGTAATAGATGCTATTCACCGACTGAATTATTTGAACTGCGTCTGTATTTAATGTTATGTCCTAAATCCAGTTCAAACTAATCTTGGCGAGTGGCCAGGAACAACGACTTGCAAGATCATTTTCTGAATAAAATAATTCTGTTGTATAGGAAAACTCGCGTGACCGGTACTATCTCGTCGTATGACGTAACTAAATATAATAAAACATTACCTACACCCTAATTATGTCGCTCTTAAAATAGCATGTCATTCCCAGTCGAATACAACGTCGTTTTAGGTGTCAGATCCTCTTGGTTGCGGGAATATAGTAATCAGATAAAATAAATGATTGATTGATTGATTGAGATAGCTCGCCCCCGGAACGCTAGGGCAACTGAAGTACTGGGATGTTTAGTCAGTGTTGAAATAATTCTGACACTCCCTCTCCACCCAACGCAGGTTTTGAAAAAAAAGGCGTGCAATGCTGTGCTCGACAACACATAACACGAATCTAATACATTACTTTTGTATCCCGCAAATGTTTTCCAAAAAAAAAGCCGGCCAAAATCGTGTTAGGTCTCGCTAAGTGTATGGTTTCTTAGCAACCCGTGACAAAAAGAATCAATATTAATTATAATTTTACAGTATTAAGTAATATCGTATGGAATTATTACGAAGATTTGACTGATACTACATATAATGTTTGATTATTACTCTTTCCCCATTTTTACCCGAAATAAACTAGTTTAAAACAAACCACATAATGATACGTCATAGTAATATAATTGGGTTTGAATGATCCGTCATATAAATCCCAGATCACATCTCCTGTGAAAGGCTATGTAACATAACACCTTTTCTTGTAAGCGTAACCCTTTTACTAATATTATGTCACCGTAAAATAAAGAATGGGAGCGCATTCCCACTCTTTATGGTGAATTTATTACTCACATAAAAGTATTGGAAACATTATTTTTATTACGCTCGTCGCTAACATATCGCGGGTTTCCTTAAGATGTTTGCGCCATTTCAAAGTTGTGATAAATTGTATTTTACTATTGTTGTATGTTTCAGAATAGTGATTGTTTACAGCTTTGTAACCTCTGAAAAGACATCTCTCCATTTATTTCAGACGGTGGCAGTGACCAAATTACTTAGAAATTCTAAACTACTTTCTTTTTACTATACGCCCATGAATATTAGTAGAAAATCGTTTTTTTTGTAATAAAATGTTTATCTATAACCCTAAATATTTTTCTTTCAATTTACCGTTGAATCTAGGACCACTTGAGTAATAATAAAAAAATAAATGAAAATAATATAGCTTTTGATTTTTTTTTCTAGGGCACTCTTCCACACACAAGACTCCTCCCGCCCCGGGTAGAGTAATCCGAGTGGAGGAAAGGCGAGTGTCAGATTTCTACTGACTAATAAAAACTTTTTATCAAAAAATAACATCGACTTCCAAAAAACTCTGCAAAGTGAAAAATAACTTTAATTTTGGAAGTCGGTGCCAGAAACTAAAATACAAAACCAAAAACACCGACTTCCGAAATTAAAGTTATTTTTCACTTTGCAGAGTTTTTTGGAAATCGGTGTTATTTTTGCTAAAAAGTTTTTATTTCTCTCTTTTTAGTTTATTTATTTATTTTGGAATAACAAACGGTTACACATTTTGTCTCAATTAATGAGTATACATACATACATATTACAAATGTATAACCCACGACGTTATCCACAGCATATAGTTGGTCGGATTTTAAATTATTTTAGGTTACAAAAGCCTAAATGTCAATTCCTTATAACATTTTGGAAAATATTGCTTTTCCTGATGCTGGGCCGTTAATTGTTGAGGAGTTCTCCTGGTACTTCACCATCAGCTTCACTTCACCATGGGCATTGTGACGAGCGTATTGTGCTTAGTAACCAATTTCAAGTAGTCGAAGCGGAACCCATGAAATACCTTCTATTGAGTAGTTCCGGTGGCCATCTGTGGTCTTTATCATCAGTTCCACTTCACAAAATGGTGCCTTTCAAAACCAACTGCACAAGTTACTATATTAAATACTCAAATCACTATAGGAGTGCCTATAATATTTGAAGACTTCCCTCGATTTCTCCATGATTTCATTATTAGATCCTGACTTGATGACTATAAAGCTGGTGCTTCCCGTGTGATCCCCCCACACGGGAAGCACCAGCTTTCAAATAAAAAAGAATCATCAAAATCGGTTTACCCAGTCGAAAGTTCCGAGGTAACAAACATAAAAAAACAGTCGAATTGAGAATCTCTTCCTTTTTTGGAGTCGGTTGAAAAGTCACCTAGTTGCTTCAGTGACCCTGCGTTCCAAGCCCGGAGTATCTTGTTAGAACGTTCCCGCAATCCCAACAGTGCTTCTGTCTTAATTATATAGCGTACTTCTTACGTAGTCTATCTCACGTGCCTACCGATTTGCAAAGGAGTTGCAAGTAACCTCTTCGCTATTGACATAAGGTTGAAATTGCAATGCCTAGTTCACCTGTAGGACTGCAAGGACTCGGTATCCCCGCAGGGCAGCAGGCACGGCGGCGGGTGTCCGGGCGCGTGCTCCGCCGCCTCCAGCGCGCTCACGTCGCGCGAGCTGCGGCTCAACACGTGCCTGATCCAGAGCCGCTCGTCTCCTAGATTGAAGCATTTCAAAAGAAGTGAGTTATTTCAATTTGTTCCTGCAGTCTCATTTATATCTGGGGTTTGTTAGAATATTCTTACTCATTTTTTTTAAAGAGAACCAGCTTTGTGTTTAAAATTCACATTAAATAGGTACCTACTAGCAATCTTATTAACCCCTCCAAGTAAGCTAAATATGCTTGTGTCTGGAGTGAGTTCACAGCAGTACTAAACCCATAGATGTAATGGGTGGGATTCAATCCGTGACCTCTCGATCACAAGACCCTTAACCATTAGGCTATTGACGCTTCTAAATAAAATTAACAGGGTAGGTCTTTAGTCAGTAAATAAAAGTCTAACTCACTCAACAAAAATAATCCTATTATTTGATCATTTACATGCTCAAAAAAATATCATTTGCAACAAAAATTTTATGACAGCATTTTATTATCCAAAAATCCAGCTTCAGTGCATTCAGACAATCTCCCATTTACATTCATGTCTTTTCTACCGACAAAGCTGTTCAATTATTCAACTCATGTCGACTTGATATTAGATGAAAATCGAGAAACTTGATAACTAAAATTACAACCCACTTGTTCCTTCTAATTCGAGTACAAAGCATACCAAACTACATCCTCAACTAAGATTACCTAGTTAGTGAAATGAGCTCAATGCTCGTGAGGGAAACTATCTCATTGCGTCATTCACTGCTCGAGTGGAAGCGTAACAGATGAGCTCTGCGTGGAACTAAAGTGGCGTGAGTAGCTCTCAGCTAGTTACATAGTAACATACAAGTTAGGAATGTGTCGGGTGACTTCTGAAATTGGCAAGAGGTTTCAATTACAGTTGGCACGCTATCTTAGGATGATTCAACGATAACTTGGTAGTTTTATCGATGTAGAAAGAATATTGAAATTCTGATGATCTAGATTTTAGAGGATTTTTTAAATTCAGCTCCTATTTTTATTGGCTTGCGTTTGACGTTTGTCGAAGATAAAGCACGCTTACCTAGAAGCAACTCATTCACTCTTGACGTAAAGATCCCCAGTTTATAATAAAATTTCATTAATTGCAAAACCATTGAAATCTATTATTTCCATTTCCAAACAATCTAATATGCTTAAAGTTAAATTAAGCCTCGGAATATACAATAACTTCATTGTTTGTTTACAACAGTCGAATACTTACCTGCGAGGCACTTTAATTATTACTTTATCAAAAATATATTTCGTCTGTTTTGTGAACTCAAATAATGTTAAGAGAATGAAATATTAAATTGGACCTGAATTTATCATTAGGTATACAACTTTTGGAATGAAACAAAATGTTCTTGAATGATATTTCTGTTACAAATTGATTATTAAATAACACTTTCAGATAGCTGTTACTCAAACAAGTGTTGTCCAGACAACTATAACCATAAGTTAGGCTCGGTTTCCGGTCTAATCCGATGCAGTTGAGTACTAGTGCTTTACTTGAAGCGACTGCCTATCTCACCTCCACAATCCAGTAACTGGGTAACACTAGACCGCTTGGCGAGATCAGTGTCAGACTGTCTGGCTTTTGACTCTCCGTAACGACTGTCAAAGATGTAAAACTGACAGCCGGGAGCTACGTGTTAGCCTGCTCTCCGAGGCGCGCGGGAAGTCAATGTATTAACATAATCTGACATCCACATACCGACATCAGCTAGCGTTGCTTAACCTACAAGATCGACCTCAGTGGATGTTGATTTAGTCACGAGCTTCAAAACTATAATAGTGAACAGGCACATATTTAATGAATCAGTGTTGTTGGGGCTTTCAATAGTTATGGGGCACCAATGAGTAATGTAGAGCACAGATAACCAATCGAGATCGGATTGGAGCGCACACATGAGTATACGTTGTTACGACAGTACTGGGAGCTGTGTACATCAATGAAGAATGACTCTCAGACATGGTGTTCCAGGGTTGTAGAATAGAATTTATCTTCAATACACTATAATATCTACTTTTACTAATATTATAAAGTATTATATTAATTTGTATTCTGTGTTTTTATATTTGTAACAAATCAATCTAAAAACTATTGTACCGATTTTGAAAATTATTTCATCAATAGAATTTTCATCATTCCAGCGCTGTTTACTGTTTAATATCTATTTAGTGTTGTAATTAACATAAATCTATTAATATCTCAAGCTCTTTAAATAAATTTGAAATATTATGTCATTGTTTAATCATTACAGCAAATAACTAGGAGCTTAAGCACTTAGCTGAGACATTGAATTAGTCATAAAACTGACAATCTGACTGAAGTACAATCGCACCCACTCGTCACCCACGTTACTGGAGGGTGGAACCATTAATTAAACCCAAACTTTCAGTAGATGCAATATGCTTTTGTTCAATTGTTTTAAATTAATTTTGCTATATCAAGACTCGTACAAGTTATTCGTTCAGTGCCTTTCTTCTAAAGGACTGAGAGTTTGAACAATATCAAATTACCGAAAATAAATAATCCAGTTAGAACCAATGACTAACTCTTTTCCGGCTTTCGTGGTCCCTACCACTTATGACCTTTCAGCCTTTAAAGCAAGAGTGAACAGGTATCTTCTGCGCTCGCTCGTTCCATCGTAGACCTCGTCTATCGCTTACCATCAGGCGTGATCGAAGTTAAGAGTAGGCTCATCCGGAATTTAAAAAATATCGGTACACGGACAATCAGAGGTCTAGCGGTTAATCCCCAGTGGCATGGAACCACGGGTAATTAAAATTACCCATGAACCCGGTAATAGGTCGAGGTCTACCCATTGCGACCACGGGTAACGAGTGATTACAAAAAATTCACGAAGTAGAAGATAATGAACTCACGTCCAGCATCTTGCTCGATAGTGGGCAGCAGGTCCCTGCGGACGATGAGCGTGGGGTCCAGGTGCCAGCGGGGCGCGGGCGGGGCGCGCGGGGGCGAGCCGGCCGGGGGCGAGGACAGCTGGTACATGTTGGGGAGCGTCTCCCGCGATATCCGCATCGCGTGCTGGCGCTTCAGCTCCGACTCGCGTAACAACAACTCAGTGCGCTCCTGCTTGTACTTTTCTGTCTGTTGGTGAGAGATTTGGGTTAGTTGTTACATGACGTCAGTTACTGTTATTGTTATTCTGCATTACCCCACTGCTGGGCAAAGGCCTCTCCACATGACTTCCAGGTGGTTCTGTCCAGAGCCAAAGAAAATCACTGGTCGTTAGTTTGGTCCAGCTCGTACCGCCATCTTGTACGAGGTCTACCGCAACGCCTTCTGGGTATATCAGGGCTCCAGAAAGTGGTGATTTTGGCACACAACTCATTAAAAAGTATAAGATTTTTTTTTATTTTGGAGTATATACAGTTGGCTCGCTTACAAAGAAAACTATGATAGATGGATGATAGCCATAAAAGTTTGTATCGCAGCTATCAGTGATATCAAACAAACTAGAAAACAATTGTTACAAACTTTAACTATTAATACAGTTCTAGCTGTTCCCCGCAGTGTCACCCGCGTTAATAAAGGATTTCATTACCCCGCGGTTCAGATTACTCATAAAAATTTTCATCCCCTTTTCAACCCTCTTCAAAAATAGATTTTTGAAAAAAGTAACCTGCGGTTGACCCATTTTTTAAGGATGGGAAATTATCTAATGCCTGCCTCCCGGTCTGGGCGAAGCGGGGGGGTGTGTCAGACTTTTACTGACTGAAACCCATCCGTTGTGATTGCCAAATCATATGCCCTTCGTGTTCCGAGGCCGCCGTAACTCTTTCGGAGAATTCCGCAACCCCGGCAGGCAACGGTCCCCTTGTGGGTTACGCATATTTTGCTGACACTCTTTGAAGCAAGTGTGAAACACGACGCGCCGTCTACACGGGCCTGGTTTCTGTCGGGCGGCGAGCTACCCATTGCTCGCAACCTGCAGGCCCATACGTTTGACCCTACTATTTTCATTGCAAATTTCATCGAAATCGGTGCGGTAGTTTAGCCGTAAAAGTGTAAAAGATAGATAAACAGATTTTCACATTTATTTTTAGTACGAATAACCAACATTGCAATAAACAAACTTCAAACCCAGCGCTACCTTAGGTCTAGTTAGGTACTAAATAGTACGACATCTATAGTATAATACTTGATTATTGACTGTCAAAAATCAACAAATGCCAACTGAAAACTGAAGGGGTTTTCTGAGACAGATTTTTCAACCTCCACAAGCAAAGCTTAATCACTACTAATGTTAAATGTAAATGTAAGTCTGTCCGTCTGTAACCTTTTCACGTCTAAACTCATTAGCTGTTTTTTATGAAATTTGGTACAGATTTATATTACACCTTGGAGAAGGATACAGGCTAAAAATTATTTCTCGAGATCAAAGCTGCGAGCTAAAGGAAGTAAAATACAAGTGGTCCACCTCACCTGTTTCTGTAGAATATAATAATTTGAAATATGTAAATAAGCGCGTAATAAGAGTATTGTATTGTGTAGTTAAATCGGTACTTTACTCGCATTTATATTCTGTCGCAAAACAAATGGGTATTTTATTGCCCTATTGTTTCCTCTAAAAAGAGTTATGGATATTACGTGCCCTAAATACAGTCCAGGTTTACATACTACTTACTTACTTTAGTGACAAAGTATATGGACCTGAAATGATTGATACACAAAATAATAATAAAAAAGTTTATATTTTCAATGTTTTGAGACTGTTGCCGCCTCTAGATAGTAAAGTTTATAACTTTCCTAATTATCGTCGCAAAGAGACTACAAAGCAGAAAATTAAAGTAAAACACTGTTTTGCACAATATACCGTCATAACATTGTCTCCCTTTACTTTCCTCGTGTTTTAAAACAAAATTTCCTTTGTAAATCACGCTCATCAGACGAAGTCGTGATCTGAGGCCAGTTCTCCGATGCCCATCCGAGCAGATAGGTGCCATCACTCGTGGTGCTGCGAGTGATCGCACAACTAGTGCCGCCAGCCCCAATTGTTTAGTCGATAACCTCACCAACAAAGCTCCTTCTAACCCACTCAGATTGTACCCTAACAAGTCATTTAATACTTAGGAGAGATGATGTATGATGCTGCGAAGCTACAACATTAATAGGATCACATCGTATACTAAACTTGTTATAAATAAAGGTAATAAATTGATGGCTGGATGATGTCATAGCTAGAAATGTCCCAAACTAATTAGGGCGGGTAAAATAACGAGTATTAAGAGAAAACTGCACTGTCTAGCAGTTTGAGTACTTTATGCGGTCAACCCAAATGTCCTTTCTTCTTGGTATTGTTCGTCAAATCGTTCGAGTAACAGTTGACTTACGCAATAACTGACAAATGCTTGCACTGATTGGACGGGTCTGCTTCAATCTCTAAGTGTTTTCTCAAAAGAACAACACAAAGAAACCTACATGGTGCTCATACTATTATGATTTGACCAGTACAGAGTGTAAGGACTTCAAAAGAGACTTTCACCTCTGAGTTGGTTTCGATGTTTCTTGCCAAGCAAGTCTGCCGGTAAACACATTAAGTCACAAAAATAGCTTTAAAGAGTTTTGCAAAATAAATATCATCATTTTATTATTTTAATTGGGATAGAACACTATTAAATCTGATATTTAGACTTAAAAAACTCTGTTACATGAACCTCAACCAACCTCATTATTTTTTCACAGACATGACACAAATTTTGGAACAAAATTAAACGTCTAAGCTTTTCTATTTGAGATTGTATAACAATTATTATCTAAGGTAAGACTGTTTGATGTCAAATAAACCGATGGATCAGTTTAAAAGTTTCGTTACAGATAATCTAAAAGAAAAACGTGATAGTTCTTTTTGAACACTCTTTAAGTAAACTTGTTATAATGCCAGATAAATCGAATTTATGTAACAAATTTATCACTGAAATGTGTCCTAAGTCAATAAGGATCATAAGGTTTATGACCTGCATCAATAAACCTACTTACTCGCTTCTAAAAACCTTTAAATTATTTAACTAACTATCAGATTGGTTGATCGCTAGAACATTTTGGCAAGTTACAACAATGTAAATACCTATGAGAACCAAAGGCAAAAATTGAAACAAATTCTTTCCAGACTTATCGGAGAATGAAATATCTCTGCTCCAGAGATTAATATTGGAATTATGACTGTCCGTTACCTGGTCTACGGTTACCTGGCATTCGTTTTGTTCAACAATTCACATTTTATTCTAGGACAATCTTAGGATTGCGTCTCGACCCTGATTTTTTTTTTGTGCTTGTCATCGAGTATTATAATGAGTAAGTTTGATTATTGTTTGACAGTGACTAGGTGTTTAAAAAAAGTCGCTTAGAACGTTGTTTATTCTTACGAGCTGGGGTTCGGGATAGAAATAATTAACGCCAATTAAACCAAAATTAACACTTTAATTAATTAAACACAAAATAAAAATTTAACACAAATATTCGCACCACAACACTTGTCACTTAACACTTAAATCGCACTGAAATTCACCTAGTAAAGCTTCGATTATATCGCGTATTTGCCTCGTAATAAGACTGACTCTCTGCGCCCCTTTGCGATCTATTTATACCCCGGTCTATGAATTCCAGAACATTTCTGTAAAATCGACTCACTGTTTATACTGCTAAGAATATTCCAGAGCTACTTGAGATACACAGTACCGCTATTCGCCGCTAGATGGCGTTAGTCTCTCGACTAGATATACACAGTACTGCTATTCACTGCTAGATGGCGTTAGTGTCTTGAACATTCTAGATTTGTTTCTTGACGTACTTCACTAAGCGACTGGCGTAACAGTATTTTAGAGTTAATGCTGTGCTGTTAACTTAGATTGCCATACATAAAATTGCTTGTAAAGCAAACTGATTGAAAAGAGATACTTAATTGGACTAACTGTAACTCACGTCTTTAATCTCAGTGTTGGAATGCCATTTGGATAATAAAAGGTAGCCTACCATCACATAACCAGCCTACAACGTCCTCACTGCTGGCACACAGGCCTCGTCCGAGCCGCTGTCTACCACGCGGCCCAACGCGTTTTGGTGGATGTCGTCTTACTTCAGATTTTCGGTTCCAGGCCATGCCGGTTTCTTCACGATGTTGTTCTACCCCGTTTCGTGAGCAGTGGTGATAATGAAAATTACACATTGTAATATGCGTGACAGGTTTCGAACCTACGACGTACAATTCTTAAATCGTGCTTGTAACAACTGCTATTACTTTATTACCTACCTTAACGGATATCGGAAACACAACTGCTCACACCAATCTAATGTTAGTGAAATCTGATGTTGTGGCTTGTGAAGTTCTTTTAAATATTTTATGAAGCTACTTTTTATGTGAATGGGAGAACACTTTAGACTCTTAGATTCGTCTTTAAATTTTATATTTGTAACTAGTATTTGCGTGTTGCGCGAGGTGCAAGCACCTCGCGTGCTTGTGAAAACAAAAAAAAAAGGGGGTTGTGATGGGGGGACATAGGGGGGGATTAGTATTTGCGTGTTGCGCGAGGTGCAAGCACCTCGCGTGCTTGTGAAAAAAAAAATTATAATAAAGGGGGGGGTGATGGGGGGGTTTAGTATTTGCGTGTTGCGCGAGGTGCAAGCACCTCGCGTGCTTGTGGTGTAAAATCTGAAAAAAAGTGTTCACTTAAAAAAAAATGGGGGGGGTGATGGGGGTGGGTTTCACAATTATTTCGACTAAAGCATTGCCCCTCTAAATGAATATGAAAAATAAAATGTTCCAAGTCTCTTAGATTCCGAGATCCGCCTAAAGGGGGGGAGAAGGGGGGCGGGGGGGGGGACTTTGAAAAATGGTTTTTACTTTACCGAGCCTCCTCTATACGAATCCGTAAAAAGAAAAAAATACGGGTCTCGTAGTTTCCGAGATACGATAGGGGGGGGGAGAAGGGGGGGGAAAAGGGGGGGTTTGGCACTTTTCCCGTAGGTTTGAGAGTTACTTGTTTACGAATCTGTCAAAATATACCCACCTCCCCATCCACCATCTGGGAGAACAATTATGTCAGTGAGTCAGTGAGTGAGTGGTAATTTAGCTTTATATAATATAACTAGTATTTGCGTGTTGCGCGAGGTGCAAGCACCTCGCGTGCTTGTGAATAAAACTAAAGCATTGCCCCTCTAAATCAAGTATTTGCGTGTTGCGCGAGGTGCAAGCACCTCGCGAGCTTGTGAAAAAAAAAAAAAAAAAAGAGGGGGGGGGGGTGATGGGGGGGGGGGGTTGCACAAGTATTTCGACTAAAGCATTGCCCCTCTAAATGAATCTGATAAAAAAAATGTTCCAAGTCTCTTAGATTCCGAGATCCGCCTAAAGGGGGGGAGAAGGGGGGCGGGGGGGGGGACTTTGAAAAATGGTTTTTACTTTACCGAGCCTCCTCTATACGAAGCCGTAAAAAACAAAAAATACGGGTCTCGTAGTTTCCGAGATACGATAGGGAGGGGGGAGAAGGGGGGTGAAAAGGGGAGGTTTGGCACTTTTCCCGTAGGTTTGAGAGTTACTTGTTTACGAATCTGTCAAAATATACCCACCTCCCCATCCACCATCTGGGAGAACAATTATGTCAATGAGTGAGTCAGTGAGTGGTAATCTAGCTTTATATAATATAACTAGTTTTTGCGTGTTGCGCGAGGTGCAAGCACCTCGCGTGCTTGTGAAAAAAAAAAAACAAAAGGCGGGGGTTGATGGAGGGGTTTAGTATTTGCGTGTTGCGCGAGGTGCAAGCACCTCGCGAGCTTGTGAAAAAAAAATAAAAAAAAAAGAGGGGGGGGGGGTGATGGGGGGGGGGTTGCACAAGTATTTCGACTTAAGCATTGCCCCTCTAAATGAATCTGAAAAAAAAAATGTTCCAAGTCTCTTAGATTCCGAGATCCGCCTAAAGGGGGGGAGAAGGGGGGCGGGGAGGGGGGACTTTGAAAAATGGTTTTTACTTTACCGAGCCTCCTCTATACGAATCCGTAAAAAATACGGGTCTCGTAGTTTCCGAGATACGATAGGGGGGGGGGAGAAGGGGGGGGAAAAGGGGGGGTTTGGCACTTTTCCCGTAGGTTTGAGAGTGTTTTTTTTTTTTTTTTTTTTTTTTTTTTTTTTTTTTTTTTTTTTTTTTTTAAGATTACTAGCAATGTGGGTAGAATTCACATTATTAGCAATCAAGTTAACCCCTCCAACTAAGCTAAATATGCTTGTGTCTGGAGTGGGTTCACGCCAATAGTGTAATGGGTGGGGTTCGAACTTGCGACCTCTCGATCACAAGTCCGACACCTTATCCATTAGGCTATTGACGCTTAAACTAAGTTACTTGTTTACGAATCTGTCAAAATATACCCACCTCCCCATCCACCATCTGGGAGAACAATTCTGTCAGTGAGTCAGTGAGTGGTAATTTAGCTTTATACACTACTAATTTTTAATTAGTACAAAAAAAAATGGGGCTCTATCCGTACCCTTTACTGATCATATTTATGTAGTCAAAAGTAAAAAAAACGAAACCCCAAAATTGTCTACGAAAATTTGTCATAACTGGTAAACTCATAATTGAATCAATCATTCATAACAATTGCTACTAGAAAATACTACGCGCAGTGCTAGTCCAGTTAGATCGTCATTCATAAATCCCGGCAAACTCGCGTCTAAGCTCAAGCCACGCCCCCTCTGGCCAGCGGTCCTTTTTACAACGAGTGAATGAACAAACAGTGTCAATTTGTTAGCGGAAGTGTGCGCGTGCTTTTTAAACATAAGTTGTTACGTTTTTACTGTCGTGATGGCTTACCAGTTTTCATCTCGGGAGTACGTGGCTATGTTGCGTGTGTACTTTTGGTCTGGTGGCCGCTGTTCGTATGTACAGGGAAGAGTACCCAAATGCTCGCAAGCCAAAGGTTCGGACTGTGGTAAATGTTTACCAACGTTTACTCGACCACTGATCATTCCGCGCAACGGCCCATCGCCAAGGACATGGAAGACCGGCCCAAAACCTTTACGACGATGTAGTGGACTACTTTGAAGATCCCCGGCGAAGTACGAATGACGCAGCTCGTCATTTTAATATCAGCCAGTACTGTGCATAGACGATCATTAGTTCGTCTGGATTTCACCCATACCACTAAAGAAAGGGTCAAGAATTGACTACTGTGGATAATGAACCAAGGATGGAGTTCTGCAGTTGGATACTGAACAACACAAGCAAATGGCCCAATTAAAGTATGTAGGTAAAGTTTGAATTTAATAAGTGCCTATTATTTTTCGTGAACCTTTTATTTTACTTTTTTTTTAATTCGTAAAGCTTAAAGATGCGTCTAAGCTACCTACAATTACGATAACAGCTGTTGGAGGCGGGGCAAGTTTGAGCGAGACCGCGTGACCGCGACATCACGATTAATGAATACATGAATGGCCTGTACAATATGTCCGTAAATTGAGTGACATTTTGGGATATAAACAAACGCTAATAACTTTGCTATTTATCAATATTATATAGTAAGACTTTACATATATAATAACAAGACCTTTTCTAATAAGCCCTTTAAGTATTTGTACTAATTAAAAATTAGTAGTGTATAGTATAATAACTAGTATTTGCGTGTTGCGCGAGGTGCAAGCACCTCGCGTGCTTGAGAAAAAAAATGGGGGGGGGTGATGGGGGGAGATGGGGGGGTTTAGTATTTGCGTGTTGCGCGAGGTGCAAGCACCTCGCGTGCTTGTGAAATAAAAAGTGGGGGGGGGAGATGGGGGGTTTAGTATTTGCGTGTTGCGCGAGGTGCAAGCCCCTCGCGTGCTTGTGAAAAAAAAAAAAAAAAGGGGGGGGGGTGATGGCGGGGGGGTTGCAGAAGTATTTTGACTAAAGCATTGCCCCTCTAAATGAATCTGAAAAAAAAAATGTTCCAAGTCTCTTAGATTCCGAGATCCGCCTAAAGGGGGGGAGAAGGGGGACGGGGGGGGACTTTGAAAAATGGTTTTTACTTTACCGAGCCTGCTCTATACGAATTCGTAAAAAGAAAAAAATACGGGTCTCGTAGTTTCCGAGATACGATAGGGGGGGGGAGAAGGGGGGGGGAAAAGGGGAGGTTTGGCACTTTTCCCGTAGGTTTGAGAGTTACTTGTTTACGAATCTGTCAAAATATACCCACCTCCCCATCCACCATCTGGGAGAACAATTATGTCAATGAGTGAGTCAGTGAGTGGTAATTTAGCTTTATATAATATAACTAGTATTTGCGTGTTGCGCGAGGTGCAAGCACCTCGCGTGCTTGTGAAGAAAACTAAAGCATTGCCCCTCTAAATCAAGTATTTGCGTGTTGCGCGAGGTGCAAGCACCTCGCGTGCTTGTGAAGAAAACTAAAGCATTGCCCCTCTAAATCAAGTATTTGCGTGTTGCGCGAGGTGCAAGCACCTCGCGTGCTTGTGAAAAAAAAAAGTATTTGCGTGTTGCGCGAGGTGCAAGCACCTCGCGTGCTTGTGAAAAGAACTAAAGCATTGCCCCTCTAAATCAAGTATTTGCGTGTTGCGCGAGGTGCAAGCACCTCGCGTGCTTGTGAAAAAAAAAAAGGGGGGGGGTGATAGGGGGGGGGGTTGCACAAGTATTTCGACTAAAGCATTGCCCCTCTAAATGAATCTGAAAAAAAAAATGTTCCAAGTCTCTTAGATTCCGAGATCCGCCTAAAGGGGGGGAGAAGGGGGGCGGGGGGGGGGACTTTGAAAAATGATTTTTACTAAACCGGGCCTCCTCTATACGAATCCGTAAAAAGAAAAAAATACGGGTCTCGTAGTTTCCGAGATACGATAGGGGGGGGGGAGAAGGGGGGGGAAAAGGGGAGGTTTGGCACTTTTCCCGTAGGTTTGAGAGTTACTTGTTTACGAATCTGTCAAAATATACCTACCTCCCCATCCACCATCTGGGAGAACAATTATGTCAATGAGTGAGTCAGTCAGTCAGTGGTAATTTAGCTTTATATAGTATAACTAGTATTTGCGTGTTGCGCGAGGTGCAAGCACCTCGCGTGCTTGTGAAAAAAACTAAAGCATTGCCCCTCTAAATCAAGCATTTGCGTGTTGCGCGAGGTGCAAGCACCTCGCGTGCTTGTGAAAAAAACTAAAGCATTGCCCCTCTAAATCAAGTATTTGCGTGTTGCGCGAGGTGCAAGCACCTCGCGTGCTTGTGATAAAAAAAAAAAAAAGGGGGGGGGGTGATGGGGGGGGGGTTGCACAAGTATTTCGACTAAAGCATTGCCCCTCTAAATGAATCTGAAAAAAAAAAATGTTCCAAGTCTCTTAGATTCCGAGATCCGCCTAAAGGGAGGGGAGAAGGGGGGCGGGGGGGGGACTTTGAAAAATGGTTTTTACTTTACCGAGCCTCCTCTATACGAATCCGTAAAAAAAAAAAATACGGGTCTCGTAGTTTCCGAGATACGATAGGGAGGGGGGAGAAGGGGGGGAAAAGGGAAGGTTTGGCACTTTTCCCGTAGGTTTCAGAGTTACTTGTTTACGAATCTGTCAAAATATACCCACCTCCCCATCCACCATCTGGGAGAACAATTATGTCAGTGAGTCAGTGAGTGGTAATTTAGCTTTATATAGTATAACTAGTATTTGCATGTTGCGCGAGGTGCAAGCACCTCGCGTGCTTGTGAAAAAAAAAATGGGGGGGGGAGATGGGGGAAGTTTAGTATTTGCGTGTTGCGCGAGGTGCAAGCACCTCGCGTGCTTGTGAAAAAAAAAAAGTGGGGGGGGTGATGGGGGGGGTTTAGTATTTGCGTGTTGCGCGAGGTGCAAGCACCTCGCGTGCTTGTGAAAAAAAAAATGGGGGGGGAGATGGGGGGGTTTAGTATTTGCGTGTTGCGCGAGGTGCAAGCACCTCGCGTGCTTGTGAAAAAAAAAAACAAACAAAAAAAAAAAGAGGGGGGGGGGGGTGATGGGGGGGGGGGTTGCAAAAGTATTTCGACTAAAGCATTGCCCCTCTAAATGAATCTGAAAAAAAAAATGTTCCAAGTCTCTTAGATTCCGAGATCCGCCTAAAGGGGAGGAGAAGGGGGGCGGGGGGGGGACTTTGAAAAATGTTTTTTACTTTACCGAGCCTCCTCTATATGAATCCGTAAAAAGAAAAAAATACGGGTCTCGTAGTTTCCGAGATACGATAGGGGGGGGGGAGAAGGGGGGGGAAAAGGGGAGGTTTGGCACTTTTCCCGTAGGTTTGAGAGTTACTTGTTTACGAATCTGTCAAAATATACCTACCTCCCCATCCACCATCTGGGAGAACAATTATGTCAATGAGTGAGTCAGTCAGTCAGTGGTAATTTAGCTTTATATAGTATAACTAGTATTTGCGTGTTGCGCGAGGTGCAAGCACCTCGCGTGCTTGTGAAAAAAACTAAAGCATTGCCCCTCTAAATCAAGCATTTGCGTGTTGCGCGAGGTGCAAGCACCTCGCGTGCTTGTGAAAAAAACTAAAGCATTGCCCCTCTAAATCAAGTATTTGCGTGTTGCGCGAGGTGCAAGCACCTCGCGTGCTTGTGAAAAAAAAAAAAAAAAGAGGGGGGGGGGTGATGGGGGGGGGGGTTGCACAAGTATTTCGACTAAAGCATTGCCCCTCTAAATGAATCTGAAAAAAAAAAATGTTCCAAGTCTCTTAGATTCCGAGATCCGCCTAAAGGGAGGGGAGAAGGGGGGCGGGGGGGGGACTTTGAAAAATGGTTTTTACTTTACCGAGCCTCCTCTATACGAATCCGTAAAAAAAAAAAATACGGGTCTCGTAGTTTCCGAGATACGATAGGGAGGGGGGAGAAGGGGGGGAAAAGGGAAGGTTTGGCACTTTTCCCGTAGGTTTCAGAGTTACTTGTTTACGAATCTGTCAAAATATACCCACCTCCCCATCCACCATCTGGGAGAACAATTATGTCAGTGAGTCAGTGAGTGGTAATTTAGCTTTATATAGTATAACTAGTGTTTGCATGTTGCGCGAGGTGCAAGCACCTCGCGTGTGTCAGAAATGGAAGATATATAGAGAATGTTGTTATTTCTAGAATTAATTAATTATCAATATCTATTTATTACGTATTTACCGATTAATTACCTATTAATCGGTATTACCATGATTACTAGGTGTTTTATAGAAATAATTGGTAGTCTGTATAGCAATATCAGTTTATTAATTTACCACCGGTTCGGAAAGTAGTTATCTATGGAGAAGAGCCGGCAAGAAACTCCACAGTTACTCTTTTCAAAACATAATTCATTTTCACATAAACATCAATTCACTATATGTACATTTACAATATTACCACAATGTGATTACTATCGTTATAACTTTAGCTTTATTTACTTGTGTATCTACTATTTCATTACTCCATTACATATTATATAAGTCAAGTTATTTATAGAATTAATACCAAATGTTCATTAAATTATCACACAATTATCAATTAATAACACTGTCACATTAAAGTAACAAATACAAAATAATTAATTTATATTCAAATACAATAGCAATACGATAGGATTTTTATACCAATTCTACACATAAAAATATTAATAAAAGTTAGAAACAACACAAGTTCACTTAACTTAGGTCCGTTCGGTGTGACTGCTCCAGAGCGACTGAGTGACAGACTGTCTAGAACGACTGAGCGGCGGCTTTTATACACAGTGGTAAACAAGTGACGTCATATCGTACGATTTTACAACAGATTTGTTAACCTTTGTATTTTAACATTAAACTATGATTAAATGATATAAAAATACAGTAAATATGTTGAAATTAATTAGTTCAATTACATATTAGTCTTACGATGACAGAATTAGTAAACAAGCAACGTTATTTTTTAAATAACGTTTAAATATTCTGTTATACAAGACAACAATGAAAGAACCGTTTAAACTCTTATCTTATAAATAGGTTTCGTAATAGTGTTTACAATGTTTTGATAATAAATAGTTAAATTTGGTGTATCACATGTTAAAAAGGTTATAATTATTATAGTGATATTTTAATTTGTGTTCAATTAAAGAAATAAACTTGAGTTAATGTAATAAACCAACTGAAATTATTTGAATAATCCATCACGGCCAAACTGACCTGTACTTCGCTCTCGAAGTACCAACTAATTATAATCAATACAATAGCCTCTGGCCTTGACATACCAGTCCTATCACCTGCGGCGCATGAGTTTCAGAAAGGTATCAGGGCAGGGCTGCCAAGCAGTCTACATATGGCCGCCGGCCTTGACATACCAGTCCTACCACCTGCTGCGCATGGATTTCAGAAAGGTATCAGGGCGGGGCCTCAGCAGTCTACGACAGCCTCTGACCTTGACATACCAGTCCTATCACCTGCTGTGCATGAATTTCAGAAAGGTATCAGGACAGGGCCTAAGCAGTCTATAATAACCTCTATATTTTTTATAAGATTATATTCAATAATTTCAAACAAACATCGTTAATTGAACACAAACAAGGTATATAGTTTCAACACTTATTTCATTTAACGATTTTGGTCTTGAAGTACAAAGAATTGTCAAATGTGATTTATAATATTTTCTTACCTCAACGTCTTTTCATTTCATTCTTATTTTATATGTTTTAACTATGAATTTGTTTATGTTTTGCCAATTGCATAGATGTGTCATGCCCCCTCCATCCGCTGCTAGTGGGATAGGCAAGCACCGAACAAAAGAGCGACCAGCGGAAACATATCTAACTATCATTTAACTCATTGTGTTCCAATTATGGTTATTAGAAATATATTAATGATCACATTCAACATTACAAACAAACTATAATAACTTATGATTATAATAAAGATTTAAAAACAAAAATCATGGTTACCTCAACAATACAAACTTTGATCCTCTATTTAAATTAATTTTCACGTACCCTCTGGGGAAATTATGAATTTCAAAAAATTATCCTTCCCTATTCCTTGTTTACAATAAAAAAGAGAACCTCTGTGCAAAATCTCAGCTGTTAGGTCCAAGGGTTTGGGCTAGGCGTTGATGAGTCAGTAAGGACTTCTCTTTTTGTTTATATAGATATTTTTATTTCCCAGGAAACCATAGTAACCATTTATATTTAATTATTTAACTACAATCCAATTTTATGTTATTATATTTTATATTACTATATTTCATTTTTTTAATATTATGATAGAATTATAAGAAATAATTTAATTAATATTAACACTAATTTTATTGATTTTATTGTTATTATTGAATTTATTTACTTTTGCTAACTTTACTAGTTCGTAAAGCTTATCGTTTCTCCGGTAATAATGATAACAAAATAATATGCATTATTAAGTAAGTAATATTGTTTTGTTTAATATAGCACACTTTAGTTAGAAAAAAAAAAACATTTTAAAATTTATGCCATGACCCTAATATATAATTTGTGGATAACGGTGTGGGAGCACATTAACTTACATTTATTTTTTATAATTTTATAGTTTATAAAATGTGTTACTGTTTGTTATTCCCTAATAAATAAATAAAATTATTTAAATTCATTCCAATTCAGCAATATCTAACCAACTTACTGCATACTTTGAGGAAAATATTTATTAGTTGATAATCCAGAAAGGCTTTAGGGAAAAAAAAAATCTATTGATGTAGCCATATACGATTTCTTGCAAACAGCAGCAGAGTCGATAAAATAACTACCAACTCTAGCGCTTTACATGGATATGTCAAAAGCTTTTGATCCCGTAGATCATAAAATACTAGTAAATAAACTTAACGAATACGGAACAAAAGGAAACGTATTAAATTTATTCGAATCTTATTTTAGTAATAGGCAGCAAATAACTGTAGTAGTCAGGATTAGAAAAAAAAACAGATATATTTTTCAAATCTGACCAGAGAACTGTAACGTTTGGAGACGATAGTACTTTACTTTTTAATAGTGATGAATCAAGTGCAATAGAGACGGATATTGATTCTAGCATAAAATCGGATACGAATTGGCTACAGAATAATAATTTTGGTTATAAATCTAGACAAGACAGTTATAATGAATTTCCAACACAGGCTTTTGCGGAATTTGAACTTCAATTAGTTACGATGACAAAACTATTAATGAGACCAAAGTGACGAAATTTCTCGGATTAAATATAGAAAGCACATTAGAATGGCATACACATACTTACAACGTGTGTACTAAATTAAAGAAAAATTAATATGCCTTGCATATGTTAAGTAAATTAACAAATCAAACAGTCTTAACAGCATATCACGGCCTGATTACCTCAACATTGAGATACGGAATTATATTTTGGGGTAATGCAACAGATAAAGATACGGTATTTAAGTTCCAAAAAGGATGCATTAGAGCGATTTGTAATTTAAAGAGTACAGACAGTTGCAAAATACTCTTTGAAGATACTAAAATATTTCCCTTTTAACAGTTCCCTCATTATATATATACGAAATATCCATGTTCGTCAAAAATAATTTAAATAAATAGGAAACGTCGTTGTGACCAGTTACAAATAGTTGTATCCAAAACTTCAATATATAGGAACAGTATCTTCGTAATGGCTCCAAAACTATATATTACATCGCCAAAGGGTCAAGAAGAAGAAGAAGAATGAGGCAAATGTCAGCTATTTTAAGCGTAAATTCACTTTTATTTCCAGTTGAAAAGATATACTTTTCCATCAGACTTTTTAAATGACAAGTATTAATGAATTTTATGACCTACATATTTGTTTTAACTTATTTGTTTTAACTTATTTATTTTAATTTATTTAGATTTAATTTAATTTATTTAGATTTAATTTAATTTATTTAGATTTAATTTAATTTATTTAGATTTAATTTAATTTATTTAGATTTAATTTAATTTATTTAGATTTAATTTAATTTATTTAGATTTAATTTAATTTATTTAGATTTAATTCAATTTATTTAGATTTAATTTAATTTATTTAGATTTAATTTAATTTATTTAGATTTAATTTAATTTATTTAGATTTAATTTAGATTTCATTTAATTTATTTAGATTTAATTTAATTTATTTAGATTCAATTCAGTTCAATTCAATTCAATTATAATTAAATGAATTTAATTTTTATTAACGGATCTGGACAGCAGGTATCTGCTTTAATACACAACTGCCTCATCCAAATCAAATTATCGAGAGAAAAAAAAAAGTGACGTTATTAAGTTAATTTTTTTCTTAACATGTTTTAGAACAGAAACTTGGTAGTAGCAAAATAAAGGTTACTTATTATTTAACATGATTTGGTATACGCAAAGGAGAGAAAACGGTAAATGTTTGCATCATTGTGATAACCAATCCTTGAATTATACATAGACCGTTCGGCCAATCTGACTATTCAGCAAACGTACTACAAAACATACTAAGGCATTTAGTTACAGTGAATACATATCGTTCTACTTGTGATACGCTTAAAAATAACCTAATTTGACTACTGCTAAAATTGGTTCAAACTTATTTAATTGTTTTTTTTTTTTCTTACTTGACTCCCGTTATCATCGGCTTTTGTAACTGTTTTCATGCTGGTCCATCAAGGTTATTCACAAGGTTCCTTGATGTTATGGCACCATCAGGCTGAATTGCTGTCACTGGCTACTGGATCAAGGTCCGGAAGCACCAAATCATCATCTGAACGGCGGCAATAGCCCGAGACAGCATCACGGATGAAGAGGCCTTCCAATATTGCGGGATCCATTCTGAAACTTTTCACACAATGCATTAGAATTAGGGCAATAGTGACATACATGTACCCTCTACTTGAAATAACATCAAGGCCTAAAACAAATGTACAGTTAACCAAAACTAGAACTGAAAAGAGTAACTAGAAAACAATCGGACAATCGTGACCTATATTCAAGTACGAGGGTACTTGAATATTTTATTCTTAAAATAAAATCACATGGACTATGAACCAAGACTCAATAAACCAAAACAAAATAAGTGGGCTGTGAGCTATCCCACTTCTGATGTCAGAAATGGAAGATATATAGAGAATGTTGTTATTTCTAGAATTAATTAATTATCAATATCTATTTATTACGTATTTACCGATTAATTACCTATTAATCGGTATTACCATGATTACTAGGTGTTTTATAGAAATAATTGGTAGTCTGTATAGCAATATCAGTTTATTAATTTACCACCGGTTCGGAAAGTAGTTATCTATGGAGAAGAGCCGGCAAGAAACTCCACAGTTACTCTTTTCAAAACATAATTCATTTTCACATAAACATCAATTCACTATATGTACATTTACAATATTACCACAATGTGATTACTATCGTTATAACTTTAGCTTTATTTACTTGTGTATCTACTATTTCATTACTCCATTACATATTATATAAGTCAAGTTATTTATAGAATTAATACCAAATGTTCATTAAATTATCACACAATTATCAATTAATAACACTGTCACATTAAAGTAACAAATACAAAATAATTAATTTATATTCAAATACAATAGCAATACGATAGGATTTTTATACCAATTCTACACATAAAAATATTAATAAAAGTTAGAAACAACACAAGTTCACTTAACTTAGGTCCGTTCGGTGTGACTGCTCCAGAGCGACTGAGTGACAGACTGTCTAGAACGACTGAGCGGCGGCTTTTATACACAGTGGTAAACAAGTGACGTCATATCGTACGATTTTACAACAGATTTGTTAACCTTTGTATTTTAACATTAAACTATGATTAAATGATATAAAAATACAGTAAATATGTTGAAATTAATTAGTTCAATTACATATTAGTCTTACGATGACAGAATTAGTAAACAAGCAACGTTATTTTTTAAATAACGTTTAAATATTCTGTTATACAAGACAACAATGAAAGAACCGTTTAAACTCTTATCTTATAAATAGGTTTCGTAATAGTGTTTACAATGTTTTGATAATAAATAGTTAAATTTGGTGTATCACATGTTAAAAAGGTTATAATTATTATAGTGATATTTTAATTTGTGTTCAATTAAAGAAATAAACTTGAGTTAATGTAATAAACCAACTGAAATTATTTGAATAATCCATCACGTGCTTGTGAAAAAAAAAATGGGGGGGGGGGAGATGGGGGAAGTTTAGTATTTGCGTGTTGCGCGAGGTGCAAGCACCTCGCGTGCTTGTGAAAAAAAAAAAGTGGGGGGGGTGATGGGGGGGGTTTAGTATTTGCGTGTTGCGCGAGGTGCAAGCACCTCGCGTGCTTGTGAAAAAAAAAATGGGGGGGGAGATGGGGGGGTTTAGTATTTGCGTGTTGCGCGAGGTGCAAGCACCTCGCGTGCTTGTGAAAAAAAAAAACAAACAAAAAAAAAAGAGGGGGGGGGGTGATGGGGGGGGGGGGTTGCAAAAGTATTTCGACTAAAGCATTGCCCCTCTAAATGAATCTGAAAAAAAAAATGTTCCAAGTCTCTTAGATTCCGAGATCCGCCTAAAGGGGAGGAGAAGGGGGGCGGGGGGGGGACTTTGAAAAATGTTTTTTACTTTACCGAGCCTCCTCTATATGAATCCGTAAAAAGAAAAAAATACGGGTCTCGTAGTTTCCGAGATACGATAGGGGGGGGGGGAGAAGGGGGGAAAAAAGGGGTGGTTTGGCACTTTTCCCGTAGGTTTGAGAGTTACTTGCTTACGAATCTGTCAAAATATACCCACCTCCCCATCCACCATCTGGGAGAACAATTCTGTCAGTGAGTGAGTCAGTGAGTGGTAATTTAGCTTTATATAGTATAATTACATTGTGCTATGTTAACAATCGGTATTTACTGTCCTCTCATACATATTAAACCTGTATTGTGGATACATTGTGACAATGAATTATGTTTTGAAAAGAGTAACCGTGCAGTTTCTTGCCGGTTCTTCACCATAGGAAACGTGACCAATTTCGAACCGCACATTAGCTTCTGACGTTTTATAAGTACCCATGTATGTTTGCTTTTCAATGTCATTGTATATCGAGTATGTTGTGTGAGGATATGGTTGCTATGAGAGCCAGCTCACCCATTGGTTGCTGTGGCTACCGCTGACGGCCGTCTCGTGGCGGGCGCCGTGTGAGGGCAGGTGGGCGGTGCACGGGGGGAGGCAGGCCAGCGCGCGGGACGCGGCGCGGGTGACGTCACGCACGTCCGCGCACAGCGACCTGCAGCCATAGCAATACAGGAAACTGTCAAGCGGACGCCTTCGATGTTACAACATATTTAGAGGGGTTAACAAGAATATGCTAGTAATGTAAATTCTACACATATTCATATTCATATATTTATTTGCATACCATAATGTTATTTTGGATGTTACAGTTATTGCTTAAAGCTAAGATACAATTATGGACCCTGTAGGGCACAGTAAAATTTAAATTAATTCCATTTACAATAATAAAATTTAAGATGTCAATAAATTAAAAAAAGTCAAAAGATTAATACAAAAAAAAGTCAATAGATTATTAAAAAAGTCAATAAATTAATAAAAAAAAAATCAATAGCTTAACAAAAAATAATAATAACAATGTCATAGAATAATTTCAAAATGAAAAACTAGTCGAGATAATTATTAATTATTAACATGTCCAAGTAAATAAATTATATAGGTATATTGCGATCAATGTCCATACTAATTAATTTAATTATTCTATGTCAATTCATACATATTATTGTCATTCAAATAATCATTCACTGAATAATATGCTTTCTTAAATAATATCTGCTTGAGTTGATTAATAAATGATATTTCACTAGTTACATTTTTTATGATATCCGGAAGTTTATTATATATTTTTATCGACATAACATAAGGACTATTTGAATGCAATTTCATGCGCGAAAGAGAGGGCAACATTAACATATTCTTATATCTAACAGATCGGTCAGGATGTTTATCACCACGGGTTTTAAAGAAAGACATGTATTTCCTTACGAATTTACATATTTCTAAAATATAAATAGATGGTAAGGTAAGTATACTATGTTTTATGAAAAAAGGTTTACAAGTTTCGGTTTGATCTATATTCACTATGATCCTAATTAATTTCTTTTGGAGTATGAAAAGTGTATGAACGTCAGTGCTATTTCCCCACATAATTACGCCATAGCTAAGCCATGAATGAGCGTAGGCATAGTAGGTCGCGAGTGCAGTTTCGAGGTAGTTTTTTTTTACTTCTCGAAGTGCATATGTGAATTTTGATAATTTAGATTTAACTTTAACTATATGCTGTTTCCAGGAAATGTGTGTGTCTATGGTGAGTCCTAATAGTGTAAAGTCATTCACTTGTTCTATTTCCGTGCCGTTTATGATGAGATTGACTGGTAGTGGTGTTTTTTGCCGGGGATGGAAAGTTATAAGCTTGGTTTTTTTATAATTAATTTCCAGATTATGTTCTTTCATCCAGTTTGTTATTTTATTTAAAATTAATTTCAGTTTTTCTGTAATATTGCTATTTGTTTGGCATGTGGTGAGCAGAGATATATCGTCTGCAAAAAGCACGCATGGTTCATCCAGGATTTTAGGAAGGTCATTGATGTAAATTATAAATAGGAGACATCCAATAACACTACCTTGGGGAATTGATGAGTTAATAATAATTTTGTCGGATCTAACTTGAATTATGCGTTTTTGATCTTTATTAAAGTGCTCTATTTCCACGTATTGTTCTCTATCTTTTAGATATGATGCAAACCATTTGTGAGCAGTTCCTCGAATTCCTATTCCGTACAATTTGTCCAGTAGGATGTCAAACTGGACTTTGTCGTATGCCTTAGTCATATCCAAAAGTATTCCCACTGCATATTGCTTATCATTTATAATATTAATGACTTCTTGCATGTATTTATAGACAGCTAGAGTTGTCGAACGGTTTTTTCGGAATCCGTTTTGGCTTTCGTCAAAGATTTTATATCGTTCGCAAAAACTATATACCCGGTCACACATAGCCCTTTCAAAAATTTTTGAAGCCGTTGGTAGAAGGGCTATGGGCCGATAATTATTGGGATCACTTCTAGAGTTACTCTTGTGCAAAGGTTTTACAATAGCCTTTTTAAGTAAATCAGGAAAAATACCTTCATCAAAGGATTGATTTATAAGGACACAAAAAGGTATAGCCAGCTCTTCTGCACATTGTCTAATCAAGGTGGGCGGTAATTCATCTATTCCATGACATTTTTTATTTTTCAGATTTTGTATGATCCTAAGAGTTTCAAGACAGTCCAAAGGTCTGAGAAATAGAGTATTTTCCGAGGGATTAAGTACAGGTTGGCCTTTTGCCTCACTACCAATTGGACGGGTGGCATCCTTGCCAATTGATGCGAAAAAGTTGTTGAAATGGTTAACTATTTGTTTTGGATCCGATACTAAGTTATTGTTTATTTGAATCTGAATATTGCGTTTGTCTTTTAGAGTTGTTTTATTCGTTCTTTCGTTAACTATATTCCACATCGCTTTAACTTTATTTTGAGAAGTTTTTATCTTTTTAATGTATTGCTGTCTTTTAGAAGTTATTACCGATTGCTTTAATATTTTTTCGTAGTTTCTATAGTATTTCTTGATAATTGGATTGTTTGACTTTATACTTAAAATTTTTATAAGTCTTTTGTTTTTACACGAGATCTTTATGCCTTTTGTTAGCCAATATTTTTTGTACTTCGTTTTTAATTTAGTTTTTGTTCTGGGTATAGTTTTGTTAAGTATACTAATGAGAAAATTGTTAAAGGCAATATAATTTTGATTTGCATCATTTCCCTCTGTAATGACGTCTCTCCAATCAACAGATTTTAATGCGTTCTTGAAACTTTTTATGTTATTTTTATTATATGAACGTTTTTCAGTATACCAAGTGGTATTTTTAGGACGCCGCGGTATTTTAAATTTAATAATTGTGGCACAATGATCTGCAAAACCTAAGTCTTTTACATGTGCCTGTACATCTTTATTCATAAAATTGGTAAATATTAGATCCAGGCACGTTTTCGCTGTTAGTGTAATGTGTGTTGGATGTTTTATGTGTTGTGTGTATTTATATTCGGACATCAGGTCTATAAAATTGTTAACTTTACAGTTATTTCTCAAAATATCTATATTGAAGTCACCACCTATTACTGTGTTCAATGTTTTGTATTTATTGTTTATGTATGCTAGTATTTGATTCAATTGGCTAAAAAATACATTTTCCTCTCTTCTGTTCCAGTACATAGTAACTAATAATAGATTTTCTTTAGGTATTTCAATTGCACAAACTTCTAAAATATACTCAAGTGACATCTCGGCTATGTCACATCGTTCTATATATTCCGAATGATCTTCTAGCAGGATACAGACTCCACCGCCTCCCCGGTTTTCCCGACAGTAGGATGCTGCGACTTTGTAGCCACTGAAGTTGATAATGCTTAATTTATCTTGTGATAGCCACGTCTCGGTAATACATATAGCCTGATGTGGTTGGTCTTCACTAAGAAATGCTTCCATTATATGTTGTTTGTTATACAGGCTTTGGATGTTTTGAAACAAAATACTAAAATGTTGTTCTTGGTCTTCGAAATCTATTACTTGTTCTATTTTCTCGAAATGTACAGTATGGTCCGTTTTCTATGTTATTTTGTTCATTTTCAGTTGTTGATAGGGGGCATGTTTCATTTATACTAGTAATGAGTTGTCCTTCAATATATAACTGATTATTTCTGATAATAGCTTGCTGCCCTTTATTTCGCGCTATTAGCATTTTTTCCCTTAAACATTTCCTCTCGTTCCTTGCTTCTTCGTTTAGAAATTCTGATCCATACAGTCCGGTTCCTTGAAAATATCGGTTACTTTCTACTATATATTTCGTCATCCTTTTGCTCATGAGCTCAATTACCATTGGTCGATTTCGATTTTTAAAATATCTTCCGATTCTGTAAGTATCTTCAACATAACCCAGTATGTCTACTCCCAGAATATCCCAAAAAACTGCTCTGATTCTTTCGTATAGCTCTTGTTCAGGTTCTTTGTAGATTTCCGAAAGTCCATATAGCACAATTTTCTTATTATTATTTAACATATTATGTGACTGATGCGCTAAAGGAGAGGTCTTTGATTTTAGTATTTTTATTTCGTTTTTTATTGTTTCAGTTTGTTTATACAGTTTTTCTATTTGAATGTTAATTTTATCTATATCGGTTTTTCGTTGCTCATTTTGCAAAGATAAAGCAACTGTTTCTTGTTTAATGTCTTCCCTTAATTTTAATATAGCTTTATTAATTTCTGTTTGAATAGTAGCTTTTATTTCTAGAACTATTGATGTATTATTTTCTTTTAGTTTTAACGCTATCATTTCGCTTAGATTTTGTAATGTCAGCTCAGGTTGATGATTACTTTTTGGACTTTTATTATTATATAAAGTATCTCTTAGTATACTCGTATCTTCAGAACATAAAGTGTCATTCATGTTATTTTGTTTATGACGCAGTGTAACATTTGCTTCGGGTGAAATGCATACATTGGCTTCTATTTGTTGTGATCTTACGGGGGTGTTTGAGTTTATACTTTTAGGTTTTTTACACCTGCATTCTTGGCACTCCCATGTCAATCTAATCTTGCTGGTCATACGTAAATAATTAGCCTTCGTAATATTCGAACATTCTAGGTCATAGTGTTTCTTACAGATGCAACAGGTTAGATATTGACTACCTGGTATTTTTTGCTCACAGCCTGCACATTGCGTCATTTTCAGTTTTATACCTACCTATGTATGTGTTACCAATGAAGTTAGATTTAATGCTTCAGTAGTGTCGAGGGGTAACTGGAACGTTTTTTCAATAATCTCGTATAGTCAGCACTCGGTGTCGTTAGTGCGGCACTTCATGTTTCCAATAGCGATTAGAATCACTATTTAAGGAACTGGAACGCGCCCGTCAATTTTTGTAAAAGATTTTTGTTGTTTTAAATGTTAACGTTCACTTTGTTTTTTTTTTTCACTTTATCACGAGTTTAGCACTATTTCATGAATTCTGAGTTCGGAATAATCTTCCTTGTTTATAGTGATAATGTTTCTAAAGTTTTTGCACTTCTTTTATGATTAGATTACTTTTTGTTGACAAACACTTAGTCACCGCAAACTTAAGTTATAAAACTTTACTGTTCATGTATTTCACTCTGCAAACGATATCACTGGACAATCAGATAAATACTATTTGTTTTTTTGTAGTCTTTAACGGATCACTGAGATGTTAGTATTTATTTACTGTAATTTAGGTATGAGACGAACTTGTTTACTTTGCGATCGCAGCGCCATCATCTACGAACCAAAAACACACACAACACACTTAACTAGTTATTTATTTCTTTCTCTTTAAAAAAAAAGTATACACTCCTGTGCCATTTTTAGAAATAAACTACTATAATGTGTGATTGACATATTGCTTAGTCTTTGCAAAAACATTTCTGAGATAAACATACTCACAAGTTGAAAATGTTTCCCTCTATATATATACCACGTTTTTCGGTCAGTTTGTTTACACCCAGGGGGGGTGTAAACAAACAAACCCTTCGAATCGTAAATACCTAATATTATCAGACCCACCTTCAATATCTTCGTAAAAAAGATACTTCCAGTATTTTAGCGTTTAACCAATTCTTAGTTATACGTAACTAGCCCACTACTCTTCAACCGCGACTTCGTCTGCGTGCATTACGAAATAATTTATAGCCATAATTATAGCACCAAAGGAAGAAGTTTTAGATTTGGATCATTAGTTCTGAAGTTTGAAGATTATCCCTACATACAAACTTACGAACAAACTCTAACCCGGACTTTTAATTCGATGCAGTAAGCTGACATAAGCTAGTGTCACTTACTCAAATAATGATACTCTATTTAACCTAATAGTGATGGATTCAACCAATCGAATAATACGTGAGCGATTTTTAATCGTGAGAAATATAAATAAATGACAAAATTTATACTATTCTCTTTTATTTTGAAGTAGTAGCTAGATTTTATTATAAATAATTCTATTTTTATTAAAAATATTCATATTTAACCAGACATAATGAAACACTCTTTTGGAAATTGTTTCATGTGATGAATATTTTAATAAATGGAGCGCGATTACTATTAAAAAGACTGGCCCGACAACACCCAGCACAGATTAGGTCGTGTATGGAATACTGCTCTCATCTTTGGGATGGATCTGTGAAATACCAACTGGACGCGGTTGAGTCTATTGAGAAGCGGGCCAACAGACTCATTGGCAACGATGCACTGGTCGAGTCAAAGCTCCAGAGCCTTGAACACCGACGACGAGTTGCAAGTCTATCGGTTTTCTATCGGTTACATTTCGGGGAGTGTGCGATGGAATTACACGATCTAATTCCGCCAAGCCCGTTCCATCATCGGACTACGAGACAAACGGTGAAGCGCCATCTTTATATGGTGGACATCCCACCCATACGCACAAAAAGTTTTGGGAATACCTTCATTATGCGTACGGCTAAGGAGTGGAATTCCCTGCCGGAGTCTGTATTTCCCGACAGCTACAACCTAGGAGTCTTTAAGTCCAGAGTGAATAGGTTACTTTTAAGCGTACTCCATCTTCGATCACATCATCACTTACCATCAGGTGAGATAGTGGTCAAACGCGAACCTATTATTAATAAAAAAAAAAACACTGTGACCTAAACCTCGTAGGAATGGGTACAGGTACAGGGCCTGTTGCAAAAAAATAAAAAACATTATAATTTCACGCCCCTTCTTAATCACATTTTACTTTTGTTAATTTCACACAACATTGTTAAAAAAATCGTTTACATCGTTATTCGATTTCATTCCAAAATCGATTAATTTGGTTATATCACAATTTCGTAGTCTTCATTATCTGGCAGCTCAGAAACCGTCAGTCTACTGCATCGAATTATAAGTCCGGTTATATATAATATCAGTATAGATAAACTTAAAATAAATTAAAATGTTTTTATCGGAATAATTGCGTTTATTTGGAGTACTAATGAGAAACATGAGCGTAGCGTGTATGCTCTGTACCGTTTCGATTCTAAATTCAGTTTTTGCTGGAGCGTCTTGAAACAACGACAGTAGCAATGATTAATGTCACTTTGGGAATTATGTAGACACTATAAGTTTATTAAGTTATTTTTGCTTTTAAAAAGGCAAACGAGTGCGCCCCCCTTTATATCTCTCTGTCTGGGGAGAGGGGCATAGAGGTATTAAGGGCGCCGTGTTGTTAAAAGGCTCGAGTCTCTGAGTCTTCGACTTATTCAAGTCTCATGTCTCTTATAAAGCCTCGAGCTATAGCCTCGAGCCTTATTTCGAAGACTCGAGCCCAGTCTCGAACCCTAGTTCCGAGGCTCGAGCTCTGTTTTAAAGGCTCACTACACAACATTACGTTATTAAAATAATGTATTTTTATTTACAAACTAACTTCACTACATATTAACATATTTTTATTATAATTTTGTACCTCCTCCTATAGAGGAAACTAAACGCGCCGATCCAGTGTTATCGCTAGTTATTAGAACTACCCACATTACTATTAATATTATTGTAATAATTACTTGTAAACGCCATTCGTGTCAAAACCAGTGTGCAGTTTGCCTGGTAACAAATACGTTTTCATCGTAGTTCTTGGTGGTGAAAGTTTGTTAGATTTACAAAATGAATGGGGAAGATAATGTAACATCGGAAGACAACGTGTTTGATACTACTGATACTTCGTTTACAGAAAATGATGCTTCAGCATCTTCTATGGTGTCGAAAAAGCCGCGTATTACATAGAAATGGTATCATTTTAAGAAAGAAACCAACAAATTGTTATGCAAGGTATGCCGTCATACATTTTCTATTAAAACATCGCACTCCATTTTGAAAAGGCATCAATCGCGTCATGGTGATGTTGATTCTATACAGAGTGAACAAAACGAAATGGCGTCATCTGGGTCCTTAAAACATAAAAAATCAACAAGTGGATATTAATGACCTTTTGATAAAGTTTATTATAGCAATCTTTCCGAATAGTAGAAGAACAGGAGTTTGTATCATTTTTATCAGCACTTAATAACACGTATCGTTTACCAAGTAGATTTCAAATTACATCTTCCATACAAAATTTATACAAAGAAAAAAGCAGCAAATAGTAAATATGATCAAAAATTTGAAGCATAAGATCGCTTTGACATTTGTTTTTTGTACATCTATAACCAACAAATCATATACATATAGTTGTATCTGCCCACTATACATCTAATAATGGGGAGATGATTTCTATGACTTTGGAATTTGATCTCATACCGTTGCCCTTAGAGCATAATTTTGGTGTAATGGTGTTGTGTGATGGAGTATATCGGAGTCAGTTGTCAGTTGCTCAATCAATCTTGAATATATAAGGCTTTATAAAGAAACTGTCCTTTTAATGCTCTAAGCCGTCGCCTCACAAAAGCGAGCAAATTGTTTTTAAAGTAAAAAACATTGTTCAGGAATTTGGCTTACAAGGTAAATTAATGTCCATTACAACAGACAATGATGCAAAAAATATAAAAACGCTTCTACTGCTAACTTTGTTTAATGAATAATTTAAGAATATTATCGATTTAAGATGTTAGCTCATGTATTAAATCTGGTAGTAAAGAAAGGTGTGGAAGAAGCCAAAGAAACTATCGTACCGGTCCAAAAATTAGTAAAATTTAAACTTTTTCTCCTAAAAAAAAAAACAACTATATGAAGAATGTTATACGTCCCTAAGCATTTTTCATCTGAACTTGATATAAAAACTTTTTTGCAAAAAATAAAACCAACTTCCATATCAAAACACTACAAAGCCAAAAATAATTTTAATTTCGGTAGTCGGTGTTATTGGTTTTGTATTTTCTTTTTTTTTTCACACCGCCTTCCGAAATTAAAATTATTTTTGGCTTTGCAGTGTTTTGATATGGAAGTCGGTTTTATTTTTTGCAAAAAAGTTTTTATTTTCGTTATTTTTAGTGGGTCAGTGAATTTTCCAAATAGGTTCGTAAATGACGGAGTTATGCGCGAACAAAAAACGCAATGCAGAGTAAACGAAAAGATCATCAACGTAAAATTTTTTTAGACTTTTGTTGAGTTTTCAGAAACAGCTTGTCCGATTTCGATAAAATTTTCATGGGACCATTTGAGAAGTATACCCTTTCTAACAAGATAAGAATTTTTCAAATCGGTTGGCAAGCGACGGAGTTATGCGTGGACAAACATAAAAAAAAATACAAACATCCGAATTGAGAACCTCCTCCTTTTTTAGAAGTCGGTTAAAAAGATATGCCTATCAGTTGGAATTCTACTTATATGATGTTGGAAAGAGCTTTGAAAATGAAAAGAGTGCTTAATTGTATGTGTTTGGATTACACAGAGCTTTCTCCATACACTATTGAGAATTGGGAGATGGTAGAAGCGTTGGTAGATTTTCTTCAACCATTTTATGAAGCCACTGTTATGCTTTCAAAACACAATTATCCAAGTTTGTACTATGTGGTGCCTATACTTAATGTTTTAACAGAGCATCTTCTTAATAGACAAGAAAATGGACCAATGAAAAAATGTGCAACGGCCATGATCGAAAAATTGAATGAGTACTCCGAGATTTTATATTTCTAGTCAAGTTTACCCGGTAAAAAAAGTTTATTTGCATCTATGTACAAGCAATCGGAACCAGAGACTATAAATATCGCAGATGAAGTGGATAGATACATAAATATGCCTATTGAGCCTGAAAACATTAATGTATTAATGTGGTGGAAAAAACGAAAAGAATTGTCTTTGTCAACCTTAGTTCAAATAGCATTTGAAGTTTTGTCTATAACAGCGACAAGCGTTCCTAGTGAACAAGCCATTTCAAAGTCTGGTAATTTAATAACAAAAAAGAAACACGCTGAGCAACAAACATATCCAAGCATCAATGTGCTTATCGTCATGGATAAAAATCGAATAATCATTCATTGTATAATAAAGTTTTCTTTTTTCTATCTTTTTATTTCATTTTTTTATACTTACTTACCACATTAAAAGCAAAATATTTCATTTTAATATTATCTATACTAATATTATAAAGCGGAAAAGTTTGTTTGTTTGTTTGTTTGTTTGCTTGAACGCGCTAATCTTCGAAAGTACTGGGTGGATTTGGATGAAATTTGGTATGGAAGTAGCTTGAAGGTTGAGGAAGGTTATAGGCTACTTTTTACCCGACTGCAAAAAAGGAGAGTTATGTTTTTACCGTGATAGAATCCACGGGAGCGAAGCCCCGCGTGAGTACTAGTCAGGCATATAAATAAAGCTCGAGCTTCGACTCGAGTCCTTCATTTAAGGCTCTTGAGCCTTCAAGGTTCGAGCTTTCAGGGCTCGAACCTTTTAGACTTACGAGCCCTCAGAGCTCGAGCTTTGAAGACTCAGTAGGTTCAACTCGGAGCTCGAGTCTCCGCCTCGGAGCTCATTTCTCACAACACTCGGTCCCCCTCTCCTAGTTGGGAATACTACTTTGTACTCACAAGGATGACTAATAACATTTGTTTACAACTCGTCCAGTGTTACTTAAAAAGTACCTGTAGCCTATTGAAAAAGTTCATACCACAAGCGTGGTATATCAGGCATGCCAATAAGTTTATTTTCTAGGTAATATAATGACATTACACAAAGTACTAACCCCTTTTCAGGTAGGTATCAAAGGCAAAGTATCGCCCGGTGTTCCCTCATTCATCGTAATGAAAATACTTGTAACAAATTGTTTCAAAACAAAGACAATATACTAAAAGATAAATAATTAAAAAGGGCTTTCGTAATACTTCAACTTCAACTCTTGTTAAATGGCGTTTGTGGAAGAGCCACCACAATTTTGCCAATATCACGTGTAGAATAATTGACCATCAAACGCGGAGGTTGTGTTAATTATCTTGGTTGATGAAAAGAAAAGTATTAAAAAAAACCCAAAATTATTTTGTTCGCAAACATGATATGACAGCTTTTGTAATGTGTTACCAATGTGTTACCAATTTACCAGTGGTAGAAGGAATAGAATGAGTAAATTAGGAATATGGTACAGAACTGTTAAAAGTATAATACGCTACAGCTTTATTTTATTTATCTCAATGAACCTACATAGATCATAAACAAATCGAGTAAATACAAGAGAAGGCATTCAATGGAGGTTCGTAATAATTTATTTACGCTATCTTTGACAACAGTGACTTAAGTTGACATAGAAAACAAAAACAAAGGGAATGTAATACACTATGAACAAAAATTCTGACAGCGAATATTTTTTTTTATTCAATTTACAAATGAGGTGACTTGACTTGAGGGCCAAACACTTCGGAGTGAAGGGTGATTTTTCGCGCCTCATTGAAGCCACGGCTTCTGCCGACCGTGACGAGATCGCACACGAATTGGCAGCAATATTAGATTTCAGTGTGAGATACTTGGTAGCTGGGAGCATACTGAAGTTGGAAATCGATTTCGGGTGATCGATGGCTCTTAAAAGCGTAGCTGTAATATCAACATTCCTGGCAACTGTCTCCACTGATATCTATCTTCCCAGAACAGTTACAACGTTATCTATTAAGCGTTACCAAAGTTACTTACCTACCTCATGTATGTTGACGTAAAAGTTCATTTTAGTAGTTTTTTTTTGTTTCAAAGAGAACTACCATTGTGGGTAGAATTCACATTAATAGCAATCTTGTTAACCTTCCTTCCTCCCACTAAGCGAAACATGCTTGCGTTCAAACGTTTACTCCAGAGTAGGTTCACGGTGATAGTGTAATGGGAGGGGTTCGACTTTATGAAATATGAACTGAAAACTATGTGACAGATAACTAGCACGTTACCTACTTATCTGGCAAGTAACTGTGATGTGCCGGCATTTGAAGACATAGTTATGGAAGAAAAGACTTTTCCGGGAAGTTTTCCGCTACTTGATATTCATCTTTACTAATATTATAAAACGGAAAAGTTTGTTTGAATGTTTGAACGCGCTAATCTTGGTAAGTACAGGGTGGATTATATTGAAATTTGGTATGAGTTACCGTTACCCGTCTGCAAAAGAAGAAGGTCATGTTTTAATCGAAATAAAGTTCACGGTAGCGAAGACTCGCTCGACTGCTGGTTGGATATACATTGTTAGGGGCTAAAATCATGTAACAGATTTATCAAACAAGGTCGTATTAGCGCGCGTGTTTGTGTAGTCAGTCAGATAGTTACGTAAATAATAGAGGTTAGAGTAGAGCCAGTTAACGCTAGGACAATGTGTAATTAGCGGAAATGTGGGTAACCTTGGCACGTGGAACTAAAGTGAGGTAGTGATACCAAATGTATATATTAGTACTCTGTTTGTGCTTCAATCACGCAACATAAATTAATTAGGTGCTTAATTAATATTTGCTCTGGCTGGTTTATTTAGGGATATTATTGCTGTATCTTTCTGCATCTTATGGGATGATATTATGTATTATGATGATTTAATTATGAGTGGTAACTATATTTTCGAGCCGATTGACGTCGAAACTCTCGGACCGCGAACATTTTCCGAAATATGTCCTCGTAACAAACATTGCTATAAAACGTGGTAAAGCCACCAGTCTATTGGCTACCCACATTAACAGTTTTTATATTATATTTCATTTGTAATTTAGTTTAAATATGTAGTTAATAGCAAGACTTTTACAGTGCCATATGTTATCCTAAAGTACAAAACGAAGTAAATAATGAATTATGCATGTGGGTGTTTTAGTCTGTTTCAATAAATAATTATTTATTGAAATGATTACAATCACCATGAACAAAATGTATGTATAACTAACAGTTACCCGTGACTTCGTTCACGAAGAAATTTAGTAGATTTTACCGGAATAAAAAGTAGTCTATGTGCTATTCCAGACCATAATCTATGCTATAGCTGTGCTAAGTTTCCAGATCCGTTCAGCACTTTTGGCGTGGAAAAGTAACAAACATCCAGCCATACATCCTCACAAACTTTAGCATTTATATTATTAGTACGACTACGTCCACAGCTATTAAAACAGAGTTAATGTCAGTAAATATTGAATGCCTGGAATATTACCAAAATTGTATTCATTGGGAATCATTAATTAAACTGGGCAGGTGCTTTCAACGACCACGACTGTGAACAAACAGTGCTGATGAATGTATTAGGTACAATACCGAGAGTTCAGACCAACCCCAGAGAATGAGCATCCATAGTCAGCATTCATCCTAACTAATAGTGAATGCTGACTGTGGAATGTGGATGCTCATTCAATAAACACAGAGTTCTCTGCCCTTACTTGATACGTCTTATTGTCTTTGCTTACCCTTTCACGTTACGTCAGAGATAGTCATGTGAAGGCATCGAGTTTCTTTAGCTTGTACTTACTATACAGTCTCAAAATATTCAAATTGTTTCGGTTAGTAGGTAACAAGGTGTAGAAACACTTGAAAATTACTTGCATAATAAATATCATTTGTCACTGAAAAGCCATCTTAATCCTTACATGTTGAGATAAGCAAATTCCTGTTTTAGGATTCCGTATCCCTAATGAATGGAATCCTAGGACCTATAGGACTAGTATATTGTCCGTCTATCTGTCTAGGACCTTTTTTAAGGAATGAATAAATAAAATTTATATCAGATATTTGGTTCTGATATAAATTTCAGTTTGATATATTTCAGTTTCTCTCAAGTACAAAAATCAATTTCATATAAAAAAAAAAAAAAAAAAAAAAAAAAAATAATATCATAAAATAATAATAATAAGATATAAATGTAAATATCGTATATTTTTAGATATTCTATGATTTCACAAGGGAATCAAAACCTATTCGCCACTTCGAGTTGACCTAGATTCATGAATTTGGGTACAAGCCATATTCTTTTTATTTATTTTTTTATTACGGGTGATCCCACTCTTGACCTCGATATCGCCTGATGGTGAGCGATAGATGAGATTTACGATGAAACGAGCCAGCCCAGAAGATGCATATTTACTCTTGCTTTAAATACTGAAAGGTCATAAGTGGCAGGGAACACAGAAGCTGGCAGAGAATTCCACAGCTTGGCTGTGCGCACAATAAATGTGGAGGAGAAGCGCTTGGTACGACAAGACGGTATATCAACCAAGTGTGGGTGGTACCCAGCCGTGCGTCTGGTAGACCAGTACCTAGTGAAAGGGAAATGGAGGAATAAGGTCATGGAGCTCCTGCGCACACTCTCCAAAGTAAAGACAAAATATGAAAACTGTAAATATGTAGTTAGTGCGGCACTACTATTTATACTTATATACTCCAATAGGTTTGTACAAAACTCTCGGAGCCTTCGTCCTATTCGCACTCGGCCGGTTTTTTTGCTTGCTTACGGCTTCAGGACCACTTTAAAGGTTGCTTTTGATTTGTGGAAATATCCTCTTATTCTTTATTGCACACACAAAAACAAATTCATACAACAAGATAGCGTGTATACAAAGACGAGTTTAACCCAGAATTGGGTTTCTTACTTCAGATGCGATACAGTTTTTCATATGATCTCTATTTTTCAACCGACGACAAAAAAGGAGGAGGCCAAAAACGAAAATATAAAACTGAAGACACCGACTACCGAAATTAAAGTTATTTTTCACTTTGCATTGTTTTTTGGGAGTCGGTTTAATTTTTTGTTAAAAAGTTTTTTTTATATCGATATTTTCTTGTATTATATTTTCTATCTCTGATCATTCCTGAATTACTGAGGATCGCGATCACTAGCTAGACTTCATCAATCGCTTACCATTAGGTGTGATCAAGACCAACAGTGGGCTCAACCTTAACAAAAAAACATGTATGGTGTACATTCTATTATTTTTCTTTAAGATCTAAGATTAATAGTGACAAGATTTATAGCCTAGGCCAGTTAAATTACCTATATGTTTGCGTATCTGTTCGGACTCACATGTATACTTAATCGTGTTTACATAGATCACGCTGCAATTACACCTCAAACGCCGAGATCAACTAGATTCCGTCAGAGTACCGGCTGCCGGTGTTTGCGTACCTATGTGTTGGCACAGCTGCTCTACAACATGTGTGTACATATACATGTAGGTACTAGTGGGAGCTGTAACGAACTGATTAGCAACATCTAAGCAGTTTGCTATCCCGTGAGACGACGTAAAGATACAGTGTCGCCGCCTGCTTCATAATAATATAATGTCATGTAATAGTAAGATAACTCCGGCCTCATATAGTTAAAATTTACGAAAAATGACATGTAAAAGTGCTATATAATACATAATTTGCAAAAGAAAAATCATATATAATTTACCAAATAAGTAACTTTTTGTTTTAATGATTGACAGCGATTTCATCTTGAGTTTTACGACAAAAACCTGTTCATTTTTCTGTATCTAGGCAGTTTTAGGTGTCTTGCGTAGATATTGTATCCAGAATTATCAGAATTGATTCATCAGTTTTGCAAGAAGAAGGATTTACAAGTTTGTATGAAGTACCAAAAATACCTATGTTCTTAGGTTTATTCAGTTTTATTCAGTTTAAATAAAAACTGTTGATTTTCTGAGTTTGTTCTCTGCGAATAACTTTATGTTCAAACCATCATAACCACAGCGTATTTAGGTCAAACCGAATAAATGGTTTTATTACAATAAATATAAATCCTACGGATATAAAAACCTTTTAGCAAAAAATAGAACCGACTTCCATATAAAAAATTTTATAATTAATTTCGGAAGGCGGTGTCAAAAATGAAAATATATACAAAACTAAAGACCACGCCTTCCGAAATTAAAGTTATTTTTGCCTTTGTAGTGTTTTATATGGAATTCGGTTTTATTTTTTGCTAATTTTTTTTTTTTCACGCTTTTTAGTGGGTCGGTTTGTAACTTATCTAGTTACAAAAGCCAAAATGTCAACTACTTATCACCTTTTACAAAATATTGCTTTTCTCGGTGCAGAGCCGTTAATTTTTGAGGAGTTCTCCTGGTACATCACCATCAGCTCTATTTCACCATATGCATTGTGACGAGCATAAAGTGCTTAACATCCATATTCAAGTAATCTAATCGCAATCAACGAAATACTTATTATTGAGTAGTTTCGGTGGCCATCTGGGGTCTTCATCATCAGTTCCACTTCCTCAAATGGTGCTTTTCGAGAGCAACTGCACAAGAAATACCTAAAACGCTATAGGTGTGCCTATAATATTTGAAGATTTCCCTCGATTTCTCCATGATCCCATCATCAGATCCAAACGTGATGACAATGGGACCAACTAGAAAGTATACCCTTTCAAACTAAAAAAGAATTTTCCAAATCGATTCAGCCATCTCCGAGTTATGAGGTAACATACATAAAAAAAAAAAAAAGTTCAAGACGAATTGTAAACCTCCTTTTTTTGAAGTCGGTTAAAAAAGAGCACGAGATTGTGCTCCGCTCCATGTTCTTGTCCCCACTTATATTGTGAAAAAACACAAAAAGAAATGAAACAAAAGGAAACGTTCAAGCAGTCACGTGAATCTCGACCGTAGGTACTTGTCGATACTCTTGTGGAGTTTGTGGGCACTGTACAATAAACCATGGCATGGCTAAACCTATGCATAGCTATATATGCATAGTCTTACCTTCGTTTTTCTGATGGATTACTGTTTGCTAGTATCACGCTGTGCATAAAGAGTCTAAGTGAGATGACATTTCGAAATATCATCATTATCTTCTGGCTCTTATTCCGTTTGCTTGAGGTCTGCTCATCATGTTTTCTTCTTCCATACTCCACGGTTATACATTACAGCATCACTTATATCTTTTTATTTCATATAATTTCTGACACAATAGGTAGATAGATAGATAGATATACTCTTTATTGTACGCTATAACAGAATATAATGAGGACTCAAAAACTAAAGGCTGTTTGTTACAAGGGGCGCGGTCTTATCGCTAAAAGCGATCTTTTACAGACAACCTTTGGATGGATTTGACATAGCAGGAGAAAATAAATACGCGGGTAGTCCATGGTGTACTATTCACTTATACAACAAGTACCATAATTAATGCACATCCTGAAATTAGTTTGTTCAGTATCGTTTACTGAATCGATTTTTATCGTTTTTAATATCGATATTTTTTTTTCCAAAAGCAATTAAATCTACATAAATTACAAATTACACTTTCGCTGTTAGTAAAAACAAACTAACTATGGACCGTAAATTAAAGTAGTAACTTTTTAAATGCAGACTTATATAAATTCCGTCATTCGGTACACATTATATAAAAATGAAACTCATTTAAAGGAAGTTAAAGTATTAAAAAATCTGTTTAAACAAGTAAAACTAAAAATTCAGAGTGTGTATTATGATAATAATACAATTTTCTAATTGGGGTGTTTGAGGGTGTGCGTTAATTACGATACATGTTGTATACAATACATAAGTAATCATACAATCCATCCATCTTTACTTTGACCTTCCTCTATTTTCATCAACATTCAAACTACACACGTTTCGACGTAATATATCCATACCGATAATCTTGAATTTCTATGTGTTATATGTGGTAGACTAGTTTACTGATACATATGTAATCCTAATCAAGTTCAGCCGTAAATGTATTACTAAGTTTCTTATTTCCAAATAACAAATATTTTTAAGGTTCTGAACATATATTATGTATGTAAAAAGCAAATCCCTTGTAGAATCACTCGTGTATCTGTCAGGCAAAGCCATTTTTTCCCGAATGTAATAGATTCAGTTACAATTTGGTTTATACATAAAAGTCTTTGAGTCTGTTTTGGATGTGTAGGTAGCTAAAGTAAATAAATGGAGCGTTAATATACTTTAGGTGGACAAATGATAAAGTTTAAAAACTGCCGATGGACAAATTATAACGAATAGTACAGTCTTCGTCCGGGAAATTGGTCAGCGTCTTAGGACCTGTGGTTTTGACAATCGGTGTGGTTTCTGGTGCAGATACATGTAATTCATATTTAGCGTGGTAACGCTGTACTCTGGGTTATTTTGCGTCACGAACGATCGTAGTAGTTTACTCAAATAGTGCTGATTATTTTTATTTAATTATATTTCGATGTTATGTCAATTATGTATGTCAGTAAAAAATAACGTAATGGTTTTACCCAAGCAATAAAATTATATTCAATGTTTCTGCAAGAGTGCAAGTTTTTCTGAGCTATGCAGCGCCGCGACTCGTGCACAACTAGCGTCACCTCGCGCCTCGGGATGACAGGCGCATGCACAAAAATAAGTACACGACCGTAATTTAAATTATGTGTTTTGACTATGTTTATAACATTATAAACTTATAATTTCACGGTGAGTGTGTTTTTGTCGGATCGCTCGACCTCTCATGTGATGAATCTTAATAAGAGGGTCTCAATTTTTGTTTTCATAAATTAGACGTCACTTTTCTCAATTTTCTTTTGTTCAGGAGGAAGGTAAACTCGTTAAAATTTTTATTTATATTTCAACACACAAAGTTTTCATTTTTAACAATAAGATGTAGTATGGTGTCTTCATTACAATTACTGGGAAAGTGGAAGTTGCCTCCATTTCTATTTACCTACCGTACGTTCGCGGCTTAGAAGTTTAGTTCCGCAGCTTTTGTCACACTTCACAAATTAAATTAAGGTTTGAGTCTGTGGTTACAGCAACTGCTGGAACATTTAATTTGTGAACTACTTATTGAAGTAACAACTGTATGACTTTATAATAATGGTAATAAAGCAAGCCGTGTGCGCGAACATATTTCTCATCTACTGACTGTAGATGCTTTTCATCATAATTATACTATTTTATGGGGGATATGTAATCTGTGTGACAGGTGATTCCTAGTGTGGATACAAACGGAAAATGTGTACTTATATCTATCAGTATTTGCGTACAGTATGTTAGTGTTTAAGGTGAGGAGATTGTGGCTGAATAATAATAGCCGCATCAGTAAATGTGTAAGGTTAAGCAACGGCTGCCTAGGTCAGTCCGCGGATGGGTGAACATATTCGCTTATCAATGTTTCTCTTTGCCTCGGAATTCGGAAAACCCGTTATCAGAAGCCAAAAATCTAACAGCGATCTCGCCAAGGTATCGCGTTACAGCGGCTGGGTTGTGAAGGTCTGACAGGCAGTCGATACTTGTAACACACTTATACTCAGAAGTACCGGCCAGGCTGGAACCTGACACCAACATAGCTAGTAAAAGGCTGAGCAGATGATGACGTTAGTGTTTCAGGTAGCTCCATGGAAAAATAAATGAATAGATTTTGTATTATCCGCTGGGAATCGAACCCACCGCAATACATACATCGCGGTACTTTGGCGTCGCGTCGCGACAAATAACCATTCGCTTCCACGGCACCCGTGACTTTGGATATTCTCCTAGCTCATTTTAAATCTTTCCGATATTAATTCCGGACATCTCATGTTTTATATTATAACCATGGTAAACATCTGCTATTATATAATTCAGTTCACTATTGTTTTTCGACTTATATCATCGCTATGAAAGTTTGTTTTGATGGATGAATGGATGGGACGTTTTAATTTCGTAATCTAATATGCAAAGTCTACTGAAAGTTTTTTAGTGAAATATCCAGATAGTTTTTACTACGCCTGGATTAACACATAGAATACCTTTCGTCTTAGTTGTAGTTGTATGTACTTTTGGGATGTTGTGTCAAAAAGTCGTGTAGAGACGCGGGTGGAATTTTCATAAAATATTTAATTTCTTGTTCTCGCTCTTATTACTTAGGTACAGTCCTTATGACAACAATTGTTGGTTCTCAAGTATGTAATCATCCTTACATAAGCCAATTTGCTCGACAAAAGCAAACATCCTCAAGTTTCGTCTCAATGATCTCAAACTCATGCTCTGTAATAAGAAGTTAAAGCAAATAATACCGTTCATAACAAACTAAGTGGAACAAAGATTACCACACAGCAGGCACGCACAGAAGGTTCGTAGCATATTCATTGAACTCTGCTGTAATTAAATCCTAAGCATTTAGACAATAATTTATATAAAGAAGAAAGGTAAGAAAGGAGAATATTCATTTATTTATATAAGAAAGAATAAATTGCTAAAATAATATATTGCAGTCCACTGCATTACCCACACATTAATAATAAAATATAAAAGAACAATATGCAACTAAAAATAAGCATCATGTTATTATAACTTTAAAATAACTAATAACTGGTCGAGACAAGGCTCCAGAGCCTAGAACATCGGTGACGTGTTGCAAGCCTGTCAGTTTTCTATCGGTTACATTTCGGGGAGTACGCGATGGAATTGCACAGTCTTATTCCACCAAGCCCGTTCCACCATCGGACTACAAGACAAACGGCGATGCGCCATCGTTACATGGTGGACATCCCACCCATACGCATGAAACGTTTTGGGAATACCTTCATTGTGCGTACGGCTAAGGAGTGGAATTCCCTGCCGGAGTCTGTGTTTCCTGATAGTTATAACCTGGGAGTCTTTAAGTCAAGAGTGAATAGGTTACTTCCAGGCAAGCGTGCTTCATCTTCGACCACATCATCGCTTAACATCAGGTGAGATTATGGTCAAACGCAAGCCTATCAAATATATAAAAAAAAAATACAACCACTGTTAATTTAAAAAATTAAAACTAAATATAAAGTATTATTCATCAAGTTAATATCTTCGATCTCCAATAGTAAGAAGGAACTCATATCAATATTAATATTAGGTACCCACAATTTAGATCAATATAGAGAATTATGTCACTTTTAGTTAGCATCTTATAGTAAGCGCTAAATCAAAGAACCTTTTGTTTTCAACTTTTATGTGTTGTGATAAGTTAACAAGTTAGTGATTACATTAATTTATTTTTGTCTTTGAAGACGTTTTTAATTGCTTCAATCAAGTTCTATCGTCAGAATTCATTGAACATTTTAAATGCTTTTTATTTATTGTTTGATAAAACTTTACTTGTTAGGGACTATAAACTTCTTCTTCTTGCAAATTCTAAGAATAATATTACCATGATAATTGAAAGCTCAGTGCGATGATGCGAGTACGGGAAAACGTGCTTGAATAAATAAAAGGGAAAATGAAATGAAAAGAAAAGTTTTTCAATATTTACTAGGACTTACCTACTAAATAATTTTCCTTGAGGAAAAGAAGAAAAGACTTCAAAATGAATTACTTTCACTGATTTAACAAACATTGGCGTATAATGTAACTATAACAGTTTCCTCGCGGAAGAAATAGACGCATTTGTATATCATTACAATATTGCAACCCTTCAAGCTATACTTGACATCAATTCAGGTAGAAAGTAGATACAAAAAAAATATAAGCCACTGATTTTATACAAAGAACGATCTGTACTGTGTCATTATAAAATCCCTCGTTACAACAGATAACCTATCTTCTTTCAATTAGCCTTTTTCCATCGATATTGTGTTCAAGTTTTAGTATCCAGTTGAGTACTAGGACTCTACATAAAATATAGCTAACATGTACAAACAACGGTCTCAGTGCAAAATCCCCTCGGAACTTTGAATTTCAGTGTAGAATTTAATAAATATACCACCTAACGACGTAACATTAATAAGTTTTCGCAAATAATTCAGCGGCACCTTCTCAATTGAATTCCCGGAGCGAATATAAAGTGTTCTTAGCTCGCGACAAGCAATCGCTATGTGGGGCTAGTGGAACGCGCAATGCTGTACAGGGCGCGCGGCTGCGGGACCGCGTGGGACCGAGCTTTCCACGTTTTCTTAGTGATTCCTTGCCTATAAGCACACGGGGAGCCGAGTCACTAATGAATTCCTTACAGATTATGCTCTTATTTTTCAACCGACGACAAAAAGAGGAGGTTATCAATTCGACGCGTATATATATTGTAAGGAGTTTCCGAACAACGTCATCAACTACCCTGCGATAGCCTATATAAGAGGAGCGTTTTGATAGAACGGTCCATCAGTCATTCCGCTTCCGACGCTCGCCCGCGACGGTCGTACCGCTCCGCGCTCTCGATCGTTCCGTGCCTGAGTCATCGCTACGCTTCGTCACGCCCGCCGTGACGTCACTCGTAGTCGCCGACTACGACGCCTGGTCCGGATCCGCCTTTTTCGAGGCGGTGAAGGATATCCTGTTTCTAAAACAGAGTATCGTCAAAAACAATTTGGTTTGGCCCCTTCAGGGTAAAACCACAGTTTCGTGGTCCTTGGTTGGAAACCTCACGGTGTCAACAATACCAAGGGGGTGCTGACCCGACGCACCCGCTGATCCCCTTAAGGGTGAAGCAGTCAATTGGAGTCGAGTGCTAGGTTTTGGCCTTGGGGGATCTCCTAGTCAAACCTAGTTACTGAGTTTCCTTTTCAGCTACACACCTAGTGTCGGTTGGGTGTATCTACCCCTTCGCACTAGACCCAATAGGGCCCGGTTCGCACAATAAGACTGGCGACCGGTTACAAGCTTAGGGCTCACCATTAGGTACTCACCTCCCAGTCTCTACCCGACTGGGAGGGTTACACATCCCCGGACCCATCCATCCGGGGAGTTAGGCCAGTTAGGCTTTAAATAGGTCCCCCGCGGGAGAGAAATCTCCAAAATTACCCCATTAAATTTTTGATTCATTCGCCAATCATGGCAAACTCCAATATTTTGGAGATATTGCTAGAAATACTTAAGGAAAACCCTGCTATTTCAGCCAAGTATGGCGGAAAAATCCAGCGTGAAATCGCTAACTGTCCTCCGGCTACCGAAGCCAACGTCGCTGATTTTAGTGACGCGCTTGACAGCCCATTATCTCCCCCGCTTGCTGATCAAGGCATTCCGGTTGGTCAATTCACGGAAGTGTTTATCAACTCCGATCCCATTGTTCATCGAACAACGAACGACTTCCAGGTAGATAGCCCTCTATCGCTCCCGCCCGCCGACAATGTCGTGCCGACCGCCCAATTCCCGAAATCATCCATTGTTTCCGGCCCACCTACTAATCCTATTGTTCATAGAACAATGGACGCCGCGCAGGTGTGCGCTGCAGTTGAATTCTGTGAAATGGACACCACCGAACCTGTGTCCAATAACAACTCTGACAATGATTTGTCATCATGCCCCTCGTCCTCGGAAGACGACTTTCAAGTCGTCACCGGCGGCAAGAGGAAGAAAGGGAAAACCTCCCAGGCCAGCAAGGCCAAAAAGACCACCGCGTCGCCCCCGTCCCCAACTCAAACGCCCGTTCGACCCGCTAGCCCCGTCCCAACTACCTCTGCTCGCGCGCAGAATAGTTGTCCCCCCAGCCCGATAGCCCAAACTTCCTCAGCCCAAAGGAAGCAACGCCCTCCGCCCCCCTTTTACATCCAGGACAAGGGTAAATGGACTGATGTGTCCAAGATGTGTGTTGATCGAAAGATCAACTACACAAACGCCCGTGCCTGCCAAAATGGCATTAAAGTCACCGTCCCTACGTCGAACGACTATAGGGAACTATATCGCGCCCTCCGTGAAAGGAATATTTCCTTTCACACTTTCTCCTTCCCCGAGGACACGCCCACTCAACATTATTGCACAATGCGCCATTGAAGATGGCAGTCATTAGCACTATAAGCTGGGCGGGGAAAAGTTTGAAAACCCTATTGGTGATGCCGTCAGAGCCAGGGGCTTTTCGCGGTTGGAGACTTTTAATGATATCCTGGACCTCATCAGGAGTGATGGGGGCCAGTGGATTATCGGGATCTTCGACGGGCGGAAGGGAAGTTCTACGTTCGGCTTCGGCGTTCACCATATCGAGGTGGGCTTGGTCTACTGGTTGAGAGCTGGGAGAACATTGGGACTCTAGGCTGTCGGCTAGGCATTCTGCTTTTTCAGAGTTATCGAAGGCGACACTCTTATCAGGACGAATGAGAGGAGGCATTGTGGCCTCTTCAGTGGATTGTAACTTCCTCTGAAGCTGCCAGAAGGCAAGATGGGTGGGCTCAAGTTCACTCAGCATCTTGTCCCAGCTCGCATTACGCTGCTCAGCAATGCGTTTCCTTACAGCACGCTGTAAGTTGCGCATGTGAGCTTTGTTTGCGGCGCAGGGAAAAGCGCTGTACGCACGGATGGCTGCGTTCTTCTCGGTTATCAGATTCCGTACATCGTCCGGGAGTTTCCAGCGGTGGTCTTCCACTACAGGAACTTCCCTTGAACAATCGTTCAGGACGGATTGTACGTGATCTGTAAGCGAGTCGATCGCCGCCGTCGTGTCAGCGACTGAGACTATGTGGTCAGGAATGGTGTCCAATTGAGGTGACGTGGTGGATTTCAGTTTTTCACTTACTTTCCTCCAGTCGGTGATCAATTGGGTCGGAGGAGGTTGGGTAGGATCATGGTTACCCGAGCGGGAACCTAGGTGTAGGATAACGGGACGGTGATCCGAGTTGAGCTCGTGAAGCGCTTCTATGGAGTGCAAATGGAGGTTTACATTCTTTAGGAGCGCCACATCGAGGACATCGGGGTTATGGTTGGGGTCGTGTGGGTAGTGGGCGGGAGTCATCGGAGCGATGACGTCATAGTTTAGGGTCGCGCCTAGGTTATACACGATTCTGCCTCTGGCATTTGTCGTGTTGCTGTTCCAAGCGGGGTGTTTGGCGTTGAGATCGCCCGCTAGTAAGACGGAGTCACTCAGGCCAAAGAGAGTCGTGAGATCGCTGGTGAGCGCGATAGGATCGTCTGAAGCAAGAGACGCAACCGATGGTGGGGGATGGTAGGCAGAGATGATGGTTATCGGAGGATGACCAGTCATGCCTAGTCGACAGGCAGAGTACTCTAGGTGGGAGAGAGGCGCGGGTGGGTTCAGAGGGATGCAGTATAACTCCTTCCTATAATAAATAAGGGTACCGCCGCCGTGGCAGCGTGTTCTGTCATTGCGAACTAGACGGTAATTTGCAATTTTGGGGTCAGCACGGTGGGGTTTCAAAAGGGTCTCCTGTATAAGGAGTCTGTCTAATTGGTGGTCGCGGAGGAATTTAGTTATTTTGGCGCGTTGGTTGAAAATGCCATTGGCGTTGAAAAAACCTAATTTGAGGGATCGAGGCCTAGTGTGGTTTGTGCGTTGGGAATCCATTGGATCAGTCCATCGCATCCATCTGGTCGAGGCCTAGCACGACATCACTGTGTGTGCTGAATATTCGGCTGTACATTGCCGTCGTAATTTTGCCGTTATTCTGCTGCTCGGCAGCCAGAAGGGCATCGCGGAGAGACCTGGCTTGGCGGGTCATAAATATTCTATAGTGGCGCAGTAGAGTCTGGCCGCAAGACTCGCCGTGCGCGACGGGTGAGGGATTGGGCGGTTGTTTGGCTGCAGGAGCAGCAGTGGTTTGAGGCTCGGGTTGGGGACTGGCTGTGGCCTCTGGAGCCACGGCTATCGGCAGGATCTGCGCTGCGATGGGTATATCCATCAGTGCCTGCAAAGGTTTGGCAGTGGCCAAGGAGGGAAAGGCTTTTTCGTGGTTTAGCCTGTTCCACGGGGATGGTCCCTGAAGAGCGAGACGTTGGGGAATTTGAGAGGAAGGTGCCTCTCTTTGTTGGCGGGCGTTGGCGCGCTTCGCTAATTTAGGAACGAGTTTGGGGGCTTTGGGACAGCCGCGGTAGTTTGCCGGGTGACCGGTCTGGCCGCAGAGAACGCAGCTGGGTGGTTCCGAACAAAGGTTCGGTCTTTGGGCCGAGGGCAGTCCGCAGTGCTGTGCTCGCCCAGACACTTGACGCATCTGGGAGTCGCATAGCAGTTGCTCTGCGCATGGCCATACAGTTGGCAATGGTGGCATTGTCCCACTATTGCGGTTTTGTAGGGCTTTTCAATTGAGATACCGGATAGGGAGCAAATGGACTTAATCTTGAAAATCGGGTGATGACCTTCGGTTGGTTCACAAATGACAAGAACCATGTCGTACAATTCACCGCCTCTCGCTTTATGTAAGCGATGGACGGCGATCACTGGTATACCTTGATCGGCAAGGTCGTCTTTAATATCCTGTACTAGGATTTCTTTAGGGACACGTTTAATAATAACACGAGTGGGCGTGTCCTCGGGGAAGGAGAAAGTGTGAAAGGAAATATTCCTTTCACGGAGGGCGCGATATAGTTCCCTATAGTCGTTCGACGTAGGGACGGTGACTTTAATGCCATTATGGCAGGCACGGGCGTTTGTGTAGTTGATCTTTCGATCAACACACATCTTGGACACATCAGTCCATTTACCCTTGTCCTGGATGTAAAAGGGGGGCGGAGGGCGTTGCTTCCTTTGGGCTGAGGAAGTTTGGGCTATCGGGCTGGGGGGACAACTATTCTGCGCGCGAGCAGAGGTAGTTGGGACGGGGCTAGCGGGTCGAACGGGCGTTTGAGTTGGGGACGGGGGCGACGCGGTGGTCTTTTTGGCCTTGCTGGCCTGGGAGGTTTTCCCTTTCTTCCTCTTGCCGCCGGTGACGACTTGAAAGTCGTCTTCCGAGGACGAGGGGCATGATGACAAATCATTGTCAGAGTTGTTATTGGACACAGGTTCGGTGGTGTCCATTTCACAGAATTCAACTGCAGCGCACACCTGTGCGGCATCCATTGTTCTATGAACAATAGGATTAGTAGGTGGGCCGGAAACAATGGATGATTTCGGGAATTGGGCGGTCGGCACGACATTGTCGGCGGGCGGGAGCGATAGAGGGCTATCTACCTGGAAGTCGTTCGTTGTTCGATGAACAATGGGATCGGAGTTGATAAACACTTCCGTGAATTGACCAACCGGAATGCCTTGATCAGCAAGCGGGGGAGATAATGGGCTGTCAAGCGCGTCACTAAAATTGTAGAGTAGTTAATAGAGGCAACACATTCGTTGAAGATAAACTTATGTTACTTAGTATGTGGTCTATGCAAAAGTTTTTTCGCGTGGGAACATTAACATGCATTTGCAAATTGTAGTTACTACATAAATCTTTTAAATATGTGGTGATTTTTCCTGGCTTCAAAGTATTTATATTAAAATTACCAGCAATAACAATTTTCGTATTTGGTCTATATTTTTTAAGTAAATTGTACATAAGTTGGTCAAGTTTATTCAAGAATATATTAGGGTCAGACATTGGCGTTCTATAAAGACATACTATTAATAATTTATGCAATGGGATTTCTATGCCACAGGCTTCAAATGATTTTTGTGTTGAATATTTTTTTATGTCAGTGAGCTCATTGTAAATGATACCCTGTTTTGCGAGAATACAGGTTCCCCCCCTTTGTTTATCTCTACTAAACGCAGCTGCTAGATTATAGTTATTTAGTTTGAGATATTTTTCATTACCAGCACGCATGAATGTTTCAGAGAAACATAAGATGTCGGGTTCTTTATTCGCATCTCGCAATTCTAGCAACGTCATTTCTAGGATTTCCTTTTTTGATAGAACACTAGCTATATTCTGATGTAAGATTCTAAAAGTCTTAGATTTATCTCGTAAGTTATTGTTTTTCACGAAAAAACGTTTTTTTATCCAAAACCTGAAAATAGTGTGGAATAGTACCTTTTTTTGTATGTTTGTGTTTATCATTGAGTCTATTTGTATCATCGCTATCAAACTGGTGTTGGGGTCTTGAAAAATAATAGGGTATTGTTCCTTTTGCATACTTATCACATTGCGTTTTAGATTTCCCAACTTTTGGTTGATCACGGAGTATTAACCTCTTCAGTTCTTTAACATTTAAATATTTTTTTTCATAGTCATGATAGTCAATAACATAGTTAATTAATTTACATGTATTGTACAATTTGTTTTTAGCTTCAACGTAATAACAATTTTTGTATTCGTTGCAAATATTGCGTATGGTTTGGTTTAAGTCATTTACGTTTACATACATATTTTTCAGTACGCTAAGAATCATCACAGTATTATTAGAAAAAGCATCGAGAAGTTTCCGTACTTGTGAAGACAAAATCTTAATGTCATAGTCATTTTCACCCAAACAAATGATAAGTTTATCACTAGGTGATAACTGAATATGTTCATAGTTCTTAATGACATCACTGGTAAGAGCATGTGGTTTCGTTTGAGACGTGACTGTATACTTCACATATGATGTATCCTCTCTTGACCGCAACAATACACTTGACAGTCCAACACACTGTTGCGTTCCAAAAATGTATATTGTATTTGTATGCTTTTCTTTGAGTATATCCTGTGGAGTTAGATTTTTGTTATATTCTTCTTCTCCTTCTATTTCTAGTAACTTCTGAAGCTTTCGGATGTGATCTTTGAGTTTTAATATTTCGTTTTCAGCTCGTTTCAACTCGTTCTCTAGATTTGCGATATTTTTCTGTAGACTTAGGATATTTCCAGTGAGTTGTACCTTTGCGTTATTATTACTTGCAACTAAATTTCTTGGTGGCGTAAAGAAAGCTTGATTTTCTGATTTTAAGAAAAGACATGTGCTTGCCCTATTATTTGTACTCTCTTTACTATAATGTTCCCTTTGTGGAGATTGGTATAAAAATCTTTTCAGAGTGGTGTTATCTTTTAGCAACTTGTCATTTTGTTTATGGAGCTCATTATTTTCTAATATGATATTCTCAAGTTCATTTTGCGAAGTTCTTAGATCCGTCTAAAGTTGTTCTATCGTTTCCTTCAGTTCTTGGGCTTGGAATGAATCTATTGCAGAATAGTCCATACTTCTTGACAATGTTTTATCTGTTATGGTGACTGAGTCGTTGTCTATATTATCCATTGTTAGTATATGTGAATCATATATTTCTGAGTTTGTACTCTTTGGAGTAGACCAAGGCGTGTTCGTCTCTGATACGTCCGATGTAACATCTCTGCTCGATTTAAGAGGCGAGCGCTTTTTTCTCATAGTTACATTGGATCCCCCAGGGCTACGTTTACTTTGTTCTTTTGTTTTTTGGGTACATAATTTACATTCCCACTTAAATTTGTTCCTCTCTTCTAGATTTTTTAAACGATAAACTTTCTCTGGATATCCAACACAATCAAACTCAAAGTGGTTTTTACATAAAGCGCATAATAATGTTCTTCTGTGATCTACTTGTTTTTTGCATTTATAACAATTTACTAGTATCGGCTCTTTACGGCCACTATTGTTACTACTTGTGATTTTTGATTCCATTGTCACTTTAAATAATTGTTCACCAAGTTTTAATTAATTTCCCCGAATTGGGGTAATTCTCATTACACTGCAACACAGAATTTAAAAAACAAAATTAACGACTTGTCAGTTTTTTTATTGGTGGCAACACTGCTGAATGAATGGACACCGTGTCATTCAATAAATAGTAAGTTTAGTCCAGCACTAGTTTTTTCGAATATTTATTGTCTTTGGTCTTTGTTTACGTCTTTGATGAAAAATAACGGTTGTGGTTCCCAGCAAAATTATAATAATTAGCTTTTGGTCGTCACTTTTTGTCAACAGATAGTAGGAACAGTTTTTATAACTAGTATAAGTATCAAGTAATGGAATATATAGTCACAGATTTGTTGTTTCTGAAAAAAGTTGCACTTCCAGTGTTTCGACGTTCTCCCAATACTTAGTTGGTGTACAGTTCTGCAAACACTCACAGGGCTTTATAAGCACTTCAATCACAACTTATTCACAGTTATAGGCAAAATTAGCGTGATTTAACTATTTTTCCAAATTTATATTAGTAGACAATGTTTACATACGATGAACGAACGAACGACCCCCTGTTAGTTTGTAAGTTCGCTGTCAACGAGAAAACCGTTAAATTTTAAATTGTGTTTTGTTCACAAGTACTGCTTACTTCATTTTTATTTTGCTGTTTTGTTATTTTGTGTGTATAATTGTCATTTTAAACTGTGCTTATAAGACGTACAAGGATGCCTAGTCCATGGAGGCGCTTTCTAGTAGCGATTCGCGTAATCGGGATCGACATACTTCTCGTAGATCTCGCGACCATAGTGACAATTATAGATCGAACCATAATTCAAGCGATAGACATCGAGCATTGCGGGATGGCTTGCGTGTCCGAGATCGACATGATTCTCACAATACTGAAGTGCATCGGTCGCGTACTCGGGTTAGGCGTGAATCGCGTAGTAGGGATCGCTCTCGTAGTGCTCGCCGCGCCCGATCAAGGTCACACTCGCGTACGGTTTCACCTATTGAGACGCGTTATTCTAACGATGGGGTACGCCCTGCTCATGAAATCGATACCTTACCCACGGTTGTTACTCCTACACCAGATAAGACTGCGCCACGACAGCAGTCTATGGATTCTAGTGCCCCTTGTTCTGAGGCGTCTACCCTCGCTAATGCTTTGATGCAAGCAATTAAAAGAATGCAACCCTCACGTTCACAACATTATTATGTGTCTAATTTCGATCCATCGATAAACGAGATTGAAGCGTGGTGCGATGAGGTAGATCGGGCTAGGGAAGCCAACGGTTGGAACGATCACGAATGCTTGTCACGCGTGGCGACGTGCCTTAAGGGTGACGCTAAGGTTTGGTTAGGCGAATGGGTTTCGAATGACCGGACTTGGTCTAACTTTAAGCGTGAGTTCAAACCTCTCTGTCCTGGTAAACTAGACTCCGCCAACATATTATTCGAGGCAATGAATACAACTTCGGATAAATATTTAAGTTACGCTGAATACGCTCGCCATACCCTATTACGTTTGAGAATAGTTCAGGGTTTAAGCGACGACTTAAGAACCCTCATTGTAATACGTGGTATAGATAATGCTCAAGTGCGCGCCGCGGTCTCTAACGCCAGCCTAGCCCCTGACACAATTGTTTCGTTTTTATCAATTTATACTAAACCCGGGAGAGCGGCTGAACATAGGAATAGCCAGGTGTCGAAGTCAGGTGGCAATCCGGGTCCAAAATGTTATAACTGTAATCGATCGGGTCACGTCAGTCATGTGTGTAGGCGACCCAAGTCTAATGCGTTTAGTAGTCGGCCGTCTCACGTGTCTTCCGATGCGATCCCCAGAACTCAACCGCCACCTAGTAACACTTGTACATTTTGTAAAAAAACGGGACATACCGAGGACAAATGCTTCATAAAAGCGAATTCAGAGCAACGTAACCAACGCAATGTCAATCTCTGCCCTTTAACAATCTAGCATTTCACAAAGTAACGATATAACTTCGGCAATCATAAATGGTATTCCAGTAGACGTACTCATTGATAGCGGAGCCCTAGATGTGTCTCTAATTTCTTCCCACGTATTAAAGTATTTCACTTGTCAGCTTAAGCCAAGACGTTGTGTTCTGAAGGGTCTCAGTGATCGGGAAGTGATTGCGACATCCTACGTCACACTCAATGTAGAGTTTAGCGATATATCAATTGAAGTAGATTTAGTAGTAGTTCCAGCGTCTCTTATGAATACGCCTATCATAATTGGAACCGACGTATTAAACCGTGACGGAATTACTTACATCCGAACTAAAAATAGACAATATCTCACGCGGTCTGATAAGGTTAATAAAGAGATTAATCTTGTAGGAAAAGGCGACCAGTTTAAACTAAACACATCTCTACAGGGTGCAGAGCTGGAAAGCCTTATGTCTGTCATCAATGAATTTTTGCAGTTCTTAATAAAAGGGACAGCCGTAACTACGGTTCAAACGGGAGAAATGGAGATAAGGCTTACCAGTTCTACTCCTGTTGTTTATAAACCGTATAGGCTCTCGTACTCAGAAAAACTTAAGGTGCGGGAAATAACTCAAGATCTTTTAGAAAAGGGAGTTATTAGGCGCTCTAACTCTGAATATGCGAGCCCAATCATACTAGTGAGGAAACGCGATGGTTCGGATAGACTCTGTGTAGATTTTAGGGCGCTCAATCGTATAACGGTGAAAGACCGCTACCCACTCCCACTAATTGACGATCATATCGATAGGTTAGGCAGTCACAAGTTCTTTTGCTGTCTTGATATGGCTACTGGCTTCCACCAAATTCCCCTGAAAGAGGAACGTATACACCTCACAGGATTTGTAACACCGGAAGAACACTTTGAATATGTCAAAATGCCTTTTGAGCTAGCTAATTCTCTAGTAGTTTATCAGCGAATCATTAATAACACCCTTCGCGCACATATTAATGAGGGTAATGTGTTGGTTTACGTAGATGACGTCCTTCTTCTGAGTAATTCTGTACGTGAGGGAATCGAACTCTTGCGTAAAGTACTTAGAACTCTTACCATAGCTGGTTTTTCTATTAATCTGGACAAATGTTCGTTTCTGGTTACGGAGGTTGAGTATTTAGGTAGACTTATAAGTCAAGGTCAGGTTAGACCGAGCCCACGAAACGTGGAAGCTTTAGTTAACACCTCGCCCCCCGAAAACGTAAAACAGGTACGACAACTTTTAGGCCTAGCAGGTTATTTTAGGAAATACATAAAAGACTATGCTACTAAAACTGCTCCCATTGCCGTCCTTACTCATAAAAATGTTAAGTTTGACTGGACCCCTCAATGTGAAACTATACGTCTAAGTTTAATCAGAGAGTTAACAAGCGAACCGGTACTCTCTGTTTTTAACCCAGACCTCCCTACCGAAGTCCATACGGATGCCAGTAGTATTGGATACGGTGCTGTCCTTTTACAAGTACATCCCAACACAAAAAAACACGTAGTCGCATATTTTAGCCGATCCACCCAGGGAGCAGAAAGCAAGTACCATTCTTACGAACTAGAGACCCTTGCTGTTATCAAAGCCCTTCAAAACTTCCGTCACTACTTAGTTGGCCTACATTTCGTAGTAATCACCGACTGCAATGCGCTTAAGTCCACTGAGCGTAAGAAAGATCTTCTGCCCTGAGTAGCAAGGTGGTGGATCTACCTTCAGGATTTTAATTTTTCATTCGAGTATCGCAAGGGAGTAATGTTACCCCATGCAGACTATTTAAGTCGCAATCCCGTTTGCGTAAATCAAATTTCGAGGCCCCGTAACTGGGCTCAGATCGCGCAGTCAGCCGATAACGAAACTCAAGATCTTATTGAGAAACTCTATGATGGCAGACTAGACACAGATCGTTACAAAATTCAAAATGGATTCCTATACTATAACTACGTCCCAGTAGGTCAAGAAGCGAGGTCACTGTGTTACATACCCAAGGGTCACCGACTCAGTCTCTTGAGAGTGTTTCACGATGAATATGAGCACATTAATGCGGAGAAAACCCTCGACCTCATTCTTCGACATTTCTGGTTCCCTGGCCTCAGGAAATTTGTTTCAAAGTATGTCTCTCATTGCCTTGTGTGCATTTCTCAAAAGAGAGTTCCCCGGGCTCCATTACAAAACATTACTTCTTGGGAAAAACCTGACACTCCATTTAACACAGTGCATGTGGACGCCCTGGGACTACTACCATTATCAGAAGGATATAAATTCATCTTCCTCATTGTAGACGCTTTCACTAAATACACACTCCTATATCCCATTCACCGACAAGATTCCACAGAACTTAAACGTGTCATTACTCAGGCTATTTCTTTGTTTGGAGTGCCTAAACTCATGGTCACTGACAAGGGACGCATGTTCGAATCCAACGAGTTCGTGACATGGATTAACCAACTTGGTTGCAACCTGCACTACATCACGCCGGAGATGCACCAGGCGAATGGCCAAGCGGAAAGGTACATGCGGTTGAGTACGGCTCAACATGTTACGCATCCAAGCCAACTATAAAAAACGGCAGTGGTCAGAGACTCTGTGGAAACTACAACTGGTGCTGAATGTTACAAGACAGAAGACTACGCAAGTATCTCCCTTGAATCTTCTAATAGGCACAGAATCTACAACTCCCGTGTTTCGAGCACTAGTACGTGATGTGGCTATCGAGGGTTCAGCGCCTAACAGGGAGGCCTTACGAGAAATCACTAGGAGTAGAGCCCGTGAACTTCTCAGCAACAACCAACTAAAACAAGACGAGCAAGCTAACCAACGACGAAGCGCACCACGAAAATTCAAAGTTGATGAATTGGTCTTTGTAATAAAACACTCTCAGTCGGCAGGTAAACTTGACTCTTGACATGCGTGGTCCATATAAGGTGTTAGAAGTTCTACCTAGTGGACGTTATACGCTACGTTTGCTCAGCGGCAGTTATGGTAAAACGACACAGGCTGCTGCGCAATACATGGTGCCGTGGCGGGGCGAGTGGACCCCTGAAACATGTGCTGCATTTTTTGAGAGTAAGTTAAACTTATAATGCTTATAGTTATGCGATGGTTGTGGCAAGCCTGAAGAGCGAGTCTCACTTGTATGATCAATCGGTATGGTTTACCTCACTTGTATGATTCGCTCTGCATGTTGGGAAGCCTCACTTGTATGATTCGCTCTGCATGTTGGGAAGCCTCATTTGTATGATTCGCTCTGCATGTTGAGAAGCCTCACTTGTACGATTCGCTCTGCACGTTGAGAAGCCTCACTCGTATGTTTCGCTCTGCATATTGAGAAGCCTCAACACGTGTGATTACGGTCAGCGTGTTGGGAAGCCTCGACACGTGTGATTATGGTCAGCGTGTCGGGAAGCCTCGACACATATGAATACGGTCTGCGTGTCGGGAAGCTTCACACGTTCTGCGTGTGGAATGCGCTCGTACGTTTGAATACGGTCTTTGTACGAGTGGGTCTGTTTTTCAGGCCATGTTACAGAATTCGCTGGTGATTGAATAATGAAGTCGACCGGCGAGGTTAAGCATACATGCCTTTGGAAACTAACAGGAATATGCCTTGGCTCGGTTACGTTTTATTTCTTATAAGAACGGTGAATGTGTGTCACATGTTAGAGCTATAAAAGAACGATGTATGAATTGACTGTACGGAGACGGATCGATTGGTCAGTAAGACTGAGTGTTTCAAGCTCCTTTTTCTGAATGCTCACTACTAGCTCTTTTGTTTTCAGACGAAACTAACGATGAAGAAGAGATAGAAGTGCAAACAGAGTCTTCTCCCCCAGCTTATCGGTCAATGCCTTTGCTGGATGATTTTGAAGCCGGTCCACCGAATCCTCCAGCGGCGGGTCCCAGCGGGATCGCTCGGGGAATTTGTGTCGAGGACGACTCAACGTCAGGAGAGGCCGTGTAAGGAGTTTCCGAACAACGTCATCAACTACCCTGCGATAGCCTATATAAGAGGAGCGTTTTGATAGAACGGTCCATGCTAGCCCTATTCGCTGACGATACGGCTATCTATTATACCGGTCTTAAACCCGATGCCATCGCTCGCACTCTCCAAACTTCCGCAAACACTCTGGCCAAGTGGTTCTGGAAATGGAGAATCGAAGTCAGTCCAGATAAAAGCCAGGCAGTCCTCTTTTCTAAACCGCGGATAAACCCACCCTCCCCCCGTCCGATTACCATGTACGGCAAGCCGATCCCTTGGGAAAAGTAAGTCAAATACTTAGGCGTGGTCCTCGATAGACACCTCTCCTTCGCTGAGCACATAAAGCAGGCACGTTCGCGCGCCGCTTTCGCTCTAGGTAGGCTCCACTTCATTCTTAGCTCTCGCAGCAAGTTATCACTCAGGTGCAAGCTGCGTATTTTCACCGCGGTCATCCGTCCCATCATGACCTACGCCTGCGTTGTTTTCGCACACGCAAAGCCCTACCTCCTCCACAAGATGCAGACCCTCCAAAACCGATTCCTCCGTAGAGTCACGGGAGCCCCCTTTTATGTTCGAAATGAGCTTCTTCACGTAGATCTCAAGATGCCCACCATCCAGCAGTTCATGAAACGCGTCTCCAAGCGTTTCTTTGAAACTTCAATCCAACATAGAAATCCCCTTATCGTATCGGCCGCCCAATACGAACCCTCGCGTATCTCTAAGATTCGCCGACCAAGGCATACCCTAGTCACTCCCGATGACGCAATCACCCTGCTCCAAGAGAGCCGTAGGGAAACAAGTACAGTGGCACACAAACACAAAAACCGACCGTCCTTCCGTCCTCGCCGCCGAGGCCCACCGCGACGTCCCCGTAATAGTCCACCCCGACCCTTGCCAGAGCCAGCCCGCGACGCTGAGCCAGTAGCTTTAAATTCCCTTATTAATAATAATAATGATATGATCCAGCCTGTCCCTAGCTGCCCTCCCCTGCGACGCCCTAAGCCGAGGTCCGTATCCCACAGGGGGTGCCCTTAGCGTGTAGTCGCCTAGTTTGTAAGTTTTTTAATAAGCCCTGGCTGGAGGCTTTAATTAATTTATTAATTAAGGCAACCACAGGCAAGTCCGGTTAAGCAGCCGACAACCTCAGAGGTTGACCTGCGAGATGACACACACAAATAAAAAAAATAAAAAAATAGAACGGTCCATTTGCTCGCCGGCTGTCGGAACGTACGGAAGTCTTGTGATAATCTGTGTTGGTTGTTATTAAGGTCACGTAAGCCATTTTGCTACTCATTTTGTTAATATAATCGTAGAAGTTTGCAGTATTTGATTTAGTAATATTTTGTTTCGATTCAAATTATAAATAAACGGATTGTTTGTTGGTTTTTTTTTTAATAAAATTCCACTTCTGAACCTAAAAATATATATATTTTTTTAATGTATTATCATCGATTACTCGAAGACGGCTGAACCGATTTGGAAAATTCTTCCATTTTCATAAACGTCAGGATCTGATGATGATGGGATCCTGGAGAAATCGAGGGAACTCTTCAAATATTATAGGCACACCTATGACGTTTTGGGTATTTATTATAGTAACTTGTGCAGTTGCTCTTAAAAAGTACCATTTGAGGAAGTGGAACTGATGATGAAGACCACAGATGGCCGCCGAACCTACTCAATAATAAGTATTGAGTACATTGCGATTCGATTACTTGAATACGGATGTTAAGCACTTTATGCTCGTCACAATGCATATGGTGATGTAGAGCTGATGGTGAAGTACCAGGAAAACTCCTCAACAATTAACGGCCCAGCATTGGGAAAAGCAATATTTTGTAAAAGGTTATAAGTAGTTGACATTTAGGCTCTTGTAACTAGGTAAATTAAAAATAGACCAACTAAAAAGAGTGAAATAAAAACTTTTTACCAAAAATTAAACCGACTCCCAAAAAAAAATTCAAAGTGAAAATAACTTTAATTTCGGAAGTCGGTGCCAAAAACGAAAATACAAAACTAAAGACACCGACTACCGAAATTAAAGTTATTTTTCACTTTGCAGTGTTTTTTGGGAGTCGGTTTAATTTTTTGGTAAAAAGTTTTTATTAATCGCCTACTTTGCTGTGACTTACTAAGTAGGTACTAACTTTCTAATTAAAAAATATTGGTGATATAGATTTTGCGATTGCGATTAGTTTGGAAAATCAGAGCAAACAAAAGCAAGGCCCACTTTTTGTCTTGCTCCGGATGTCACCTGTACACTTGTTGGTCTTATTTCTGCATCAGCGAGCGGACTTCATGTAGCTAGTTTTTCGCCAAATCAATATAAAATATAAGTATTCTTGCCATCGACTCACTAAGAAGAAGAAGTCTAAGAAGAGATATTTATCCATCAGTGGTTTTAATTTTATTTATTTATCTTACTTCAAAAAAAATATTTTTTTAATCAATATCATGCACTGAACCCCACACTAGGACACCCGGTGTCGTGAAGTCCAGCCTTCTTCGTCACATTCTCTAATTATGTAACACAAATACAGGTTCTGAATTAGGAAAAGATTCCTCAAGATGACAACACCAGGTATTGACAATGCACCTGGACAACATGGCGAACACCTAATAATATATGGATTGAAAGAAATCACTGGAAGCAACACTGAAAATATATACTGTTTAGTAAGAGTACACTCATAAATGAGCACACAAAGCAGACTGACAGTCTATAAAGCGATTCTCAAACCAATCTGGTTCTTTAGAATTTTACTTTTAGGACACAGCCAGTTAAAATAATATTCAAATTTTAAAAAGGTTTCTGACGAAGTTTAACATAGGTACCACAATATTTATCAAATAATAAATACATTAGTCATCTGCCAATATAATGTTGGGTGGTATTATGACTAATTATCATAGCTGAAGCCGGAGTATAAAAATTACAATTACTTAAATTAATATAGGTGATAATTGGTCGATGATTGTACAAATAATGCTCGAGATATGGTATTGTGGTAGGCACCGTCACAATCTGATACGATGCTTTCAAAATGCTGCGTCGGCATCTGGTGCAAGATGTCGCGTGTACTTCAGCAGCAGTCTTACTACAGCAGAGTACTTCTCGGTATCGTAGCATAAGCGTGCCAATTGCCATTGTTAGATAGATAGACTGTTTATTGTACACCATAACAAAAAACAAATAGGGACTTAACAACGAAATAGGGTGACACCATGGGCGGTCTTATCGCTGAAAGCGATCTTTTACAGACAACCTTTGGATGGATTATGTTACGGCATCATAATTATAACAAGAATTCCTTTAGTCATATAATCACTCTCAAGGCACTAAATTTATTTGCATTCGTAATATTATTGGGATCACACATTTTATTCGTACTGGAAGTACACGCAGCTGAAGTAGCGGGCAGAAGCCAGTCGTAAATAAAATTAATCTCACAAAGCTTTTGTTTCAAAGTGTTGCGAGTGATTTATGTATTAGGCCGGGAATAAGTATTCACGATGTTGAAGCTAAACAATGTCAGACTTTTGTTGGTATAGTCTCTAAGAGCAAACAGCGGCTCACTAAAACAAACATTTGACAAATTATGTGAAGTTAAAATTACAAGATACAACAAAACTCTAAAAGGGCTGTTATTATTTTCACTGTAAATTTGTGCTCGAAACAAATCAATAAAAACAACTAAGTGGAGTTACGTGCGCAGCAGTACGCCACTGATGCTTGTTTATATTCCACCCGACTGGCTCCAAAAATCCTATTTAAATATGCTTCTATTTTTGCTGACAGGCAATCCATCTGTGATTGATGTTATTGTTTTTGAGTAGTAAAAGATAATGTTAAAGAAAACCCAAATAGACAAGACTACGAGATATTTGTTTTTGTATGCTCTGGCGTAGCGGAGAGCTACGTCGTAGCATCCACTATGCTTTCGTAGCAGTTTATAAGATATTCTAAGCTAATATTCATAGCGTTACACAATCTGCTACAACGGAAATTAAATAACCGTTGCATTGCAATATTAAAACTAAAAGAAATATACTTTAAACAACTTATATTATTAGTTATTGATACTTGGGTTATCGTAACGTATTTAGCGATATCTAAATTATATAAATCCGTTCGCTGGCTAAAAAGATATGAGGTAATAAAAAAATATTACATGCATACATACAAAATACGCGCAAAAAAACATAATCCTTCCCATGCAGTCAGATCAAAAGCGAGAATAAAAGAAAACAAAAATGTTTTATTTCATTACCTTGATAACTTTTCAGATAACATAGTTTACACAGATAATATAGTTTAGCAATTATAGAATACAATAAAATGGTAATTAATTTCTTATTGTTCAATAATATTATTATTATTATTACATTGAGGAGGAGGCTTCTGGCTAAATAATAACAGCCGCAAGGATCGACCTTCGGTTAAGTTCAAGTTAAGCAACGCTTTGCCGAGGTCGCTCTGAGGATGGGTGGCATTTTAATATATCGAGATACCTTCGTGTAACAGAAAGCATGTTAGGCCATTGCTCACTGGCTGTTCTTTTCTGAAAGCACTGACTGTAACAGCACCATTTTATAATAGTTATGTTAGGTATACAACGTGTAACTGAGTCCCGGGAAAAATAAAACGAGACTGGGTGTGGTCTCGAAATTCCCGGGAAAAACGAGACTTTCGAGACTATTTCAAAACTACGTTTCTTATTTATAAGCTATGCAATTAGAGAGTCAAATCAAGGTATTTTAATAAAGTAGTTACTTTCATAAACAAGCGCAAATGAAAAAAAAAAACATTTATTACAGTTTTTTATCATTTTTGTAGTGGCCACGTAAAAACAAAGGGCATTTAACCCTAATTTTGTTACAAAAGTAACCCGCATTAGAAAAAGCTCTTTCTGCTTGTACGTTAGAGGGATACTACTTAGTACCACTTCTCGCTTTCACAATGAAAGGGGATAGAACCTATCTGGCGTATCGACGTCACCATTTTGTTTTCTTTTTTTAATCTCGGCGCATGGTGAAAGTGGTATGCATGGCTAGAGGAACAAAAAATGTCCAGTAACACGGTACCCCAACGTGTCACGTAAACGTTTGAAGGTAAACATCGACATATAACTTCAACGAAAATCATTAAAATAGACTCATTACGCGTCCATAGGCTTATTAGTATTTAGCTTATTAGTCTAGCAGTACGACAAAACTACTACTATAATTCATTATTTGCCTACTAAATCGCATCGCATCGCAATAAAACTCATTTCAAAGAATACCACACGCGCGTGTTGGCTGTTTGTCATCCCACCGTATTATAAAATGAACAAAAAGTGTTTTAGTACATGTCTTTCTTTGGTAAATGGATTAGGCTCGGCATTAAGAACCACTACCCGAACTCCTGCTGAATTTATGGATTATGTAGTATAGTAGTATTTATGATACGTGTTAGATATATTATAAATCTTTTAAAATGTCACATCTTAGTATTAATATTCACTTATGTTTGATATTGTACTTATAGTTATAAATAAATGTTAACGTCAATGATATACCTTTTGCCTTTTGTTTAACTACTGCTGAAAAACGTTTTCAAGCTGAGTAACATGTCATATGATCCGCCACACGATAGTGACATGTCGACTGCGTTTCATTACGATGCGATTTAGTGGATAAATAATTATTTTTAGTAGTATTCTCGTGCTCCTAGTAGCGTGTAATGTACCTACTCTCTTTCTATAAACATTACCCATTAACCTGGGACCGATTATTTGGGTAAAATCTGATGCTTATAGACACGTAGTAATAAGTCTACCTAGTTACCTTCAAATATCTAGGTAATGTGACATTTTGGGGTAATATGTTACTGATATTTTTTGTTAGACACATGCCGCTTTCAGCATGCGCCACGAATTCTAAAAAATAAAATCAAAATGGTGGTGGATGCCAGTCTTCATACAAAAAAGTTCGAACCCCTTTCAATTAAATCAGAATAGTTTTTTTTTATTGAAGATAGGTTCGCGTTTGACCACTATCTCACCTGATGGTAAGTGATGATGTGGTCGAAGATGGAGTACGCTTACCTAAAAGTAACCTATTCACTCTTGACTTAAAGACTCCTAGGTTGTAGCTGTCGGGAAACACAGACGCTGGCAGGGAATTCCACTCCTTAGCCGTACGCACAAAGAAGGTATTCCCAAAACGTTTTGTGCATATGGGTGGGATGTCCAACATATAATGACGGCGCTTCGCCGTTTGTCTCGTAGTCCGATGATGGAACGGGCTTGGCAGAATTAGATTGTGTAATTCCATCACACACTCCCCGAAATGTAACCGATAGAAAACCGATAGACTTGCAAGTCGTCGTCGGTGTTCAAGGCTCTGGAGCTTTGACTCGACCAGTGCATCGTTGCCAATGAGTCTCTTGGCCCGCTTCTCGATAGACTCAAGCGCGTCCAGTTGGTATTTCGCAGATCCATCCCAAAGATGAGAGCAGTATTCCATACACCGAACCTGGGCTTGATACAAATTGAGCAGCTGTTCCGATGTGAAGTACCGTCTCACCTTGGCTAGGATTCCCAACTTTTTTTATGCTAACTGAGCCTTAGCCTCGATAAACGGGCCAAATTTGAGTGTGGAAATTAAAGTCACCCCAAAAAGCTCAATATGATCGGTTATCGGCACGGTTACACCACGGAAAGTAAGAGCCGGTTCGAATTGGCTCCTTTTTGCGGAGAAGAGACACGCCTGGGTCTTTGCTGCATTAAACCTGACTAGGTTGGCATCGCCCCATTCGGAGACAGCCTTCAACGTCAATTTCAAGCGCCCAACCATGTCCTCACGGAGAGACCGGATCTGTGACCCACCAGCTCGCGCGCTGGACACATATCTCTCAGAAACTGTGCTGTCGTCTGCATACCCAAAGGTACCGGGCATTAGCAGATCGTTAATGTGCAGCAAGAACAAAGTTGCTGAGAGAACAGACCCCTGAGGGACCCCGGCATTAATTGCCAATTGGCCAAACGAGCAGCCATCAATGACCACTCGAATGGACCGATCCCTCAGGAAATCTTCAATCCAAACGCAAAGTTGAGTGGGTAAACCGAAAGAAGGAAGCTTAGCAATAAGGCTATCATGCCAAACCCTGTCAAAAGCCTTGGAGATGTCAAGGGAAACAGCAAGTGCTTCCCCTTGCTTCTCAATGGCCTCACTCCAGATATGAATGGCATACGCTAGAAGATCCCCAATTGTCCGGTTTTTGCGAAAGCCATATCACTGAGGATGTCGTTGACTTCTAGGTATGCCAGGAGCTTACTATTAAGACGTAACAGAAATAGGCCTGTAGTTGGCCGGGTCAGCACGACTGCCCTTTTTGGGTACAGGCTGTACTTAAGCCAGCTTCCATGCTTTCGGCACCTTTCCAGTCTCTAGCGAAAGGCGAAACAGGCGTGTCACGATTGGAAACAATTCAGGCGCACAAGTTCAATCTTTACAATTCAATCTTTATTGAAATCCTAATTATAATTATGTTCACAAGATCTTAATATAAGTAGGTTATGGATCACATGGACCCATTCGGGCACAGCAATTTACATTTATAATATGTAGACAAAATCTGTGTTGTTTGTCAATAAGGTTATTCAACCTCCACAGATAATACTAAGCTTTACTCTACGCTCGCACGTGCTGCTATTGCCATACCCATAATAAAAATTTACTATTGGTTTAATAAATATTATTTAATACAGTTTTTATGTTACTGAAGTCTCAAAAGTCTCGTTATTCCCGTGACCGAAAATGTTAGTCTCGAGTCTCGAAAATACTAAAAAATCGTCGAGACTCTCGAAATTTTCGAGACCGAGATTCCCGGGATGAAAGCCCTAGTATATACATATCAAGTGCACAGCTTCTTTGGATGATAGCAAATGATATGGCAAGGGTTTTGTAATCCTATGTCTACATGTGTGGAACTTATTAGATCTGGTATCAATGTATTGAAATTACTTATTAGAAATTTCAATACATTGATACCAGCGACCGAATCTTTCAAATTAAGAAGAACGAAGAGGATTATCGTGTTATTGCATGGTTATTGCCAAGTCACGTGGAAAGTTATTAACCCTCGTAGTGCTGTGACAGGTCTGTTATGATTGGCATTCAAGAACCGATAATTTGGTATTAATTTTTTGAGTCACTTATTTTGAGCTGAAACTGTGCACAGAGTCTCCATACCAGATGTTGTCTTAAAATCAAATCAAAATTGTTTTATTTTACATAGGCCTAAATGGGCACTCATAAAACGTCAGAAGTTAGTGCACGGTTCGAAATTGGTCGTTTCCTATGGAGAAGAACCGGCAAGAAACTCCAAGGTTAATCTTTTAAAAAAAAATCTTGATTTTCACAATCTTTGCATAATAGATACATTTTTTTTTTTTTTTTTTTTTTGGTATGTGAGGACAGTATAGACTAATTGACATAATAAAATGTAATATAACTAATCAGACATGAATCTCAGAGTCTATAGTGTTGACACATTAAAAATTAACTTTACAAAACTGCAAATAAACTAAAGCAAATGACATAAAAATAAAAATTATATGCAAGTAAGATAAGATAAAAACAACAACAAGAAAAAAACAAAATAATAATAATATTCCACAACTTTCACACAACGCCATCTAGTCCCAAACTAAGCAGAGCTTGTGGTATGAGTACTAGACAACTGATAAACATACATATATATACATACATATTATAGATAAATTACACCCAGACAAAGAACAAATGATCGTGCTCATCACACAAACATTTGTCCTAGGTGGGAATCGAACCCACGACCTTGCGCATAGCAGTCAGGGCCACTGACCACTATACCAACGGGCCTGTCAAAATATAACAAATAATAACAACAACACAAAAAAGTGGGGTTGTTAATAGACCTTTATACAATAACGCAGTCATAATAAGCCAGGGAAGCCACATGTGCAGAAGGAATCATTGCCAAGCAGTCTTATCTTCAACGTAGTCCTTAATATTATAATATGCTTTTTTCAAAAGGACACGTTTCATATGGGTTTTAAATTTTCCCTCGCTAAGATCTGTCACATACTTTGGCAACTTGTTATAAAAGCTATGTTATGGTATGCTGTTTATAAGGAATTACTTGTTTGTCTTGGCTAATCTCCATTTGGGTATAACAATTTCATGTTTATTGCGCGTGTTTATTGTATGAAAATCGCTTCTAATCTTAAAAAGTCCTATATTTTTGCGTACATACAATATGCTTTCTAATATATAAAGAGAAGGCAGAGTCAGTATATTTACTTCTTTAAATACATTTCTAAGGGATTCGCGGGGACCCATTTTGTAAATTGCCCGGATTGCCCTCTTTTGTAGTATGAAGATTGAATCTACGTCAGCTGCGGATCCCCACAGTAGTATACAATAAGACATAATACTGTGGAAATAAGCAAAATAAACTAACCGAGCTGTCGCTATATCAGTCAAGTGCCTAATTTTTCTTACTGCATATGCATTGAGCTTAATTTACCTGAAAGAGTCCTAATGTAAGGGCCCCATTGCAACTTTGAGTCAACAGTTACACCCAAAAATACAATTTCAGTAATAAGATCAATTTGTTTGCCGTCAAGTATCAAACTGAGTCCAGCTTGTGGTACATTAGGTAGTGAAAAGTTGAGACATTTTGTCTTATTCGCATTAAGTGCGAGATTATTAGCTGAGAACCATTTCGAGAGAACAGCCAGACTTTCATTGATTTGTAAAACATCTGTATCTCTTCTAGCTATTTTAAAAAAGAGTGAAGTATCATCGGCAAAAAGAATTATATTACATAAGTTGGACATCATGAGAGGTAGGTCATTAATGTATACAAGGAAAAGGAAAGGACCTAGAATTGAACCTTGTGGCACACCCATCTTCTTAAAGATCCTGAAGATATCGCTCCGTTTACATTAACTTTTTGTTGTCTGTCTGATAAATAGGAAAAAACCAGATCAGCAGCTAGTCCACGAATTCCATAATGGTGTAATTTACATATCAGTGTTTCGTGGTCAACGCACTCAAAAGCTTTGGAGAGGTCACAGAATATGCCAATTGCATCATGGGATTTCTCCCAAGATTCCAAAATGTGACGGATGAGTGCTCCTGCTTCAGTTGACCTACCTTTCGTGAAACCAAACTGCTGACTATGTAGAATTCCATTTGAATTAAAATGTGACAGCATCTGGTCCAGCATGATTTTTTGTAGATTTTACTCAATGCTGGAAGCACAGATATCGGTCTATAATTACAGGGATCACTCTTACAACCCAACATGAAAATTGGTACTACTTTACTGTGTTTCATTAAGTCTGGGAAAGTACCGCTGTCTATACATTGGTTAAAATGCCTGTTAGGGCTGTTCAGCCCTTGTGAATAGATATAGGGATTCCGTTACACGTTGTATAAACTCAACCTTTCAACGAAGCACCCCGTATTTAACACCGTTGTGTCCGCTGATCAAAGGTACAAATTTCAGGGATTAGGTGAGGTTTAGCCCCGTTGCTTCAGGCCACATTCCAACTTGTACAGTAAAAAAACTCTGCCAGCTTCCAAAGTTGATTGGTTGCGACCCCAGTAGGTACGTGCACTATAATATCTCCTGCGTGGATGACTAATCTCCGCTGACATTGGCCGCCGTGGCTGAAATCAGTCAGGGGGAGGGGGGGATTTTTTTATTAAAGCTAACATTAAATCGGAATGGTTTGTTAAATATACGATAACATTGTACGTTTCGATCATACAACTCTCTGATTGCTACGTTCATTGATAATGAGCCAATGTGGGGCCGTTGTTTCTGTAATAACAAGATACAAGATACGGTGAAGAGAAGAAAACCATTTATTTATTAGAAACTAGCTTCTGCCCGCGGCTTCGTTCGCGTGAAGTGTTTTCTTCAGAGAAAATAATGTTACCTTCTCCGAAGTCTAATCTATCTGGGTACCTCTGCTTTCATAATTCACACACACAGTCACTTTCGCATTTATACTGCCCGAGTGGGCGTCCGTGTTCCACCATCAATCCATCATCCATTCGACTCGAGCACACCACTGCGCGCAGAATGTTGCATTCTGACGAAACCAGCCCTCCATTGGTGTAATTATAGAATATGTTTATAATAGTTTTGTATGGCTATTAATAGGTTTTTTTTGTGTTGTTATAGTTTGTTTTTTTAATGAAATGTTTAATTTATTGAATTTGAAACTGTGGGGTTTCTTGCCGGTTCTTCTCTAAACAAAACGACCAATTTCGAACCGTGCCCTATCTGCTGACGACCTATATGTGAAATAAAACATTTTGAGTTTGAGTTTGAATTTAGAATAAATTAAACAGGGAAATCTATTAGTCATTGCTAGAAGGCGTTCCAATCTGAGGATAAATAATTTATAATTAGTAGAGATAAGTCCCATAGTAACATAATATTTAAATGTATTACTTAAATGGTCATACTCAGAAAAAGTGTACATTTTGGATTTGTAACTAAACTTAGGTGACGATACTGAGAATCTCCGTTACGAAACCGATGTCATAAGGCATCGTACACACGGATTGGGTGAAGAAAACATTATTTTTGGAGTATCACTTTTATTTAGATTAAAAAAAGCCACTAAAATCTTAATTATAAACAAAATAAAGTTATACCAAGAATAACAAAGGAATAACCTTGTCTTTTCTGAAATGGGAATGGAAAATTTAGTTAGGTTAATGATTACCACATTAGCATACCTACAACCTACAATAGGAATATATACATAGGTATGGGTGTGTATGTGTGTGTAAATATGTTTAATTATGATATATTTTTACATGCGTGAACTTCCTCCTAAATATTAACAAACTTTCTATTTTTCTGAACTAAGCTTAATAATTTCTCAGTTTCGTAACATAACGCAATATAACGAAAATGAGAATAAAATCTGAGAAAATTTTTACAACTACGCCAAATAACTTTGTTTTTCATAGTATTTGTATGAATTACAAAGTTATATTTGAGGTTTTAGAAAATATACTGTATCTCAAAAACTGCTGACTCGATCTCGTTCAAACTAATTTTGGTTGAAAGCTTACATTAAGATCTACAACATATCATTTTTTCAGATTTTTCACTTCATTATTATAGAAGTTAGAGGGGGACACACATTTTACCACTTTGGAAGCGTATATCTTTTAAACGATTAACTTTATGAAAAAGTCATTTGAGAAACCTTAATGCCATTTTTAAGGACCTGTCTATAGATACCACACACGTATAGGTTTCATGAAAAAAAAAAATTTCAGTTTCAGTTCCATGTATGGGGAGCCCCTTTATTTTAAATATTTTTTAAATTTTCTCTTAAAATCGGAAAGAGGTTCACAGAATACATCTATATACCAAGTTTTACATGTATAGTCCTAATAGTATCGGAATAAAATGGCTGTGACATACGGACGGACGGACAGACAGACAGACAGACGGACAGACACGTCGAAACTATAAGGGGTCCGTTTTTTGCCATTCGGCTACGGAACTCTAAAAAGCAAAAAAAGGACATAGTAAGTAAACCAGAATATGATAAACTTCACAAGATAATAGTCGTTTATTACCCTCAAGTATTTTTATTTTTTTTGTAAATATTCACTTGATACACGTCTTAACTTTACGACGACACCGACGACGAGTTGCAAGTCTATCGGTTACATTTCGGGGAGTGTGCGATGGAATTACACAATCTATCTCCGCCAAGCCCGTTCCATCATCGGACTACGAGGCAAACGGCGAAGCGCCATCGTTACATGGTGGACATCCCACCCATACGCACAAAACGTTTTGGAAATACCTTCATTATGCGTACGGCTAAGGAGTGGAATTCCCTGCCGGAGTCTGTGTTTCCCGACAGCTACAACCTAGGAGTCTTTAAGTCCAGAGTGAATAGGTTACTTTTAGGTAAGCGTGCTCCATCTTCGATCACATCATCACTTACCATCAGGTGAAGGTCAAAACAAAAAGGTTACTACCATAGTGATTTTAACGTAACTAATAATGATGCTATAATAGGAAAAATAGTTATACCACTTTAAATCACTGTGTTTCAAATTTTATTGCGTGTTTACTAACCTTGAGTAACGAAACTTCATAATTTTGGGACAAGGATTGTTTAATTAAAATAAATTCTTCTATATGCAATTTATGAAAAAAAAATGTCCCAATTAGTTACTTGATTCATCAAGAATAATAGAGCCACAGTCAATATTACATAAAGCGATGAGTATTCGTAACAATACATTTCTGAAAAAGTGTAAATAGTGGTCCTTGGGATACTAAAAACATGTATGAAGATATTTTTAGCTATGTTTTGGCACCCAAAAAATATACTATTTTAATGAAAATTTAAGTTAAAATACGAGGCTAATCTTCATATCAATAGACAGAATGATATAACAACAAAGTGGGAAAAAAGTAAATATATCATAACATTAGATATTTACTTAAATATGAAGTAGCAGGACAAGAAATAAAACCCTACACTTTTTCCGAGTATGACCCTATTACCACCAACAATTCCAAGAAGTTCCATAGTCTCCAATTCCGTACCCGAACCGACGGACCCTTATTACTAAGCCTCCGTTTTCCGTCGAATTGCCTGTCAGCTGACAATACTAATGAATCGTAATAGGTCTTAGACAAAGTATACAAACAGGCAGTCAGTTGAGAATTTCACTGACTGTGTATAACTGTTGGAACTTGATCGACAAATAACTAGAAAAAACAAGTGAAAATAGAAATTGAAAATATTACTTATCATCTGAAAGTGTTATTGCAAACTATTCATTATTTTTCATCTACTAGATTCTGCCCGCGACTTCGTCTACGTTTGTACGCCGTGTGTGTTGGTACACTTAACCAAACAATTAATTTTCATAAGAACCATTTTCTGATAAAAGCAAACACAACAAAAAGGCATAAAATACTTAGGCTGGTAATCTGTGTGACCGGTCCATCCTGATACAGAGATAAGTCTCCACAAAGGATTCTTTTTTACTTGTTTTGTATTTTAGTGTTAAATTAAATACCTTCGTGGAAGAATTGTTTTTCCTTTTATACTATCCAATTTTGTAATGTCGACCACAACGAACATAACTATACGTATACGTATATTTAGGCTCTAAACATTTTTAATTTATATAGGATCAAGTAAGCAACTGACAGTCTATCAATAATAATATACCGCAAATCCTAAATGTTGTAAGCGATCGTAAGCATAAGCTTACTTAAGTTACTAGTATATAGTTGTTAAGTCCAACGTGAAACCGAACGCACCTTTGGTTGGCAACATTATTCTCTTGTCTTTGACTTTTTTTCACCTTTGACGTTTCCTTCTTGCTAAAACTAACCACCGCTGGGGAGATTGAGTTTTTATTGATTATAGTTGAAAATCGAATTGGATCTCACGTGATATTAGCAGATTGATTGTGAACAGTGTTTAATTGAACTTTGTAATCCCGGATTGACGAAAACCCAGGGATATTTCTCGGAACATATCGCCGTATTGCCTCACCGCGTGGCACGCGCATTTGCTGGAAACGAGTTAGGGCTGTGATGCTGATCTGAACCGCGCCATCTGGAGACTGACGCCTTGTGACCGTTCAGAACACTTGACTTACATCACACTTTTCAATTACTCAGCTCACATTTACATACATACCACACTTGGGCGTGACTTAGGAAGGTCGAAGTTGGTGTACCCAGTGCAGAAGGTAAGTGGTTAGAACTGTTATTTATATATATGGTTTGTAGGCCGAAGAGGCTATTGTGTAACTTTGTTTGAAGAGCAACGTTAAGCTCCACGTACCGTGGACCGTTCAGCATACCAGTATCGTTGCGCTGGCTTGGGACTGAACATTTGGTAAGCAGAGCGTGGGTTTTAATAATAAATCCACATAGTAAATTGGAAGTTTTGAAAATAACTTTAGTTTAATTACTTAATATAACTTACGACTTAATAAGTTTTGAATATATTGCTTTGTCAGCCGGGCTCAAATAGTACTTGTAGCTTGTACTGTTATTTGTAGTGCTAGACCCTTGGTACTGTACAGACAAGTAAGATTGTTTGTGAAATTAGGAATTAGGTTGTATTTGGTACATAATTTGGTATATTATTGTAAAAGTTGTTTGGTATTTGTTGCAATTAATAATTGAATGTCACTGATCTGAATTTAAAGGTTATCTAAATAATAATTACACATAGTCTAACATAATAGGACTTGAATTGTGTGTATTGGTTATTGCATTTGTGGTACTTATTGGACTGTGTTGATAGAGATTCTCCGGCTCAATATTATACAGTCAATTGTTGTATTTAATTAGGGTTGATCCAGCATAGTATATACATTGAATTGCTATTTATTTTGTAACTAGCCATCTGTACCAAGCTAGACTCATACTTGGAATAAGTACAGGGTCGGATTTGGACTTGAAATAATTGAATTTATGTTGTTATTTTGGTGAAATTATTTGGTCGGCTAATAATTCATTGTTGTTTGTTTAGTTAGTTTTAGCCTGTTGTATTAATATTTGATTGTTGCAATGGCCTCATTAAAGGCAGTCAGGGAGTCTGCTGCCGTATTGGTCTCACAGTTGAGATGGTTCGCATCGGCGGTAGCAACGGTTGAGCGTCCGGACTTGGAAGAGCTCACCCTTGCTCGGAACGGGCAAGTGAATGAGAGGATTAAGTCAGCTGATGCTGTGCTCACACGCTTCAACGAGTACATCATGGACGTGGATTTGGCGGTGATGGACCAGGCAGCCCGCGATAAGGTTTTGGGTGACTATGACCAGATTGTCAACCTGGGGGATGTCATAGGTCAACGAGCCCGGGAAATTTTGAGGAGCCGGATGCCTGAGGAGGCCAAGCCTCAGACCTCCGTTGTCAAGGGCCCTGGACTATTGGGTAGGCTGCCCACCCTGGAGCTTGGAGCAGTGAGTTGTCCATACCCTAAAATTGGTGCTCCTGCCCTTGTTATGCCGACTATATTGGGTAGCCATCCCGATTGTCAGTTGCCTTTGGATGTTCTACGGTTGACGTCAGGTCTGGATTTGGCTGACACTTGGTTTGATTCCCCTTGTACGGTGCATTTGTTGTTGGGTTCCGATGTTTTGGGGAAAATATTGTTGGGAAATATGACGGTCTTGCAGCCGGAGACCCCATGGTGCCACCCGAGGGGTCTGGTGGCGGTCTCAACCATCTTCGGCTTTGCGATTATGGGCCCAGTGTTGAACGTGCCCCCTCCACCTGAACCTGTCTTTGCGTTGGTGTCCGGCTCAGCCCTCTCTGACGCCGTTCAGAGGTTTTGGGAGATTGAGGAGCCCCCTCAGGTGGCCCGCTTGAATCTGTAACACGAAGAGTGCGAGTTGTTCTATCAGAACAACACTGGTCGACTCCGCTCCGGTTGGCTTGAGACCCGGCTGCCTTTTGTTGCGGTGCGACCACCTCTCGGCCAATCCAGACCTACGGCTGAGAAAAGATTGTTGGCAATGGAGCGCCGCATGGCCAGGGACCCGGTGCTGCGGCAAAAATATGTAGATTTTATGCGTGAGTATGCAGACTTGGGACACATGTCGGTGTCAGATTTGGATTGGCGCTCAGTAGAGCATTTCTTCTTGCCACATCACGCGGTCCTCAAGCCATCCACTGGTATACTGCGCACAGTGTTTGATGGGTCTGCGCGGACTTCTTCCGGCGTCTCCTTGAATGATTGCCTGCATTCCGGCCCCAAATTGTTGAGGGATCTTTGTGACGTCATCACGTCTTTTCGTCGTCATCAAGTAGTCTTTGTGGCTGACATCAAAATGATGTTCCGGCAAACGGTTATTCACCGGGATGACAGACGTTATCAGTTGATCCTGTGGCGGGAGCATCCCCAGGATCCCATGATTGTGTACGAGCTCAACACGAATACGTATGGCCTTCGATCAAGCCCCTTTGTTGCTATTCGTTCGCTTTGGGAGCTTGCGGACCGGGAGCGTTTGAGGTTCCCTCGTGCGTCCGCCATCTTGAAAACGGACTCGATGATGTCTGTACTGGAGCTCCTACAGTTGAGGAAGCTATCTTGTTGCGTGACGAGTTGGTCCAGATTCTGGCTTCCGCTGGCTATGAGTTGCGTAAATGGGTGTCCAACTCGCCAGCACTATTGGAAGGTGTGTTGGAGGATCATAAGCAGGATCCTCACTTGTTTGAGAACGTTGACAACCCCGCCATGATGGCCGTCCTCGGCGTGCAGTACCAACCAGTTCAAGACACCTTTACGTACGATGTCGACTTGGAGTCTCCTCATACTTGGACTAAACGACTGGTGTTGTCTACTGTACTGCCCTGCACTAACTAAAAGGCCGTTAAGCCACAAAAGGTAATTTTTCAATTTTTAATGTAATCTCAAACCACTTTCGATTCTCTATCTTTTGGTCTAAGAATCATTTTCCTACGATTAATACTTTTTGAGATACAGCAATTTTGCTGAGCAGTTAAACCACATAATTTTTGTCACTTCCTTAGTTAAAAAGCGACTAAACAACAATACTATATATACAATACTAAAATATAAGACAATACTAAAAAATAATTAATATTTACAAACAAAAAGCGACATATATTGTGCACAGAAACTAAGTCCGCAAAAATAATCTTCCTAGCTAGCGTAGTTTTGTAGAAAAATCTTTTCCCACTTATTTTTACGTATACTCGAAAAAGTACTTTTTGGGGTTAGCGGCTTTTTAGTCAGTGTAGGGCAGTGTAGCGAGGACCTTTGACCCTAATGGTTGGATCTGCCCGGTATTGTTCTGGGCGAAATGCTTCCTTCAGCGCCTTTGGACCGCTGAACTTGGTTGGGACGAGCCACTTCGGGAAACCCTGTTGGAAGACTGGCTCCAATTTGTATCCGTGCTCCCTGCGGTCAATGAGGTCGCGCTGCCACGCGCCATCCTCCCCCCTGGGGTTTATACTGCCACCCTTCATGGGTTTTGTGACGCGTCCTCTCACGGTTATGCCACCGCTGTTTATTTGCGCACCGTCAGCGCCACGGGCCAGGTGGAGTTGTCACTGGTCATATCCAAGAGCAAGGTGGCCCCCCTCCGGACGGCATTGACCATCCCTAAGTTGGAGTTGTCAGGGGCGGTGCTTCTTGTGCGTCTCCTAAATCACGTTGTGCATACTTTGGGTGGAACTGTTGACATTCGGGCTTCTTACGCCTGGACGGACAGTCAAATTGTTTTGTGTTGGTTGAAGACGTCCGTCCACTCTTTGGAGGTCTTTGTTGCGAACCGAGTGTCTTTGATTCAAGGTTCTGAAACGCCTTTGATTTGGAGGCACGTGCCTGGTGACCTGAACCCGGGCGACGTAGCCTCACGCGGATGCATGTCTCCCCGCTTGATTGCTCACCCCCTCTGGTGGGGACCGGACTGGCTGACCCGCCCCGAGGACGATTGGCCTCGAATGCCAGTCTTGATGTCGGATCCTTTGCCCGGACTTAAGGTGTTCGCTGTTGGGACGAAGGATCCTCCGTTTGATCCTGATTTTTTGTTGAATCGATACAGCTCCCTCGACAAATTGTTGAACGTCACCTCGTGGATCAGGCGTTTTGGCCATAATTCTAGGAATCCAGGGGACAAGCGCCTTTCACCAGTTCTCTCTCCTCAAGAGCGACAGGAGTCACTCCTCCTTTGGGTCCGCTCTGTGCAGGCTGCACACTTTGAGAAGGAGATCGAGGTCTTGAAGTCTGGTAGGGTTAAGTTGTCGGGAGCTGTTAGCAAGCTGAATCCCTTCTTGGATAAGACGGGTCTTTTGCGTGTTGGAGGACGATTGAGGCACTCTAGCCTTCCTTATGGGGCCCGTCACCCCCTTTTGTTGCCCAAGGAGGGCCACTTGGTACAATTGTTGGTGACTGATCGTCACATTGAAAACTCGCATGCCGGTTGCAATGCGCTGTTGGCCATTTTGCAGCGAGAATTTTGGATTTTGTCGGCTCGTCGTACTATTCGTAGCATTGTCTTCCGTTGTATGCCGTGTTATCGGACTAAGGCCTCCACTATGCAGCCCCTAATGAGAGATTTGCCGGCTGATCGTGTCAATGAGGCGAGGCCCTTTGCTGGCGTCGGAACGGACTTTGCTGGTCCCTTTTCGGTGAAGACGTCCACACTTCGAAATAGTAAAATTGTCAAGGCTTATTTGTGTGTTTTTGTCTGCCTGTCAACCAAGGCAGTACATTTGGAGCTGGTAACCTCCCTCTCGACAGAGGCCTTTGTGGCGACTTTGGAAAGATTTGTGTCTCGCCGTGGGTTACCTTCTTTGATTAGGTCTGATTGCGGTACGAATTACAAGGGTACAAGTAACTATTTGAAGGAGGTATACGCCTTCCTTAATGAGAGTCAGGTTGACATTGGTAATGGTTTAGCCCGCCGAGGGGTCACTTGGTTGTTTGACCCACCAGCCTGCCCCCATTGGGGGGGTTATTTTGAGGCCGCGGTGAAAGCGGCAAAGGGACACTGGCGGAGACTATTGGGAGACACCGTTCTCACCTTTGAGGAACTAGCTACGGTATTTTGCCGCATTGAAGCTGTGTTGAATTCGCGCCCATTGTGCCCGCTCTCTTCGGACCCGAATGACTTGGAGGCTCTAACCCCGGGCCATTTCTTGATTGGATAGCCACTTGTCGCCTTGCCGGAGTACCCTTTTTTTGATGTGAGCCAAAATCGGCTCTCGCGGTTTCAGTTGGTGCAACAGCTCGCTCAGAACTTTTGGAAGCGTTGGAGCTTAGAGTATCTGCACATCCTCCAGCAACGCGTCAAGTGGACGGATAAAACTCATCCGCCCAAGACCGAAGACCTCGTCCTGATTAAGGATGCCAACCTGAAGCCTTTGTATTGGCGCATGGGGCGCATTCTCAATTTGGTGGCTGGCACCTACGGGGTCCCTCGTTTTGCTGAAGTTTTGGTGGACGGATCCATCATAAAGAGAGCGGTCGCAACTTTGTCAAGACTTCCAATTGATTAGCGGACGGGTAGGCCCGTCCGGGGGGGGTAGATGTTAAGTCCAACGTGAAACCGAACGCACCTTTGGTTGGCAACATTATTCTCTTGTCTTTGACTTTTTTTCACCTTTGACGTTTCCTTCTTGCTAAAACTAACCACCGCTGGGGAGATTGAGTTTTTATTGATTATAGTTGAAAATCGAATTGGATCTCACGTGATATTAGCAGATTGATTGTGAACAGTGTTTAATTGAACTTTGTAATCCCGGATTGACGAAAACCCAGGGATATTTTTCGGAACATATCGCCGTATTGCCTCACCGCGTGGCACGCGCATTTGCTGGAAACGAGTTAGGGCTGTGATGCTGATCTGAACCGCGCCATCTGGAGACTGACGCCTTGTGACCGTTCAGAACACTTGACTTACATCACACTTTTCAATTACTCACCTCACATTTACATACATACCACACTTGGGCGTGACCTAGGAAGGTCGAAGTTGGTGTACCCAGTGCAGAAGGTAAGTGGTTAGAACTGTTATTTATATATATGGTTTGTAGGCCGAAGAGGCTATTGTGTAACTTTGTTTGAAGAGCAACGTTAAGCTCCACGTACCGTGGACCGTTCAGCATACCAGTATCGTTGCGCTGGCTTGGGACTGAACAATAGTAGTAGTTGTTATGTTACTGTTAGTCTCTGAAAACCAATATTAGTATAACTTTATGCCCTCTAGAGGACGACATATTCAAATTCATGTCACCTCGCATAGCAAATTACTAGCGGACAATCAAGATGATTAGACCCATGTCCCAATTGTTGAAATATGATAAATACTTGTTATAAAAATAAAAAATAAATGCTAGATCGTAATAGTATCGTTCTCTAAAATAATAAAACATGTGTCTTGAGGGGCAGATTTGTCCCACATTCGTAACCCAACTACAGACCAAAAATAAATAAAACAGAAGCTTCCCAATTTAGTAGTTTTGTCCTTTCGATAGATATATATTGGTACGTCACACCACGTCTTGTGTCTCTATGGGGACAAGGAGCGGCTCAAACTTGGCTACTGCACCTGCGGCGTCGAAGGGGAGGCTGTTTGTTAAGACTTGTCACCGTTTCATCACAGACAATAAGACTTGTTCAAGAATTAGCCAAGTTAGAACTTCGTCGTATGGTAGTTAGTTAACTAATTTGCCATATACCCGGGTGTAATCATAGGATCACTTCTTGAGAGTTACGAAGTGATATTGTAGCTATATGTTTCACAATATTGTGTTCACGCACCATTTTTACGTTGGAGCTCGCAATTTCTTTGCCTGCACGCTATAAAACACAAAAGGTTGCTTGACGTGACGGTTTGATAAATGCATTGAGTTGTATATAGAAATAAGGAGGTTTTTAATTTATGTGAAACGGTTATCAAAAGTGATAACGCGTTCAAAGGTCAATATAGTATGCACGATAACAATACTTGATCTACTTTGACCAAATATATAATACCTAGTATGTTACAATTAATTTGTGTTACTTTTTTAATGCACAGTGTAAGCTATTGTCAGTAAAGTAAATTCTACTTTTATTTTAATTTTACATGCCATACAGGTTTTATATTATCATGTCAGAACCACGAGGCTTACAAAGCTGTATACTTTTTATTTATTTAAAGGCGTTTAAAGGTAAGGAAATAAAAATTTCATCTGGTTATGAAGTAAAAACTCTGTAGTGTTGGGCTGTAGTGTTCTTTAATATACGCTCTGTTAAAGTTTATGATGTTAAACTGTAACACATTCTTATAACACAGTTGGTTATACCAACTAATAATGTCTAAGTAAGAATAAGAAACAAAATAAAATTGAGATTTTAAGATAAAGACTGTTTTAAATTATATTAAAATGAGATCATTGGATGAAAGTGGAGTTGACGTCCGAAAGTATCTACTAAAATCAGTATTTTATTAGTACTTTCAGATATAAACTCCAATATTTACATTCACTGAATGTACAGCATTATCTCGGCAAACTGCTGGAACTATGTGAAGTCAGAAGAAAATCCTGCTGACTGCGCAACTCGAGGTCTCACACCTCATCAACTTCTAGATTTTAAACTTTGGTGGAATGGGCCAGATTGGTTAAAAACAAACATGCCAAAAATCCATCACGACAATAACCTGAACTATACAACAAACACTGAGTTGCAGGAAATAAACTGCTGCGTAGTCACATACAAGAAATGTGAAATAATTCAAACATTACTGAATAAAAATAGTAATTATAAACGTGTAATACGAGTGCTTGCATGGATTTTACGACTGAGCAACATTCGTAAGCAAAAACGCTTACTAAACTCAAACAATTACTTAGCCGACTGTGGTAACAAAAAGGTGGTTATGTGTTTGTCACCACAAGAAATTATGGAAGCAACAGAATTGATCATCAAGAATATTCAACATGAAAACTATGGCAACGAAATTGAATGTTTAAAGAAAGATCGACCAATATTAACAAAAAGCAACTTGCTTAAATTAACTCCATTCCTTGACGATAGTGGAATACTGCGTGTGAAGGGGTGATTAGGCTACTCAACTTTATCTCCCGAAGCTAAACATCCTATTATCCTTCCGGCTAAAGGAAGGTTAACGGAGCTTATTATTCAAGAGGCTCATCGCGACACTCTCCACGGAGGCGCCCGGCTCACGTTGGCTCATTTACGTCAGAAATTTTGGGTCATTGGAGGTAGCAGAACAGTCAAGAAGGAACTTCGACAATGCATCCTATGTCATCGTTTCAAACCAAACCGAAACGTCCAACTAAAGGCAGATTTGCCAAAGGAGCGTGTAACTCCATCAAGACCGTTCACAAACACAGGCGTCGACTATACCCGACATGTTGATGTGAAAATCAACAAAGGAAGAGGAGTCAAAACTGGCAAAGCTTACATAGCAATTTTCATATGCATGGTGACCAAGGCTGTGCATTTGGAATTGGTGTCGGACCTGAGTACGCAAACGTTCCTCGCCGCATTCAAAAGGATGTGTGCCCGCAGGGGTACACCCCGACACGTGTTTTCCGACAACGGAACGAATTTTGTGGGCGCAGCAAGACTACTTCAACAGGAATTTGAACAACACAATACATTTAAGACTTCTGAATTCTTCGATGAGATGAGCCACTTACAAATTGAGTGGCATTTCAATGCACCACTTTGGCCAACAGCTGGAGGCCTGTGGGAGGCTGCCGTAAAAGCCATGAAATATCATCTGCATCGAGTACTGGGGGAACAGAAGCTTACTTTTGAGCAATTTACTACTTTGTTAAACCAGATTGAAGCATGTCTTAACTCTCGACCGCTGTGCCCATTAACAGAGGATGTTGAGGACCTGGAATATCTAACTCCCGGTCACTTCCTCATTGGGGGCTCCCTACTGTCATTACCACAAGAAGAGCAAGATTTTGCTGAGCACGATTTAAGAAACAGATGGAGGCTTGTTGAACAAATGAACGTGCATATCTGGAAGCGCTGGTCGAACGAATATCTACATCAACTGCAAATCCGAAGCAAATGGCAGCACCGGAAAGAAAACCTGAAACAAGGAAGCCTAATAATAGTAAAAGATGAAAACTTACCTCCTGGTCGCTGGGCTATAGGAAGAGTCGAGGAACTTCATCCAGGCGCCGATGGTCGAGTACGGGTTGTTACATTGAAAACTAAGAAAGGGTCACTCAAATGACCAATAACAAAGCTTTCACCATTACCGCTGAAACCCGAAGAACCAAGAGTAAACGAAGAGAAAGAGAAACGGACACCTACTCCGGAAACAAAAAAACGGGGTGGCACAATAAAAAACACGAACAATTTGCTGTCACTCGTCCTCCTATCCATACTAGCAATAACGGGATTTGCACAATCAGCGCCAACGACGAATAAATTACAGGTTTCACCTATACCGAGCAATCATCCGATTTACTTCGACGAAGCTGGGAAAATACAACTTATACATGACGAATGGACCTTATTGGTTTACTACAACTTAACGTCATACTGGCAAGCAACTGATCGGATCAATGACTATGTAAACCAAATAGATAAATTATGCCTCAGAGTATCACATGAGTACACGCCTTGCGAAACTATTGTCAGCCACCTACGTCATGAACTGAGTCATCTAGCCGACTACAACTCGATGCTGCTCACTCAACACTCAAGACCAAAACGAGGTTACTTTGATGGAGTTGGGAAATTAGCAAGAACTCTTTTCGGAGTGCTCGATGCAGACTTTGCTGAGAAGTACGAAAGAGACATTCAGAATCTACAATCAAATGATGACTACTTACTACAACTTATGAAAAACCAAACATTAATTGTAGAGGCTGAAAACAACATTATAAAACGAAACACTGCATTTATGGACAAACAATTCAAAACATTGCGGCTCTACATGAACCAAACTTGCAGCGAAATCACTAAAATAGAGAACAAGGCGCAAATGTTATTTGCGATGAATGACATAAATTCCGCTGCTGTGACGTCAACTCTGATTTTAAGTGATTTAAATCGAATATTAGACATGCTGACAAATGCTCTCGCCAACATTTACAGAGGACATTTAGATAACCACCTATTTCCGGCTAACCAACTGATCGCACAGCTTAACATAATATCCGGAAGGTTGCCACAAGGATTGTCGTTACCTGTAAAGGACATTCAAAGGGATTTGAAAAATATTTACGACCTCATTCATGTGAAGGCTCGAATTACAAACAACTATATGTTATTTGAAATACATATACCCTTGCTGAGCGATGAAGACTACAAGATATATCGAGTCATACCAATACCGTTCCTTAGACAAGGACATTTAAAACTCGTACAACCAAGTTCAAGCTTCATCGCAATAAACTTTGTAAAAAACTCTTACATAACAATGGAAGACCAAGACATGCACCAATGTACTTCATACGGAGAAGACGAATTCATTTGTGTCTTACGTAATCCTGTCTACAACATGCACGATAAAGACGCCCCATGTGAAGCCCAAGGCTTCAACCAACAAGAGTCTTTATAATGCGTCCTCAATGACGTAACATGCAAAGAAACCTGGACAAAACTTCACAAATCAAACATGTGGCTATTTACATTGTGCGGAAAACAGCTGATACGCGTCATATGTAACGATCAAATTACGCCGGCGGTCATTGACGGGACTGGAGTGATTTCCTTGAAATCAAAGTGCTTACTGCAGAAAAAGGACGCCACAATATTTACATACAATCAGCTGGGAAGTACTTTTAACATGAAACCAGAGATAGAAATACCAACCATAAATTCAACAATTAATAACATTTTTAACCTCGGCTAGAAGAATGCAAAATTAAATATAACAAAACAAGAAATGCCAACTGCAGTTGAAATAAGAAAAATAGATCAGCAGTTGGATTTCCAGAAAAACAGAGAAATATTACCGAAGGCGTCTTCTGACATGTCGAGTCACGATGTCTATCTCTACTCAGTTACTTCTTTGTTGTTGGGAGGAATCGCTGTGCTTGCCCTCTATATTATCATAAAACGATGGTGTAAAACAAAGAAAGGTGTCAAAACACTCTCTGCCAAAATAGGAGTGACACCTAGAGGAATAGATAACTTTGGCGGGGACATCGAGCTACAAGAAATACATTCGACATCAGCAGACCCCGTTTACAGCGAAGCTAGACAGCCGAAGATAGCATTTCACTTTGACGAATTAAATCGAGTGTTATACCTATACTTTTACATTTATACTTTTACTTTTAAACTTTTACACATTTACTTTTGTTTACTAGTTAACTTTAATTATTTACTCTACACTTTTCTTATATTATTATTTGATTTGTAATGGATGCTCATCCCACTTTTCCCTCGGGAGCATGTACGGTTCACGTACAGACAAATTGCGGACGCCGCGACCTACTTTTACTACTCGATGTATTTACTTTTATTAATATAATAAGTTAGTTGACCAATAGCTGCCGTAGCACTATAACCGCGGATTAGCATCCAATTAAACTCATGTAACTTACGAATAAAGTTAACTATTGTGAAGTCTGTGGTTTTCGTCAACTCACCGTAAGGAACTAACTACCTCTGAGCCATACACCACTTGTTCCAATAAATAGGTAGGTATGTACTCTCAATAATCAGGTTCCTTTGTTAGGGAACGAAGCCAAGAAAAAGAGCTAGTTACAATACAAAGAAAATATTAGTATAAAATCAGCCATTTACTTCGATCGAACATTACCTCCGCCGCTCACCATCGACCTTGATACCTCAAAGCCGATATAACACAAAGCATATGAAAGTGCTAAAAATACGACAAAAAGAATATAAGGAACTCCCTTTACCGCGAGAGCGAGCCGTGTTCACATGTATGTATTATGTTTATCCTTTATTTCATATTGATTCTTACATTATGTGGTAAACGCAAATTCAGGTTATTTCCAGCATCAATGAAGAACAAAGGTACTTTGTAGTCCAATTGTACGTGTTTTGCTTTTAAGAGAGCTGTGTTAAAGTATCAAGATCTTGTATTTCTTTCTGGACAGATAAAAGTAATAGTGTTAAAACTTCAACTTAATATATAATAGTCCTCATGACTGATTTAGGCCACGACAGCCAGTCTTAGAGATATCCTAGAGCACTGTGTGCAGTACATGTGCATTCTCTGTACATTAATTTGACACGATCAGGAAGAGATCCGGCGCGTGACCAACGACTTAACGTACTTTCCCAAGCATGAGGGTATCAAACCGCCAAATACCAAACACCGCGGTACTACTGAGAAATTTAGAAACCACATGTACTTTTGGCCCGACCCGAGAATCAAAACACGCTCAGCAGTCGCGCTTACAACCACTAGACCAACGAGACAATTCAACAACTTAATATACTCTTTACCTTTACGTACTTTGAAGGTATTTAATCATGCAAATATGGCTGCTACTCCGTGCTCGGCGAGTAATGTTCTCTGAGAAGTAATCCCTCTGAAGAGAAAGGTAGACGTGCTCGCTTTATGAAAGTAACGGGGGCTGGGGGCAGGAGGGGGAGCAAGCCTCCTGTCATTATGTCAGACGGAAATGTTAGCAGTCAAACCATTGATGTTCACGCAGGTACACAGATCTCTCGGGTGGCTAATGGGATGGAACGAGCTCGGAAACTGACGAATTTTGCGTCGGAGCGAGCTTGCACTGTGAGGAATTTTTCTTATGACGAGTTGTATTTGATAAACAATCGTTTTTGATATGTTTGTAACATTTAGGTACATTTTTATTAAATTAATTGATAAAATAGATTTCTATAATCTATACTAATATTATAAAGCGGAAAAGTTTGTTTGTTTGTTTGCTTGAACGCGCTAATCTTCGAAAATACTGGGTAGACTTGGATGCAATTTGGTATGGAAGTAGCTTGAAGCCTGAGGAAGGTTATAGGCTACTTTTTACGCGACTGCAAAAAAGGAAAGTTATGTTTTTACCGTAATAGAATCCACGGGAGCGAAGCCCCGCGTGAGTACTAGTAGTATAAATATTTTTTTTAAATGCTATTAGAGCACTGGGATTATTCTCAATAACTTCTGCGCTGTCATCAACTCACTCCGCCCGCTGTGGGTGGAGCGGAAGGGAGTGTCAGACTTCTACTGACTAAGAATCCTCCCTGCTGCTTCAGTTGCGTCCTTGTGTTCCGGGGCCGCGGTATCTTGTTAGAACATTCCTGCAACCCCGGATTTGTAACAACATAGCCTTCTCTTGACTTTCCATTTTAGGGTTCCGTAGCCGAATGGCAAAAAACGGAACCCTTATGGTTTCGTCATGTCTGTCTGTCTGTCCTTCCGTCCGTATGTCACAGCCATTTTATTCCGAAACTATTAGGACTAAACTTGTGAAAGTTGGTAGGTATTATGGTATGGGTGGTGGTGGTATGGGTTGGTAGGTAGTATTCTGTAAACCGCTTTCCGATTTTAAGAAAATATTAAAAAAATATTTAAAATAAAGGGGAGCCCCCCTTTATATGGAACATGGAACATACATGGAACTGAAAATATATTTATCTATGAAACCTATGCATGTATGTATGTATGTATGTCGGGCAGGTATCCGCAACTCCACGACCAAGCGCGTATTTTGCGTAAGGGTAAGGATCTTTTCATTCTATCCATGCCAACTCCTCCAGGTAGGCGAGCGACGCCCTCGTTTTGCTTACCATTTCTCGGAGGGTACCTGGTTTGCCGAAGTATTTAGTCCTGTAGTCCGCGACTGCAGGGCAGCTCAGTAGCAGGTGTGCTGCTGTTTCGTCCTCCTCCATGCAGGCTCTGCATAGTGGGCTGTCTGTGACTCCTATTACATAGAGGTGCTTATTAAAGAATCCATGACCGGTAAGGGCGGCTGTCATCAGGCGCAATTGCGGTTTAGACAGTCGTAGGACCTGTTTTGACAAGCGGCCATCAAGGGTCGGGAGAGCCTCTTTGGCCTGCCTGCACTCACCATGGTTCTCCCGTAGTTTATGGTGTAGGTCTCTGGTACGTTTCCTTACCAGGTGACGCAGATAACCGAAGGGGAGTGGTGTAATGGGTTCAGGTCCCATAATCGCCGTACTCGAAGCCCTTCTAGCGAGTTCGTCCGCTGCATCGTTGCCTCGGGAGTCGCTGTGTCCTTTGATCCATTGAATGGTTATATTGTTGTGTCTACCAACCTGGTTGAGGAGATTGTGACACTCCAAGATCAGCCCGGAGTTAACTGTGTGGCTGCTCAGTGCTTGCAGGACTGCCATGCTGTCCGAAAGTATGCGTATTGAGTGGTCCACAACTTCCCTGTTTATAATAGCTGAAGCTGCCAGTGAGATCCCCAGGCACTCGGCCTGAAACACTGTGTTGTAGACCCCCAATGGTCTGGCTATACGAATGTTAAGATCCTCCGAAAAGACTCCTGCACCCGTACCAGTACCTGTTTTGGAACTATCGGTGAAGACCCGTACCTCAGAGGGGCACAGCCCCTCGCAGCGGTGATCCTCGTACAGTTGGATTCTGTATTTTTTGTCAAAGACAATTTGTTTGGGCACCCGGTCATTAACTGCCTTCGTTATGGGGAGCTCGTTGTTTAGTTCCTCAAGCAGAGCGGTGTGCCTTGTTTCTATCTTACCCCAGAGGTCCAGTGTTTTGAGACGTACTGCTGCCATCGTCGCTTCCAGTTGTATGAACAGATGGAGCGGCGGGAGCCCCAGCATAGCCTCTACAGCTGCTGTCGGGGTAGTTCTCATGCAGCCCGTTATCGCCACGCAGGCCAGCCTTTGCATGCGTTGTATTTTGTTAATGGCTGTGACAAGCTTGGTGCGGGGCCACCACACCACGGCCCCGTAGGTAATCATGGGCCGAATTACAGCGTTGTACAACCACATAGTGTTTTTTGGGGATAGGCCCCACTTCTTACCTATCATTTTCTTGCATTGCCAGAACGTGATGCAAGCCCTGTTTAATTTATAGTCTAGATGGTTAATCCAGATTAGTTTACAGTCCATTATGACCCCCAGGTATTTAACCTCGCTAGACAACTGGAGTTCTGTATTGAACAGCTTAGGTAGGCGATGAGGGCCTAGTGTTCGTTTATGAGTGAACAAGATTAATTCGGTTTTAGTGGGGTTTACCGACAAATCATACTCCCTGCACCATCGCTCCACGATGCGTAATGCTTGCTGGGTGAGGTTACAGATAGTTCCTGTTACCTTCCCAGGCACGAGGATCGCGAGGTCGTCTGCATAGCCTATTGTGTAATAACGGTGAGCGTTGAGTTTCGTGATGAGGTCATTGATCACTAGATTCCAGAGGAGAGGTGATAGCACCCCACCCTGTGGACAGCCTCTGGCTATTAAGGCTACCTGCTGGTCTTCCTCAAGGCAGACCACTCGTTTGCTTAGCATATTTATAATCCAATCCATAAGTACCTGCTGTACCCCATGTCTGGAGAGTGCGGCTCTTATGCTGGAAAAGTTTGTTTTGTCGAAGGCTCCTTCGATGTCTATGAACGTACCCAGACAGGAACCCTTTTGGTTAATCGATTCTTCAATTACGGTGACTACCTGATGAAGAGCGGATTCGGTCGACTTACCAGCGCAATACGCGTGTTGGTTGCCGTGCAGTGGTACTGTTTTTAGAGCGCCGTCACGTAGCTTCCTTTCACACACACTCTCTCCATTGTGTTTAATAAAAAGGAGGTCAAACTGATTGGGCGGTACGATCTTGCGTTCGTGTAGTCACTCTTACCTGGCTTTGGGATGAATATGACTTTTACTTCCCTCCATACCTTTGGAACGTATCTAAATGCCAGGCACGCTCTCATTAGGGGCACCAGTCTTGTCACAAGAGAGTTGCCTCCCCATTGAAGTAAGGCAGGGAAGACTCCGTCGGGACCTGGCGCCTTAAAAGTTTGGAAGCTTCGGATGGCCCACTGGACTTTCTCCAGCGTGATCATCTTACGAGCGTGTAGCCAATCATTGTCTGATGGTGTTTGGATATCGTCCGTCCATCCGGTTACCTGCGCGAGGACGCTACCTGGGAAGTGTGTTTCGATTAGGATACGCCTCGTTTCTTCCGGTGATGTGAACAGTGTGTTATCAGGTTTACGAAGTGAATCAGGCCCAGAGGTGTTCTGCTGTGCCAGTATCTTCCTTACCCTGTTTGCTTCTTGGCAAGATTCGATGTGGCCACAGAACTTCCACCATCCAGTGGTTCGTCTGAATCGGATGGTTTTTTTGTAGGCGGATTTGGCGGCATAGTAAGCCTCCCAGTCATCCTCCCTGCATGTGTTCATGGCCCTATTGAATGCCTTCCTTACCTTCCTGCGTTTACGCTCCAGATCCGCTCCCCACCAGGGCTGTTTACCCGGTGTGTCACGCGGTGTAATTTCTGGGCATGCAGAATGGTAGCTGCTGAAACCTATGCATGTGTGATATCTATAAGTCTTTAAAAATGACATTGAGGTTTCTAAAACCACTTTTTCATAAAGTTAATCGTTTGAAAGATATACGCTTCCAAATTGGTAAAAATATGTGTCCCCCCTCTAAATTCTATAAGAATAAAGTGAAAAATCTAAAAAAATATATGCTGTGGATTTTAAAGTAAACTTTCAAATAAAATTAGTTTGAACGAGATTGGATTAGTAGTTTTTGAGATACAGCATATTTTGTGAAACCGCAAATATAACTTTGTAATTCATACAAACACTATGAAAAACAAAGTAACATAGCGTAGTTACTACCGAACCCGTCATGGGCGAGTCTGATTCGCACTTGGCCAATTTTTGTGTCTGAAATAGACACAAAATGGACTGCTTGGACGAGACAAAAAGTATAGCTTTAACTATGACTTATACGCGGCGACGCTATAAGCATGGACTGCCATTTTCTCAAATCAAAATGGCACCGAATTCGTGAACAGCCTGCTCTTGACCACTCGGAATACGCTCGTTTATCATTTGACGAAATTGCTTTCATATCTGTGAAAGTATATTGGATGAATCAACACAAGATCTGGGGCAACAAACAAAATAAATGGATGTACACATAAGTTGGTAATGTTTATTTGTAGTTTACTGGAGACTAAAGATAGGGGTCGCATTTAATAAGACACAAATACTCCAGAGGAAAAGTCAGCTGAGTTAGTTCTTATTGAATTTACGTTCAAGCTTCAGACTTTTTCGAACAGTTCAACGCTAAAAGCTTTTTATTAATTGCTAAATTCCCTCCTGATTATGGAAAACAAGAAAACTACTTTTTCAGGGTTATTTCACCCGATGAATATCAATAACATAATTTATCACTTGTGTCTACTGAATCATTTCATTTAAAATTTGGTTTTCAGAACTTGTACAATTTATAATTTTTAATGTTCATAGGCTCGTCTTTGTCCACCATCTGACCTGATGGTAAGTGATGACGTGATTGAAAATGAAGCACCTTTTACCCAGAAGTAACCTATTCACGCTTGACTTAAATTCCCCCAGGTTAAAGCTATCTGGAAACACAGACTCCAGCAGGGAAATTAACTTGTAGCTGTACGTAAAATGTAACTATTCCGAAAATGTTTTGTGATTATAGGTGACATAACAGCAACGATAACGCAGCGTTTTAGTACATAATTACCCAATATTATCCACGAAACCACTCACACGTGAGTTTGACTACTACACTTAATTACTAAGAGGATTGACTCCTCCCTCCTTCGCTCCCCTCCCCTCGATGCTTTACGTAGTTAACTTGTAATCAACGATTTGCTCGGATTTTTGCTTCAGAGATGATTAGAGTAAATATGATCCTGTTCAGTAAGCTTATTGGCAGATGTGGAGGGATTCACATTAGCTTGAAAGACTTCAATCCTGTGATTCAGTGAATTTGAGAGTAAGGATGCGATCGGTTTACTTACCTGAATCAGTATGTCGGTTATGTGTTGTTTATTCAGAAAAAGGGATATAAATCATGTATCTACGACCGTTGTTCTCTTGTTAACCCATTGAATGCCAAAGTTAACCATTAGATTGTAATGGGAGGCGACCATACGAATGGTCTCCTATGTAATATATCGTAGTTCACGTCACATATACTAATTTTATAAAAAGATACCTGAGTAAGTAATATTGCGTAGAAAGCTACCACATCAGTAGATAATAATTCTTTTTTCAGGATACAGACGTTATGATATAATTACAGTGAACACCTACACAGTTAAACGAAGTTAGAGTCTGCTATAATCGTCGTCGTATATGTACGTAATATTGCCCATTCGGCAGACAATGGGTCAACTCGGCGTATTTCTAAGCTATTTTATCGACCCAGGAGACAACACCATAACAAACTCAGAGCTCAAAGTATCAAATTATGTGAATCAAAATATAAGAAGTAAACAGAGCCCTTGCAACTGTAGTTAGCTGGTTTAATGTTAATAATCTTCTTCTTAATGAGAAAAAAACCAAATGCCTAAAATTTACGTTACCTCATGTTAGACAAGTGAATACTAAAGTATCAATAAAGGGCGAAATATTGAAACCCGAAGATACCACAGTGTTCTTGGGCATAACTATGGATGCGAAGCTTCAGTGGGGCCCCCATATAGATAAATTGTCAAAAAAGTTAAGTTCTGCAGCATATGCCGTTAGAAAAGTACGTGGATTAACTGATATCGAAACAGCACGTTTAGTCTACTTTAGTTACTTTCACAGTGTGATGTCATACGGCATTTTACTTTGGGGAAATGTCGCCGACATTCACACAATATTTGTATTACAAAAAAGGGCCATTCGTGCAATTTATAAATTAAGTCCTAAGCACTCCTTAAGAGACAAATTTAAAGAGATTAATATTATGACTGTACCATCTCAGTATATTTATGAGAATCTCTTGTATGCACACAAAAATATTAATCTGTTTAAAAAATACAGTGATATTCATAGTGTAAATACAAGGAACAAAGACACATATGTCATTCCTAAAACAAGGTTAAAAAAAATAGGTGGTTCGTTTAGATGCCAATGTATACGTTTTTATAATAAAATTCCTAGCCATATTCAAGAACTAAGTATTAATAAATTCAAATTATTTATAAAACGTAAGCTATGTCAGGAAGCTTTTTACATTGTTAAAGATTATATTGAGGATAAGAAGGCTTGGGAATGAGCTGCTCCTGTGATATACGTGAGCCTATTTTATTTCTTAAATTTTGATAGTTGTATTATTTTTATTGAATAAAATTTTTGTTTTGTTAAGTATTGTATATACCTATTTATTTTGTTTTTGTTTTGTTTCATATAATTATTTCATTATTGTTAATGTGAATACAATGTAGGTTATTCTATCTTCGTTGTTTTTACATTTACTATAATTTATTTAAAGATGTCAAGCAGTTTGAGTACTTGTGTGGCCTACCCAAATGTCTTTACTTTGGTATTGTTCGTCAAATGTTCAAGTTGAGCTACACGATAACTGACAAATGCGTGCACTGTCTGGACAGGTCCGCTCAAATTTGCGTGGTTATTTCCTCAAAAGAATACCACAAACATGAACCTACATGCTTCTAATATACAAATACAAATTGTCTGGACTTTATAAGAGACTTTGACCTCTGAGTTTGTTTCGGTGTTTCTTCTCAGAGTAGTCAGTTAGGAAATACCGGCCTCATCTAGCTAAACTAAACTTAACACGCAAAAAAAACATGACGTGCAAAAGTGTTATTTATAAACAATTTACAAAATAAATATTTCATTTCATATGTGAACCACGAGATTTATTTATTTACTAGTACTCACGCGGGGCTTCGCTCCCGTGGATTCTATCACGGTAAAAACATAAGTCTCCTTTTTTGCAGTCGCGTAAAAAGTAGCCTATAACCTTCCTCAAGCTTCAAGCTACTTCCATACTAAATTGCATCCAAATCCACCCAGTACTTTCGAAGATTAGCGCGTTCAAGCAAACAAACAAACTTTTCCGCTTTATAAAATTTATTATTATGCAACACAAAATGTACAAAGGCGGACTTAATGCCATAGGTATTCTGAGATGTCTTAAGTAGCCTCGTGGTGTTAGTTATCTAAGAGATTTCCTAATGGAACTAAACAAAAGTAGATCAGCTAAGCACTTCTGGAAAGTAGGCGTAGTGAAGTGCCGTTTGTGTTTTTTGTGCTACAATAGGCATTGGGTAAGTACCTAAACAATTTAACTTAGTCAATAAATTGTACTGAGTAATTACGGGCTGCCAACTCATTGCAAAACTATCAAATAAGAGCAATTAACCCTATTAGCCCACTACTGCCTTCAATGGCTTTCATCGCTTAAAGTTTTTCGTACAATTTAGGTTAATTTAGGTTCAGTTGCTCTTAATTAAGTCACCTTAATTTTCACCCTACATTGTGTGTGTCAGTATGACTGTTTAAAGAAGAAATGTCCTAATAGTCATTTTTCCGTCATCTCTGTTATACTTAGCCACTTGATAATTAATTAGAAGCGACTTAGTAACATAATGCTGACTGATAGTTTCTGAGTTTAGGCTTCCGAAATATTAACAAGAGTCCTATTAAGCCTCATATATAATGTAGGCCTCGTTGTTACCATTAGTCTCAGTAATAAACTTGATTAAGGGGACGTGATTCTATTGTTTAGACTTTGTGTTCTAGCTTTTGTATAGTTTATTTAGTCTAATTACATAATTGTATTTATTTGCGACATCTACATAAACATACATACGTATATAAGCTACGTTTCTTCTACAAGAGTTAAACAGAAACTACCGAATGATAACAGGTACATACTATTCTTGGATATTCGTTTTACGGATTTAGTTTAACATATTCCTGTTGCCCGTGATTTCTTTCGTGTAGAAATTTTGTACATTGTCCTAGGGTCAAAAGTAGCCTATGTGCTGTTCTGGTCTCCATTTCAGTACCAAATTTAATTCAGTTCCGTTCAGCCGTTTTGTCGTAGTTGGTAACAAATATCCACACATCCATCTAAAGGTTCGCCTTTACGATATTACTAATAGTATAGAGTACCTGACCCGGCGATCTTCGTACCGCTATATTTATTTATTTTATTTTCGGAAGGCTTACAGTCTAATAACAATATAACAATAATATATAAAACTCAGTTGCTGTTGTTGTTATTTGTTACCTATTAACTTTATTTTTTTCGAACCTTTTCAAATTTCCCTGGACTTTCACAAATATGTAAAAACCAAAATGAGTCAATTCGGTACAACCGTTCCCGAGATTTAGATAGATAGATAGATGTATTCTTTATTTTACTCCATAAAAGTAAAACAAATAAGGGCTAAACAACTAAGAAGGATGATACAATGGGTGGTCTTATCGCTAAAAGCGATCTTTTACGCACAACCTTTAGATTTAGCTGGACTACGGAACTGTGATTGATTTTTATACATAAGTATGTTTGTTTAAGAGGCAGGGTTTCGTAATACACTTGTAGGCCTTCCATAAATTTTGTAAATGTGCTCGATATACCTACATGTAAATGTAATACATTGCTGTAATATTTAAAAGTTAGCATGTCAAAAATATCTTCTAAGGGCTTTCGCCGTTTTGGTACTATTGAACACAAAATCTAGGCACGGGGACTATATAATAACTAATCCTCCGTGCTAATTCTTTTTAAACGACACAAAAACAAGTGCCCGTTGTGATGTTGTACGACCACCATTTCGACAATATGGTGGTATTTTCGTGTTAAGTACTTCCACTAAAATTTAGTGCTGCACTTAGACGTAATAACAGCAGCGTGGCGTGACCCTGTGACCTTCATTGTATCTCAGCTCGTCAGAACGAGACCCGCGCCCGTACTTATAAGTAGGCCATAGATCTAATTTCCCCTCATCTTGTTTCATCGTGGGCACTTTTGGGAGTCTTATAAAAGGATCCCTTTTCCTTTTGAAGTCTATCACTAATTACTTTTTGAATGTATCATTAGATGTTGGTCTTTTCGTGTCTGTTAAGGATCTAACTTTTAACATCAAAAGGTTATAGTAATTTCTGTTAGAGACGTAATTAAGGACTAAACTAAAAGGCAGTGGAGTGTAATTTAAATCGGTATGATCCAAACAAATTACAATGTTACGATGTTGGTAAGCTGGTGATAGCTGCTTTATTAACATTCTGTAAGCAGTGCAGTAACATGCTACTTGATGAGCTCGTGGCTACATGATGTCAGCTGCACAGATCGATCGTCGAGGTCAAGCAGCGCTCGCTGAGGCCGGCGCGCGGGTGGGTGAGCACTGACCTGAACATGTACAGGTAGTTACAGTAAGTGTTTAGTGCCGGCTGGCATTTGTATATATTTGACAGTCATCACGGGTAGTCTGAAGCCACACAATCTGACACAGTTCTTGTCAAGAGGGTTCGTGTTACACACAACTGGGTTGTGGAGGTGAGATGAGCAGGCGCTACATGTGGAATACTAGTACGCTGCATCCAGTTAGACGAACCCAAGATATTTGGAAAAAGATTAAGCATGTGATTATGATGATTTGTGGCTACTCAATATTACTCCAGTGATGTGGTTGCCTTCATCTATCGTTTTCAGTCTTGATAACCATCGAGATAGAGATACAGTGAAAAAATATTTGGCATCGTTCGCCCTCCGTAACACAAAAGTGATACATTCGGGAAGCCTCATAACTTATAATAGCGACGTTCTAGATATGAACGGTATCGTGTTGCCAGCGCTATTGTTTACTCTTTCCCGAGGACGCATCCATTTGTGAGGAGCATTTCGAAAATTGCTTCCTTTCCGCTGTTATCTATGATCAGCAACTCTGCTAAACGTTGGGGCGGGGCGTGGCGAACATATTGTTATAGTTATTAGTGAAGATACCGACTGATAACGGGGGAACGGTATAACATCGAGTAAACGGTAAATAAACTACCAATCGCTTTTATAAATAGCGCTGTTACGAGTATTTAATAAAGGTTGTCAAATATAACGACGTATTTATTGGCAACAAGAATATGTTTATCATTTCTCGGAAAAATCTTTCTTCTTCTTCAATGTTGTTAGCCAAAATTGTGCTAGTTTGTAGTACAAAATACCTTCGCTAAAAATATTGCAAGTATTCGCCAAATTCTAAGGTATATGTATATAGCACCCGCGTCATACAGATCCTGTCTAAACATTCATGTTCATCTCACCATAAATGATCAGCTTCACAAATCCTAACGGCCTGGAGCCTTAGAACAATAACCAGTTTAAGCCAATCTTTCTCACGCTTCCCTGGCCGAACCACCCCGATCCGTCCCGAGCCGCCCTGAATTACCCCGATCCAACCCGAGTGGCCCCGATCCGTCCCGAACGACTCCGAATCGCCCCGAGCCGCACCGAGCCACCCCGAGCCGCCCCGAGCCACCCCGATCCGTCCCGAGCCGCGAGTTCCGAGTCTGCGCGCCACTCGCACCAACTGTCATTGTCGTCACTTCCGACACCGCGAGCTGCCAGGACAGAGGGACGCCATTTCCCCCCCTTTGTGTTCACATAATGGATGTGTTTTCTTTTTAGGATTCCGTAGCCGAATGGCAAAAAACGAACCCTTATAGTTTCGTCATGTCTGTCTGTCCGTCCGTCCGTATGTCACAGCCATTTTATTCCGAAACTATTAGGACTGTACATGTCAAACTTGGTAGGTAGATGCAAAGCTGCAGCAACTATCAATTTGTTCAAAAAATGTTATTTTCATTCCTAGTAGATAAAACTTATTATTCAATTGAAAGCTTTTTAAATGATAAAATATAAATTGACATTGTACGTAGATTTAATTTAATTGACATTGCCACATAATGTATGTATTTAGAATAAATTTTCCTGACATCCTTATTATTATTATTATTTTATTTTTTTATGGAGTTTGTCTGCGGTTTCACTGAATGCTGTAATTTTAATCTAAGCTTTAAATTTCGTTAATTTACTATGTATTTGTACACCATCGAATGGTAGGACATAGTGATTCTATATTATATGACTGTAACATCTATTGTACACCTATGCTCACAAACATAAATGAATTGAATTGAATTGAATGTATTCTGTGAACCGCTTTCCGATTTTAAGAAAAAAAAAAAAGTAAAATAAACGGAGGTCCCCATACATGGAACTGAAACTGAAAATATGTTTTGATGAAACCTATGCGCGTGTGGTATCTATAGACAGGTCTTTAAAAATGATCATTAGGTTTCTAAAACCACTTTTTCATAAAGTTAATTGTTCAAAAGATACGCTTATATACGCTTCCAAAATGGTAAAATGTGTGCGTCCCCCCCTCTAACTTCTATAATAATGGAGTGAAAAAATAAAAAATAAATATAATTATTCTGTAGATCTTAATGTAAACTTTCAACTAAAATTGGTTTGAACGAGATCGGGTCAACAGTTTTTGAAATACAGCATATTTTCTAAAACCGCAAATATAACTTCAAACACTATGAAGAACAAAGTTATTGGGCGTAGTTACTACGGAACCCTTCATGGGCGAGTCTGACTCGCACTTAGCCAATTTTTTTGTTTATCTTTGCGTTCTAGCCAAATAAAGTTGATATATTACGCACAGTTTTAGCAACATATTACTTTCTTTGCTAATATTTGTAAAGAAATTAGGTACTTTATGTACTTTGTAGTCTCCGTAGAGATAGGCAGATGTTTACAGTATGAGTGTGTGCATGCATTATTGGTCGAGCCTATTGCTCTGACAGAAATCCAGGCTGCGGGCGGTGCCTGCCGGGGTTGCGGGAATGTTTTAACGAGATACCGCGGCCCCGGAACTTAAGGGCAGCTGAAGGAACAGGGTGGGTTTTTAGTCAGTAGAAGTCTGACATACCCTCCCGCTTAACCCAGAGCGTGAGAAGTCATTCGATGATTTTCCAACATGACAAAAAAAAATATTGCGGGCGGTAAACACCCAATTAGTAATTGTAGCTGGGAATTGAAACCAGAACCACAAACTTCACGCTCACCAGATATAAACGTTGTCGTTCAATCTATTGAATATATACCGTAACATGCTTGGTTTATTAATTTTGATAGCCAAATACAACTTTAGCCTATTTCTAAAAAATATGTTAATTGATGTAAAATCATCACATCAATGAGCATAATTATACTGTGATTATATGAAAACGGAGGAGCTCGTGGCTTATTTATATATATCAGTCGCACGGATCCGATTTCAAGGTGAAGCAACGGATGCCGAGGTCGGCGTGTGGATGGGTGACCATCTCAACATTCTTGCAGAGGGTATCTTGTTACCCAGTTACTGGGTGTGCAACTTATATAGGCAGCCGCTCCATGTACAACACTAGTACTCAGCAGAGTCCGGTTAGACTGGGACCTGAGCCCGACGTAGTTCGCATAAGGCTTAGTAAATGATGATGTTCATTGATGTAGAATGTCTTATTTCTAATGATGACATATCATAAAGCTGCGCTCCCTCAAAGCTAGATACTGATCATGCTCGTCCTAGGTGTTGGCTAAGCGAGAGCGAACAGGAAGTATAACTCGTTTAACTTTCCCTTGTGTTGATCGTTTTACGTGCCGACGTGAAACTCATAACATACTATGACTATCAGTTTCAACAAACTCGATGGAAATAGGTTTGCGAGAGAGCTTTATCTAAATCAGAATCTTTATAAGGATATCGGAAATAGGTTTCTTAAGATCGACTAAAGCGTATGTAGGTATGTAGTGAAAGCAATATAGGTACGTACCTACATACATAGTTCATGCGATATCCCTCTAAAATATCGACATCATATTGTAATCTTTCTCCAGTATTTTTTCTCCAGCGACCTAAAAAACGTCGTAAATCAATTTGACGATATATTCATTGGAGGCAATCTCATGATTAGGATCTTGTTTACAATGTATGAATAGACGCTTGTGTGTCCATAAGTCAAGAAATGTGATTTTCAAATTAGGTTACAAATAACACTTTTACATGTCATTTAATTATGTTTCTTTTACGATTCTGTAAATAGATTGATATACACAACTCTTATGATTTTCCAAATAGTAATTTCTTGGAAGCATCTCAAAATAATATAGTTTGTATCGTTTGACATAACATCAAAAATGTTGACGTGCTCGAAATGTTGGTTTGAAACGGCTTTATTATTATGATTACTGTCGCAGTGGATGAGGGACCGTGTTCACATATTGATAATCTTCCTTGTCTCGGTAAGCACTCTCAACCATTGGCTACAGCTGACGTTTGTACATCTTTTACAGTCGTTACGGGTATTCAGAAGCCAGAAAAAATTACACAGATCTTGCTGGAGAGTATCCCGTTGCAAGCACAGCACGGAAGCCGACCTAAAAATTAGTTGGGAAAAGGCTAAGCGGTTGACGCTTTTCATAATTTTTGTACAAAATATGCCTCAATGAAACAGCTAACACAGCACTGAAAGCCGATGACAAAGTGAGAGTAACTGTTTCGTCCTTAACTTTGTCATTAAAATCATTATCAAATATTCAGTTAACATTGACTAACAGCCTCTTTGAGGCTCCAAACAGTACGGGGTAGTATCACTTTATAAAATAGCCATGGTGGTGTGGAAATGTGTACATTGGTAAGGGAGTGTTCTCGACAATTTCAACGTCCTTTGGCAACATACTGATTTTACTTAATATATTACCGTCGACTACGGAATGTATGTATATAGGTATATATAATTATATACCGACAGTCAGTATGTAAAATCACTGAGCCACCACTTTGGTCAAAAATAAGTTATACTCGTTCATTACGAGATTTAAAAAAAAAAATATGAGTCGACCTAGATATTTAGCTTTCGTGTAAATCACAGCACTTTTTGACGCTTCAGCAAACCTTTATCTTTATTATGCCTTTTATAACAATTGTACATATCCACAGTAATGTTACAATTGTAATTAAGATGTAGATATGTACAAAACCTATGCACAATTGTAATAGTGGTGAACAATGTATACAAATGTGCGATTAAAAATCGTATTACCTATCTGAAATCATGACAATGATATCAGTGGTTATGATAGTTTGGAACCATATTGGGTTCAAAACATATTAGTAAATGTAGGTGTAATTATAATGAGGTACATAATGTAATTCAACAAAAGCTACTTAGATAACTTGGTACATTCAGATGGAGACGAAGACAACGGTCTAACACAAACTAAATTATTCAAAATAGCCTACTTCAGTAAACATACGACTGAAACAATACGTTACAGTAAAGGACAGAAATATTACTATATAGATAGAAACTTCAGAACAATAATCCGCTACCTTCCATGAAAGTTTGAAACAATAACAATATGTCGGACCGGTACATAGCTATATAACAGCGGCGTCACACAACTGGAGCCGCGCCGCATACGGTCCGACGGAAGCCGGATACCGGACCGCAGCTATCTAAGAGAAACTATGCGACCAGTACAAACTACACATGTAGTAGATATGTTCAGAAGTGCAATTAAAAAAAAAATGTTTTTCGAATAACAATACAGTACAAAGGAGTGTTTTTAAGGTTCCATAGCCGAATTGCAAATAGCATAACCCTTAATCATTCGTCATGTCTGTCCATCCGTATGTCAAAGCCACTTTATTTTTGAACTATTAGGACTACAGAGTTTAAACTTAGTACGTAGATGTATTCTGTGAACCGCTTTACAATTTTTATAAAAAAATCTTGTTCGATTTTGTAGTTTTGATTTTTTTTTGTAGTTTTGTGTTTGAGATTGAAAATTGAAAGATTGTTCGATCAGAAGTCATCTAATCGAACAATCTTTTGACCCGTTCAAAACAAGTGTCTCTTTGTTCAGGAGGTGCCTGAGCCTTATCTTCTTTTTCTCCTTTAATAATGTATAAGTGAGTTTGCATATCGATGGTCCCTATTAACAATGTCAGTTCTGCAAAAAGACTACTGTTCAGTAGGGCAGTCTAAAGTTTGTTTTGAAGATAAAAAATTATATATAAGCCTTTGGATGTTCAAATTTACACTGATTGTTTTATGTATTGATTACTAGGTACTGACATAGACAAAATATAGAGTTAATTGATGGTTAAGGAAATAAGGTACTACCGACATTTTAACATGGACTATTGCCAAGGTGAATTGTCGGTTGTGACACAAACAACAGTTTTGTTCGGATATTTAACAGTCATTTAAGTAGGTAGTGGTATATTCAACATTATCAAATGGAGATTTAGAAACAAGTTTGTCGTTTGTGTTTGGTTTGCTTGCGTAAATTATAAAAAATAAAGTTTATTCAATCAACTTTTCCATGCATTTATTGAGCATTTAAACAGTTTACAATCAACACAAATAAAAATAAGGAATGGATAATTTGAGATCACATAATTATAATTAAACACAAGTGTAATAATAATAATTCAACACACTTAATCATCATTAATTAAAAATTGTTTGAGAAGTCTAAATGATAATTTTCTTTCTTCCTCAATCTTTAAAAGTAGGTATTTAAGTAAAGTACGTAACAAAGTAAGTCTTAGGAGCGTCAATCTTAAACTAGAAATACAATTTGCAAAAAACGATGAACAATCAACACACAATAAAATATAGCAGTCAAAACACCTTTGATGGCAGGTAAGTACCACAAAGTTTTATAAAATATTAAAGTTTAAAATAATTAATGTAAAATAATCTATGGCTAAATAATATAATGAATTATTACAACCAATGTAGTCTTAGTTTTGCATTTTAAAGCCTTACCTTATCATTATATTTTATACTTAAACATAATTGTATAATAAATCAGGAACTTCAAAATCACAATAGTATCAAAAAAGAACTTTTCGGAAAGAAAAAAAAAATCACAACCCTTCATTCAGAGTCACTTTCTTGTTCTACTGCATTACTGGAAACGTGTGGCAAGTCTTTGTAAAAACCATGATATTTTTCCGGGATGACACCAGATCTACACATATCATTAAGATCTTTGTTTTTTCCATATGGAATAAGAACGGGGCCATCATAAGCTCGGGATATTTTAAAATCATTCTGACGTTGGGTGTTTCTTTTGGTGGAACTGAGAACCACTAATGTCTTCGGCTCGTCATCGAAATCGTATTTGTATTCTATCCGATCAAAAACGTTGCCCTTAACTTTAACCTCTGTAATTTGTGTCCACTTCATTTTTTCATTTCTTACATCTTTCACCCAGTTTCGGTTCGCCAACAAATCTTTAAAATTGTAGAAGTCTCGTGAGGTCATTTCTCTTACATTGTACGGCATACCTTCTGTTTTCGCCCAACGCACCAAGCAGAACCATTCATCAGGAACGTAAATCATTCTCCGCTCACTCTCTTTTTCTACAAGCGCGTGAACACTGTCCCCTTCATTTTGGGTGTGTCCTTTCTCCATAAATCTATGCATTATAGTTACTCCAAACTCCTTAGCAGCTAGCAAATATAAAGCAAAGACAATGCGGTTCCGGTTTTGGCCAGCGCAATTGTCCGACCAAAATCTAAATTCTTTCACCCCTTTTTCGGCATTCACTTTAATGAAATCGTATAAGCAACTTGAAACTTCATTAGCTCCTCTTTTAGCAATACACTCATGCCACATGTAACAAGTCGCAGTTTTATTTCCAAGCTCAAACAGTGTAAAGTTGAAAGTATTCAGTTTCCTTTTGTAATAGAATATGCTTACCTCACCATGCGGAGTTTGCAAAACTTTTTGAAAATCAAACGTAGCTGCAACGATTTCAGGATTTTCACATGCTTCTGTTTTATCAGCTTGTTTAAGTGACCGAGCTTTCTTTTTTCGCGCTTGATGTTCCAAGAAACTCTGTTTTTCTTCTTCTGTGGGAAACTGGTTGTTCGCAAAGATATGGCAAACTTCACATAAATCTTTTTTGGGCTTGTGAAACGCTAAGTTGAAATTAGAATTTACGATGTCACGGTATTGACGTTTGTTGGCTTGATTACTGTATTTATTAGGATCGTACCATTCAACATATAGTTTGTACATCTGCGAGGTACTTTTTATGTTATTCAAGTACAGTTTCTTAGAATCTTTGCGTGCATAGTGGGAATCCACTCTATCTAAACAATTCACATGATCTTTTACGCTTTGCACCATCACTTCATCAAGCACTCTAGGTAGGTACTTTCCTCTCTTGTCTTCTTCTACAGCCGCTATGCCGTCATATTTCTTCCAAGCCGTTGTTATAATCCGCTCACCAGAAGATATTGTACTCAGAAACATCTGCTTACAGACTCTTTTTGTTTCTTTTTCTGCAGTTGGGAGATAATAAACATAGGTATATTCACGCTTGTGTTTAGTTATTTCAGTCGTTTTACGCCCTTTGTTAATCTTTTTTGTGTACTTTATAACAAACTCCCAATGCTTACTGCGATCACCCAGTTTCCAAAACTTTGAAAAGATAGTCTCTCTTTGCTTTAAATCGTAGTTTTCGGTACACTTGTAGCGACATTTCTTTCCACACGGCTGGCCTAATACTTTTTCTGCAATTTGTTTCCCTTTTTTGTTTGTATAGGATTTTCCTTCGTTTTTTAATTTCTTTCTTTGAACTACACACCAATGCTCTTTGTGTACAAGTCTCTTCTTTCCTATATCTGTTTTATAAGTTTTCTTCCTGGGACCTTTTTGTGTAGTCGGTGTTACGTTAGTGGAAGTGCCTGTTATAGAAGAAGGTGTTAGATTTAGATAGACGTCATCGGGCCTAATGGCAAACGCTTCCAAGCATATGGCACAGAACTCATTTCCACATGGATCTCCGTGAACAGGAACTGGTGACGGTATTGGCGTTGAAATGTCAATGGACGTTGATGTGCCTTTAGAGATTGCCTGCGTTTCTTCTGTTACGGAAACCACAGTCTCTTCAGGGAGTCTCCTCTCAGGAATGGCCTCTTCAGGAATTATCTCTTCAGGTATAGAAGTATTTACAGGCTCGTTCCTGTCACTGAATACAATATTATCATCCATCATATCTTGTAGACATTGTGTCAATTCTTCATCGGAATGCACACGTATTGGTGAAGACTCTCGATCTGCAAAGATAGATAATTTCTAGAATAAAAGTGTTGGGTGACCATGATAGGTAGGCACCTACTGATAAGTAAGATAAGTAACGAACTATCCATTTATAGAGGGTAGGTTACGTCCTACGTAATCTACCTACCAAACACCCAAGAGTTTAGTTTTAATCAATTTTAAGTTTTTGCAAGTCATACTCGTACATCCGACAATAAATCTATACATAATGCAGTTAATAATGTAGAAAATAACATATCCAACCGACTGACTAGCTTTAGGTTACATATAATAATGTCGAAAGTGACACTTGCAACAAAATTATCTACTATGCGTCCATGTAATAATGTCGGAAGTGGTACATCCAACAAAATGACTCAATAAACGTACGTGTAATAATGTCGAAAGTGGTATATCCGACAAAATTGTCTGCTTGAATACCATTGAAAATTGATGTATCTACCGGAACCTACTTTATTAAAGGAAATATATCTATATTAAACAAAATACGAATGATTTCATGTAAAAGTTGTAATGTATAAATTATTGAAATGGTTGAATAATCTAAGAACTTACTTTATCTACTTAGTAACATAAAGGGTGCTTACCAGGTTCTGTAGGTATGGGATAATCTTGACAATCACTTGTTGTCTCTTTCATAAGCTGGTAAATAGGGTCTTGTTTATTCGAATTTACTAGATCTAAAATCTGTTTAGAACGTCTCGACATGATGACTTCACTTGTTTACACGCACAAAAACATTAAATCAAATTATTGCAATTTAGCCCGCGCGCGCGCTCCTCCCAGTGACAAAGTGCGTAGTGGCAGATCCGCGCGCACCCACGCTCTCTCCGCCCCGCGGACATCGCCGGTTCCGTCATTACCACCACTGTTGCGCGGACAAAGTTATTACAACCGACAATATTAACCAAGATACTGACTAAATATCATGATTTACAATAAAACTATATATTACGTACGATAGATCTTTTTATTGTGATTCTATTTATGTAAAAAAGTTAATATTGGTAAAAATGTAAATTCGACATTGTTAATAGGGACCATCGATATTTTTGTTAAAGTGTAGAGAGTATATAGTAGAGTATACTAGAGTCTGTTATTTATAATTGAGATGTATTTTTACTCGATTTGATGAGTTATGTTTTTTTTTTTGTGGCTAGTGTTTTGTTTTCCACTGTTTCTTTAATAAAATAGTCTGTTTTCATAAAGAAAAACTTGAACGTTTTGTTTAGGTATACAGTAATATTATAACTACTAACGGATAACCGTCCCATTGCTGGCCAAAGATTAATGTTCATGCATTGAAGGTAAGATCATTCATCATCATCACCCACGCTGCTTCAAGTTTCATAACGACGTCGCGTCGTTACGCTGACCTTCTGTAACTATAGATTGTGTGTTCCCACGGTGAATTTCCGCGCATAAGACAGTTGTATCCGTTTCAACATATTTGCTTTTTTTCCTTTCAGCCACAGTCAAGTGATTTAGGACACAACAGTATTTTCTTTCAATTGAAATATAACTTTTAAAGAAAATGTAGTTTGCTTTAAAAATGTGTGTAGGTACTACTTTTGGCATTCTTTAACTATTATCTCGTGTCTCATAGTCTGCGAAGCCTTTTCCCAACGACGTCGGGCTCAGCTTCCAGTCTACCTGCACGCAGCTGAGTGTTAGTGTTCACCTGGAGCCACTGCATGAGCTCCGCAACCAGTCGCCGGAGAGCACGGCACCCCTCGGCAACACCACCGTCAGATGTTCTGGCTTCTGACTACCAGCAACGACTGACAAAGATGTGCAAATCACAGCCGGGACCTTCGGCTTCACGTGCTTTCCAAGGCAATGACGAGTCTCACCCATCCACAAGCAGACCACGGGTAGCGTTGCTTAACTTTGAAAATGAACCTGTGTGGCTGTTTATTTAACCACAAGGTCTAGTGAGCCTATAGTGTCTTTGCCCTAGGTAACTACTTATTAACTGTTTTATTTTTCATTCTCAAATCAAATCAAATCAAAATTATTTTATTTCACATAGGCCTACATGGGCACTTAAAAAACGTCAGCAGTTAGTGCACGATTTGAAATTGGTCGTTTCCTATGGAGAAGAACCAGCAAGAAACTCCACGGTTACTCTTTTTAAAAAAAATCTTGTTTTTCACAATCTTTGCATAATAGATACAATTTTTTTTTATTGTGAGAGGACAGTATAGACTAATTGACATAATAAAATGTAATATAACTAATCAGAAATTAATCTCAGAGTCTATAGTGTTCACATATTTACATTAAAAATTAACTTTACAAAACTGCAAATAAACTAAAGCAAATGACATAAAAATAAAATTATATACAAGTAAAATAAAATAAAAATTACAACAACACAAAAAAGTGGGGTTGTTAATAGACCTTTATACAATCACGCAGTCACAATAAGCCAGGGAAGCCACGTGTGCAGAAGGAATCATTGCCAAGCAGTCTTATCTTCAACCTACGTTAATATTATATTATATTATATTATATATATACGTATAAGCTTAAGGACTACTCCTTAAGCTTATAATATGCTTTTTTCAAAAGGACACGTTTAATGTGGGTTTTAAATTTTTCTAGTCGTTCCTAGCATATTCTTAGTCGTTTGTAGTCTACATATTAATAAGTTCAGTTCAGTATCTAGGTATTAGATACTTTGAAACAGACCTGGAGTAGGTACCAATTTATTTTGGTCACTGAAGCAAGGACAACGTAAAAAATGAACAATACATTTGGGTCGTATAATATTTAGGGGGCGTTCCAATAAGGGTAACAAATGGGGAGTCTTAACCGCATTTGAACTCCTATCAATACCAGTAGTAACCATTCTATGCGAGTACTTTTCGAGCAGTACATCAATCTTCAGACCACTACTGCGGAAAAGGCCGTGATCGTGTCGGTGTACGTGACTCTCGAATCTAGGATGCTTAGTCAGTCATGGATTTCGGTCACATAGAATATATGTACTACCTACTTCGAAAAAAATCTTTGAATAATATTTTCTTTTTTATTGATTGATTGTAAGCGGTAATGTGGTCGGAGATGAAGCACGCTTACTTATAAGTAACCTTTTCACTCTTGACTTAAATACCCCTAGGTTATACTTGGCCATCAGGAAATACAGACTCCGGCAGAGAATTACACTCCATAGCTGCAAGCACAATGAAAGTATTCCCAAAACGTGTTGTGTGTATGCGTGGGATGTCCACTATGTAACGATTGTGCATTTTAATAAAGTTAAAAGTTGAATAGATGTAACTCCTTCTCACTGAAACTTCGGAAAAATCTTGGTTGATTATAAAATTATCGTTTTATTTTATTTTATCTTAATTAACATATTGTAAGTATTAACATATTGTACCTAATGCATTTTATATCGATCTTAAGTCCATCGAAGCGGAAAAGACTTAACAAAAAACGAGTTTATTTTTTTAAATTTGACGCCTATAGATTTCTAATAGAGGAGACATAATATTGATGATAGCCTTAGGATATACTATTTACATGCGCAACGTTAAAATAGTCCTACTAACATAATAAATGTGAAATGTTAATGTGTCTATTCGGAATATTTCGGAGTAACACTTCAGTTGCCTAGATATCTTACAATATTCCGAATAACAAATGCCTAACAACAAGAAAAAATATATTATACAGGCTCCCCGCCGTTGAGTAAGTACGCTTCTTATACTCACGATAGCAAATACCAAAGCGCTGATAACATCGGTGCGGTTCCCAACACGTAAATGATCCTATTCAGTTCTATTTTTAGAAATACTTGCCCTTTCATATTCACATTCAGAGAGTTTCAGATTCCTGAAGATGTGTAGCCCAGCCTCCCACCTAAATGATTTGATACATTTCTACTGCGAGAAATAAGCCTTTAATAAGGATTACCTGCAAAAATGTTTTATAAAAAAATATTAAGAGCCGAATTCTGAGCGTCGGTTGGGTTTTATCTGGGGAATAAAATGGCTCAAGTTTTGTGAAATAAAAGGTATGTCAAACTGTCATAATTATATTCTCCGAATAAAAGTTGCCTGAATGAAAATTTGCCCAAAAACATGGCAAGTATTAGAAAGTGTAATTATACGTTCATTATAATATTGTTAACGCGTGATAGAGACAGTCATCTTCCTCACGCTTCAGCCACCGTGGGAGACACCCCGGGCGTCGGGGATCACTGGCCACCGTAGACGCGGGTCTGCGAACGGCGAGCAGGGGTAGCTCACGTCCGGTAAGGACCAGGCACTGGTCGGCGGCGCGTCGTGTTCCGCGCGCGCCTCAAAGAGCTGTCAGCAGCATTGATGGGGCACGATAAGGTCATTGCATTACGGGGTTGCGGGAATTGTTCTAACGAGACACCGCGGCCCCGGAATGCAAGGTCAACAGAAGGAACTGGGTGGGTTTTTAGTCAGTAGAAGTCTGACACTCCCTTCCGTTCTACCCACCACGGGAGGAGTCAAATAATGATTTTCCCACCCAGAAAAAAATAAAAAAAGTGTTTGGAATTTTTGGCGGCGTCATATTCCCGTACCTTGGAAAGCACTAGGGCATGCATTCCGGAATTCCGGAATTTCGTAATTCCGGAATTCCGTAACAATTTTTCTGGTATTTCAATTCCGGAATTGAGAGGAATAATATCGGAATTCCGATATTCATAAATTTTTGATATTTTGATTATTATTTTTTCTGAACGCAACCAAACTAGTCTGTGGAACTTTCCAAGCCGCTATCTCCAACCCAAGGAACTTGTAGAAGATCCTTGCTCCAACCTCCGACTAGTAAATAGTTATCTGTGGCGTTATAGCACTAGTGCAGTAACGTAAAGTAAAAAGCACGCGTTTCTAATACACTGCATTATGGACTGAATAGCGGTTCATAAAGAGCCACTTTTTTATAGCTGATAGGCTTTCGTTTGACCATAATCTCACCTGATGTTAAGCGATGATGTGGTCGAAGATGAAGCACGCTTGCCTAGAAGTAACCTATTCACTCTTGACTTAAAGACTCCCAGGTTCTAACTATCAGGAAACACAGACTCCGGCAGGGAGTTCCACTCCTTAGCCGTGCGCTCAATGAAAGTATTACCAAAACGTTTCTTGCGTATAGGTGGGATGTCCACCATGTAACGATGGCGCATCGCCGTTTGTCTTGTAGTCTGATGATGGAACGGGCTTGGTGGAATAAGACTGTGCACTTGACGGGCAAATGTATTGAAAAAACATTAAATTGATTGTTCTTTCAAAGAAACTTACATTTTATTACTTGACACTGTTGATAGTACAAAACAATAAGAATAAATATTTCGATATTATTAATAAGTATCGGCGTCGCACCTCTAGAGCAGAAGCGAGTAATGTCAAGAATTCCGTGCCAGCTGCGCCACTGTCGTCATAGAGTGACAAAAAATTACGTCATGATGGACAATAGTGCTGTGCTGGTATTGACTTGGTTTTATCGATTTTTGATTCTATTTATAGATTTAAATAATAATGAAGGCCGTAAATGTGACACAGATTATTACATTTATGTCATAAAGGACAAAGCGGGTTGAAATAAAACTCAACACAAGGTTGGTGTAATAATCTTTATTCAAATTAAAGCTTATGTTTAAAAATATTGTCAGTTTTCCGTGAGCTTTATCGATATAATTTCGACCTCACTACTATTTTGTAGGTTTGAATGATGAATTCGAAGCTTGGCGCCGAGGGCACGCTTTTGCTTTTTTGACGTGGCGGTCAAAAGGTTAAAAGACTGATATAATTATAAATATTGTTTGATTTGAAACAAACTTTAAAAGTTTCCGGAATCAGATTTCCAGTATTGGAACTCAGTTCCGGAATTGAGAACCTTGCGATATTGCATGCCCTAGAAAGCACGTTAAGTCGTTGGTCTCGGCTGTCGTTTGGACATCGTTGATAGTCGATACGGGTAGTCAGAAGACAGAACATCTGACTCTGGTCTAGCCAAGGGGTATCGTGTTACCCAGTTACTGGGTTGTAGAGGACAGATAGGCGGACGCTCCATGTAACACACTAGTACTCAGCTGCATCCGGTCAGACTGGAAGCTGACACCAACATAGTTGGGAAAGGCAGCTGATTGAATTAAACCAAACGCACATCTTAATATAACATAAGTACCAATAACATACAGTATTTAACAAGTTACCGTTTACTGGTTATATGTCATTAAATTACTCAGTGATCTTTGAAAAAATCAACACGTAGGCGGCTTCTGTTGTATTCTAACGAGATACCGCGCGCCGAAACACAATGGCAACTAAAGGGACATGGTGGGTTTTTAGTCAGTACAACTCTGACGATCCCTTCCATTCCTATCAGAGCGGGAAATTCATGGGTAGAGTTTACTCCCAAAAAAAGGTAAGTAGTACAGTTTAATTTGTTGGATACTCATAAATTTTACAGTACGCTTCCCTGCAAAATATTCAAGGGTACATTGTAAAATTTTATACGTTTTAAACCATTTTATTGTCAGGTACGCGCAGACATAAAACATACCTTCAGCGTACATACCTTATTTATAGTGTAAATTCTTTTGTCTTGAATGATTTTGTGGGAGTAAAATGTGCCTAACTTGCTGAAAGAAAAATGTACGTGCTAGTATATTTAGGATGTGCGAGGTGTCTCGGGATTTCGTTGTAAAAGACTTTCATTTTTAGGGTTCCGTAGCCGAATGGCAAAAAACGGAACCCTTATAGTTTCGACATGTCTGTCCGTCTGTCTGTCCGTCCGTCCGTATGTCACAGCCATTTTATTCCGAAACTATAAGAACTATACATGTAAAACTTGGTAGATAGATGTATTCTGTGAACCGCTTTCCGATTTTAAGAGAAAATTTAAAAAACATTTAAAATTAAGGTGGCTCCCCATACATGGAACTGAAACTGAAAATATTTTTTTTATGATACCTATACGTGTGTGGTATTTATAGACAGGTCTTTAAAAATGACATTAAGGTTTCTAAAATGACTTTTTCATAAAGTTAATCGATTAAAAGATATACGCTTCCAAAGTGGTAAAATGTGTGTCCTCCCCCTCTAACTTCTATAATAATGAAGTAAAAAATCTAAAAAAATCATATGTTGTAGATTTTAATGTATACTTTCAATCAAAATTAGTTTGAACGAGATCGAGTCAGCAGTTTTTGAGATACAGTATATTTTCTAAAACCGCAAATATAACTTTGTAATACATACAAATACTATGAAAAACAAAGTTATTTGGCGTAGTTGTAAAAATTGTAAATAAGCTAGTTTTAAGAAATTTTTAACGTTTTTTTTTTCAATTAAATATATGAAGTAAGTATATTATATTTATTATAGTTACCACGGAACCCTTCATGGGCGAGTCCGACTCGCACTTGGCCAATTTTTTTAACCTCGCTTAGAATACTGAATGGCATAAGTAAGTGCGTACTTTTTTGTTTCTTAAAGTGCTATTTCTACTTTTATAAAGGTGCTATGTCGGTAAGGACTTTATTGCTATGCGTGCGACATCTGTAAGGTGGTTACGAGGTAGTTTCGCAGTTTTTCATCTGTTATTCTTACAGATTTTGTTGCGTCGTCATGAATAAAAATGAAACTTGGTGGTTTAACTTTGGTTTTATTGTTTGATTTATTTAAAAACTAGCAGGCTTTATCACGATAAAACAATACCTTACTCTTTTGCAGTCAGTAGTCTCAAACTTCAAGCTACTTCTAAACTGAATTTCATTCAAATCCACTCAGTAGGTACATTGAGGATTAGCATGTTTAAACAAACAAACAAACTTTTCCGCTTTATAATATTAGTATAGCCATACCTAACTTAGGCAAGGACGCATATATAAATGAAATAAATTGAATTGATTTTTTTTGCCATGATAATTATCCCTTCACCACCCACGGTTGACAGAATGCCTGAGCCATTAGAGTTGCATAGTTTTAATAAATAAAAACTTACAATGGACGGTTTGGCACGTACTCGGCGTATTTTCTTCTGTTATTTAAAAAATCATAGGTCTTTTACTTTGAAACGTAGTATGAGATATGTTCTCTTATAATCGATAAACCTGAAACAAACTATAGAAGCGACCGTTTTTCACTATTACGCGTACCGTGTCGGAGCCCAGTTATTACCAATGATCCCACAAAGCCTTCCAATACTTTTTCTTTTACTTAGATGAGAAACTACGACCCTTTGATAAACTTCGAGAGTAATGCGGCTTGTAACTTGGCACTACCGAAATATAGGTACCTATACTATGAAGTTTTTTTTAAATCCCATATTTCTAGGGTTATATTCAATAAATAAAAATAAAACAAAAGTTTCTAGAATATTCAGGTTCATAAGTGTCAAAAAGTCTGCTACAAGCAAGATCATATTCAAAGTGCTCCTCATAAATAATTACTTTTTGGCATCAATATTGGATTAAAGTGCAAAACTTTTGTGTGACTGTGACATTTGAAGTGATTAGTGAACTTTGGTAATATAGTTTCAGCATCTAAGATACGATTTATTAGTGAAAACGTTAAAAATAAGTTATCTGGTGACAGACAATATTTTTTCTTTTCTGGCGATTACCCTCTATTACTATTACATACATAGAGAAGTAGCAATCTGTCAAAACATATTTTGCTATCAAAGTATAATCAGGCGTTATAAGTAAGCTGCAACTAATTGCTATAACTTTTTCGGAAGGTTGCACACTCAACGAGAACTTTGCTGTTACTTACTCGTAATTAGTTGGAACGCATATCTCCAATGTAAATATGAAATGCGAGAAGTGTAAAGAAATTGTAAATAACTATTGAGTTGAACTGCTGCAGCCACTGTTCTGATAATTATTGGCTTCGCTCGAAGCGGACGCGGGCTGTGTGGAAAGCTGGATTCAAGTCTTCGACTCCACACACTAAGCGGAACCTCAAGCTCACGCGCCAGCGGAACAACGGAGCGATAAGGTGACATTTATTATTTTATAAAAAAAAATCACTAAAACCGATATTGATTATCTGCTGTGCATTACACTCTGCTTGGTGACCAGAATAGTTCACGTGCAGGATCACAGATGGCGTCTAAGAGTACGGTCTGTGGTGGTTGTAAACATGTAATTGGTAATAACGACCTTTTAAAATGCATGAAGTGCAATAAATACTATGATCTCGAATGTGCGAATGTACTTGATAAAAAAATATTCACTTCTATGAGCAGGGAGATGAAAACCAAATGGAAGTGTTATGAGTGCATGAGTTAATTGCCAAAAACTGGTAACACAAACACGCCTGTGCGCAATATTAAGGAGGATGAGCCTAACTCTCATATGTCCTCCAGCGATGAAAACATCACTGTGAGAAAAAAGCCATCTGACTGTCAACAGTTGTCTCCGCAGAGGCCAGTGTATTCTCATTCCTCACATAACAAGGATGAAGACTTTATATCGGCGATAAGTGAACAAGTACTCAAAGTGATTAAGGCAGAATTGCCAGGGATGATCACAAGTATTTTGAAGTCTGAGTTATCGTCGCTTAAGAATGATATGTTGGATTTTCGTCATTCTGTTGACACCATGAGCACAATGCATGATGAAATGAAGAAAATGGTCGAAACATTAGTCAAGGACAATGCCTCACTATCTAAAAAGTTTGTTTTTGTAAATAGTACTGTGACAGAGTTATCTGAACGCCTCAACAATTTGGAGCAACATCTAAGAGAAAATAACCTGGAAATACAGGGTGTTCCTGAATTTCATAGCGAAAATTTACCTGTCCTTTTACAACAATGTTCTAAAGTGGTTGGTCATAAGCTACAGGAGGATGACGTTATTAAGTGTACCAGAGTAGCCAAACTAAATAAGGAAAGTAAGTTTCCCCGTGCTATAGTTGTCAAATTTAAAAATGTTAGGACTCGTGATGAATTTTACTCTGCGGTATACAGATACAATAAGTCCAATCCCATGGAGAAGCTGAACACCTCATTGCTGGGAATTGCGGGGGATAAGAGGCCGGTATTTGTGTCAGAGCATCTGTCTCCAGGAAATAAGTCGTTACATGCTGCCGCACGTAAAAAAGCTAAGGAGTTGGGATATAAATTTGTCTGGGTTAAAAATGGTCATATATATGTAAGAAAAACAGATGACTCTAAATTTATTCTAATTAAAAATAACTCTAGTCTTGATCTCATAATTTAACTTTTTCCCCATCTTTAATATTTTTGTTATGTATAATAGTGTTTGGATAAGTTGACATGAAAATGTATCTCTCAATATATTATCAAAACATAAGGGGTATAAAGAGTAAAACTATTGATATTTATAACACTGTTCTATGTAATAACTACGTAATTATTTGTTTGTGATACATGTCTTGATGATAGTGTATTGTCTTCTGAGATTTTTGATGATAGATACTGTGTTGTGCGCAGAGATCGAGATTCTGTTTTCCGCTCCCGGTATGGAAAGTGCCACGGTGGAGGGGTCACGGTGGGGGGGGGAGCCTACTCAAAGAAACTTCATATTTCAATTAAACAAGACTGGAAATCTAGTGGATATCAAGTGGTCAACAGAGACCGGTTGTCCTTTAAATCACAATTGTGAAAAATCTAAATCACTTTTTGAATTGTTCCAGTCAACCACTGTTAGTCAGCTCAATCACATTGTAAACCAAAATGGTAGAATATTAGATTTAGTTATTACTAATTGTCTAGACCTGTTTACTTTAACACCATCTGTGCCTATAAGTCGCCTGGACGTGCATCATCCCCATTTGAACTCATACTCAATAACAAAGCCATATCTTCCATATTACATGGCTATGTCGAAAAACTTTGTTTCCGTAAAACTGACTATGACAGTTGTAAAAGAGATATATCACAAATAAATTGGACGGAACATGCGTTGACTATGAGTTGTGAGGACTTTACGCAGTTCTTTTACGATAACATATATTTGATCATAGAAAAGCATACTCCAAAATATAGAGTTGGAAGTAGTAAATATCCAGTATGGTTTTCAAAAAGTTTAATAATATTACTCTCATCTAAATCCAAGGCTCATTCTAAGTATAAACGTCTTGGCAATCCCAGAGACTACGTAACCTTCTCAATGCTGAGAGCCAGAGTCAAAATTGTTACGAATCACTGTTTTAAAGAATATATTAAGCGAATCGAAGATGACCTCAAGGTTAATATAAAAGCTTTCTGGCGTTACACCAAGAATAAACGTGTAACAAACAACCTTCCTAGCTTTATGCATTATAATGATAAGGTGGGCAATACGGGTAAAGATATAGTCGATTTATTTGCTAGTTACTTCTCATCAGTATACTGTCCCAGTAATGCTGATAACTATACTCCTAATTTCCAGCCATCCCACTACTCCATTGGTAATCTACGTATATCAAAAAGTGAAGTTCTGAAAAAATTACAAAATATTGATATCTCAAAAAATGGAGGCTTTGACGGTATACCACCTATCTTTGTCCGGTTATGCGCTACTGCTCTGGTAACTCCCTTGCTCATTATATTTGATAAATCTTTACATGAAGGCACATTTCCGAGTTTGTGGAAGATAGCAAAAGTCACACCTATTTATAAATCTGGTGATAGGAGTGACGTCACCAGCTACAGACCAATATGTATATTGAACTTATTTGCTAAAATATTTGAGGGTTTTGTTTATGAACACATTTATACTCACCTTAGACACATATTGAATTCACGACAGCACGGATTTATCACTGGTAGATCAACAAATTCTAATTTATTGTGCTACACAACATATTTATGTGATTCATTTAATTGCAAACGTCAAGTAGACTCCATATACACAGATTTTTCAAAAGCCTTCGATCGGGTTGATCATTTTATATTACTTGCAAAGATTTTTCATGTCGGGATTCACGGAACTCTTTATAGATGGCTCTCGTCCTATCTATTAAATCGTACACAACTCGTAGCACTAAGTGGGTATGACTCTATACCATTTGTGGCAACATCCGGAGTGCCCCAAGGTTCGAATCTAGGTCCGTTGTTATTTTTAATATTCGTAAATGATTTGCTTAGTAAAATTAAAAGTGAATGCCTAGCTTATGCTGATGATATAAAAATCTTCAGGCGAATCTCAAATAATCATGACTGCGAGGCTCTTCAATCAGATATTAAAACAATTGTAGATTGGTGTGATGAGAACTCAATGTCACTAAACACTAAAAAATGTCAGGTTATAACATTTTCGAAAAATACTAAAATCATAATTAATTAAGACTACAATATCAATGGAGTAGTAGTAGATAGAGTAAAAGTGGTACGTGACCTGGGTGTAATATTTGATTCGGTTTTGTCATTCAGGCCACACTATGAATAAAATATGATCATATTTGCAACAAGGCTAACCGTCTCCTGTCTTTTATACTACGACATACTAAACCATTTAAACATCCGCAAACTTTGTTAATTCTGTACTATTCCCTGGTAAGATCTATTTTGGAGTATTGGTCGTCTGTATGGTCCCCAATATATAACACTCACATAGATCGCATAGAATCCGTACAGAGAAGGTTTGTTAGAGTTTTAAGTGCGAAATATGGACTCAGACGTAAACTACCCAATTACAATCAGCGTCCCACTCACTTTCACATAAAGAGTCTAGAGAGAAGGAGAGGGGTTAGTGATTTAAGTATCCTGCATAAAATTGTTAATGGCTCTTTTGATATTCAATTGCTTGGTCAGATAAACTTTAAAATACGAACTCGATCTGTGCGCACTCCACAATTGTTCAGTATTCCCTCTAGTAACAATAATGTTTCTGAAAAAAATCCGTTGTCCAGAATGTGTAGTCAATATAATGTAATATGCTCTAATTTAGATTTGTTTTTGAACAGTTTTAACGAATTTAGAAATTTGCTCTATAAAATGTAATTACAACCATAATTATCATTTAGTATCATTTAGTAACTTTAAGCTTGATATTAACAGAACCCAACCGTCACTAATGAAGTATATTAAACAATGAATGCTGTGTACAGTAATAATTGGACCTCAGATTTATGTAATGTATGTATATTGTTATAACTGTACTTATTAAAATAAAATAAAAAAATAAAAAATAAAAAATGTGGTCCAAAACTGTATAGTTTCGAAAATCTTATTGGCTATCATAATTAATTGAGTTCAAAAAAGTTTCATTTTTAAATACGAGTAATTAATTTTCATTCAAACCAATCATATTTCACAAGGGTATTTTAAATTAATAATTCTTATTCCAGTTGATTCTTAGTTATGGTTTCATCCATACAATAGAGTTACGGTATATAAAAAAAATTGGCCAAGTGCGAGTCGGACTCGCCCATGAAGGGTTCCGTAGTAACTATAATAAATATAACATAATTAATATATTTATTTGAAAAAAAAAAACAAAAAACCTTACAAATTTCTTAAAACTAGCTTATTTACAATTTTTACAACTACGCCAAATAACTTTGTTTTTCATAGTATTTGTATGAATTATAAAATTATATTTGCGGTTTTCGAAAATATACTGTAGCTCAAAAACTGCCGACTCGATCTCATTCAAACTAATTTTGGTTGAAAGTTTACATTAAGATCTACAATATATGATTTTTTTAGATTTTTCACTGCACTGTTATAGAAGTTAGAGGGGGGGCGGACACACATTTTACCACTTTGGAAGCGTATATCTTTTAAACGATTAACTTTATGAAAAAGTCATTTTAGAAACCATGTCATTTTTAAAGACCTGTCTATAGATACCACACACGTATGGGTTTCATGAAAAAAAATATTTTCAGTTCCAGTTCCATGTATGGGGAGCCCCCTTTATTTTAAATATTTTTTAAATTTTCTCTTAAAATCGGAAAGCGGTTCATAGAATACATTTGCCTACCAAGTTTTACATGTATAGTCTTAATAGTTTCGGAATAAAATGGCTGTGACATATGGACGGACGGGCAGACAGACAGACGGACAGACATGTCGAAACTATAAGGGTTCCGATTTTTGCCATTCGGCTACGGAACCCTAAAACATCTTATATAGAACTTTATTTAACCTGCACTTCCGGAGATGTCTTTCAAGGGGACTCGAACCTTCTCTCCATATGCTGATTATAATTTGCCAGTAGGTTTTAGTGCAGCTAAAGTCTAAAGAACGGCCTTTTAAAGATTTCTTGCCACAAAACACAAAAGCATAATACACATGTGTAACCCTATCACAAGTCACTCACGCAAATCTGAGTGGTTCTTTCCTCAAAAGGCCATTTCAGACTAATCTACATAATCCTCATAAACGATTGTTTAGTACCAAATGTTTCCGAACGCACCCTTTTGACATAAGGATATTTGATCTTGACATTACTCTGACTTGACAGATAGACTTTCTTGCTTGGGAAAAATGTCCGCGTCGGACCTGTTGAGTTAATCATAATTGGTAAAATATCGTTTTGGAATCGCGTGTTGAGACCGATAATTGGGTCGCGATTATCTATTGTTGAAGTGTAATCCCCATTTTGATGAAAAACCCGGGATATTTTGGGATTGTCGCCGGTTGGGTGCCACGGTATGGCACGCGCTTTGTTGGAAATAAATAGTTGGAAATCGAATTGGATCTCACGTGATATTAGCAGATTAAGTGTGAACAGTGTTTAATTGGACTTTGTAATCCCGGATTGACGAGAATCCAGGGATATTTCTCGGAATATGTCGCCTTATTGCGTCCATCGCGTGGCACGCGCTTTGCTGGAAACGAGTTGGGTGTGATGCTGAGTTGGAACCGCGCCATCTGGAGACTGGCGCCTTGTGAACGTCCACACACTTGACTTACATCACACTTTCAATTACTCATCTCATATTACATACAAACCACATTTAGACGTGATCAAGCTGATCCTGATTGCCGTCTACAGCTCAGGTTAGTGGTACCAATATTGTGTAACCTTGTTTATTGAAAGCAACGTCAAGCTCCACGTATCGTGGACAGTTTAGGACACCCCAGTTACCGTTGCACTGGCCAATTGTAGTCCTGAACAAATTGGTAGCAGAGCGTGGTTCTTATAGGTCCACTGATTCATTTTGGTAGTAGGCGTGGCTCTTATAAGATCCACTGATTCATTCTGGTAGTAGGCGTGGCTCTTATAATATAAGATCCACTGGTTTAATTGGAAGTTTTGAAAGTAACTTTGGTTTGATTACTTAACATAACTTATATAACTTAATAAGTTTGAATATATTGCTTTGTCAGCCGGGCTCAAATAGTACTTGTAGTTTGTACTGTAATTTGTAGTGCTAGCCCCTTGGTATTGAATTGACAAGTAAGATTTATTTGTGAAATTAGGAATTGGTTGTATTTGGTACATAAGTTGGTATATTGTTGTAAAAGTTGTTTGGTATTTGTTGCAATTAATAATTGAATGTCATTGATCTGAATTTGAAAGGTTATCTAAATAATAATTACACATAGTCTAACATAACAAGACTTGAATGGTGTGGATTGACTTATTGCATTTATTTGTATTTATTGGATTTTGTTAGAGATTCTCCGGCTCAATATTATACAGACAATTGTTGTGCTTATTGATGTTTAATTGGAGTTGATCCTGCACAATATATACATTGAATTGTTATTTATTTTGTAACTAGCCATCCTTAGCAAGCTAAATTCATACTTGGAATAAGTACAGGGTCGGATTTGGACTTGAAATAATTGAATTTGAGTTTTATTTTGGTGAAATTATTTGGTCGGCTAACAAGTTATTGTTGTTTGTTTAGTTAATTTTAGCCTGTTGTATTAATATTTGATTGTTGCAATGGCCTCATTAAGGGCAGTCAGGGAGGCTGCTGCCGGATTGACCTCACAGTTGAGATGGTTCACATCGGCAGCTGCAACGGTTGAGCGTGTAGAATTGGAAGAGCTCACCCTTGCTTGGTATGGGCAAGTGATTGAGAGGATCAAGTCAGCTGATGCTGCGCTCATACGCTTCAACGAGTACATCATGGAGGTGGATTTGGGGGTGATGGATCAGACAGCCCGCGATAAGATTTTGGGTGACTATGACCAGATTGTCCACCTGGGGGATGTCATATGTCTACGAGCGCGGGAAATTTTGAAGAGTCGGATGCCTGATGCGGCCAAGCCGCAGACCCCCGTTGTTGCAGGCCCTGGACTATTGAGTAGGCTGCCCACCCTGGAGCTGCCACATTTTGACGGTCGCTTGGACCACTGGCTGGGCTTCCTAAATCTCTTTAAGAGTCTTGTCGATGCACGCTCGGACCTCGGACCTGCCCAGAAGCTGGCCTATTTGTTGCCTGTCCTGGAGGGCGAAGCCAGAGCCTTGGTGCAGCACTTGCCGGTGACGGATTCCTCTTACCCGACCGCTCTGGAGCTTCTCTCCCGACGGTATCAGAACAAGCGCTGCCTGGCTGATGTGCACATCGACCAGATTTTGCAGCTACCGGCCATTGTCAGCACGTCGACGTTGCGCACTGACTTGCTGAACCCGTTGGTCTCAGCGACCAACGCCTTGAGACGCTTGGAGTTACCGGTAGAACATTGGTCCTACTTGTTGGTGCACATAATGCTGCAGTTGCTCCCCGCGGAGCTGAGGTCACGTTTTGAGCAGAAGTATGGTGGGGATAGTGCCACCCATCTTCCCCCCTTTGATGACCTCCTCAAATTTTTGGAAGACGAGTGTCGGTTTTCGGATAACACTCGTGGCGCCACGGGGTCACCCCCACTACCTTCTCACCCTAGAGACCAGGGACGGACTAGGGCTTTGGGGCCTGTTGATGTTCGCCCCGCCCTCCGTTTTGCTGGCGCCCGGAGTCCTCGGGCTAGGGGGCCTGTTGATGATCGCCCCGCCCCCCGTTTGGCTGGCGCCCGGAGTCCTCGGGCTAGGGGGCCTGTTGATGTTCCCCCCGCCCCCCGTTTTGCTGGCGCCCGGAGTCCTCGGGCTAGGGGGCCTGTTGATGATCGCCCCGCCCCCCGTTTTGCTGGCGCCCGGAGTCCTCGGGCTAGGGGGCCTGTTGATGTTCGCCCCGCCCCCCGTTTTGCTGGTGCCCGGAGTCCTCATTGTGACTTTTGTAAGGCAACGGGGCATGTCATGGCGCGTTGCCCGGACCTTTTGAATTTGCACGTAAGTGCCCGCCGCCGTATTGTCAACGCACGCCATTTGTGCTTCTCGTGTTTGGGGGCCCACTTCCATAGGGACTGCCCCGACCCCCGCCCGTGTAGAATTTGTGAAGGGTCCCACGTGGAGATTTTGTGCGCCAACGCGAACCGCTCCAGCAGACCAGCTTCTGAGGGGGGTTCGCGCAAGGGGGGGTACCCCGGAGACGAGCACCGGGCTGAGACCCGCGATTCTGTACGCCGCACTCCACCCCCCGCGCAGGTTGAACGGGAGCCCCACGAGCGCTATTTGGTCTCCCCTCGTCAGGGAGAACGCGCATTGGCTGCTAGGCAGCAGTGGCCGGGTCGGCGCCGCTGCCTTTCCCCTCCTTTGGCGGAACGTCCCCGGTTGGAGTCGCGCCCTCCGCCATTCGGGCATTCGATGGAATGTGCCCCTCCAGTGATGGCGAGCGGCTCGGGACACCGCGCAGACAATTATTTTGATTGTTGGCCTCGTCGTGAACGAAGGCAGCCTGGATGCGGCGATCAGTCGCCACCCAGGCATCACTAAGAGATTGACGCCTGCCCCGCTAAAGGACCCCCCCGATCAAGACGGTTTTGTTGCCAACGGCCTCGGTCAAGGTCTGGGGACCCTTGGGTGACTCGATTGTGGTCTGTGCCATTTTGGACACGGGAGTCCAGGGTTGCCTTTTGTCGTCTTGGTTAGCGGGACAGGTTGGCCTGAAGGTGAACGACCTTTCAGGCAAGATTTGGGGAAGTGGCGAACCAGCTGACACCACTGTTGAGGGAAGGACCTGGTTTGAAATCACCCTTGTGAGTTGTCCGTACCCTAAAATTGGTGCTCCTGCCCTTGTTATAACTGAACTTGGTTGGGACGAACCACTTCGGGAAACCCTGTTGGAGGACGGTTGAGGCACTCTAGCCTTCCTTATGGGGCCCGTCACCCCCTTTTGTTGCCCAAGGAGGGCCACTTGGTTCAATTGTTGGTGACTGATCGTCACACTAAGAACTCGCATGCCGGTTGCAATGCGCTGTTGGCCATTCTGCAGCGAGAAATTTGGATTTTGTCGGCTGATCGCGTCAATGATGCGAGGCCCTTTGCTGGCGTGTTAACGGACTTGTTGGTCCCCCTTTGTTGAAGACGTCCACCCTTCGTAATAGCAAGATTGTTAGGGCTTATTTGTGTGTTTGTCTGCCTGTCAACCAAGGCAGTACATTTGGAGCTGGTAACCTCCCTCTCGACAGAGGCCTTTGAGGCGACTTTGGAAAGATTTGTGTCTCGCCGTGGGTTACCTTCGTTGATTAGGTCTGATTGCGGTACAAATTACAAGGGTACAAGTAACTATTTGAAGGAGGTATACGCCTTCCTTAATGAGAGCCAGGTTGATATTGGTAATAGTTTGGCCCGCTGAGGGGTCACTTGGTTGTTTGACCCGCCAGCCTGCCCCCCATTGGGGGGGTATTTTGGGGCCGCGGTGAAAGCGGCAAAGGGACGCTGGCGGAGATTGTTGGGAGACACCGTTCTCACCTTTGAGTAACTAGCTACGGTATTTGGCCGCATTGAAGCTGTGTTAAATTTGCAACCTTGTCAAGACTTCCAATTGATTAGCGGACGGGTAGGCCCGTCCGGGGGGGGTAGATGTTTAGTACCAAATGTTTCCGAACGCACCCTTTTGACATAAGGAAATTTGATCTTGACATTACTCTGACTTGACAGATAGACTTGCTTGCTTGGGAAAAATGTCCGCGTCGGACCTGTTGAGTTAATCATAATTGGTAAAATATCGTTTTGGAATCGCGTGTTGAGACCGATAATTGGGTCGCGATTATCTATTGTTGAAGTGTTATCCCCATTTTGATGAAAAACCCTGGATATTTTGGGATTGTCGCCGGTTGGGTGCCACGGTATGGCACGCGCTTTGTTGGAAATAAATAGTTGGAAATCGAATTGGATCTCACGTGATATTAGCAGATTAAGTGTGAACAGTGTTTAATTGGACTTTGTAATCCCGGATTGACGAGAATCCAGGGATATTTCTCGGAATATATCGCCTTATTGCGTCCATCGCGTGGCACGCGCTTTGCTGGAAACGAGTTGGGTGTGATGCTGAGTTGGAACCGCGCCATCTGGAGACTGGCGCCTTGTGAACGTCTACACACTTGACTTACATCACACTTTCAATTACTCATCTCATATTACATACAAACCACATTTAGACGTGATCAAGCTGATCCTGATTGCCGTCTACAGCTCAGGTTAGTGGTACCAATATTGTGTAACCTTGTTTATTGAAAGCAACGTCAAGCTCCACGTATCGTGGACAGTTTAGGACACCCCAGTTACCGTTGCACTGGCCAATTGTAGTCCTGAACAACGATTGTGATTATGTGAACTATGTAGGTTATTTTATTCGAGTTAAACATGATTGTCTTGGAATTTGAGTGCTTTTTGCGGCCTACCCAAACGTCCTTGGTATTGTTCGTCAAATCGTTAAGCTCCTTGTTCCAAGTTGAGCTATACGTCAATTGACAAATGCTTGCACTGTATGGACAGGCCCACTCAAATCTGTGAGCATCTTTCTTCAAAAGACCGCCTCAGACTGAAACCTACAAGGTTCCCATATGATTAAACCAGTGTAGATTGTATGGACTTTAAAAGAGACGGACCCCTGAGTTTGATTCGGTGTTTCTTCTCAGGGTAGTCAGTTAGGAAACACCGGCCTCATCTACTTAATTTTTACGAAAAAAAAATGACAAGTAAAAGTGTTATTTAATAACCAATTTGCATAATAAAGATCATTTATCAAGTAACTAAGCCTACACAGCTGATATCAAGTAAAAGTTCTCCTTTGCAAAAGTCTAATCTCATAACATTGGGCATTTGGGCGGCTGGTTAATTATTTTTTATACAAAAGCCAGCTTTTGTAAATGAATTACATTACCATGACAAATAAAGTTCTTATCTCAATTTATTTTTGTTGTGTTTTTTTTTTGTACAGAAAATGTAACGCCCATTATTGTATGCAAAAATACTTTAACTTACTCTTATCATTTTTTGTTTACTATATTCATATGAAAGGTGAATAGCTTTTGTGAGACCCCAGGAAGTCCTAGAGTTAATGTAATTTCCAGAAATTGTGTATGTCTACATCCTGCGACTATTGCACCAGCTACGGCACACGTATTTAAATTCATTTCTTCTGGGGTGTTGTCTCCGTCTATTATAAAAATCATATTGCATAAACGACATTTCAGTTTATTTAGTAATTAAACCTGTCAATCGTTCAGATACGATTTTAATTGATTTTAAACCGCAGTCCAGAGGTCCATGGCATGATATTTCCTCTACCAATCGATATTTACACGCCTACCAATCGATATTTCTTCGGTTTCCCTAAAACAAAGCAAAATAAAATTCTGTTGTAATACTGACGGGCTGAAGAAATATTTTTATGTTCAAACAGACAAGTTTTGATCAAAGAAAATATACAATGTTGAAATTACCTCTCTGCTTCATAATGTTTTGTTTGATTTAGTTCCTGATGTAAATTTACATCGACTTCAATGAGCGATGATAGATTTTCAGTAGGTACTAGGTCTGTAAAAAACATAATAATTATAATATGTAGAAAATAATGCATTGATTTTTGTAATAAGTATGTTTATATTTATTTAATTTAGTGATTCATTATTTCAGAATACATTGATATTTATTTATTTATTTACTTATGTAATAATATAATAATTATCATATCATTTGCTGTCTGATGTTGTTCTTTTGTTAAGTTTTTGTTCAATAGATTGATTACTATTTTATTGAAATTGATTGGGTTTCTTCCACCTTTGTCGTTTTCTATATGAATGGTTGTTTATGTGTTATGTTTTGTGTATATGTGTCTGTTTACTTGCAATAGTTTTAACTATGTAGTTGAATGACTAGTTTTTTTTTTTAATTTTGTCCTCTATGTACAACCCTAGCATGTACGCTTGATAATGTGTTTTTATTTTGTTTTAGTCAATGTTCACCTAATTATCTAAACAAAAGTAATCTCGACTTCAATCAAAAATTGGTTTTGATTATTAAACTAAAAACTTACGTAAGTATACACACATTTTACCATTTTGAATGCGTATATCTTTTGAACGATTAACTTTATGAAAAAGTGGTTTTAGAAACCTTGATATCATTTTTAAATACCTGTCTATAGCTACCACACACGCATAGGTTTCATGAAAAAAAAATATTTTCAGTTTCAGTTCCATATATGGGGAGCCCCCTTTATTTTAAATATTTTTTAATTTTTTTCATAAAATCGGAAAGCGGTTTACAGAATACATCTACCTACCAAGTTTCATGTATAGTCCTAATAGTTTCGGAATAAAATGGCTGTGATATATGGACGGACGGACAGACAGACAGACAGACAGACAGACGGACAGGCATGACGAAACTATAAGGCTTCTGTTTTTTGCCATTCGGCTACGGAACCCTAAAAAACATAGGTACTGATGATCATATTACCCTCTTTTGTGTCTCACAGTCGGGTAAAAAGTTCCGGGCTCACTAACAGGGCTTTTTTATCGATCAAAGCCGCGTGCAATGTCCAGTCCTAGTGTACTCCCGAGTGATTGTCAAATAAATAATTATTTTATCTCGTCTTTTGTTTATTTTATCATTATTTGTACAACTCTAACATCAAGAGAAGTCCAGACAGTTTTATAAATCTTGGTACGCGTACAGAAAGTAGGTATGTTTCTGCTTGTACTTCTACTAGGAGGCTATTGCGTAGGTATTTTCGTGTTTGTATAGGAGTGATGTATCTGTTTGGTGATTACTACACTCGAGAGCAATGAATCCGGGTCACTTAAAGAATCCTAAAAATCTCGGAAACTAAAAATGCTAGGTTAATGCAATAAATTGTATTTAATAGACAATGTAATACTCATTAAATGAAAGTAAAAAAAATATGAGTCACCATACTTTTATTAACACAAAATTACATAAAGAAAAAAACTGCTGATCTCTCCTTAAAACAAAAAGAGAAAACATGAAATTTTTAAACTTTATTACGATTTTCTTGAATTTTAATACTTTGTATTGCCTCCTCGTGCTTCCATTACTGCGTTTACGCGGTTTGGCATGCTCTACACCAAGTTCCTTATACGATTTTGGGGAATATTCTCCCATTCCTCTGTGAGAGCAATTTTGAGCTCACGAAGCGTGATTGGGGGAGGGTTTCGTTGTTTTACGCATCTGCCTAGCTCGTCCCAAGCATGCTCGATCGGGTTGATATCCGGGCTGCGCGCTGGCCACTCCATACGAGTAATGTTCATCTCTTGAAGGTAGTCATTCACAATCCTACCTGTATGAGGTCGGGCATTGTCATGCATAAATATAGCATCCTCACCTAAATTGACCATAAATGGACCAACGTGATCATTGAAGATTTCTTCCACATATCTTACGCTAGTTAAAGAGCCGTTTTCTATGATCACCAGCTCTGTGCGACTTTCAGAAGAAATTCTGGCCCACACAAGTACAGACCCACCACCGTAGGCTACTTTTTCTTCGATGCATGCTTGCTTGAATCTTTCCCCTGGTCTTCGATACACTCTGTGTCTTCCATCGTGCTTGTAGAGCATAAATTTTGATTCGTCGGAGAACATAACTTTTGACCAATCTTCAATACTCCAATTTACGTGGCTCTGGGCATATCTTAGTCTTGAAATACGATGCCCACGCTCCAGTTTAGGGCCGTTTGCAGGTCTAAGGGGTTTTAAGTTAGATTCAGCAAGCCGACGTCTTACTGTCCATGCACTTGGGTTACTTCCTCCGAGGCGTCGAAACTGATTGGTGAGTTCAGTTCCTGTGAGAAAGCGATTTCGAAGCATGGTGTTCACCAAGTATCGGTCTTCTCGTGCTGTGGTACACCTGGTTCTGCCCGTTCCTGGTCTGCGTAGGTTAGAACCAGTTTCTTCGTAACGTCGGAGAACTCTTTGTACTGTTGACAGCGACACACCGACAGTCCTGGCTGTATCGCGCTGACTCCGGCCGGTTTCCAGCATTGTAAGTATTCTGGTGCATTCTTCAGGCGTAAGCGACATAATTTCAGCTTGAATAATGAATATAGAGCACTATCAACGTGGTTTATGTACCCACATAAATGACAGATTACAAACAAAAGCAAAACCAAATGCTGTAATTTCGTAGTTCCATCTTCGAAAGTGGCCCTTTTTCAAATTTGATTTTTTTATGATATAACTTTACAATAACTAAGAAGTTTTAATACCTTCATTTAAGGAGTATTACATTGTCTATTAAATACAATTTATTGCATTAACCTAGCATTTTTAGTTTCCGAGATTTTTAGGATTCTTTAAGTGACCCGGATTCATTGCTCTCGAGTGTATTTTCTAATCTGTGCCATGGAGGCAGTCGATTTTGATGAGTAGGTAGGTACTTACTCGACATCCAATCAATAAGCAGTATCATCCGGTTGTTGAGTACCAAATTGCTTGTAGGCCAATCTAAAATAAAAAACATAAAAAACATTGATATATGTAGAATTGGCAGCACAGTTAGCCCTTTTTTTTTCTGGGTGGGAAAATCATCAAATAACCCCTTCTGCTGTGGGTAGAGCGGAAGGGAGTGTCAGACTTCTACTGACTAAAAACCCACCCTGCTTCTTCATTTGCCTTTGCGGTTCGAGGCCGCGGTATCTCGTTAGAACATTCCCGCAACCCCGTAAGGCAGTCTGATCAGGACTACAATTGGCCAGTGCAACGGTAACTGGGTGTCCAAAACTGTCCACGATACGTGGAGCTATAAACGTTGCTTTCAATGAACAAGGTTACACAATATTGGTACCACTAACCTGAGCTGTAGACGGAAATCAGGATCAGCTTGATCACGTCTAAATGTGGTTTGTATGTAATATGAGATGAGTAATTGAAAGTGTGATGTAAGTCAAGTGTGTGGACGTTCACAAGGCGCCAGTCTCCAGATGGCGCGGTTCCAACTCAGCATCACACCCAACTCGTTTCCAGCAAAGCGCGTGCCACGCGATGGACGCAATAAGGCGATATATTCCGAGAAATATCCCTGGATTCTCGTCAATCCGGGATTACAAAGTCCAATTAAACACTGTTCACACTTAATCTGCTAATATCACGTGAGATCCAATTCGATTTCCAACTATTTATTTCCAACAAAGCGCGTGCCATACCGTGGCACCCAACCGGCGACAATCCCAAAATATCCCGGGTTTTTCATCAAAATGGGGATAACACTTCAACAATAGATAATCGCGACCCAATTATCGGTCTCAACACGCGATTCCAAAACGATATTTTACCAATTATGATTAACTCAACAGGTCCGACGCGGACATTTTTCCCAAGCAAGCAAGTCTATCTCTCAAGTCAAAGTAATGTCAAGATCAAATTTCTTTATGTCAAAAGGGTACGTTCGGAAACGATCGGTACTAAACATCTACCCCCCCCGGACGGGCCTACCCGTCCGCTAATCAATTGGAAGTCTTGACAAGGTTGCAAATTTAACACAGCTTCAATGCGGCCAAATACCGTAGCTAGTTCCTTAAATGTGAGAACGGTGTCTCCCAACAATCTCCGCCAGCGTCCCTTTGCCGCTTTCACCGCGGCCCCAAATATACCCCCCCAATGGGGGCAGGCTGGCGGGTCAAACAACCAAGTGACCCCTCGGCGGGCAAAACTATTACTAATATCAACCTGGCTCTCATTAGGAAGGCGTGTACCTCCTTCAAATAGTTACTTGTACCCTTGTAATTCGTACCGCAATCAGACCTAATCAAAGAAGGTAACCCACGGCGAGACACAAATCTTTCCAAAGTCACCTCAAGGGCCTCTGTCGAGAGGGAGGTTACCAGCTCCAAATGTACTGCCTTGGTTGACAGGCAGACAAACACACAAATAAGCCTTAATAATCTTACTATTACGAAGGGTGGACGTCTTCAACAAAAGGGAACCAACAAGTCCGTTACGACGCCAGCAAAGGGCCTTGCCTCATTGACGCGATCAGCCGACAAAATCCAAAATTCTCGCTGCAGAATGGCCAACAGCGCATTGCAACCGGCATGCGAGTTCTTAGTGTGACGATCAGTCACCAACAATTGAACCAAATGGCCCACCTTGGGCAACAAAAGGGGGTGACGGGCCCCATAAGGAAGGCTAGAGTGCCTCAACTGTCCTCCAACACGGTTTCCCGAAGTGGCTCGTCTCAACCAAGTTCAGTTATAACAAGGGCAGGAGCACCAATTTTAGGGTACGGATAACTCACAAGGGTGATTTCAAACCAGGTCCTTCCCTCAACAGTGGTGTCAGCCGGTTCGCCAATTCCCCAAATCTTGCCTGAAAGGTCGTTCACCTTCAGGCCAACCTGTCCCGCTAACCAAGACGACAAAGGCAACCCTGGACTCCCGTGTCCAAAATGGCACAGACCACAATCGAGTCACCCAAGGGTCCCCAGACCTTGACCGAGGCCGTTGGCAACAAAACCGTCTTGATCGGGGGGGTCCTTTAGCGGGGCAGGCATCAATCTCTTAGTGATGCCTGGGCGGCGTCCGATCGCCGCTTCCAGGCTGCCTTCGTTCACGACGAGGCCAACAATCCAAATATTCGTCTGCGCGGTGTCCCGAGCCGCTCGCCATCACTGGAGGGGCATATCCCACCGGATGCCCGAATGGCGGAGGGCGCGACTCCAGCCGGGGACGTTCCGCCAACGGAGAGGAAAGGCAGCGGCGCCGACCCGGCCACTGCTGCCTAGCAGCCAATGCGCGTTCTCCCTGACGAGGGAAGACCAAATGGCGCTCGTGGGGCTCCCGTTCAACTTGCGCGGGGGGTGGAGTGCGGCGTACAGAATCTCGGGTCTCAGCCCGGTGCTCGTCTCCGGGGTGCCCCCCCCTGCGCGAACCCTCCTCAGAAGATGGTCTGCTGGAGCGGTTCGCGTTGGCGCACAAAATCTCCAAGTGGGACCCCTTACAAATTCTACACGGGCGGGGGTCGGGGCAGTCCCGATGAAAGTGGGCCCCCAAGCACGAGAATCACAAACGGCGTGCGTTGACAATGCGGCGGCGGGCACTTACGTGCAAATTCAAAAAGGCCGGGCAACGCGCCATGGCATGCCCTGTTGCCTTACAAAAGTCACAATGATGCGGACTCCGGGCGCCAGCAAAACGGGGGGCGGGGCGAACATCAACAGGCTCCCTAGCCCGAGGACTCCGGGCGCCAGCAAAACGGGGGGCGGGGCGATCATCAACAGGCCCCCTAGCCCGAGGACTCCGGGCGCTACCAAAACGGGGGGCGGGGCGAACATCAACAGGCCCCATAGCCCGAGGACTCCGGGCGCCAGCAAAACGGGGGGCGGGGCGAACATCAACAGGCCCCCGAGCCCTAGTCCGTCCCTGGTCTCTGGGCTGAGAAGGTAGTGGGGGTGACCCCGTGGCGCCACGAGTGTTATCCGAAAACCGACACTCGTCTTCCAAAAATTTGAGGAGGTCATCAAAGGGGGGAAGATGGGTGGCACTATCCCCACCATACTTCTGCTCAAAACGTGACCTCAGCTCCGCGGGGAGCAACTGCAGCACTATGTGCACCAACAAGTAGGACCAATGTTCTACCGGTAACTCCAAGCGTCTCAAGGCGTTGGTCGCTGAGACCAACGGGTTCAGAAAGTCAGTGTGCAACGTCGACGTGCTGACAATGGCCGGTAGCTCCAAAATCTGGTCGATGTGCACATCAGCCAGGCAGCGCTTGTTCTGATACCGTCGGGAGAGAAGCTCCAGAGCGGTCGGGTAAGAGGAATCCGTCACCGGCAAGTGCTGCACCAAGGCTCTGGCTTCGCCCTCCAGGACAGACAACAAATAGGCCAGCTTCTGGGCAGGTCCGAGGTCCGAGCGTGCATCGACAAGACTCTCAAAGAGATTTAGGAAGCCCAGCCAGTGGTCCAAGCGACCGTCAAAATGTGGCAGCTCCAGGGTGGGCAGCCTACTCAATAGTCCAGGGCCTGCAACAACGGGGGTCTGCGGCTTGGCCGCATCAGGCACCCGACTCTTCAAAATTTCCCGCGCTCGTAGACATATGACATCCCCCAGGTGGACAATCTGGTCATAGACACCCAAAATCTTATCGCGGGCTGTCTGATCCATCACCCCCAAATCCACGTCCATGATGTACTCGTTGAAGCGTATGAGCGCAGCATCAGCTGACTTGATCCTCTCAATCACTTGCCCATACCGAGCAAGGGTGAGCTCTTCCAATTCTACACGCTCAACCGTTGCAGCTGCCGATGTGAACCATCTCAACTGTGAGGTCAATCTGGCAGCAGCCTCCCTGACTGCCCTTAATGAGGCCATTGCAACAATCAAATATTAATACAACAGGCTAAAATTAACTAAACAAACAACAATGACTTGTTAGCCGACCAAATAATCTCAACAAAACAAAAACTCAAATTCAATTATTTCAAGTCCAAATCCGACCCTGTACTTATTCCAAGTATGAATCTAGCTTGCTAAGGATGGCTAGTTACAAAATAAATAACAATTGAATGTATAATACAATGCTGGATCAACCTCAAATAAATATCAATAAGCACAACAATTGACTGTATAATATTGAGCCGGAGAATCTTTAACAACAATCCAATAAACAAATAAATGCAATAAGTCAATCCACACCATTCAAGTCCTATTATGTTAGACTATGTGTAATTATTATTTAGATAACCTTTCAAATTCAGATCAATGACATTCAATTATTAATTGCCACAAATACCAAACAACTTTTACAACAATATACCAACTTATGTACCAAATACAACCAATTCCTAATTTCACAAATAAATCTTACTTGTCAATTCAATACCAAGGGGCTAGCACTACAAATTACAGTACAAACTACAAGTACAATTTGAGCCCGGCTGACAAAGCAATATATTCAAACTTATTAAGTTATATAAGTTATGTTAAGTAATCAAACCAAAGTTACTTTCAAAACTTCCAATTAAACCAGTGGATCTTATATTATAAGAGCCACGCCTACTACCATAATGAATCAGTGGATCTTATAAGAGCCACGCCTGCTACCACTTTACAATAAACAAAGGCCTACTTCTACTAGGCTTCGGCCTACAAACCACGCTCTGCTACCACTTTGATCAGGACTACAATTGGCCAGTGCAACGGTAACTGGGTGTCCAAAACTGTCCACGATACGTGGAGCTATAAACGTTGCTTTCAATGAACAAGGTTACACAATATTGGTACCACTAACCTGAGCTGTAGACGGCAATCAGGATCAGCTTGATCACGTCTAAATGTGGTTTGTATGTAATATGAGATGAGTAATTGAAAGTGTGATGTAAGTCAAGTGTGTGGACGTTCACAAGGCGCCAGTCTCCAGATGGCGCGGTTCCAACTCAGCATCACACCCAACTCGTTTCCAGCAAAGCGCGTGCCACGCGATGGACGCAATAAGGCGATATATTCCGAGAAATATCCCTGAATTCTCGTCAATCCGGGATTACAAAGTCCAATTAAACACTGTTCACACTCAATCTGCTAATATTACGTGAGATCCAATTCGATTTCCAACTATTTATTTTCAACAAAAGCGCGTGCCATTCCGTGGCACCCAACCGGCGACAATCCCAAAATATCCCGGGGTTTTCGTCAAATGGGGATTACACTTCACCCAATAGATAATTCGCGACCCAATTATCGGTTTCAACAGGCGAATCCAACGATATTTTACCAATTATAATTAACTCAACAGGTCCCAAAATGCGGATCAAATTTCTTTATGTCAAAAGGGTACGTTCGGAAACGATCGGTACTAAACACAGTCAGTAGCAGCTCTTTGAAGCGCGGGTGGTACATAGCGCGCTGCCAATTCGGGCCTGATCCTTACCGGACAGTAAGCTACTCCTGCTCGGCGTCCGCAGGCCCGGGTCTATGGTGGCCGGAGGTCGGCTCGCGATCCCCGACGCCCGGAGCGTCTCCTGCGGCGGCTGGGTCGTGAGGAAAAAGTTGTCTCTCCCTCACGCGTTCAGCCTCCTCCTTCGCTAGCATGACTGCTTTGCAGAAGCAGGCGACTGCATCTCATTCCCCCTCGCCCCGCACCATGACCTGAACCAAATTCTGTGGCTGAGTGAGCGATTCAGTAAACCAATTTCAATTATGTTGAACTAGTGCGCCTCACCATCAACGATCAGTGCTTACCATCAGATGGGATCGCAGTCAAAACATGCTTACATATTTAAAAAAAAAAATCTTTTCAATTTACTAGAAATATGTTTTTATCAACTATCTTTTTAATATTATTTATTTACGAAGTTATTTAATTATAATAATAAAGTTTCTTACCGTATTTTTGCTATACTCTGAAGTAAGTGCTTTTGGCGAGCAGCTTTCCATCTCTTCCCACTGTTAGTTTTATTTTCCATCCTTAATCTTTATTTTGTTGCGAGCTGCGGAAAAAATCGACACACACCCATCCTCGATAACGTTCCGCAGAACACTGGCGCGGTGCCGGCAGTGAAGAAATGAGCAAACGTATGTCGTAAAACGCAAATAAATTTATATAAAATTAAATATTAACTTTATAATAAAAAACAATCCATCATTGGACGCAGTTTAGCATTTAACATTTTATGGAATATTTTTGATTTTAGTTACAGTTGTTAATGAAGCGATAAACTGCTTTAAAACTGAATTTAGGGGTGTGTTTGAAGATTTTTTTACGCATTAAAGTATGTTTAATTACGTTTTGAATTACATCACTATATGCAAAAAAGACTTAAAAATAATATATTATTTTTGGTTCATAAGTTTATGTAAGGTTTAAGAGATACACTGATTTAAAAAACAGCATTTTTGACCGTTCTCAAGAAATCTTCACCTTAAGATAAGAGCGAGTTTTAGGATTGAAGAAAATACTGTTTTATTGCTTTCAGTTCCCCTGTGACACACATTCTAGATCCCTGAGATCATCGGAAAATTTAGAGTTAAGTATTCGTATACATTCCACTTCTTTCTTTGATAAATCTTTCACTATACAAGCAGCTCGTTTGTGGAATGCATTACCCATTGAAGTGAGGCGTGCTCAAACGCTACCAGCGTTCAAAAGAAAGGTGAAGGAGCATTACCTCTCCCTGTAAGTTTATCCCCTTCTTTCTCAATTATAGGTACATGTAATATTTATTAGTATATGATTTTTGAATTGTATGTATGTATTTTATATTATTATGTTCAATTAATATTATTTATGTTGTTTGTACACTGACAGCCCTTAATCTGTCTCCTTTAATTTTTGTCCATCCAAAGGTTGTCTGTAAGAGATCGCCCTATGCGATAAGACCGCCCATTGTACACTAGTTTAAATTTTTGTATCCATAGAAATATTGTGAGGTGTACAATAAAGTATATAATAAATAATAAATAAATAAATACTGTAAAGCAGAGACAAGATGTGTAAGTTCCAGCGAAGATGTATAGGAAGCCACTTGAGTTTCGTATGAAATTCGGATACGTGATCATATATGCGCAAGCCAAATATAAATCTTATGCAAAAATTTTGAAGTCGTTCAAGTTCATCAAGTAGTACCTCTGTGAGATCAAGATAACTCGCCAATGATGATGATCGATAATGGAGTAGATAAGATAGTTTTAAAATCTTAAATCAATAATGTTATCTCCTAAAGATGACCGCCTTTCTTACTCGTTCGCTCACAAATAAAGTCCTACATAAATATAATAAATCAGGTTTTGTTCACTAAATCATTTCTATAATTAAATAAAAAGATTAACATAATAAATTATAGGCAAAAATCAAAGGAGAGGATATTTCGGCAGAAGTATTTATATTTATTTGATAAATGGAACAGCATTATGGAAGCTTGCCAATCATAAGTAGGTATTATTTGAGTAGCTTAGCCGTGAAATACCAGTGACTTATCATTCATAGTATGTAGTCAACCCTGAAATGACAAAAATTCTCTGTATTTAACATATCATCTACACATACTTTTTACTTTATCCTTAGTAATTATATTTCCACGAACTGAAATAAAACAACTGTCTCAACGACTTCATTATTTTACAAAAGAAGAAAAAACTTTGAAGTCAAATTGCGTAGTAAGAGCGTATACTGGTCCACATCCATATTATTAAAAGTTCAGGTCCTAATTCGTGGGAGTGTCTGCGTTAATAACGTCTTAGCTCGAGAACTCGAGTTCGCTAAGTGCAAATTGTGGCGTAGTGGTTTAGGTGGTGGTAGAAAAAAACTAATAGACCACAGGTTTACAGCATTTATTTGATAAGGGGGGTGGGTTCAGTTCACAAGATTCTCCACTGGTCGATGGATTAAGGGAGGTACTGCCCTGGGCTCAGGCCGCGACGCACGCAGACCGGCGGGCCGACCCCGTAGCAGGCAGCTCGCGCGCAGACGGGCGCGCCGATCCCGAAGCCGGCAGCGACCACGTGTCCGAAGCAGAGGTTGTGCAGGACAGGCCACGGGGGAGGAGGTCTCTCCTCCTCACCCAACTCGCACGTGGCAGGCGCAGAGGATGACAGGTAGACCACGCGACAGCGCGTCTCTCCGGCAGTAGTACGCGGAGGCAGCGGTGACACCCGTCGCGTGGCAGCCGTTGAGGTAGTTGAAATTCGAGACCCAAGGCAGTAGAGAAACGAAGGAGAAGGAAAAACCCTGGAATCACACGAAGGGTGCTTCCGTAAGCGTGGTGCCAGGAATCGTGAGCGCCAGCGATGCGTGCGTCTCCCAGCCGTAAGCCCCACGGAACAGTACCCGGGAAATGGATGGGAAACTCACCATCGCGGCGGTTCACAATGGTTATAGGTAAGCGTGCGCATGCCGCATGCAACGATATAGAAGGTAACCGCGTGACAAAGCGTTTAAGCCCGTAGCTGCTATGACACAGCAGGAAAAGAATGCTGCGGCTTGCGTACGCTTCACAAATTTAGAAACACTAGTGGAAAACAGATGACAATGAAATAACACATTTACATTCCAGACGGAAGCCATCTTGACAACCGGGCAATTATATAAATTTACAAACGCTGCAGATTATGGCGAAATAAAAGGATTACAATTTGGCAAGATGTAGAGAAAATGGCAGATACAACGAGCACTTACCCTTGGGCACAGAGGGGTTTCTATATAAGTTGCTTGCAACAGTAGGCGGCGAGAAAAGGAGCTTCGCGGACTAGGGATTAGAATTTATAGCTGAGAACGCCTAAGTGTTGTCACTCCGTGAAACCATAGACATTAGTGATTAGTGTGGTAGTCGACTTCTAGTTTAATCGACTACAACGCTACAGTACCCCGCCTGTTAGCGAAGGATTTTCCCTAGGATAAATCCGCTAGAAGGCCTAAACCACTATTACTGACTACCTATACGTTCATACATCCCATTCATGTGCTTCCATACTATTAATCATTCATCCATCCATTCTAAGTCCATCCCTGACTTGGAAGTAGTCCTAAGTCAGTGACGTACAATTACATACGAGAGGTAAGCTAATTATAGAGTAGTTTAACTCGAGACAGTCAGTAGGAAAAACAGCAAGATAAAGCAAGTGTATCTCCATAGGGTTAGGTAAACTTGGTGGACTGTTGCAGGCTATAGGTAATGTTAGGTTTCAAAGCAAGAAGTAAGTTCATCGTTGAATTTTAAATTATCAAAGTTCTAACAACAATTCGCACCCTTCCTGTAAGAAAGAGGTAAGTGAATTCGGACAACTTTTCAGGAGCTTAAAAAAAGAGTCCAACTTTGTTAAAAAAAATCCCAGGAGTACCGTATAAAGAACAAAAGATGGCATTTAGCAGCGGCGAAATAATAGAGTTTCCGATTTTTCATTGTTTTATGTATACTGTGAGATAAGGTTGAATTATACGGTTACCTAAATAATCCCCGAAACTGTTACAAAAGATGCCGGTGTAAAAATGAATACTGCTTTGTTATGATCTTTGGTGTACCACATCGGCTGCGTTAAGTGTAGTTATTCCATTATTCATGTTACAATTTTAGGCTAGTCTGAAAGTGTAAGTATCAATTACGTAGTTTTTACACGAAAAATTCATTTAAGTAAACAGAAATACATACTTTATGCATGCGAAAGTATCTACGTTTTGCTGGAGCTTCTGAATAAACTTGTTTTTGATTGGAAAAAATATTCAAATAATGAAGTGTATCATCGTAAACTTCTATTTTACTGTTCACAGCTTGTCATGTACAAAAATTGTATGTCCAATACTATATAGATTTATAATAATTAAAGAAAAAGTTAAATTGCTACGTTTCAATCATACTAATCGATTTAAATTATGTTTGTATGTGTGCGAAGAAAAAACGTGCTGTAGAAGCCCAAAGAAGAAGCCGAAGAAGTATGTAAAATTAAGTGCTCAAAAGTAAAAAAAAATCGGAAATCTTCTACCAATTACTCAAACACAGAAACAATTACCTTTGTTAATGTTAAAATATTTTGACTCTACACTGAGAAAAAAAAAACAACCAGATTTCACGTTGCTTCAACAAGTTTTCGGGTTAAAATAGCGCCTACGTGCTGTTTGGTTGAAACTACGAGTTTGATCTTGTAAAGTGTAACTTATTGATTCTACAAGCTACGTATTATGTTATTTCTACGTTACGTCAGGTCGAATTTACGTTAACATTTTCCGATTGTTTTTACAAGTTTAGCAAGTAGATTTAACATGCTCAGCACGTTTTTGTGACATGACTAGCTTATTGAATCTCAAGCAGCTTGTTAATTTATCTTGTTACTTCTACGTGTTGGGCATATAGTTCCAACATGCTCGCCTTGTTGTTTCAACATGCTTGACATGTTTTTGTGACATGACTATTTTGTTGAATTTACAAGCAGCTTGTTAGTTTATCTTGTTACTCTTACGTGCTGGGCAGATAGTTCCGACATGCTCACCTTGTTGTTTCAACATGCTTGACATGTTGTGATATGACTAGCTTCTTGAATCTACAAGCAGCTTGTTAATTTATCTTGTTACTCCCACATGTTGGGCATATAGTTCCAACATGCTCGCCTCGTTGTTTTTTTTTTTTATTATAAAATAGGTTCGCGTTTGACCACCATCTCACCTGATGGTAAGTGATGATGTGGTTGAAGATGGAGCACGCTTATCTAAAAGTAACCTATTCACTCTTGACTCCTCCTAGGTTATAGCTATCGGGAAACACAGATTCCGGCAGGGAATTCCACTCCTTAGCCGTACGCACAATGAAGGTATTCCCAAAACATTTTGTGCGTATGGGTGGGATGTCCACCATGTAACGATGGCGCTTCGCCGTTTGTCTCGTAGTCCGATGATGGAACGGGCTTGGCGGAATTAGACTGTGTAATTCCATCGCGCACTCCCCGAAATTTATTCGATAGAAAACCGATAGACTTGCAACTCGTCGTCGATGTTCAAGGCTCTGGAGCTTTGACTCGACCAGTGCAACGTTGCCAATGAGTCTCTCTCTTCTCCTTCCTCTCGCTTCTCGATAGACTCAAGCGCGTCCAGTTGGTATTTGGCAAATCCATCCCAAAGATGAGAGCAGTACTCCATACACGACCGAACCTAGGCTTGATAGAGATTGAGCAACTGTTCGGGTGTGAAGTACCGTCTCATCTTTGCTAGAATTCCCAACTTTTTTGATGCTAGTTGAGCCTTAGCCTCGATAAACGGGCCAAAATTGAGAGTAAAAGTTAGTGTTACCCCCAGAAGCTCGATACGGTCGGTTATCGGCACGGTTACACCCCGGAAAGTAGGAGCTGGTTTGAATTGACTCTTTTTTGCGAAGAAGAGACATGCCTGGGTCTTAGCTGCATTAAACTTGACCAAGTTGGCATCGCCCCATTCGGAGACAGCCTTCAAGGACAAGTTCAAGTGCCCAACCATGTCCTCACGCAGAGACTGGATCTGTGATCCACCAGCTCGCGCGCTAGGCATATATCTCTCAGAAATTGTGCTGTCGTCTGCATACCCAAAGGTACCGGGAATCAGCAGATCGTTAATATGCAGCAAAAATAAAGTTGCTGAGAGAATAGACCCCTGAGGGACCCCGGCATTAATTGCCAATTGGCCAGACGAGCAGCCATCAATGAACACTCGAATGGACCGATCTCTCAGGAAGTCTTTAATCCAAACGCAAAGTTGAGTGGGTAAATCGAAGGAAGGAAGCTTAGCAATAAGGTTATCGTTCTAGATCCTGTAAAAGGCCTTGGAAATGTCAAGGGAAACAGCAAGTGCTTCCCCGTGCTTCGCAATGGCCTCACTACAGGTATGAATGGCATACGCTACTTATTATATATTAATGGTACACGCTCCATACTCTTACAAAGTATGGACGTGACTGAAATAAGCCTGTAGTTGGCCGGGTCAGCACGACTGCCCTTTTTGGGTACAGGCTGTACGTTAGCCAGCTTCCATGCTTTCGGCACCTTTCCAGTCTCTAGCGAAAGGCGAAACAGGCGTGTCAAGATTGGAGACAGTTCAGGCGCACAAGTCGCCTTTTTGTTCCAGCATGCATTTTATCATGTTGTAGTTACTAGGGCATGCAATTATCGAAATATTCCGATAATCGATAAAATGAAAGATATCGATTTTTTTTTCAATAAAAACCGGTAATTACTGATAATTATCGTTTTTTATAAAAAAAATACCTAAACTTGTTTTTTACTTGTAAATAAAGGGATAAAGTGATGCAATTACTTACCTAAAATAAAGGACAATATAAGATACTGAAAAATAAATAAAACAAGGCGTTTTTTTTTTAAATCAACGTTTGTATTTCTTTATAATATTTAAATTATATAACATAACATTTTGGATTGTCTCACTAAACTCTTCTTTCTTAAGAGATCTTTTAAATAAAATCTTAGAAACCTCTAGCTAAATTTAAAAAAAAAGTTACTCTTTAAAATAATTATGAGTTAAATATTGCAACTTTTGGACGTTTAGTATAATTAAATTAACTTTAAATAATTTCGTAGTACAGTATGGACATCTGAGTCAACAGTTATGTAATGTGTATGTTGACTCAGATGTTAATCGTTAAGAAATCTTGTTAGGATGTGTATTACACATCCTAACAAGATTTCTTAACGATTAATTAACGACAATAGGTAAATTAACATATAACAATTCCGTATTATAATTAAAAGAAATCACATTTAAAATAGTAATTTTGTATTATAATTAAAAGAGATCACATTTGAAATAATCAAATTTTAAAGAGATTTTCGTTTTTTTTTTGCTGCTGAAAATATGTCCGCAGAAATGACAAACAATCAATTGTTTTGTCATTTAGGCTAGTATGCAGCTTTATTATATATTATATAGTACTTATTATATATTATTAATACTTAGTAATACTTTATTATATATTACATAGTACTCCAGCTGCGGAAAAGACACGTTCGCTTTCTACACTAGTTGGCTTAATTGAGCGAAGCCATCGGTATAGTTTTGTTAGCAGTTGACCACGATCACCACCGTTTTCAAATAGTAGCATTTCAACTTTAAGAAGTGTCAAAGTGTCCTCCGTTGAAGCTGAAATGCCTGGGCCTCTCGAGTCATAATTAATTTTATTTATATATTGATCAAGCAAGTCTTTATTGGTCACTTGGGCATTGCTGTCTGTGACTTCAGTGACTTGGTCACTTGAATGAGCTTGACTGTGGTCATCTTCAATCACATCCAAAGCAGTCACTGCAGCAGAACCATACTTTGATAAAAGGTTTAGTATCATGTCCTGTAAACGATCATTGGTTAAGCGAGGGTATACATCTGTATTATATTCGTCGTCATTAAAATAACAGTTTGGATCATGCAGGTACTGCATAAGACTAGCAATTGGAAGCCGTCTTTGTTTTAATGTATTTGTGAGATTTGTATGAAGGTCCCGACTAAGTTGCGTATTGCGAACTTCAAGTTTCTTTAAAGCAAAATTCGTAGCAACATCCGCACTAACTAGAGTGGCATCTTCTCGACAGAGGGCCTCAACTGTGACCTTAATAATTTCAAGATTCTCATATATGTCTCGAAGAACTGACCACTCCTGTTCCGAAATTTGAATTGCGCATTGGACATCAATGACAGCTTTTAAGATTGCAGCTTTTACTTTAATGAATCTACCTATCATATCACATAGTGTGCTCCATCGTGTCTTGCAGTCTAACAACAATGCGTTTTCCTTGCCAAGTTCCATTTTTATATATGTATTTCTGAAAAACATCTGATTTTGTAGGTGACTTTCGAAACATTCGTACGACTGCTCTAACCTTCTCTATAATGGGTTTGAATTGAATATTTGTTTCAACATATGAAAACGCTTCCTCTATTTCTAATCCACCAGTATCATCATTAATAACAAGTGCGTCATCATTATCATTTTCCTCCTCATCTTGAGCTTCGTTATAATGAGTTACTTCTAGAGATTTGGCATAAAATGTATCTACTATGGCCAGTTGCAAGCCGTGAGCTAAGCAAAGTTGATGAATGCAGTTTAGATTTCGGCCAAGTTTTGTCATGACTGAAGCTCCATCGGATGTTATACAAATTATATCAGTGTCAAAGTTTATACCAAATTCATTTAGCCTCTTTCGAAGGTATTCTTCACATTTATCAGCGTTTACAGAGCCATATGTTCTACATAAGCCAAGGTTTTTTGCAGTATCCTTGGAAAAATGCACAGTGAATGTTTTACATATCGCCTATTTCTTGACGATGTCCACTCATCTAAAGATAAGCAAAACTTGTGTCCTTCATTTTTAGCTCCTGTATCTCTTTTATAACCTTACTCTTAATTTTATCGTAAAACTTAACAGTTATATATTTTATAGAATTTGCACTAGAGGGTAATTTATAACCTAAAGATATGCCTAAGATCTTCAGACTCTGTAAATACCCTAAAAGGCATTCCCTCTAAAGCTGTCATTCTTGATATCATAATATCTAAAGATCTGTTTGATTCTGTAAAATAATCAGACATTTTACTTTTTTTAACTGATACATGAACAGGAGCATCTATTGACGCCAAAGACGATAACAAAGTGTTATGGCATGTAAGGACCTTAAATGACTGCGAAGTCCCGTTGTTGTACCACCCACACACTTAATAACTTTGTCGCAGATCTTACATTTTGCTGTGTCACCTGTTTCTGCTTTTAAAAAATGCCGCCATACCGACGTTTGGTCCGAACACTTTTTGTACACAGGTACATAGTTAACTGTGTTTTTATTAGACATGCTAAATATACTTTACTGAATGAGTAGGTGCAGTACGTAAAGTACCTAAAACAAAAACATACGATGTTTTGAATTTACTGAACTACATGAAAATATTACGATGTAGATTAGTTATGTAGAATTGTAGACAGAACTTCTGTATTGAATTTTACATTCACATCAAGTAACCATTTAAGTGGTAAACAAGATTCTAAACTGAAAAAGTAGGTACCTAAAACAATAAAATATGCTTTATGTTCACTTTACAAGAAATTAATAGGTAGAAATTGATTGTGTGTATGTCGTAACTCGTACTACAAACTATATATTTTTTCATTTTTAAGGTAAAAGCCTTGTTTAGGTACCTACTTTCTATATTTATGTTTAAATGGTGTAGCATTTTGAACGGAAACATTTCGAATAACAACGCTAAATGTTTGCAATTAAGTAGTATAAATCTGACTTACCAATAATATTCTTAATTTCTTACTGACGCAAAACTCTCAATTCAGTTAATCCGGGCGTCCTCAACTCCTCACTCACATGGTAGAACGACAGCGATCGACACGTTCACAGTTCACAGTCACACACAAATATTGCGCAATGAGCAAATGACAGTGACGGGAAAGAAAACGCGCGCGGCGAGGGAACGGGACGCATCCAACGTTCGTTCAGAAATGTGTCAGAATTCTTTATATAAAATTATCGATTATCAGTATTTATCGTTTTTGTTTTCGATATTTATCGTTTTGTCAGAATGGATCGATAACCGATAAATTATCGATTATCGGTTATCGGTTTGCATGCCCTAGTAGTTACAGTACGTGCTTGTTCTATCAACTTGTAGCTTATTATGTTACCTTGTTGAATCTGCATTATTGGTTTGTTCTATTCACAGTTGAGGACTGAGTGAAGCGGTCAGACTATAACTGTAAAAAGAACCAGTCTATAATGCAGATTCAACAAGGTAACATAACAAGCTACATAATTAGTATTTTTTATGTAAACTTAAACAACCAAACATAAATAACGCACAGATAATAACAAAAATACTATATGCAATTACATTTAAATAAATCACTAGCAAACAAATTTTTTTTTTTAGTTAAACGCATTACAGCCTTTAACCGCATCTTATTTTGAGGTACCTACGTCGTTGGGTCGCAAAGGAATAATCGTTAAATAGATTTGTAAATAAATAACATGTATTTTAAGGTCTTAATTATTTATTAATTTACAGTGTTACCACAATGGCGTTTAGAGGTTATAGAACAATGTTCCCTGTCCTAGAAGTTAAAACTACATACAGTTATGCAAATGTATAGTTGACCAAGTGTTCCACTTTAAACCTTATAGACATATGTTTAGACTTGAAAGTGGTAAGGTAATATCTTGGTCAACTATGCCTTAATTTATGTATATACAAGTATTTTAAGGTCTTATTTATTACAATTTTTATTTTTTGACAATTTGCGTCTTTGGTGTTTAAAAGGTTATAGAAGAATGCTTCCCTGTCCTAAAAGTGAAAACTACATACAGTTTCGCAAATTTATGGTCGACTAACTGAAAGAAGATTCACTTTTGTGACGTAAATTATTAATTTGCTTTGATAGTGATTTTATAGAATGAAAATGCCGGAAACATCCTTCTTCTCCGCAATGAAACACGGTTTTTTCTAAGGCAGCAAAACACAGAGAACGCAAATGGTGACAAAGAGATCTAGTATTAGAAAATTGAGCCTTACACGCAAAACAAGTTAACATTTAATCCTTTAAATCACCCATTAGGGTATGAATAACACTAAGTGATTTATCAAATTTAGTGTTTATGTTATATAATGCTCTTTGTATAAACAGCCAAATGAGATAAGATTCGTCAGAGTATTCTGCTCCTGTCGCATGTATAATCTTAAATGCCACATCCACTCCCTGGAGTTTTACTTTGTAAATAGTCTGACCAACAACGCCGTAAATTTTTAAAATATCACAAATTGTACCCGTGTAGATTATCAAGGGCTGAAATGTTCGTCCGAGTTTCACCAATTTCGTTCTCTTACTTGATACTGCTGTTTGTAGATCATCAACGCCAGCTATTTGCAATATAAATCCATCCCGGATTTCACTACGCGATGGCTTCCTTGAGAGCTTTCCTTTTTTCTTTGATACTGTTGAAGGCACTAAATATGGCAGCAACAACAACGCTGCATTGATTTCCGACTCTGGTTTGGTATCTGTAACTATAATAAGTAATGTTCAAACTGCAATCTGCGTAAATTACGTACTCAATGAAAACAGTAGGAAAAAGCAAAAAAGTCATGCAACGTCAATAGTATCACAAATCACACAGTAGGTAACCACAACATACTTACGTCCGGTTTGCTCGTGTGGAAACCTTACAAAATAAAACAAATTAATTATTGATGTTATCTCCAGTAAAGTTCTGGTATGTATTTTAGGAGGTACCTATATTGGCACTTAGTAAAAAGTATTCTAGTAGAAAATGGCAGGGGAAACAACTCACCGTAATTAATGCTGTCCATATTAAGCATACGCCTGACCCGTGGGTTTCTTACCACCACACTCAGCGGATGATGTTTTTTTATCCTCGATTGCTTCCAAAATTTTAATTCGCCAAGTCAACATACACCTACACCACGATAGCGCTGACGCACGAATGCATGCAATGCGTCGACGTGACACCCCCGCGTCCCCGCAGCCGCACGACCGCGCGCTCGCAAGCGCAGTTCCACACTTTGGTATTAAAATCTAACGCGTGTATAAGTAAGTTTTGAGGGTTTCCGATCTTAGATTGTCGTTCTAATGTAACTTAAGTACAGGTACACCAAAAACTTTCACTTAATGTCTATGGAAAAACAAGTGTTCATTATTACGATTTGTATAAAACTATTTTCTTCGTAGAGTAAAGAAGTAAGTGCAGCTACGCGTCAGGTATTTATAACAACTGCTTGGAGAAACTACGTAACGATAGTAACGCAAAACAATCCCGCAACAAGTTTCGTGCAATAAGTAAGTAAGTGGACTTGCAAGACACGCCTTCGCAATAGTATCCAAGAACAAATGCCTATGTTTATTTACTTTTATAAAGTTATGTTAATTCTTCGTGTTAGTTATGGGTATGTGTGTTTATGGCTTTATACCCAGGGAAATTTGTAAAATAAATAAATGTATGTATGTTTACATCTATATAAGAATGGAAAACTATTTTATTTTTTGTCGCAAAAATACACATTTTTTGTGACAGTACCCTTATTTTTGGCGCTAGCTTCATGAAAATTTGTGAGAAGGTGTATTAGAGTACGCTCGATTTTTTGCAATAATAAAAAAATTGACGCAAGTTGAGTTACGCGACTCTTCCAGTAAGGGTGCGAATTTAATAATAAATTAAAGTTCTATTTTATGTTTAGGTTTAAAATTAAATTATGTTAAAGTTCAAAGCTAAGAGTATTTAAAAGAAATTAAAAAAAATTTGTTAAGGTTACAAAAAAATTTTGGTAATGGTCCATGTATATGTTCAAATTGGTTTAAGCTTTATTACTGGAACACGCTTCTTATGTCAAAGTCTATTCGAGTGAGTTTCCGAACGTGAGTGAAATTTAAAAAAAAAAAATCAAGTCCATATCCATACTGTTGCGAGAATATCCGAACGTTATAGACGTAATTCTAAAAGACAAGTATCCAAGGTTGGCAACTACGTCGAGATGTCAAAGTCAGTACGTAAACGTCAAAAATATAATATGTCAATGATCTTGAATTAATTAGGTTATGTTATGAAACACGCGGAAATATTTTCTAAGAGAATTAATTAATTTAATTAGGGCAGGTTGAATCTAAGTAATATTCAGGATAGGCTTGTTTAATACTAAAAGGTGTTATGAAGTTCAAGTTAGGTTTCTAGTTTAGTGTTTAGGTAAAAGAAATTAGATAAGTTTGTTGACTAAATGTTGTTAGAATATTTCATGTAGATGCTATTATTAAACGATTGATGAAATGCGAGTTAGGTTCGGGTTTAGTGCTTAAATTAAGGTTAGATTTGTTACCAGGGTAAGCTGGAATATAGTTTAACTGTGGTGGCAGATCACCAACAGTTTAGTTGAAAACAATACAATGGACTATGCTATATATTGTTTTATGAATAGTTTTAATGTTAGTAGCGAGAAAGTTTTACAGTTATAATTAGGATATAAAGTTATAGACTACTATGCAAGTAGTTAATGGGTAGGTACGGTATTTGTCAAGAAATTTACCGGCTTGAAGCTGTTTTCAGAACAGTAGGTTTAGGAATTAATGTAAATTAACTAGTGTGCGGACACCCATGTTTCAGGGGGCCGTCTTTAAGACATCCATGAGGACATAATACATAAAACAAAGTTAATGGTAGTGTACCATGGAGACTACTCTGCCATGATACTAACGAATCGCCCTGAGGGCCCACTATGTAGCCTCTCATAGTCACGCCGTAAAGTTATGTTGGCTTATGTTTTCAGAACAGTAGGTTTAGGAATTAATATAGATTAACTAGTGTGCAGACACCCATGTTTCAGGGGGCCGTCTTTAAGACATCCATGAGGACATAATAACATAAATAAAAGTTAAAGGTAGTGTACTATGGAGACTACTCTGCCATGATACTAAAGAATCACCCTGAAGGCCCACTATGTAGCCTCTCATAGTCACGCCGTAAAGAGAAAATAATCAAAGAGATTAGGTGTGTAGTGTATGTGTGTGTGGTCAGCAGAAAGGTGGTAATGGAACTGAAGTTATGTTGGCTTATTGCCATGCAGTCTAGGTATTTAGTTCTGTTAAAAGACAAATAAATATAGTTAATTTTAGAATAATAGTTTGGTAACTTTAGTCAGTAGGTTTTAAGTAGGATTACCACACTGTAGGTGGGTGTGAAATATGACACTAGGATAGCTATAACCAGAGTTATAGTTAACTTAGGTAGTTAGGTACAAGTCGACCCTCCACGACCAGTATGGTAGTCAGTCGTGGGTGTGTGTTCCCTTGGCATCGTGTGACCCTGTATGGGGTCAAACACTAGTTAGTTAGCTAGGCCTACGGGAATTAGGGTGGACTGTTTCGCCTTAAATCCTTAGCGTGCCACTCACCCAAAGGCTTTCCTTGTATGTCTACCAACTCATAAACTATAGGGGAGAGTTTGGCAGATACTTTACATTTAGTAAATTTAGGAGCTAATTTTTTACTGAAATACTTTTCTTTATCACTCTGGTAGTAAGTACGTTTCCAGACTACATCACCTACATTGAATTCTACATTCTTGCGTCGTAAGTTGTAGTCTGTAGCATTTCTAGAATGTGCTCGTAGTAAGGCAGACTGTACTTGGTCAAAAATGTTAGAAAGGCAACCTAAGTTTTCTGCATACTGGTCTCTAGGTTGGAATATTATTTCCTTTAAGTCAGTTTTTTGATAGATGGAACCGTCAGCTACTAATTCCCTACCAAATATAAGGAATGCAGGAGTGAAACCAGTAACTTCACTAGTTGAGCTATTTAGTGCAAATTGAACAGCTGGGATATGTAGATCCCAAGAGCGTTGGTCATTATTAATGTATGTAGAAACAGCTGTTATGATTGTCTTATTGTACCTTTCCACGGTGTTAATCTGTGGTGCATACCTAGGAGTATAGTGTATGCTAGGTATGTTATATTTACTGAATAAGTTTTTAGTTTCATTTGAAGTGAACTGAGTGCCATTGTCTAAAATTATACATTGAGGTATTCCATGTACCAAAAATACATTATCCTCCATTAGTTTACTGATAGTTTTAGCGTTAGCATTCCTCATTGGGAAAAGAAGACAATACTTAGAGAAACAACATGTCACTACAAAAAGATATGCGTTTTGGCGTCTAGAGACAGGCAGAGGGCCAACAATGTCAATACTGAGCATCTGGAATGGTCGAGAGCATTCTTTAGGTTTCCCCATGACCCCCAGTGGAGCATGGTTTACTTGTTTATAAGCTAGACAGATTTCACATGAAGTTACAGCTTTCACTACGTCGCTGTGCATTCCTGGCCAGTAGTAACGAAGAGCTAGTCTTTTATAAGTTTTAAAAATGCCTAGATGACCTGCCGTGGGTTCTGCATTGTTGTCAATAACAACTTTAGACCTAGATTCATATGGAATAACTTCCTTCCAGTCAAACTCATTAAAAATAGCAAATTTACTTTTCATGTACCGAAATAACTTGTTATTCTTAATAAGATAATTAGGGTAAGAGATTGGGCTCTGTGTACAGCCATTATAGATTTTTAGGTACCAAGTATCGTTAGTTACTGGTGGGGTGGACTGAGAGGATATTTCAGCCACTGGGAGAGCGCGGGACAGAGCGTCGGGAAGAGTATTATCGGAACCACGGCGGTGTTTAATATCGAAGTTAAATGCAGAGAGCCTTACTCCCCAGCGGGCTAGTCTACCAGTAGGATTTTGTAGTTTTAAGACCCACTTTAGTGCAGAGTGATCTGTGTAGACTGTGAATTTTAGACCATTTTCAAGATAACATCGCCAGTGCTCTAGAGCCAATAACACTGCTAGCGCTTCTCTCTACGTAATACTATAGTTTTGTTCTGGTTTTGACAAGGACTTACTCATATATGCTATAGGGTGCTCGATACCATTTTTAGTTTGAGTGAGCAAAGCGCCAATACCATGATTACTAGCGTCTGTATGTACTTCAAAAGGTAAGCTATAATCTGGACATGACAAGACTGGGGCTGAAACTAGTATATTCCTGAGTTTGTCAAATGATACTTGGCACTCATTGGTCCAAGCAAAAGGTGGAGCCTTTTTGCTGGAGCTAGTAAGTTTATTTAACGGTGCTGCTAGTGAACTAAAGTTTGGGACAAAACGTCTGTACCAGGATGCTGTTCCCAAGAATCTCTTTACTTCTTTAGGATTAGTTGGGACTGGAAATTTTGTGATTGCTTCTATTTTTTCTGGATCTGGGTGCAAGGCCTTTGAATTTACAATGTAACCCAGGTATTTAAGTTCATCCCGGAAGAATTGGCATTTGTTTAAATTAATTGTTAAATTGGCCTCAGTTAGTGTTTTAAGGACTTTTAATAAAAGAGATATATGGCCGTCAAAATCAGAAGAAACCAGAACTATGTCATCTAAGAAAGCAAAAACTCTGTTTTCAAATTCCGGGCCATAGAATAACTTATCAACAAGCCTCTGTTGAGTAGCAGGTGCATTAGTTAGTCCAAAGGGTGTAGTTTTGAACCTGAAGGTTCCACGGCCAGGAATGTAAAAAGCAGTCTTGTTTTTGTCCTCTTCATTCAAGGGTAGCTGCCAGAAACTTTTATAAAGATCTAGACTTGTTAGGTATTTAGCATCCTTTAGGTTATCTAGAATTTCATAGATATAAGGTAAATTATAAGCATCCTTCTTAGTTACTGTATTTAGCTTGCGACTGTCCAAACAGAACCGCAATTTGCCATCCCTTTTAGGTGTGAGGAGTACAGGTGAAGACCAAGGACTTTCGCAGGGCTCAACAACATCTAGCTTTAGCATTTCGTCTAGCTCTTCACATAAAATGCGCTGTTTTTCAGGTGACATTCTGTAGTAACGCTGCCTGATTGGAGGTGAGTCTCCAGTATCTATGCAGTGTGTGATGTGATTGGTACGACCTAGACCTTTTTTATCTGAAGATATAGTTTCATATTGTTTAATAATGTTATCTGCTTTTATTTGTTGAGTCCTTGAAAGCTGAGCGAAGGAATGCAGCTGTAAGTCTGTATTAGAGTTGATTATTTGTTCATTATGACTCATAAGAAAGATTGACTTAGTGTTTTTAGGGAACAGTTAAAAAAGATTCCAGAAGTCAATGCCCAGCAGAATGGGTATTTCAACTGATGGTATTACATAGGCCTTAAGTATGTGGTGTTTACTTTCAAAGGTTATAGGTAGATTTAGTATACCTATTGGTGATAATATCTGTCCCCCAGCGGCAACAAATTTTAAAGACTGTTCACATGATTTTAGGGTGAGGCCCAAATCGATGAGTTTTTCATGAAAGTTATCTCCAATTATGGTGACTGCGGATCCCGATTCCAATAGTCCGCAAGTAGGCAAGTTATTTATTAGAATACTTGCATAAGGCCTAGTATCATTTAGTGGTTTATTGTGGATTGTTGTAACAGCATAATGAGTGGAAGATGGTTTTAATGTTGGTGGCCAATCTGGCCACACACCACCGTTTTTAGTTTTATTTGGTTTTTTACAACAACCCACAACCTTTAGTTTTTTGAGTGGCACTTTTTACAGTTTGGAAAAATCACACCTTTGAGACCACACTTAAAGCAAATTGGAAATCTTTCTGCTGTACACGTTCTCAATGAGTGACTGTTAACTCTACACCTAGGACAGAAGGGACCTCCTTTAGAGGGTGATTCTTTTTTAGTGTTAATAGCTAAAACCTTTTCTGTTTCCGACTGAGCAGAGTGTTTCTTGTAGTTAGTGTAGTGTTTTGCTGAATTATTAGTACTTGTGTTATAACTATTACTAGACTTATTGTGCCTGTGGTATGCAAACTCTGGTGCAAGAGTGCTCAGATTACTTTTGCTGGGTTCATGGTAGTGTGTAGCCCTAGCTTTATATTTCTCATAGTTTTTGCACACCTGTTGTAATTGGTCTAACGTTTGCACACTACTTAGTGCTAGCACATCCGCATAGACGGGTTTAACATTATGAGAGATAATGTCGAATTTTTCCTCTTCTGAAATTTTTTTCTCGAGTCGGTTGAAGAGACCGCTCATTATAGAAATGTAAATAGTTATATTTTCAGTTTCACCTTGTGTACGCTGCCTGATTTCAGAAAGGAGTCTATAGTCATAATCATCACTATCAAAGGCAGACTGAAGTTGCTTGATTAACTGGTCCCAAGACGATATATCAGCTTTTATGTGTCTATACCAGTGTAAAGCATTGCCAGTGAATATGTCATAGGAAAAATTCAACATGTCCTCCTTAGAAATTCGCTTACTTAGTCTGAACTCCTCAATTTTTTGTACAAATGACCTTACACACGTATTCCCATCGTATTTGGGTTTATTGCCATGGTGACTGGGGCAAGTGACAACTATATTTGGGGTTTTTGTGGCACTTGCTTCAGCCTGCTGGCTACTAGCAGAACTATCTGATGTACTGGGGGTGAGTTTACTCAGGGGAGTTTTGTACTGAGTGTCTAAGCAACCAAACAGTGAGTCAAGTTCTCTCTTCAACCGAATAGAGTCTTGTGTGGTTGGAGTTATTCTTCCTAATCTATGGAATATGTGGTTCCTAATTGATGTAGCTACACTGAGAGAACGTTCAGTGTTTATGGTTGATAAGTAGTCTTTAAAATCTTCTAGCGTCTGACTCAGGCCACTCAAATCATCCTTCTCATCTATACCGGACATAAAAATATCCCCAGTGTCATGTAGTTTAGAAAGCTTGTTGATTTGCTTTCTAAGGTCAGTGACTGTGCCCTTTTCACCGCCTCTAATGATGACCTCGTATTCTAATTCGGCCTTTCTTAGGTGGATAAAATTAATTGGGTTAGCGCTCATTGTGATCTTTACAATTATTGAGATCAAAACCCTAGCAGAAATAAAATTAACAAATTTAAAAGAATTACAGTAAGAACACACTAGTAAATACCCTACACACACTAGAAAATATGGTAATTACACACTAGTACTTACCGCCACGATGAGTGAGTAAAGGTAATTAGCGACCAGAGAAGAAAACCTTGTGAACCTTACCGAGTGGGCGCCACTGTGGCGTAGTGGTTTAGGTGGTGGTAGAAAAAAACTAATAGACCACAGGTTTACAGCATTTATTTGATAAGGGGGGTGGGTTCAGTTCACAAGATTCTCCACTGGTCGATGGATTAAGGGAGGTACTGCCCTGGGCTCAGACCGCGACGCACGCAGACCGGCGGGCCGACCCCGTAGCAGGCAGCTCGCGCGCAGACGGGCACGCCGATCCCGAAGCCGGCAGCGACCACGTGTCCGAAGCAGAGGTTGTGCAGGACAGGCCACGGGGGAGGAGGTCTCTCCTCCTCACCCAACTCGCACGTGGCAGGCGCAGAGGATGACAGGTAGACCACGCGACAGCGCGTCTCTCCGGCAGTAGTACGCGGAGGCAGCGGTGACACCCGTCGCGTGGCAGCCGTTGAGGTAGTTGAAATTCGAGACCCAAGGCAGTAGAGAAACGAAGGAGAAGGAAAAACCCTGGAATCACACGAAGGGTGCTTCCGTAAGCGTGGTGCCAGGAATCGTGAGCGCCAGCGATGCGTGCGTCTCCCAGCCGTAAGCCCCACGGAACAGTACCCGGGAAATGGATGGGAAACTCACCATCGCGGCGGTTCACAATGGTTATAGGTAAGCGTGCGCATGCCGCATGCAACGATATAGAAGGTAACCGCGTGACAAAGCGTTTAAGCCCGTAGCTGCTATGACACAGCAGGAAAAGAATGCTGCGGCTTGCGTACGCTTCACAAATTTAGAAACACTAGTGGAAAACAGATGACAATGAAATAACACATTTACATTCCAGACGGAAGCCATCTTGACAACCGGGCAATTATATAAATTTACAAACGCTGCAGATTATGGCGAAATAAAAGGATTACAATTTGGCAAGATGTAGAGAAAATGGCAGATACAACGAGCACTTACCCTTGGGCACAGAAGGATTTCTATATAAGTTACTTGCAACAGTAGGCGGCGAGAAAAGGAGCTTCGCGGACTAGGGATTAGAATTTATAGCTGAGAATGCCTAAGTGTTGTCACTCCGTGAAACCATAGACATTAGAGATTAGTGTGGTAGTCGACTTCTAGTTTAATCGACTACAACGCTACAGAATACGTTAGCGGACCTTATAACATGGAAACCTACTTACTTATCTAAACAGTTAACGCCCAGGTTCAGGAACAAAAATAATTGCAATTGATGTGGTAAATGAACTTACGTAAATTAGCTGCTGCTGTGGTTGGTTGTTGGTTGAGTTATTATTTATTGATTTATTTCAGAAATAGTCCATATATTAATAATGTAATTAAAGCATTGAAATCAAATTAAAATCACAGCATACAATTCGATAAACACAATAAAATTTCAATGTGTAAAATTAAAATACATGAATTTTAACAAAAAAATAAAATAAAACTACAATAAATATAGAAATCAATCGAACATATCAAATATTAGAGTTAATATAAGCTGATTCCTATGTGGCTTAGTAGTGAACCATACGCATCCTATTACACTGCTTAGTAACTATTTAATATACAATCGGAACATTCGTTTTATTTGCTTTGTCTCCCATGCATTTCAAAGTCGTCTCCATCAGGAATAGAGTTTAAGACATTTTTTTTTTATTACGACAACCGCTTCTCACCTCTGTGGTATAACATAAATTGAGCCTTTCTATTGGCAAATAAGTTCATTATTTAACACGTTACAGCCACTTATCTTTTTTTAAATTTATTTAGTTCATTAATTTATATACAGAGGTATCACGTAAATCTAAAATCGCCAAACTTTTACGTTTGATGGCGAGAGGCGCTCTTTATACATTAACATTAATGCACCATTCTAATTACTTCTACACAATGTGTTGCAATATCACCTTATGTGATAACAATGTGTTAATGTTTCTTCTTCTTCTTCTTTCTCTCTTCTTTTACCTGTATGATTAGCATTCCAATATATTTTTAGTTTTTTCTTAAGTGTTCCTTTACTTATGTTTATTTTTTCTCTTAATAATTCTACTGAAGTTGTTAGTTAAAAAGAATAGTTAAGGAAGGAAAACTTGGCTGCTAACGTAAAGTGGACGCGACTAATGGGAATGAAATTAAACAATCAAAGTGGGGAGTTTTTAGCTGAGGTGGCGGCAACAAGATAGCGGCGCGATGGGCTTGTGGCTATTGGCTCACTTGCATTACTTTATGTGGAACGACACTTTTAATTTTAATTGTTCTTGGCAATGTATCGTAAGGACTAAATACCATTCTCAAATTAAGGCTCTTTATGATTCTTGAAAGAAAACTTTACTGTATTATTAGAGCATGAATTTTCTATATCTACATTGAAGAGGAAATTATACTTATATTGGCTAGAAAGTATTTTAGGCTTGTTATAGTTAAGCTATAAGTGTAACTGTATGCTTTTGACTGTAATCACTTAATATTACTTCAAATTGTAGGTATTGAATGTAAGTTTATCTAATCGATCACCATCATCTTCCCAGCATTTTTCGAAATAAATGTTGGAGGGAGCTCCTAGTCGGATGCAACTGAGTGCTAGGGTTTTATGTAGAGCGACTGCTTTTCTGACCTCCACAACCCCGTAGCTGGGTAACACGATACTACTTGACCAGACCAGTGTCAGATGTTCTGGCTTCTGACTCTGCGTAACGACTGACAAAGATGTACAAATAACAGCTGGGACTAACGGGTTAACGTGCTTTCCGAGGTTCCCAGTGACGAATCTCGATGCGATGATGGTCACCCATCTACAAGCTAACCTCGGCAAGCGTTGTGTAGCTTTTAAGATGAATCTATAGTGTCTATGGACTGGATAACTATTTATTAACTGTTTTATTTTTCATTCGTAGTCGTTTGTAGTCTACGAATGAATAAAATACAATCAATGTAGTGTTCAGTATCTAGGTATTTATATTATTACTTTGAAACAGATCCGGAGTAGGTACCAATTTATTCTAGTCACTGAAGCGAGGACAACGTATGAAATAAGCAATACATTTGGGTCGTACAATATTTAGGAGGCATTGCGATAAGGGTGACAAATGGGGAGGCTTAACCACATTTGAACTCCTATCAATACCAGTAGAAGTAATACTATGCGAGTACTTTCCGAGCGGTACATCAATCTTCAGACTAAAAATGCGGAGAAGGCTGTGATCATGTCAACGTTCGTGACTTTCGAATCTAGGATGCTTAGCCAGTGATGGATTTCGGTCACATATAGGACCTCCTACTTCGTAAAAGAAAACCTTTGAATAATATTACATTTTTATTGATTGATTGTAAGCAGTAATTTGGTCGAAGACGAAGCACGCTTTCCTAGAAGTAACCTATTGACTCTTGACTTAAATACATTATATATAGGTTATAGATATTAGGAAATAGACAGAAATAGACAGACATTATAAAAAGCGAAACGAGAAGGTCTTGCAACCGAAATAGTGATTACACCCTCACTATTGATGATAATATAATAACATTAGATTCACAAGTCACCACAGAATTTGAAAATTTTTTCACTGACATTCCTGTATCGACAACCAAGTCGATAAAATCATCTACCATTGCTGCAGAAACACTACTTAAAAAAAAAAGTTCCGGTTTGTAGTTCAGAGTTTAAATTCCAACATGTTACTTCTAATGACATCATTAAAATTTTTAATTCTTTGAATGTTAAAAAAACTGCAGACCTGTGGGGTAATTCTGTTCATGTTTCTAAGTTCATTATACACATTATTGCTCCTACATTAGCTGTTAGATTTAATAATTGTATTGATTGCGGTGAGTGTCCTGATTTAATAAAATATAGTAAAATAATCCCACTATTTAAATCGGGTAGTACATCTGACCCTACTAATTATAGACATATTTCTGTACTGCCCACTTTCAGTAAAATTTTTGAGAAAATTATTATAATGCGGATGCAAAGATATTTTAATAAACACTAATTGCTACATAATAAACAATTTGGTTTTACAAAGGTTCATTCAACAACTGATGCCAGTGTTGATCTTTTAGGACACATTTATAATGCATGGGAAGATAGGTGCGATGCGTTGGGCATTTTTTGTGATTTGTCCAAGGCATTTGGCTGTGTTCCCTATGAGACATTAATCAGGAAACTACACTACTACGGATTCCGGGACACCACTCTGAGTCTTTTGTCCTCTTACTTGAGTGATAGGATTCAGAGAGTCGATGTGAACGGAAAAAGATCGCCGGGATCTGTGGTCAAAATGGGCGTCCCCCAAGGCTCAATTTTAGGTTCCTTTTTGTTTCTTATTTATATAAATGATTTGCCGTACCTGATCAAAAATCATGACAGTGTTATTTGCTGACGATACTTCTCTTTTATTTAAAATCAAACGTCAACAGCAGGTTACTGAAGAAGTTAACAGAGCCCTTGCAACTGTAGTTAGCTGGTTCAATGTTAATAATCTTCTTCTTAATGAGAAAAAAACAGAATTCTTAATATTAACGTTACCTCATGTTAGACAAGTGAATAAATAAGGAAAGTAAGTTTCCCCGTGCTATAGTTGTCAAATTTAAAAATGTTAGGACTCGTGATGAATTTTACTCTGCAGTATACAGATACAATAAGTCCAATCCCATGGAGAAGCTGAACACCTCATTGCTGGGTATTGCGGGGGATAAGAGGCCGGTATTTGTGTCAGAGCATCTGTCTCCAGGAAATAAGTCGTTACATGCTGCCGCACGTAAAAAAGCTAAGGAGTTGGGATATAAATTTGTCTGGGTTAAAAATGGTCATATATATGTAAGAAAAACAGATGACTCTAAATTTATTCTAATTAAAAATAACTCTAGTTGTTCAGGACTGCAATAGGCCAGCCAACGGTAACTGGACGTGTCCGGAACTTTTCCACGATACGTGGAGTCATAAACGTTGCTTTCAATAAACAAGGTTACTATAGCCCGTTGGGCTTTTCCCCCTTTATGGTTAATAATTATTGTCACTTACCCAAGAAGCTGATGACGACAAGCTACGACCGTTCTTGAGGCCGCGTCCGTGTGTGTGTGTGTATATGTAATGAGTAATTGACGTATAGTGAAAGACAAGTGTGGATGGACACAGGTTCTCCAAGATGCAGTCCTCCCAATACGGTCCGTCTTCAATCAGCACACTTAATTCCAACAACGCGCGTGCCTTAGTATGGCGTCAATATGGCGTAATTGTTCGGAGAAATATCACTGTATTCTAGTCAATTTGGAATTACAAAGTTCAACCAAACACTGTTCACAATTAATCTGTTCATATCTCGTGAGATCCAATCCGATTTCCAACAAATTCCGCGTGCCAGCCCGACCGACGACAAGGCGGCGTATGATTCAACAATATCCCGGGGTTTTCGGCAAATGGGGAATACACTTCAACAATTAGATAATTCGCGACCCAATTATCGGTCTCAACAGGCGAATCCAACAATATTTTACCAATTATATTTAGCTCAAGAGGGCCCGATGACCGGCATTTTTTTCAAGCAAAGACTATCTGTCAAGTCAGAGTAATGTCAAGTGTCAACATCAAAGACAATAGAATGTTGCCACACCAAAAAGAGCGTTCAAAATTACATTTGGGACGCAACATCTACCCCCCCCGGACGGGCCTACCCGTCCGCTAATCAATTGGAAGTCTTGACAAGGTTGCAAATTCAACACAGCTTCAATGCGGCCAAATACCGTAGCTAGTTCATTAAAGGTGAGAACGGTGTCTCCCAACAATCTCCGCCAGCGTCCCTTTGCCGCTTTCACCGCGGCCCCAAAAATACCCCCCCAATGGGGGGCAGGCTGGCGGGTCAAACAACCAAGTGACCCCTCGGCGGGCCAAACTATTACCAATGTCAACCTGGTTCTCATTAAGGAAGGCGTATACCTCCTTCAAATAGTTACTTGTACCCTTGTAATTCGTACCGCAATCAGACCTAATCAACGAAGGTAACCCACGGCGAGACACAAATCTTTCCAAAGTCGCCTCAAAGGCCTCTGTCGAGAGGGAGGTTACCAGCTCCAAGTGTACTGCCTTGGTTGACAGGCAGACAAACACACAAATAAGCCCTAACAATCTTGCTATTACGAAGGGTGGACGTCTTCAACAAAGGGGGACCAACAAAATCCGTTACGACGCCAGCAAAGGGCCTCGCCTCATTGACGCGATCAGCCGACAAAATCCAAAATTCTCGCTGCAGAATGGCCAACAGCGCATTGCAACCGGCATGCGAGTTCTTAGTGTGACGATCAGTCACCAACAATTGTACCAAGTTCAGTTATAACAAGGGCAGGAGCACCAATTTTAGGGTAAGGACAACTCACAAGGGTGATTTCAAACCAGGTCCTTCCCTCAACAGTGGTGTCAGCCGATTCGCCAATTCCCCAAATCTTGCCTGAAAGGTCGTTCACCTTCAGGCCAACCTGTCCCGCTAACCAAGAAGACAAAAGGCAACCCCGGACTCCCGTCTCCAAAATGGCACAGACCACAATCGAGTCACCCAAGGGTCCCCAGACCGTGACCGAGGCCGTTGGCAACAAAACCGTCTTGATCGGGGGGTTCCTTTAGCGGGGCAGGCGTCAATCTCTTAGTGATGCCTGGGCGGCGACCGATCGCCGCTTCCAGGCTGCCTTCGTTCACGACGAGGCCAACAATCAAACCATTCGTCCGCGCGGTGTCCCAAGCCGCTCGCCATCACTGGAGGGGCATATCCCACCGAATGCCCGAATGGCGGAGGGCGCGACTCCAGCCGGGGACGTTCCGCCAACGGAGGGGAAAGGCAGCGGCGCCGACCCGGCCACTGCTGCCTAGCAGCCAATGCGCGTTCTCCCTGACGAGGGAAGACCAAATGGCGCTCGTGGGGCTCCCGTTCAACTTGCGCGGGGGGTGGAGTGCGGCGTACAGAATCGCGGGTCTCAGCCCGGTGCTCGTCTCCGGGTTACCCCCCCCTGCGCGAACCCCCCTCAGAGGCTGGTCTGCTGGAGCGGTTCGCGTTGGCGCACAAAATCTCAAGGTGGGACCCTTCACAAATTCTACACGGGCGGGGGTCGGGGCAGTCCCGATGGAAGTGGGCCCCCAAGCACGAGAAGCACAAACGGCGTGCGTTGACAATGCGGCGGCGGGAACTTACGTGCAAATTCAAAAAGTCCCGGCAACGCGCCATGACATGCCCCGTTGCCTTACAAAAGTCACAATGATGAGGACTCCGGGCACCAGCAAAACGGGGGGCGGGGCGAACATCAACAGGCCCCCTAGCCCGAGGACTCCGGGCGCCAGCCAAACGGGGGGCGGGGCGATCATCAACAGGCCCCCTAGCCCGAGGACTCTGGGCGCCAGCAAAACGGGGGGCGGGGGGAACATCAACAGGCCCCCGAGCCCTAGTCCGTCCCTGGTCTCTGGGCTGAGAAGGTAGTGGGGGTGACCCCGTGGCGCCACGAGTGTTATCCGCAAACCGACACTCGTCTTCCAAAAATTTGAGGAGGTCGTCAAAGGGGGGAAGATGGGTGGCACTATCCCCACCATACTTCTGCTCAAAACGTGACCTCAGCTCCGCGGGGAGCAACTGCAGCACCACGTGCACCAACAAGTAGGACCAATGTTCTACCGGTAACTCCAAGCGTCTCAAAGCGTTGGTCGCTGAAACCAACGGGTTCAGCAAGTCAGTGCGCAACGTCGACGTGCTGACAATGGCTGGTAGTCCCAAAATCTCGTCGATGTGCACATCAGCCAGGCAGCGCTTGTTCTGATACCGTCGGGAGAAAAGCTCCAGAGCGGTCGGGTAAGAGGAATCCGTCACCGGCAAGTGCTGCACCAAGGCTCTGGCTTCGCCCTCCAGGACAGACAACAAATAGGCCAGCTTCTGGGCAGGTCCGAGGTCCAAGCGTGCATCGACAAGACTCTCAAAGAGATCTAGGAAGCCCAGCCAGTGGTCCAAGCGACCGTCAAAATGTGGCAGCTCCAGGGTGGGCAGCCTACTCAATAGTCCAGGGCCTGCAACAACAGGGGTCTGCGGCTTGGCCGCATCAGGCACCCGGCTCTTCAAAATTTCCCGCGCTCGTAGACATATGACATCCCCCAGGTGGATAATCTGGTCATAGTCACCCAAAATCTTATCGCGGGCTGTCTGATCCATCACCCCCAAATCCACGTCCATGATGTACTCGTTGAAGCGTGTGAGCGCAGCATCAGCTGACTTGATCCTCTCAATCACTTGCCCATACCGAGCAAGGGTGAGCTCTTCCAATTCCACACGCTCAACAGTTGCAGCTGCCGATGTGAACCATCTCAACTGTGAGGTCAATCCCGCAGCAGCCTCCCTGACTGCCCTTAATGAGGCCATTGCAACAATCAAATATTAATACAAACCAACAATCAATAACCAACAATCAAATATTAAACCAACAGCAATGACTTGTTAGCCGGCCAAGTAATCTCAACAAAATAAAAATTCAAATTCAATTATTTCAAGCCCAAATCCGACCCTGCACTTATTCCAAGTATGAATCTAGCTTGCTAAGGATGGCTAGTTACAAAATAAATAACAATTGAATGTATAATACAATACTGGATCAACCTCAAATTAAACATCAATAAGCACAACAATTGTCTGCATAATATTGAGCCGGAGAATCTCTATCAACACTCCAATAATTACTATAAATGCAATAACCAATACACACAATTCAAGTCCTATTATGTTAGACTATGTGTAATTATTATTTAGATAACCTTTCAAATTCAGATCAATGACATTCAATTATTAATTGCAACAAATACCAAATTATGTACCAAATTATACCAATAATTCCTAATACTTCCCAATTTCACAAATAAATCTTACCTGTCAATGCAATAAAGGGCTACAGTACAGATTACAAATACAACTTCAATTGATTCAACTTCAATTAGATAGCCCGGATGACATGGTAATATATTCAAAACTTATTAAGTTATAAGTTGTGTTAAGTAATTAAACTCAAGTTTTAAGTTTTCAACAATATTCAAAACTTCCAATTAAACCAGTGGATCTTATAAGACCACGCTTCTGCTACCAATTTGTTCAGGACTGCAATAGGCCAGCCAACGGTAACTGGACGTGTCCGGAACTTTTCCACGATACGTGGAGTCATAAACGTTGCTTTCAATAAACAAGGTTACTATAGCCCGTTGGGCTTTTCCCCCTTTATGGTTAATAATTATTGTCACTTACCCAAGAAGCTGATTACGACAAGCTACGACCGTTCTTGAGGCCGCGTCCGTGTGTGTGTGTGTGTATATGTAATGAGTAATTGACGTATAGTGAAAGACAAGTGTGGATGGACACAGGTTCTCCAAGATGCAGTCCTCCCAATACGGTCCGTCTTCAATCAGCACACTTAATTCCAACAACGCGCGTGCCTTAGTATGGCGTCAATATGGCGTAATTGTTCGGAGAAATATCACTGTATTCTAGTCAATTTGGAATTACAAAGTTCAACCAAACACTGTTCACAATTAATCTGTTCATATCTCGTGAGATCCAATCCGATTTCCAACAAATTCCGCGTGCCAGCCCGACCGACGACAAGGCGGCGTATGATTCAACAATATCCCGGGGTTTTCGGCAAATGGGGAATACACTTCAACAATTAGATAATTCGCGACCCAATTATCGGTCTCAACAGGCGAATCCAACAATATTTTACCAATTATATTTAGCTCAAGAGGGCCCGATGACCGGCATTTTTTTCAAGCAAAGACTATCTGTCAAGTCAGAGTAATGTCAAGTGTCAACATCAAAGACAATAGAATGTTGCCACACCAAAAAGAGCGTTCAAAATTACATTTGGGACGCAACACTAGTCTTGATCTCATAAGTTAACTTTTTTCCCATCTTTAATATTTTTGTTATGTATAATAGTGTTTGGATAAGTTGACATGAAAATGTATCTCTCAATACATTATCAAAACATAATAGGTATAAAGAGTAAAACTATTGATATTTATAACACTGTTCTATGTAATAACTACGATATAATTTGTTTGTGATACATGGCTTGATGATAGTGTATTGTCTTCTGAGATTTTCGATGATAGATACTGTGTTGTGCGCAGAGATCGAGATTCTGTTTTCCGCTCCCGGTATGGAAAGTGCCACGGTGGAGGGGTCACGGTGGGGGGGGGAGCCTACTCAAAGAAACTTCATATTTCAATTAAACAAGACTGGAAATCTGACTTTTTGGAAGATTTATGGGTTCAAATTATAGTTAACCGGTCGCTTACCATAAACTTCTGTGTTGTCTACCTTCCAGAGTATCTACCAGTAAATGTTGTCTGTGATTTTTTCAATAAATGCAGTGACAAAATCACTAGTACAGTCGGCCAAGAAAGTGGTGTACCACCCTAAGGTTGAATATTGCTTGCAGATTCATAGGTGATAAAGATTAGTTTCGCTTGCAGATCGATCTGACAACTTCTATTGCTGTCATCAGATCATATGACTTGTATTCTGGGTGATATCAATCTGGGCGATATCAAGTGGTCAACAGAGACCGGTTGTCCTTTAAATCACAATTGTGAAAAATCTAAATCACTTTTTGAATTGTTCCAGTCAACCACTGTTAGTCAGCTCAATCACATTGTAAACCAAAATGGTAGAATATTAGATTTAGTTATTACTAATTGTCTAGACCTGTTTACTTTAACACCATCTGTGCCTATAAGTCGCCTGGACGTGCATCATCCCCCATTTGAACTCATACTCAATAACAAAGCCACATCTTCCATATTACATGGCTATGTCGAAAAACTTTGTTTCCGTAAAACTGACTATGACAGTTGTAAAAGAGATATATCACAAATAAATTGGACGGAACATGCGTTGACTATGAGTTGTGAGGACTTTACGCAGTTCTTTTACGATAGCATATATTTGATCATAGAAAAGCATACTCCAAAATATAGAGTTGGAAGTAGTAAATATCCAGTATGGTTTTCAAAAAGTTTAATAAGATTACTTTCATCTAAATCCAAGGCTCATTCTAAGTATAAACGTCTTGGCAATCCCAGAGACTACGATACCTTCGCAATGCTGACAGCCAGAGTCAAAATTGTTACGAGTCACTGTTTTAAAGAATATATTAAGTGAATCGAAGATGACCTCAAGGTTAATATAAAAGCTTTCTGGCGTTACACCAAGAATAAACGTGTAACAAACAACCTTCCTAGCTGTATGCATTATAATGATAAGGTGGGCAATACGGGTAAAGATATAGTCGATTTATTTGCTAGTTACTTCTCATCAGTATACTGTCCCAGAAATGCTGATAACTATACTCCTAATTTCCAGCCATCCCACTACTCCATTGGTAATCTACGTATATCAAAAAGTGAAGTTCTGAAAAAATTACAAAATATTGATATCTCAAAAAATGGAGGCTTTGACGGTATACCACCTATCTTTGTCCGGTTATGCGCTACTGCTCTGGTAACTCCCTGGCTCATTATATTTGATAAATCTTTACATGAAGGCACATTTCCGAGTTTGTGGAAGATAGCAAAAGTCACACCTATTTATAAATCTGGTGATAGGAGTGACGTCACCAACTACAGACCAATATGTATATTGAACTTATTTGCTAAAATATTTGAGGGTTTTGTTTATGAACACATTTATACTCACCTTAGACACATATTGAATTCACGACAGCACGGATTTATCACTGGTAGATCAACAAATTCTAATTTATTGTGCTACACAACATATTTATGTGATTCATTTAATTGCAAACGTCAAGTAGACTCCATATACACAGATTATTTAAAAGCCTTCGATCGGGTTGATCATTTTATATTACTTGCAAAGATTTTTCATGTCGGGATTCACGGAACTCTTTATAGATGGCTCTCGTCCTATCTATTAAATCGTACACAACTCGTAGCACTAAGTGGGTATGACTCTATACCATTTGTGGCAACATCCGGAGTGCCCCAAGGTTCGAATCTAGGTCCGTTGTTATTTTTAATATTCGTAAATGATTTGCTTAGTAAAATTAAAAGTGAATGCCTAGCTTATGCTGATGATATAAAAATCTTCAGGCGAATCTCAAATAATCATGACTGCGAGGCTCTTCAATCAGATATTAAAACAATTGTAGATTGGTGTGATGAGAACTCAATGTCACTAAACACTAAAAAATGTCAGGTTATAACATTTTCGAAAAATACTAAAATCATAATTAATTATGACTACAATATCAATGGAGTAGTAGTAGATAGAGTAAAAGTGGTACGTGACCTGGGTGTAATATTTGATTCGGTTTTGTCATTCAGGCCACACTATGAATAAAATATGATCATATTTGCAACAAGGCTAACCGTCTCCTGTCTTTTATACTACGACATACTAAACCATTTAAACATCCGCAAACTTTGTTAATTCTGTACTATTCTTTGGTAACATCTATTTTGGAGTATTGCTCGTCTGTATGGTCCCCAATATATAACACTCACATAGATCGCATAGAATCCATACAGAGATGAATCCATGAGGTTTGTTAGAGTTTTAAGTGCGAAATATGGACTCAGACGTAAACTACCCAATTACAATCAGCGTCTCACTCACTTTCACATAAAGAGTCTAGAGAGAAGGAGATGGGTTAGTGATTTAAGTATACTGCATAAAATATTGTTAATGGCTCTTTTGATATTCAATTGCTTGGTCAGATATGTGATGTATTTCGGTTACCCACATTTAATAAATTGTTATTCCGCACTATATAAGATGATACAGGTATTCATGTCAGCCAGTTCGCATTATACGCTTGCTAAAGACCACGCCTTTCATTTACGGACCTAAGTACAAACTTATCAGTGGCGACGAGGTTGTGAAAGTACCTGCTAGAAGTATATTCGGAATCGTGTTGACGTGTGAAGAATAAAATGTCGACTATCGGTAAAATAAGAGACTTTGATGTGACGTCAGGGAACTGGACTTTGTACGTGGAAAGGCTGGAGATGTATTTCAAAGTCAATAACGTGGAGAAGAACATGTGGCTGGCGATCTTGATCACTGGAATAGGAGATCAAACGTATGAGTTACTAAGCACCTTGTGCAGCCCAAGTAAACCGGCGGAGTTAACCTACGAAAAAGCCGTTGCAATGTTGAAAAATCATCTTCAACCGAAGCCCGCTCTCATGGCGGAGCGGTTCCGGTTTCGACAAAGAAGACAAAAGGACGACGAAAATATTACGCAATACCTAACCGAGATTAAAAAATTGTCGAAAACTTGTGAATTCGGCGGCAATCTGGAGGAGAATCTGCGGGATCAGTTGGTGTGCGGGGTTAAGAGCGACGTAATCAGGCAAAGGCTATTTGCAGAAGACAATCTAACGTACTCAGGGGCGGTGAAATTGGCTTGTGGCTTGGAAGCGGCGGAACGAGATGCGGCCGTGGTTGAACAGACAACAGGCGCGGAGGTACCAACAACCGTTCACGCGTTGAGGACAACACCGGGGCGTGACCAGCGCGGAGCCCGCGAGCGCGCGGCACCGGACACGAGCAGAGGCGCCGGGCGAGCTGTACGGCGTGCGGCTGGCGCGGACACACCACTGACGAATGCCGCTATAAGCATTTTGTATGCAGTAAATGCAAGCAGAGTGGACATTTGAGACGCGTGTGTCCGCGGTCAAGGTCAAGCACAGGAAGAGGAAAGAGGCGTGGGGTGAACCACGTCGAAGCTAACAGGAGCGAGCAGCCGGGTGAACTACAAGGCTCTTCTAGTTCAGACGAGCTAGGGGAAGAGTTACACCAACTGTGTTTAAGCGGATATACTCCGGTGAGCTTACCTTTACTTATTGATGGCAACATAATTAAGATGGAGGTAGATACAGGCTCAGCCGTTTCATGTATTAGTAAAAAAACGTACGATAAGTACTTCAGTGCTAGATCAATTTAAGTCGTTACGTAGCCCAAAAGCGTCAAAAGCCTAATGGCTAAGGTGTCGGCTTGTGATCGAGTCGCGGGTCGAACCTCACCCATTACACCATTACCCAGGACCCACTACAGACACAAGCTTATTTAGCTTAGTTGGAGGGGTGAACAAGATTGCTAGTAATGTGAATTCTACACACATAGCTAGGTCTCTTTAAAAAATCGAGTATATGTACATATTTACTTATGAATGCCCGCATTCCAATAAGATTTCAATTATGATAGTTCCCTTGTGTGGCACTATATTCTCTGGTGAAATAAATACGCTTATTTATTTGTGCTCTTGTACGTAATTCCAGTGAGTGATACTGATTACTTACATCGTCGTTCAGCGACACTTATGATAGTAATAATAATAATAATAATAATAATATTCCACAACTTTTCACACAACGCCATCTAGTCCCAAACTAAGCAGAGCTTGTGGTATGGGTACTAGACAACTGATAAACATACATATATATTTCTAAATATATGCATATTATAGATAAATTACACCCAGACAAAGAACAAATGACCGTGCTCATCACACAAACATTTGTCCTAGGTGGGAATCGAACCCACGACCTTGCGCATAGCAGTCAGGGCCACTGACCACTATACCAACGGGCCTGTCATAGTGATATTTTAACTAAAATTAGATCTAGCTCGTTGATGCAGACATAAGATCATCAAGAGTAAAGGTGACAGCATGCGGAACAAGATAGAAGGCGGCCCGTTGTCTGCAGGTTCGCGCCGATTTGAGGTCTGAGCCGTCTTTAAATCCCCATCTGTAGAGATTATCTTTACTATGGCCGAGTTGGGTTTGCAGTCTGTTAAGGCGTT